>CM049800.1:17145901-17763401 GCA_027422405.1 Ptychobarbus kaznakovi
TTTACCCCAGGTTTTCATCAAAAATATAAAATCCAAATCCTTTGAAGTAAAAAAGTTGTGCAGGATAAAAGTTTGGTTGACCAGAGAGCGAACCTTAATTAATCCCATTCTGATCAACGGGGACTACTCTGTTCAGTAGATGGAGAATGCCGTGGTTAACTCCTCCACTGCGAATCTGGGAAGAGATAGGGCGCGCAGGCACATCCAGGAAGCCGGGGACAATTGGACGAATCCACCGATAGGGCTTCTCCAGCAAGCTGTCTTGCCTCATAACGAACATAATTAGACCAGGATGCAAATGAGGGAAAGTGAGAAAGCCGAGTAGATTCAAAGAGAAAACCAGACTTGATCCTGATAGTAACACCAGCCTGCTTCCCTAGTCTCCTGCGACGCCTTCTCTGCGGTGCGGCGAAGGGCCGTCGACACAGAAAATCGGGAATGTTTGAGGCGAACGGCGGTATACACACACACACACACACACACACACACACACACACACACACACACTTTCAAAGGTAACATCTTAAAATCAAGCAAAGCATTTGTCAATTATGTAATCAAACATGATGCTTTATGAGTTTTAGCTGCTGAAATTTTAAATGGATCTTAAAAACTTTTTTGTATAAACATGAAATATTAATACATTTTAGGGAATAATAAATTAAAACTAGCCAGCTCATCTTATTTTTGGGAGTGGATAAAATAATACAACAAAAGGAAACATACAGCAATAAAGGAATGATCAAGGTTTTACTTTTCTGGTTTAAATTTAAGACAAGTCAAGTCACTATTATTTGTACAGCGCTTTTAACAACGCAAATTGTGTCAAAGCAGCTTTACATCAGATTGATATAAAGCTGGGTGGCTTTACATCAGCTTTACAGTATTTAGATGGAAATAGTGTGTCGAAATAGTGTCATTCTCCTTTGGCCAGACAAAATCAGGTTAAATAAGCCAGGTTAAAGCCAGGTTAAAGAGATAGGTCTTTAATCTAGATTTAAACTGACAGAGTCAAGTCAAGTCACCTTTATTTATATAACGCTTTTAACAATACAAATTGTGTCAAAGCAACTGCACAATATCAAAATAGGAACATTTTTGAGTTAAAGGCATTTCATTATTGAATTCAGTGATGGCATCGTCCAGCTCAGTTCAGTTTAAATAGTATCTGTGCAATCAAGTCGGTAATATCGCTGGAAATGAAGTGTCCCCAACTAAGCAAGCCAGAGGCGACAACGGCAAGGAACCAAAACTCCATCGGTGACAGAATGGAGAAAAAAAACCTTGGGAGAAACCAGGCTCAGTCGGGGGGGGGGGGCCTTTCCCTCTGGCCAGACGAACCAGTAGTTTGTTCCAACTGTAGCAAAGTCAGTGTAAGGGCTCCACTGGTTCCAGTGGTCTTTTCCCATGGCTGTCTAGGTGACGAGGTCCTCACTGCGGTCTGACTCTGGGCTCATCTAGGTGCCCTGGTCTCTGCAGACATTCAGAGCTGTAGAGGTCGTCTCTAGGTGATGATCCACCATCTGATCTGGATACGGACTGGATCTGTTGACTGCAGTGATCATCTGTGTTGGATAAGGACCGGATCGGGTGGCTACGGTGACCTCGGAGTAAGTAAGCAAAAGACTAATATTAGCGTAGATGTCATTCTTCATACGATGTAACAAGTACATTGTGTTTTACGGGAAGTGTTCCCGTTACGGTTGACTTAATTATTGCAGCCTAACAATCCTTTAACGGATTTGAATATTAGAAGCGTATTAGTGGTATTAAGTTACGCCAGTTAAAGAGATGGGTCTTTAATCTAGATTTAAACTGACAGAGTGTGTCTGCCTCCCGAAAAGTGTTAGGTAGATTGTTCCAGAGTTTGGGCTAAATAAAAAAGGATCTACCGCCGGCAGTTGATTTTAAATTCTAGGTATATCAAATTGCCAGAGTTTTGAGATCGTAGCGGACGTGGAGACTATAATGCGATAAGTGTTCACTCAAGTACTAAGGAGCTAAGCATTCAGGCTTAGAAGTAATTAACAGATTTTAAAATCTATACGTTTATCTATATCTATAAAATCTAGATGTTTAATAGGGAGCCAGTGCAGTGTTGACATAACCGGAATAATGTGGTCATATTTCCTGTTCTAGTAAGAACTCTAGCTGCTGCATTTTGACCATCTGTAGTTTGTTTATTAAGCGTGCAGAACAACCACCTAATAAAGCATTACAATAATGTAACCTTGAGGTCAACACGCATGAATTAACATTTCTGCATTTGACATTTGAGCATAGTCTCAGTTTAGATATATTTTTAAGATGAAAAAATGCAGTTTTTCAAATCCTAGAACGAGGCTGTCAAAGGAAGATTGCTATCAAATAAGCACACCTAGTTCCTGACTGATGATGAAGAATCGAGAGAGCAGCCATCAAGTGTTAGACTGTGTTCTAGGTTATTACTTGTGTGGTTTTTAGGTCGGATAATTAACACCTCTGTTTTTTCAGAATTTTGTAGTAAGAAATTATTCGTCATCCAGTTTTTGAAAAAACACAAATGCAAATATTTAATGAAAGTTGAGAGATATTTGTCCCTACTTTGAAAGCCCATTCAAGCAAAATTTTCAAGCTTCAAAAAGTTTATAAATATCATTAAAGGCAATCAATATGAATTGAGCGATTTAATCCAATAAGAAAATAAAATTTAATACAACATTTTTGTGTGAGCTTTTTAAGCTTTTAATAATGACTGTGGCCTAATGTTATATAAATCATGTCAAACAAGTTTATTTTCAACTAACCGATTTCAAAGTCCATGAGAAATTATACATTTTGAAAAGAGTAAATCTACCATATTATATAATATAAATATATATTTTGTAGTTGGCCCTATACAAGTATACAGTAGAGTAAAGTTGGGATTGGGGAATTGTGGCATAAGGCAACAGCTAGCTATGTTGTAAATGTGTGACAGATTAGGTTCCTTCCTGTTCATTCAGTTTTTTGAACAGGAAGTGACCTCACACCAGATTGTCTCACGTCCTTCCTTCCAATTGTTTTCCCCAGATCTGAAATTTACTCATGTATCATATTTTGTAGTTTTTGTATTCAGTTCTGATTTGCTATAAAACCTCAGATCTGCTTAAATCCAGAAATGCTCAAACTATTTGTAATTGTATGTATCGTTTAATTATCTTTAACAGGCAACAATCCCATTTTTCTTAATGTTAAACCGTTCTAAACTTGGCTTTCTGACCTGTTCCTGACCTACATACACCACTGTGAGTCCCTCAGATCCCGTGACTCACCCTTATTGCAGAGGTTTAATTTAAAAGATTTACTTTTGGGTCTGTAACGCTGAAGTAGAGCTGTGTCTTCAGCTTCAGTGAGGTCACACTCAGATCACTCAACCAAAGAAGTTACACATGCACGAAGAGAGAGGGGCTGTCAAAATGGTGACAAATATGTTTCATCAACTAATCGCCTCCTGCTGGTGATCTAGACCCTCTGCAGATATTTTTTGACTGGCTCCATGCCTCATCCTGTGTGTGTGTGTGTGTGTGTGTGTGTGTGTGTGTGTGTGTGTGTGTGTGTGTGTGTGTGTGTGTGTGTGTGTGTGTGTGTGGTGTGCGTGTGCGTGTGCGTGTGCGTGTGCCGTGTGCGTGTGCCGTGTGCGTGTGCTTGTCGTGTGTGTTGTGTGCAACGAGCCAGAGTTTCTTGGATTTAAATTAAACCGAATGGAAAATTGGATATCAAAACAGCTGTATTTGGAGTACGCTCTGATTGGCTGGATTTAAATTATCTTTGCCAGCGTACAGGACTGCAGCTCTCCTGGCAAGGACCCCACGGAGCAGTAGTGGTCCTTAATGAGAATATAATAACAGAACCGCATATCTCTACTCTAGCGGTACTCCACACAGCTCGTCAATTATCGACCAATAATGTAAGAGTCTCACTTCTTCATCTCAGAAAAACCCAAAGTGCTCAGCATTGGATGGGCTTGAAACTACAGGAGAAATTAGCACTTCTCCAATCAGCTGACCATTCAGTATCCCACTCTTTTTTGATTAACTTTTCAATCTCAGAGGATGTTCAAATTGTTATGATTAAAGCATGGCTACAGTGTCTTTCCAACTATGTACAATCTGTCAATATGGTACCGTCAAAATACAACTCCTACTGTCTGTTACATCAAAATCAACAGGAAAATGAAACAGTTGCTCACATCTTAAATGGATGTTGTTGTTACAAAGGACTGTATGTGTCCAGACACGATCATCTGGTTGATTTGATTCTAAAGGTCTTGAAAACAATACATAAGGACAGTTAGATTTACGGCACACTACTGTTGAATTTAACTGGTTTTATAACAACACATCTGACAGAGACTATTTTAAAAACATTCCAAACACTCCTGATATTGTAATTGTAAACAAGGCTTTGAACACTATATTTGTTATTGAGGTTGGCTGTTCTTTTTATCTGTATTTAGATACCTGCTATCTTTCCAAATTGCGGAAATCCGTTAACTTGACTATCAGTGCAAGTTAATTACTCTAGTATTTGGAAGTTTAGGTCATGTGCACAAGAATGTGATTAAAGGACTGCAGTTGGGTGGATTGCAAAAAAAGAAAGAAAAAAACTTGCTGAATTTTGTTCAGTTCTAGCCATTATAGGGAGTATGCAAACATGGAATTGAAGATGTTTTGTCTATCCTTGAGTGTTGAATGACATACATTTAAGGACTTGTGAATGTATGTTAGCCATGTGTACCTGTCATCTTGCAAACTGACTACACAAGGTAGTTGGATTCTGTTTTTATTGCTTGCCTTAGATAAAATAAGAAAAAAATAAAATAAGAAAATTGTGTGTGAGTGTGTGTGTGTGTGGTGTGTGTGTGTGTGTGTGTGTGTGTGTGGTGTGTGTGTGTGTGTGTGTGTGTGTGTGTGTGTTGTGTGTGTGTGTGTGTGTGTGTGTGTGTGTGTGTGTGTGTGTGTGGGTGTTGTGTGTGTGTGTGTGTGTGTGTGGTGTGTGTGTGTGTTGTGTGTGTGTGTGTGTGTGTGTGTGTGTGTGTTGTGTGGGGTGGGGGGGGGGCTTGTTTATGTGGTTTATGAGGACACAATTTGTATAATGACATAGGTATTACAAGAGTAGGTGATTTATGAGGACATTTTCAGTGTCCCATAATTTAAAACTTATAAATCATACAGAGTGAGTTTTTTGAGGAAAATAGAAATGCACCGTCTCCTGTGAGGGCTAGTTTAGTGTAGGGTAGTGTAGGGCAATAGCACATACGGTTTGTACAGTATAAAAACCATTACGCCTATGGAAAGTCCCGTAAAACCATAAAAACCAACATGTGTGTGTATGTGTGTGTGAGTGTGTGTGTGTGTGTGTTGTGTGTGTGTGTGTGACCCCCTTCTCTTCTCAACAGCTGAATCTGAGATAGAAAGGTATTTGAGACCTACAAGTAGAAAGAAGATACACAGATTGTTTTTGTTGCCTTTTCCTCTGTTTCTGTTGTACTCGGTCCTATGATAAAGCTGTGGTTTTACAGTAATTTCAATATGTTTTATTAAATTCACATTCAACAAGACATGTAAGCAGCAACAAGTCGAGAAGAATGGGGAAAGACCACTCCAACTGTCAGCATTCGTATGCTTCTACATGCAAAGCAAATCACAATTATTTTATTATAAATATATAATCAGTATATATTGATTGTGTGTCTATAATAAATATACAGCAAGGCCTTGAATTATGAAGTATAAAATCTTTGAAAAAGAATCTTACTGACGTATAACGAAAATAAATATAATTAGAATTACTAATTGCAAAATACCAAAAATATTTATCATTATTAACAATGAACTCTTAAACTCTATTACAGTAAGTTTGAAAAGTATGTAAATTACTTATGATTTGAATACATGATTGAGTAACTCTTTTTGGATCACTCATTCATTATGCCTATAGTAAATCACATATTAGAACTAAATTAAATTAATAGACACTATGCAACCAACAAAGGTAAGTCTATCATATAATTTGATAAGTTCAAAGTTAACTATATCCAGTTAACTATATCAGTAGGACATAACAGAGAAACACTTAACATACAAATTATGCAAAAAAAGTTTGTTTTAATTATAATTTTTAAGACTCTGTCCCACACTTCATGCATACTAGCAGTCCCATGACTTTTACTTATGGTAACACTTTATTTTGACAGTCCATTTGAGACATCTACTAACTATAGGAAGTGGCGTACCATGGGGTTTCAGCCAGGGCCTTCAGTAAGCAACTGTGAACTACATGTAGAGGATACACGCAGCCATATGCATATAATGCCGCACACAGGCTCTCAACAACAATTACGGCTGATCAACAACTTCAACAGTAGGTTAGATTAGGGTGGGATAAATGCAGAGTAAATTTCTCTACATGGTCAGTAAAAGTAATCCGCCAATACACGGGTCACTATGCACATTCACGTCACTCTAAAATGATGACGCAAACACAGCAGAAAAACTGGACAAATGCTGGACATCCACACACCACACCACAGTATTGTACGCCTCCATAACAATGTGCATGATGCAATACTCATTAAATAATAACGCACTCACCTATCACTTGTAAATAAAGTCCATGGGTCTGTCATTCCATTTCCATTTACTCGGATTAAAAAGTAAACACGGCCGACAAAATAACTTGAGCTTGGTGCTAGCTGTTAGCCACTCGTCATCAGTGTTGGGTAAAGTTACTTTTAAAAGTAATGCATTACAATATTGCGTTACTTCCTAAAGAAGTAACTAATTACATTACTTAGTTACTTTTTATGGAAAGTAATGCGTTACATTACTTTTGCGTTACTTTCACATTACTTTTTAAATATGAGCAGGGCTTGATTGTTTGTTTTTAATACAAGAAGTTATATTTATAGCAAATTTAAAAGCCCTTTCACACCAAAAAGTGTAATGAATAAACCTCAGGCTGAAGGAAAGTAAATTCACGTCTGTACAGCAGAACGCAGGAGAAGAAGGTTCAACACTCCTTCAGCAATAAAAAAACAAACAATGAAGCACAATTGTTAGTTTATCTAAAGTAATTTTTTGCTTATTAGTATGGTTGAACTGGATCATCAAGGTCAGCAGCAACACATTGGTTAATAAATTGAGATTAGATAATTTGTGTGTTTAACATATTTAATTATTGCAGGTTTGCATCATATTCTGAGTTTGCATTTCACTGTTTTAATTCATTTTGATGAATACTGAATCTGTTTTTGAGAGTGGGATGAGTTAATACACATTCACATTTAGTCTCTAGAACTACAGTAAGATCATGTTCACACAGCGCACTGTCAGTCAATAAATGGATAAATCAAATAGTAACTCTATAAATTAAAAAGTGATGCGTTACTTTACTAGTTACCTGAAAAAAGTAATATTATTACGTAACTCGCGTTACTTGTAGCTGTTAGCCACTCGTCATAGCACTCCGTCACACACAGTTGCAATCTTTGAAATGGTGCATAAAAACTTTGCTGGCCTTTGTTAGCGAATTCGGTTTGGGTGTAGATCTTACTTTCTCAGTTATTCTCTTTTTTCTGCAAAAAGAGCGCCTTGAAAAAGGCGTTTTTAGTAGATGGGCAACAAGATCTGGTGTAGGCGCCGATGACTGCGTCTGTCATTTTCTTTTCATTGAGTTTTACATTAGTTCCTTGGAAATCCCTGTCTAAAGGGGCGGTCAGTGTTGCCACACTCTATTACTTCAAAGTACGTGCAAAATACTGCATCCCAGCCCACATGACATGATGATGCGCTGCATCTCTCAGTATCTGTTTGACATGATTGTGCATGAATTGTGGTATAACTTTTGTGTCTGTGGTTAATACAAGATGTTCATGCACTGAGAAGCCCTGATGTAATCATATTTTTTCCGCCATCTTGATGCTTATAATGAAATGGTGGTGTGTGTCATCATATCTGAATGGAAAATGTACTGATGTGTGTTCACTGCTCAGACTCATTAGGTGCGTTCAACTTTAAGTGGTGCTGCACAGAATGGTCAGTGTATTACATTAAAGTACTGCAAGAACGATAAGAGAGCAGATGGATCCTATGCTTTCGAATGGCTCTCGCGGTACATTCCAGTTTCAAGTTTGTTTTATTTATATAGCACATTTAAAAACAGCAAGCACGGCTGACCAAAGTGCTGAACAAACAAAAACATAAAACACAGGACAACCCACAGATTCATACTATGAACTCACAGTGAATTAAAAGCCAAAGAAAATAAATAGGTTTTAAGAGATTAATTAAAAACAGTTAAAGACTGTGCCGATCTAATGTAGGCTGGAAGGCTGTTCCACAGCCTAGGGCCAGCAACCGCAAAGGCTCTATCCCCTCTATACTTTAGCCGTGATCTGGGGACAGAGAGAAGTCTTTGATCACCAGACCTCAGATTTCGAGTAGGATTGTATGGATAAAATAGATCAGATAAATATACTTGATGTCATATACTGACCATTTTGTGCAGCGCCGCTTAAAGTCGAACGCGCCTATTGGCATGATTGAGAGCAAACATGAGAAGTCACGGGCCTAGGGTGTGGCCAAGTAAAAAAAAAAAAATCTCCAAAAAAAATCACTATTTTTATTTAAACATAGCTAAAATAGCTCCTTGTCGCAAAAAAATCTATCAAAGTCGCAGCAACAATGAGAAAGTAGCTAAATTTGGTGACAAAATCCCCAAATTGGCAACACTGGGGGCGGTCTAACGCTGGGGGTAGCACTCGGCACGTCGCTAGTCCCAGAGGGCAGGCTGTCATTGAACGTCAACATTTTATTGGCTGATGATTCTGTCACTAATGCTCGTAAACAAATCAGATGCAACGTCTTTCAACAAAAGTGTAGCACTATCTGTATTGCTGCCCATATACTTCTTTTATGTAGGATATTCCAGTTCAACCTCAACTAAACTAATCATAGGCAATGTGTGGAAATTACACAAATGAAAATGATACCTAAATAATCAATAAAAAAAAATTTCACACAATTATATTTTTTATAGGGCCAGCAGAGAAGGCCCTGCTGCCCCTGACGGCCCACCACTGACAATATAGTCTTTGACCGACATATCAAACAACCAATCACAGTTTGTTTTGTTCAGCGTCACATTTCGGGGCGTGGAAATGTCGCCACAATAACAGACCGGTGTGTGAAACTCTCAAGCGTATTTTAAAGATACTATACCGTGAACTTTAAATATTTCACACACTTTTGAAAATCCAGCATTCCGTTGAACCTGATAAGCATCTGTTGTCACAGTTGTAAACACGACGGCTTTCTTTTTTTCGTGAGGGGATTTGGCGCCACGGCATCTTTGTTTCCAGGCGGAACGTTAAAGAACGCGACACACACGTCTTCCGGAAATCCTGTATAATCTAACCAATCTGACGACGACTTTGACACTATTGAAGCGTTTCCAGATAAGTGAGGCTGAGACTACTGACAATAGGTACCTTTGCAACAACATGTCAACTACCGGTCATTAGAGTATTAGTAAACTGTCTGCTTATTATCTGCTTACTCTTTATTTTGAGGGTCTCCAACAGACTTTCTACTCATTAGTCATTATAAGTAACTTTGCAAGTAATTAGTCATTTCTACTAACCCTAATCTTTACCCTAACCTAACAATCTACTCTAATGATGTTAGTTAATATGTAGTTGCCAATTGATAAGAGTTAGTTGACATGTAGTTGCAAAGTTACTTTTATAATAAGTAGAATTTCTAAAGAGGACTATCGAAATAAAGTGTAACCTTTACATGAATTTAAAATATCCTATTTGTCATTTTAATGTTCAGAAGAGTACTCACAAGTGATGTGATGCACCTTTTGATGTAAATCTTTTGTTCCAGGCTCTATTAATTGAAGTCAAAAGCACAAGCTTAATGTACACAACTTCAAATTAAGTAAGGAAATCTGCAACAAGCACACCCACTTGCCCTCTGTGTCAGGTTCAGAAACAAAAACTTGAGTTCTTGTGTTTTTTATGTTGTTTTCGATAATGATGTGTGTAATGTTGACAGAGGACCCCTCTGTGTCTTGTGTTTTTTATGTTGTTTTCGATAAAGATGTGTGTAATGTTGACTGAGGACCCCTCTGTCTCTGAGACGAGTTGAGTTGAGATGCGTCACTGGAAATATGACAGTCCTCTCTTGATAACATTTCCGGAAACATGTGTTTACTTAAATGGCGAGAGGAAAGGTCAAGGGTCACACAAGTTTCCCACCACAATGCAAACCAGCTCCATCCAAAGAACTTTATCTTGGGGCCCAACTGACTTAATCTTCCTCTTTTGTCTTATCCTAGATATTTTATTTTTTTGATCACACTCTAACATATTCTCCCTCTTTATTTTCCCTTTTATATATATATATATATATATATATATATATATATATATTATATTTTTGGTCACACTTTGTTTTAAGGTCCAATTCTCTCTATTATATTAACTATGAATTAACTTCTAAAATATGGTTAAAATTCATTAATATTAAGTACTAATTGTGCCAGTGCATGCAGTCCATTTAATCAGGTAGGTTGTAACCTTACCAAGTAAGTGACTATAAAACAAGTATACATATACATATAATGTCTCAATAACTTCTGTATGCTTGACATCTGAGGTTCATTTAATACATCTGCTTGACTAAAATAACAATTACTATTTTTCTCAAAGTGCTTTTTGTGTTCTTTTGAGCTTTATCAGTGTGCAGCATCACATGGTGTGTGAAATACTATAATACATGGGCTGTCAGGAAAGTATCCAGTCATGTAATATGAAAAATAGAGACATTTATCAAAGAAGAATCACCTTTGAAAATCACCTTTGGAAGGGAAGAGATTTCAGACCATTGATGAGATTTAGGAACATATGTTGAGGCAGCTGATGGCGATTCCAACAAAGGATTTTGCAGAGTGTTTTGAAAGGTGGAAAAGAGAGGGAGAACTGTGTGAGGTCCCAAGGTGCCTACTTTGAAAGGGACTGGGGCATCGTTGTCCTATGCACAATGTTTCTTTTATCTTGTATCTTCTTTGATAATGTCTCTTTTTTCATATTACGTGGATGCATACTTTTCTGGAGAACCCTCATATGTCATGAAATCAAAGATTCTCCCCTTAAAATCTAATCATATGAAATGGATCTTTATAAATCATGTACTGTATAAACTGAGCTTTTGGATGTATATATGTACAGGCATGGCCAAAAATATTGGCACCCTTGGTAAATATGATCAAAGAAGGCTGTGAAAATTAATCTGCATTATTAATCCTTTTGATCTTAATTTTTTTTAAAGCACAAAAGTCTAACCTTTCATTGGATAATACAAATTTAAAATGGGGGGAAATATAATTATGAAATAAATGTTTTTCTCTAATACACATTGGCCACAATTAACGGCACCCTTTTATTCAATACTTTTTGAAACCTCCATATTTCAGTTTAACAGCTCTAAATTTTCTCCTATAATGCCTGATGAGGTTAGAGAACACCTGACAAGAGATCAGAGACCATTCCTTCATCCAGAATCACTCCAGTCCCTTTAGATTCCCAGCTCCATGTTGGTGCTTCTTCTTTTCAGTTCACCCCACTCATTTTCTAGGGTTCAGGTCAGAGGACTGGGATGGCCATAGCAGAAGCTTTGTTTTGTGCTCAGTGGCCTATTTTTGTGTTGTTTTTGAGGTTTGTGTTTGGATTATTGTACGGTTGGATGATCCAAACATAGCCCATTATAAGATTTCTAACAAAGTCAGTCACTTATTGTTTTTTTATCTGTTGGTATTTGATATAATTCATGATGCCATGTGTCTAAACAAGATGTCGAGGACCTCCAGCAGAAATATAGGCCCATAACATCAAAAATACAGCAGTATATTTGTACACATGGGGTACTTTTATCCCTGTATTCACCAAACCCATCTTGAGTGTTTGCTGCTAAAAAGTTTCATCTGACCAAAGAAGCCAGTCCCATTTGAAGTTCCAGTCGTGTCTGATAACTGGATATGCTGGAGTTTGTTTTTGGATGAGCGAGGATAATTTTTCTTGAAACCCTCCCAAACAACATGTGGTGATGTAGGTGCTGTTTGACAATTTTTTTAAAGGTTTTCTGACCCCGAGACACAACTATTTTCTGCAATTTTCCAGCTGTGGTCCTTGGAGAGTCTTTAGCCACTCAAACTCTCCTTCTCACCGCGCATTAGGACAATATAGACACGCGTCCTCTTCCAGGCAGTTTCAAAACTTTGTATGTTGATTGAAAATTCTTAATTATTGCCCTGATGGTGGAAATGGACCTTTTCACTGCTCTAGCTGTTTTCTTAAAGCCACTTCACTAATTTGTAAAGCTCAATTACCTTTTGCTGCACATCAGCAATAATTATTAGTTTTTTCTCATTGTGATGGATGATTAAGGGAATTTGGGCTTTGTTTCATTTATCATTTATCAGACGGTTTTATCCAAAGCGACTTACAGTACATTCAGGTTATACATTTTTTGCCAGTATGTGTGTTCCCTGGGAATTGAACCCACAACTTTTTGCACCGCTAACGCAATGCTCTACCACTGAGCCACAGGAACACTCAACTGGGAACGTTTCCCCTCCTATTTATATTTCTGTGACACAGGAGATATTTTACTCATAAGAATTTCTAGGTGGTTCCAATAATTGTGCCCAACATGTATTTGAGAAAAACATTTATTTCATATTGATATTGTTACGTGTTTGCCCTTCTAGTTTCCTGTTTGCCCTTATTTGGTTTTGTTCCGGTTCTCATCAGTTAATTTGTCTAATCATCATTTAGTTCACCTGTGTTTATTATTCATCTCGTTTACTCCTTTGTTTCCTGTGCTTTATAAGTGTTCAGTTTCGTTGCAGTCTTGGTCCGATCTCAGTTTAATTTAGAGTGTGTGTTTTTCCTCTACCATGAGTTTATTATTAAATATTACCTTTGAAGAAACTCCCTGATGTCTCCAGTGCCTTCCTGCCTTGACACACTGTTACAGAAGATCGGACCAACACCGAACACACAGAGCATGGACATCTTACCCATGCATCCAGAGGATTTACTCCTCACTATTGTTCAGGATGGCCGCCCAATTGAGGACTACGTGGAGGAATTTTTAGTTCGGACCGAGGGAGTTGCATGGAGGGAAAGAACCCTAAAAAACATTTTCTTGGGTGGCTTAGATGACTTCCTGTACCACCTGATGCCGACGTCAGACTCCAGCTGGTCTCTTGGCTGCTATATCGAGTATGCACTCAGGCTCAGTGATTCACCATTCACAGTGGACGAAGTTCACGACAGCCCTGTGGATGCCTGCAGCAACCAGCCGCCATTCGCGGCGAAGTCCGTGCCGCCGCCCGCGGAGAAGTCAATGGTCCCGCAGTCCGCGGGAAAAGTAACGCCGCCGTCCGCAGCTCCCCCGCTTCTGCCACCGTTCGTGGTCCACACAAGCCCACCAGCCACACCGAAGTTATCACCAGTTGAGTGATGACAGAATCATGCCGATGAGTGATGTAGTGTCATCTGAGGGCCTGAAGACCATGGGCATCCAACAAAGGTCTTCGGCCTTGTCCCTTATGCACAGAGATTTCTCCAGTTTCTCTGAATCTTTTGATGATGTTATGCACTGTAGATGATGAGATTTGCAAAGCCTTTGCAATTTGATGTTGAGGAATGTTGTTTTTAAAGTATTCCACAATCTTTTTACGCACTCTTTCACAGATTAGAGAGCCTCTGCCCATATTTACCTCTGAGAGACTGCCTCTCCAAGACATCCCTTTTATAGCTAATAATGTTACAAACCTGATGTCAATTAACTTAATTAGTTGCTAGATGTTCTCCCAGCTGAGTCTTTTAAAAATGTATTGGTTTTTCAGCCTTTTGTTGCCCCCGTGCCAACTTTTTTTAGACCTGTAGCAGGCATCAAATTTGAAATGAGCTCATTTAGTGGAGAAAAGTGTAAAATTTCGCTAAAAACATTTTCAAAATTTGTTATGTGTATTATGTTGGCTCATGTGATTTGAAAGTATTTTAGTTTTTCACTGTGCATACCAGTTAATCTCAATCAAACTGCAGTTGCGTTATTTTTATTAAATTAAAAAATAACAAAAAAATACAGCTAACTAACACGATAAAACACAATACAAACATGATAACATAATACAAATCATGATTTAAAAAAAGAGAGTGAGAGGCTTATCCGTTTTTGCAAATAAACTCTATATATATATATATATATATAAAATATGCTCATAAGAAAGTTTTTGTTCATATTCATCAATCTATAATGGAATTGATTTAGTAGATGTACATTGACAGTAACTTGGAACTGTACTGCCCTTTAAGTTAGAATGATAGACTGTAAACCAAACATGATAATAAGGACGATAAGGTGCTCTTTCACAACAAAGCAATTCTCCCCACAATCTAAAAAATCACAGTAACAAGTAGGAGTGTGCAGCAAAGTCAATATCTGTATGTGTACCTGTAACTATTTGTTTCTCTATCTTGGATGTGGACGGAGGTCAACCCAGCTATATGTTTTAAATGTAATTCTGTTAGCCTCAAAGTTATATAGTAAATATGACATGTATAATTATTATAATGTATAATTATTACTTATTCCTGTGGTGTAAATTACGTTTTTAATTACGTTTAAATTACGTTTTCTTTACATGTCTGTCTGGTGTTTTTAATATGCTAATATTATTATATTTTTAATAAAGACAAACCATGTGCAAATTCAACATCAGTCAACATTCTTGCTGAGCATTTTCTCCTTAAAACGTCAGTGTGCCAAAGATAAAGATTAAAAAATGTGTTTTGAAACAGCCCCTATTTCCTATTGTCTCAAACATATAACTGGTCCCATCAACTTGCGGGGTGGGGCTTTTTATATCAGTAGTTTTCTGCGGTAGCGAACAGGAACATGGTTTGTGTAATAAAACATAATATTAGCTGTTTGATATAAGGCTAGCGATATCAGTTACCGTTATGTGTTCGACATTGTAGATAATGATACATAAAATGCTTTATTATTCTGATACATCGCCTCGTAGACGACCCTGTATGATTCGCTCTTCCTCTTCTTCTTTGGAATCAGTTTCTGGTTCAAACATATATGGATGAATTAAT
The DNA here is from genome assembly GCA_027422405.1 of Ptychobarbus kaznakovi. Taxonomy (NCBI): domain Eukaryota; kingdom Metazoa; phylum Chordata; class Actinopteri; order Cypriniformes; family Cyprinidae; genus Ptychobarbus; species Ptychobarbus kaznakovi. The sequence goes on from CM049800.1 coordinate 17,161,101, forward strand.
TCAGTATTGCAACTTGGCATTGCAAAGAATGTACTACTTTAGTTCCCCAAGTGAAAGTGAAGCAGGTAGTCCAAGTTGGTGTGTTTGAGTGGAGTTTAAAAACTTCTCCAATCCTTGTTTTTCAATTTAATGCATACATGTTACACAAAATGCTATACATTTCCACCATAAGTCTGGCTGGCTGGTTTACATAAATCAGATGATACAGTACTGGACAACCATGTGTGAAAGAGAGAACTGATGCTAAGGATCTCCTATGTACACTTAAACAAATGATGCTTCTACTTACATATTTATACTCATCTAGCAACTGTATCTTTTCAGTTAAGCCCTTAGGAAATCAGACTTCAATGTACAGTATTACCATGACAGCTTCACAAGGTTGCATAGGAAACTGCAACAAATATTTGATTGAAGTTTAACATACATTCACTTTGCACACTCACTATTGCATTGTAATTTTAGTTATTTATCTAAAATATTGTGCTGTCACCTGGCTGTTATCAACCAAGCACAAGTTGTAAATGCATCTAACAATGTTTTTCTATTAATTGTTACAAATTGTAATTCGTTTTGAAGATTTGGGCCATTACAAATAATGTATTTGGCTTCTCACATCCTTAATAACAAGCACCATCACATAAGGATGTTAGTTGAACCACAATCTTGGACGTATCTCACCCTCTCTTCCACAGTGGCCTGACTTCACTGTGTTTTCGCTGTGGACCCCAGTGAAAAGCTTTGATGTGTGTGTGTGTGTGTTGGAGTGAGAGAAAGATAAATTATTTATTTGGTGGGGGTGCAAAGTAACCTATAACCTACCTTATGTTCCCTTTGTGTTCTGCTCATTATGACCTCATGACTCACATATGTCAGCCTCAGAATACCGAACAGCGGAGTTCATCCAGCTCTAGGAAGTTTCATTCTCTACTGTTTACAAAGATGTGATGAACAACACTACTGCTTTTGTGGCGATTCTTGGAAGTTGTGATGTGACCTGTGGCTGAGCAACTTTAACCGAATTAGAAGCAGTGCAGGAAGTGACCACACAACTGGAATGAATTAAGAACAAACATGGGTAGAATACAATGTCTGTCTTTAACTTTACCTCAGAGAAACAGGCTTTTAATAAATGAACAAACTGTCCCAAGGTTGTATTTCTCTTTTGAATTATTTTGCTTCAGACAGGGCCTTCATTTTGCGGCCAGTTGTAAAGGAAGTAGCTGGAGACATTGACAGTGTCCAAAAGTGTTCCTGTGGCTCAGTGGTTAGAGCATTGCGTTAGCAGCGCAAAGGTTGTGGGTTTGATTCCCAGGGAACACATGACTGACAAAAAATGTGTAACCTGAATGACTGTAAGTCGCTTTGGATAAAAGCGTGCTAAATGCATAATGTAAATGTAAAAGACAGTTGCCTTGTGACAATAAATTAGGCAGTTGCCTTGTTGCAATAAATTCACAGGCTGCATTTGCGAACAAAGGTGAATGATTTTGGACAGGCTTCTGGAGCAGTATAAAGATACTGCATGATACTGTATGATACTAATAATACGATGAGTATCGCGAACAAAATAAAGAGAGCTTTGATGACAGCCAAGGAATATTGAATTAATGCTAATATATTTTTTCATTGAAATTTAAAAATAATTTATTGCAAAAAAAAATAGGCAAAGGTTGTTCAAAATGAATTTACACATAAAGGAAACCAACTTTTTTATCCAATTATTTTTTTTAGCTCAAATGTCAGAATCAAACACACATGATACAAGGGAAACATTGTGTTGCAGTAGACAGGATGTGACATAGGATTTAGAAATGCTTTGTTGCCTTCCTACCTCTGTATACTGCCTGTGGAGGCAGCATTTTTCAGCCTTCGGACGCAGCCATTGTGTTTACAGTAAACTCAGATCTTGCAGCTGTTGAAACTCATAAATTTCAAGAGGTATTTCAAGGGTAAAAAAAGAGTGCTCTGAAAAGAGTGCTAAACCAATCTTAAATGCTTTCTAGTAATCAATGTCTGACCGTGGACTATGGCTGTATTGACCCCACTGAGACCCTTTAAGACATTTTAAGGTGACAGTTTTACTATAACCCAAGGCCATAACCATGTCTTGAATATTGGGGGGGGGGACATTATATATATATATATATATATATATATACAGTATCTCACAGAAGTGAGTACACCCCTCACATTTTTTAAAATATTTTATTATATCTTTTCATGTGACAACACAGAAGAAATACCACTTTGGTACAATGTAAAATAGTGAGTGTACAGCTTGTATAACAGTGTAAATTTGCTGCCCCTTCAAAATAACTCAACACACAGCCATTAAAGTCTGCGTGAACCAGAAGTTTGCGGCCGTTTTCACTTCCGTATTGTGATGTACTTCCGAGAGAAACAGAATATTGAATGAGGAAAATAGAGGGTATGGCTTGTTTCTTTCTACTGCGAATTGATTGGATGTAGTAAAGTTTTGGGGTGCATTTCTCTATTAATCTTTCTGGGTTCAGCCGTGGCCTAACTGGGGCAGCCGTGGCCTAATGGATAGAGTGTTGGACTTGTAACCCGAGGTTGTGGGTTCGAATCTCAGCTCCAGCAGGAATTGTCCACGACTGAGGTGAGACCCTTGAGCAAGGCACTGCACCCCGGGCGCCGCAGCGTCAGCTGCCCACTGCTCCAGGTGTGTGTGCACTTGGATGGGTTAAATGCAGAGCACAAATTTCACTGCTGGTTATACTCTGTATAATTGTGTATGTAATGACAAAAAAAAATTATACATTCTAATTGCACATCCAGTAGGCTACTGTGGAGATGGCGAGTCAGTGTTGGCATTCGGCAACTTCATGTTTGCAGCCAACATTGGGAAAGCAGTATAGTAATAAATTATATTAAAAAAAAATGTCTTCTTTTTCCCAGATGCATTCATAATCATTACTTTTACAGGTGCTTTGCGGCAAGCTTTATGCGCGCACTTGAGCGCGGAATCGGCTATAATAAGCAAGTATGCCTAGCTTATATTAAAGGATGGTGTAGTAGATTATTTTATTAATCAATTTAATAGAAACGTGCGACTAGTTGACTATATGAATCTTTAGTCGGGCACAGGCCTGACTTGTAGTTTTTGCATGGTGGATTAAATGGATAAAAAATAGAAGGAACCGATCCATTTTTTTATAAAATGCTATAACATTATGAAAAGTGCGACTGCAAATCACATCATGTTGTATTTCTTTACATGTTATGCATGCATAATGAGTCAAATGTTTCTCTTTTTTTATATTTAGTTTATTTCATCTTCTTTATTTTTGGGGGTGCTTTGGTCTTTCTTGGGGGTGCTGAAGCATGCACCTGCTAGCCCCTCCCTAGCACCGCCCATGCTCGCTCTCTTTCATTAATCTGATGCTTCACGGCACGCTCAGCATCTGTGAACGTTAAACCCAGCCTACTTTGATTTGATTGGCCAGTTTGTATTGCCCATTTATAATTATTGGGAGGGACTTGTCCCCCCTCAATGTCTATGGTGGTTACGGCCCTATCATCCTCAAACTAAATGTCCTTCAGTTGAGTAGGACAGAAAAACACCAGGGGGACAGGAAGGTGTTAAACCCAAGCTTCTTCCAGATAAGAGAAGGTCTTAAATCTGCAAGCCTTAAGAATTAGTCATCCTCACTGCCTCAGTACTATGAAAGCTGTGAAATCAATTCCATATGCTGCAATTATAAAGTGTGGCTTTCACTATCATATATAATCTTGCACAGCACATACTTCCTCCTCTACACTCTCTATCTCTCTCCCTTTGTCTCTCTGACTGTTTTTTCTTAATTTTGCTTCTGGGCAGTAATACGCCTTCATTTACTTTCTGATAATTTCCTGTGAGGAAACCAACACAAACATTCACTCTAAAACAACAACTAATTTCAGCCTAAAATCTCAGGAAGAGGCTGACTATGTGTGAAGAACAACTGGCCAGTAATATTTGAATGTTTATGGTAGTTATCATGGACAGGAAGTTATGTTGTCAAACCTCTGAGGACCAATCTCTCATGTAAATACGTAATTGAGATAAGCAGAGAAAACCTAAATGACTACAGGAAGTAGACTGCAGTCTCTCTCCCACCCTCTCTCCTTGTTTTTCTCTGGTCTATGGTTCCAATGAGCCTATAGGAGTGCCTGAGTAACATAATGCAGCTATTCAGAATTACACGCTAACACATCTTGACAGTCTACTTCCCGTACCCTAAAATCCCTCTCTCGTTATTCTCAGTGTCTGATTCCTTTCTTTAGAATTGATTTAAATTTTCAAAAACTGAACAAAACTTTACCCACGTGATTGTCATCTCATTATATTCTGTGTAGAATGCAGTTTTATCATGTCTGTGATCAGTCTTTGCTACACAACAGGTGGCTGGATGTGGTTACTTTCAGACACATGAGACTGCTTTAGTGTGTTGCAGAGGAACTGTTGAGTTTAATCATTGTAATCCACTGAACACTGATAGCTGGCTTTCCTTTAACATTTTAGAGATACAGCACTGTTTTGAGCAGTTTAATGACTTCCTGAATTTTGCATGTTTACTTTCTTGAACGTTCAAAAAATACACATGCATACAAACATACTTATGTTATGCATAGACATCTGTGTTTCACTGATACAGTGATGGCAAAGAGATATTTAATCATTTCCTCTTGTGTCGACAGTGACTGATTTTAAATTTATGTAAATGTATGTTGTTGAACAAAGTGTTGTGAAAATTAACTTTTGTATAAGAAGCACAAGAAAACTGATTGTAATGTGGTGTTGCGCAATATTTCCAAGGAGTTTTTGCACTGATCTTCAACCCTGTAACGTTCCACCACATCTTTTAAGAGAAAAGTGATTTACCAGGCACAATGAATGAGAGATACCAAAATAGTTACTCAGTTATGAATTCTAAACAAATAAATAAATGTTATATTCAATCAATATGGAAACTAATTTGATATTGGAGGGAACACATTTACACCAGTACTACCTAACTTTAGGCAAAAATATAAACAGTGTTGTTAATATAAATATACCATTTTTTATACAATAATATTTTCTTAAATTAATTTATAAAACAAGCTATTTTTCAGAATTCTCAACAAAATAGCTCCACTTACAATAATACAAATTGGGGTTTATTTCCGTAAGGAACATTTAAAGTACTTGTACATATGGGCATACACATTCAAGTGCATGTTTTTATATCATGGTGGGGACTTTCTTTTGACTTTCATTGTTTTTATACTAAGCTAATTATATGTTCTATTTACCCTACTCATTTAATCCTCACAAAATCCCTCAAGACATTAAATATCTCAGATAAGTTTATTAAGAGTTTTCTTTCTTTCACAAAGTACACTAGGTACAATTTTTCTACTTTTGTGGAGACATTTGGTCCCCATAGTCAGTGAATGCAAAACCTGAGCCACACAACATGACAGATTCTACTATAGCCTGTTTGAATGGGTGATGAGTTCTGCTTGGCTGTTCTGTGGTCACATGACCCTGGAGTGGGCGTGGCTGTGAGTCCAGCTGGTGTTGCAGACTGACTGACTCGGGCACAGAGAGAGAGGGACAGAAAGACAGACAGATAAAGAAAGACAGCAAGAGCTACTAAAAGAAGGGTGAGTCACTATCTGCTCTCCGTGTTTACTTCTGTTAAAATAGGCTTTCTTTGCCTTAGTTGTACATCTCTTTCCAGAGTCTCATTCAGAGAGGCCGTAGCGCTTTTACAGAGCTACAGAGCGGGTGACGTGTGTGTGTGTGTGTGTGTGTGTGTGTGTGTGTGTGTGTGTGTGTGTGTGTGTGTGTGTGTGTGTGTGTGTGTGTGTGTGTGTGTGTGTGTGTGTGTGTGTGTGTGTGTGTGTGTGTGTGTGTGTGTGTGTGTTGCTGCATGCACAAGTTTCCCAGGTGTCCTCGCTGCGTTCTTGCCAGTGAGGAAAGGAAGCAAGGGAGACAGGAAGAGAAGGGGAGCTTTTGAATAGCGCTTGTGGAGTTTTGTACTGTGTTTTAAGACCTCTCTTTCGTTTGTCTGTGCATTGAAACAGATGATACGCTCCGTGAACCCCTCCTTCTATTTTCTTCCACCCCCACCCTTTCTCTCCTCCTCTTGGCCCTCTCTTTTCTTTGTGTGGGGTGTGTCATCACTGCTCTCACTGTTACTAGAAATCAGACATTTTGTTAATCAATTCTTCTAATTAATTTACATTGGACCCAGAATCCCACGTTCAAACTTGTGTTTCATTGCTACAGATGTTCTCTGTGGGTTGATTATAAACATCCAATCAGCGTTGTTTGAATGGCTTCCTGTGTTCATTCTCACATGTTTGTGTTGCATGACAATGCAGTTCCTGTTGTTTAATTGTTGTCATTAATATGGAAGCTAATTGACCGATGTGTATTCAACACAGATCTGTTCTGTTCCTCTGTTTAACTTCTGATTCCATTTGTCAGTGAGTGTCAGATTACTTCCAGTCATTTTATCCCCCCAGTAACAGCAGTTAGCAATTTATCTAGAACAATGATCTTTTGGTTGTGTTTGAGCGTGGTTATAACATTGATTACAAATACTTCTGTCATCTCCAGTTACATCAACAAGGTTTTATGATACCTGTTTAGCAGAGTTCCTTTTTTAGATAAAACACCACTTCCTCATATATCGACCCAAACATTTCACAACAAATCCTACCACATCTGTAGAACAGCTGAAAATCATATTTTTTTTCCTTTTTTGCTGAAATATATTGTTTCACTGCAGCAGTTTTCTTTCTTTTTTTAAAGAATGAACCCATTTTTAACACCATGTACATGCCCAAATGTAATATATGCTCCAAATGTAAAAAATGGCTTTGATGATTTAGTTGGCCATTAACACTTAGTTAACACGTAATTATTTTATTAGGTACATTACATGGGGTAAATCTCAATGTTGAGTGCTGTTTGACATGATGTGGACAATTCAAATTTCACACATCTTCTGAAAGGTTGCTTTTATATATATGATATTCCCCATGTTATGCCACCAAAACGAATTAATTAAGAACAAAAGTATAATGTATCTTCATGTTTTTTTATTTTATTTTTGACAGGTGTAGATTTACTGAGAGATGGATATAGCTATGATACTGCAAGTGAAACAACGACCTGTGTAAATATGCAAGAAAACAAGCTTTTGAACATTGATGTTGATTAGTTAAATGCATGCTATAAAGTGCACGAGGATCCCTGCGACCACCATATCACACTGATGTTGATTGGCCATCAATTTTATGTTCAGTATCTTATTTTGTTCTTCACAATAGTAATAGAAATATAAATATTGGTCAGGCTGAATCAACCAATATTTGCCTATTTTGGGATTAACTTACAAATTAATATTATTTTGGGACAAATGTTTACAAAATAAGAGGAGGTAGCACTCCGTGTCAGTTCCAATGTCTCCCAAGAACTTTTTAAAATGAAAAATACAGTTTCAAAAAAGTCAGATGTTCACCTTCCATAGTGCTTTTGATTTATACCTTGATTTATACCTTGATTTTACAGGCCGTACATATGATTATTTTCTTGTGAGTGATCAGATTAAAAATGATAATCAGCAATCTGTGCTCATCACAAATGGTTTTACAGTTTTTCTATAAGCTGCTTTGTAGAAAGCAGTATTTTAACACCCTTCGTCACCATCTGCTTGTGGCATGTAATGGCAAAGGTTGAATTCTCAAGGGGTGAGCAGAATGAAAGATGAGTCCACCAGTCCAGTTGCATTCTTCATGCTGAGCACCAGAGTTCACCTCACCACATCTACAGATAAATGTACGTTGGCTGTGTAGTTTACAGTTGCATCTGGCCTTTGACAGGAATAGTGAGATCTGTACACACCGGGAAAACAGATGGAAAAGAAAATATTCTGAATACAAGCCTCTTGGTTTAGTCTGTGGATCCATCGTCTGTGCATTAGCAGCTTTTGATTGGCAGTGTTTGATGGATTGTGTCAAGGGAGTCTCAGTTTACTTCATGAGACTCTGACTCTGACATGTAAATACAGAATTTGAAATTAAAAAATTAAACAAATACCATTATAATTTTTTCTCTACTATTATACAATGCTTACCCAAGCCCACTGTATAATTATTCAAGAACTGCTGGTTCCCCAGCGATTGTATACTTAATACACTGTTAAGTTGTCTTTTGAGCTATCGCTATACCAAAATTGAATTGTCTGAACTTGTAATTTTTCCATATTGGAATACTGAATCGATCCAGCATGGTGAAGTATAGTGACCAGCCTCAATCATTAAATCATTGGGTAGGTTAATATCGTATTCCCAGAATAAAAGTAAATCGCCTCAGACCAAGAGACCTTTAGGGACCAAAGGCCAACATAGCATGGGCAGGGATCCTCAATAAAATCACATTTTGCACATTGATGAGTGTAGAATACAGCTAGGTTTGAGACTTGAGAGTGATGGAATCTGTGTATTACTCATTAATTTACTTAACTCAAGAGTCCCAATCCTGTTCCTGGAGATCTATCTTCTACCCCAAAGTTCGGCTTCAGTCCTGATCGATCACAACTGACCCAGCTAATAAAGATCTTCAGAAGCACTTGATAATTACAGACAGGTGTGCTGGAGCAGGGCTATAACTGAACTTTGCAGGTGGGTAGATCTCCAGAAACAGGATTGTGCAATCCTGACTTAACTGATGGTTGGGTGAATAGAACACAACTTGAGGGCTTCAGGCCAAATATCCATAAAAATGTCCAATTCATGAAAAAGACCTACATTTGTCTACATAAATTATGATTAACAAGTTATCTTCTTTTTGATTTTGCTGTTCTAATGAGACTCAGTCAATGTATCATTCTTGTGTTTGATGCATCTGGTGAACACATGAAGCATGTGAGAATCATCTGTGTATCCCAGCTGGTGTTTTAAGGGAAAGTTTCTAGAAATGATCCATGTAACTCAAGGCTCCATATATCTGCTTCAGTCAAATAAAGACAGTAAACTTTATGACTGCTTCCTCCTTCAAGTTCTTCCTGATCTGTAGAAATGGCATCTTGAGCTTTCTGACTGATTAAAACACAGACAGCCCAAGCTGCTGTAGCTGATCTGAGGCCACTGCCTATACATACAGTGCTATATAATTTCATACACTTATTTATAAGTGTAACAAATTGAGGATTTTCAGTCGACTCGAAAAAATCATAGTTGGCCGTGAGGAGTTTTTTTCCTTGGTCTACATCTATGGGAGCATGCGTTTCAGATAATTCAGAATTAGTTCTGCCTGACTTTCCTTGCACTTATTATTAATAGTTATTTTTGCAGCCACATAATATCACTGAACCATGATATGTCATATAGTCTTTTAGTTTTCCATTTACCAGCAAATAAGGCTGTATCACTATGTTCATTCTTAATTTTGTCATCCACACTCTTTTCTGTAAGAACAGCTTTAGCAGCATTTAGATTCCTAGCCTAGTGTAACCAGGACACGTTTAGCAACACATTTAGGGCAACTGTCAGGTCTTCTAAGGTTCATTGGCTGATGACACTAATTGTTATTTATTTGTACAAACGTTTTTCATTTGGCCTACTCCTGACTTCAAATGTCTGTTGCCAGACCAAAGTCCAGTTACAGGGGCCAATATACCACAGACCACCACTAAACATGGGCAAATTCCCAACTGTTCTGGCTCAGAATGAAGACAGAATTAAATTGTATGTTGCCTGTAAGGAATGAATTGTTAGATGGCCTTGTTTCAGCATTTGCCTTGCTTTCCTGTGGATATATGGTTTCTCTACAGGGTTGGATCAGCTTCAGAAGGGGGACACACACAACCTCCTTAAAGTGAAAACAGGAAATCACCCAAGTCAAATTTTGGATACAGGGGTAGAGCGTTCTTGATGTCTTGGAGAACTCATTGGAAAAATGAGACCTGTGGAATACTGGCCTATAGTTGGGGATTCTGTGGTTCTAAATGTTGTGATTTTCAGAGAGGACATACTTCTTTATGTACCTGATTGAAATACATATTGTAGTGCTTGACTGCAAACTGCAAAATTATAAGCATGGTCAGCTGTTCAGGCATTCAATTCAGAATGGACTGAGATATATTTGAACTGAATAATTCTGGCATTGCTAAACCCTGACTTATTTTCTTTGCACTTATGATGCAAAGAAATGCACTTTTTTATGATGCACTTTTTAACAAAAAGTGTATAATTAATTTGAAGTAATGTAATGTAGTAATTTAATGTTATGAAAATAACATGTAGTGTAATGTTTTAAAACAAATATATTAAATAAGACAATTGTATAAACTCCAAGACAAGAAATTATAGTAACATAAATGTGACATGTACAATAGCTGAATGTGCAAGTACATTTGCCTGCACAGGGACACACATCAGCGGTAACCCCTATTTCCTGTTTGTTAGAACACTGACACATGCTAGTGAAAAATATAGGCCACAGACTTTGCATGTGAGACAGGATAACTGCCACTGAAGCTACAACTTTTTAGAAATGATTTGCTTTAGTATTTAAAACTGGTTGTGTGTAGTGGGCTCATCATGCATAGAGCTCTTATATTGCATGTGGCATAAGCAGGGTCTTATCCCCTCAGGAAATCTTGGTCATCACCACATCACTTCTGGCTTTAAATGTTATGTGTTGTTTTTTTTTTGTCTGGCCCACATTTCATGGGCTATATGAAACAAAGCTTATTTTGTATATCTTGCTTTTGCTGTACCACATTAACCCATAAAAAGTGTGTGTTTATTCAGGTCCATAAAACTGTATTTTTTGTATTTCTTTTGTATTTTTAGTTGGTAAATCAATTTCCAATTTATTATTTTCCAGATTCCTTTGGTGCATTGTGTAATTTGGTTGATTTGGTTGATAGTAACTAACATACGAAAGGCTTATACAGTTTCTCTGCATATTAAGCTAGGAAAAGAGAAAGTTTTCTGTCGTCTACAAAATTATGTTTCACACTAAGAATCCTCTTTCATTGTTTTAATGCATAATAATTCACTGATCTTTTGTGTAGTTACAACTCACATATAGTATTTCATGCTTAGTTATGCTTTATTGGCTGAGATTTAAGTTTTAGGATACTTGCAAAATAATGCTGTACTGTAGTTTTTTCTAGATGTTTGTTTGAATTGGGTTTTCTTAATTATTCTAAATTATAATATCTTATATGGTTTGTGTGTTTTTAGATGCTGAAAGGGATCTTTCATAAACATATGCAAAGGTGTAAATCAGGACTTATCAGGCTTTTACAACAGTATCATTTGATCTGAACTACAGGAATGTTAATCATTGATTAACAAAATGTGTCATTGTGTGTATGTTGCTAACAGTCATTTATTGATTTCGGGTTCCCCAATGCTAAAAAGTGACTAGACAGTTTGAGAATCACTGCTCTGGATAATCCATCGTTTTGGGGAACTAATTGATTATATATATATATATATATATATATATTTAAAATAATAGGTTGTGTGCCCGTGTCACTGCCCCCCTTCCCTATTCATGCCTCAGTTTGTTTCTTAGCAGATGGCCCACAACAGGTGTTGGCAGAAGGGGCAGTGGGGTAGTCATGTAATCAATGGCACAAATGCTCGTTGGTGTCTGTGTACTAAACCATAATTAACATGCCTTCACGTTGTGATCCGTTCCACCCACCAGGCCAGCAAAAATTAAGTCTTGTCCTGGCTTAGATAATGACTATTTGGCATACTCTGAACATTCTGTTCACATGGTAGATTTTCCTTCTCTTTTCTGTATGCATGTATTAATACACGTTCGGTATGTCTTCACACTTAATGTAATTCAAAATTTGGTATAGAACCTAGGGGTGTGCGATATATATCGTCTGCGATAATATCGTAGTTGTTGTTTTAACGATGTGCAATTTAACATTATCGAGTATTTAGCAAAAACCAAACAGAAAACCTACGGTGTGCACGCTAACATTTCGTGATGAAGTCTAGACTAGAGCGCATGCGCATTAAGATTGCGTTCGTTCACTGCATGATTCTCTCTAATAAAATGCATTAAGAATGATCACAAAATTCAAGATACGGGGGCAGAAATTGTGTATGTATTTCATTTCATATGGTTAAAATCACATGAGTGCCATTTTTCTTAAAAAATAAGCATGATTACAAATGTGATATTGATTTTATGCAACAGGTCAATAAGTTATTATTAAGAGACTTACGTTTTAGACACCATATTGCCTGTTTTTGCTCTATTTCGCCAACAAAAAAAATAATTCCAAACTGCTCCAGGCTAGCACTGTTTTGCGTCTCTGAGCAACATGACAATACATTTCGTTCCTGAATGAATCAACCGTTAAATGATTCGGTTCAGTCGCAATGACTCACTTGTTATCAGTTACTTGCTGCCACCTACTGGCGATTTTAATTTCACATTCAAAGTATCTTTTCTTTTTAAAATAATTTCAAATATCAGTATTCAATGTTTTATGTTTAAAATATCAAAAAGTATGCATTTAACTACAGGTTAAAGCACTCCATGTCCCTCTGAGCTGCATTAAATAGTGTGTAAATGCCACTTCAGATGCAACTTCTGCAAAGATTAATTTTGTTGATACTGGTTTCATTTGTTTGGTTGGTAACAGCCTAAATGTCTTATGCTAATTGACTGATTAAATGCAACAATTTGATTCAAAAGATGCACACTTTTAGGAGAAAAAAATGGCTTCATTAAAAGTAAAATTGCCCACAAAAGGTAAAAATCAAAAACTTAAATGAAAAGTATAATTTCTATCACTGATGTGAACTGACCACAGAGAATATGAAGAATATCAAAAACTGCAGCTGTCCACAGTAGTCAGATATCAGCACAATAACACACTCGGCAATATAACGTCTAATTATCGTTATATCCAAAAAAATATAGAGTCAATATCGCACACCCCTAATAGAACCTCAGACTCCATGGCTCCAAATTGGCTAAACTTACAGGGATAACATTCCACTTTGGTATTAAGAAACTGTGGTTCACTCAAGGTTGAAATGGGGATTTCACATGTGATTGACTGTTGGGTTAACATATGAAAAATATAGGTCACAGTAAACTACGAGGCTTCTCTGAGGCAAATGGAAAGTTCTAGGCTTCAGCGGTGAAACTCGTTGATGGGTTAGGTTTACCTAGACCCATCATTTTATTTTAATTTGCTTTAAGGAGTTTTTGCCAAAACTCCACACAAACTGAAAGACTGCATTAATCATTGAGTGTTTGGAGCCAGCGTCTGAGGTGAAGGCGGCGCCTGATGCTAAAGGCGGATTCTGGTTTGACTGATCATTTTTTTTTGCCTCTTGTTATGCCAGTATGTTTTATGGCCTCCAAGTTGCATTCATTCATGATGAGTAAAATCGGCCCTATTATTCAAGCTTCACAGCTACCTCGGGAGCTTTTTTGTGTGTGTGTGTGTGTGTGTGCGTGGTAACGTGCGTGTTTAAATTGGAACTTAAGATGTTTTTTTCTGAACAGGTGGCCCTATCAGTTCTAGATGTGAAATCGCACATTTACAGTGAGGGGGTTTAAAGGATGATTATTCAGGTGACAAGTGAAAAATGTAATAATCACAGTATATAGTGTAAGAGACAGTGACTCTAATGGTGTTTCTAATTTAAATAATGAGTAAAACACAGAGACTGAAACTCATGGCATTAAATGGCATATGCTACATTCTCTAGCCAAAATATGGCTGCTGGTAGTTGTCTGTGTAACTGCCTAGTGTTTTGGACTGACGTGTTTTTAGAATCTGTTTTCTCAGAAAAGGCTGTCAAATGTGTGTGTGTAACTCACTGACAGGAAACGGTTTTCTTAAATCTGTGATACTGTACATCAGCTACAGATGAACATATACAAAACAGTTTTGCATTTGACTGACTGATAATTTTAACATGAAAATATACCTGAAAACATAGGAGTGAAATAAAAAGAATTATTTAAAACATTAAAATTAGATTGTTCCTCAAATTTGGCTATACTCTCAGTTTTGTCTTTTATTGAACCCTTCCCTTTATACTTAATAATGGTATGTGCAGATGTGTAACATGCAACATAAACTCGTTTTGTTTAAGTCACAGATTTTTCACCTCAGGCAACTGATGAAGCAATTGTGTGTTTCATAACTGATAAGTTATGTTTGTACATGCCTATGCTTTTTTGCTGTTAAGTAAATTCACCTTGTGTTATCATCTCATTAGTATGTTATTTATTAAATTGAATTACATGTTATTTATTTATTTGTGAAAACAACACTGGACTATTTAGGTATCTTTTGTTTGAAGTTTGTGCAAGTGTCTAGACATTCTATGAAAAGAGGAAGCTACATTTTGTCGTTAAAAAAGGAAAAGCAGCAACTTTGTCCCCTCCCACTTTCACATTGAGTTGTATGTCACTTGCTTTCTGTCACACATTGTTCAAGCTACTGAATCATCAAATTCAACGACTTTGCAGACTGAATACCCTCTTTTGGGTAAGCTTGTGGTTGACATTTGATTTATGTTTTGACATTTTTAGTATCTTGAGATAAATACAGTGATCAATTGATCATTTGAGGAGAATTTGAAGAGGTTTAAGGAATTAAGAGCTTGTTAAAATTGGTTTTGTGAAACATGATATAATGGTGATGTAGAAAATTTTGAAAATAAATGTTGGTATTGCTTATATGTTTACATGTGTCTTGTTAATCGGAGGTAACAACTGTTGTGAGTTTTCTGCCCTACTTCATATCCATGTGTGTTCTGACATCTGGTCTCTCTACAGAAACATACCAATACAATATTGTCTGACACGTAAATAGTTAGCATATCTTGCAAACAGTAATCAGACTTTTGAGTTTAGATACCATAACATTCAAAACATGAGGTAAAAAGTTACTGCAGGCAAAATTTGCATCATGTGATTTTTACACAAATTGAAATTTGTTGTTTGGGTTAGTTGACCGATAAAGCTGACACTGATCATGTACCTGAAAATTGCATATGCAAAAATGTTTAAGCCAATTGTTGCCATATACAATGAAAATGCTAATGGGTATATCTTTCTTTTTATATCACATCATTTCTTTAGGGCCAGAGGTCATTACAAGTTTTTACAGCAATATGGCAGATGTAGGAAAGACGCCTGTGGCACGGAATGAGAAGACAAACAGCGAGTTTGGCTATGTGGGCATTGACGCCATCTTGGAACAGATGAGGAGGAAAGCCATGAAACAAGGCTTTGAGTTTAACATCATGGTAGTAGGTAAGTAGAGGTTTCAGTGTGCAATTACAGATGTGTTGCTTTTTTGTTCTTATGCACAAATAAACATATAGTATCACTTGAAATAAAATAGTTAGATTAAATAGTTAGATCAAAATTGTTCAAATAAACATTTGATAAGGGTAATAAATAGTATTATTGACATTCTGTGAAAACTTATTTACATTAGGTTATTTTTTCTTTTAAAGTTGTGTATATTTTGGGACATTTTATGTAGAAAACAAAAAAGTGCTATGTACAAAGTATATGGTATGCAAAAACTTTGAAGCTCAATAAATATCTCACTTTTTCTCAGAATGCAGATAGAAATGTATAATTCCAAGGTGGACATTTTTTGTGGTTGTAAATTAGTATGGTTAGGGTTGGATATGGAATATAGCCCATGCCTGAGTGCTTTTGTATTGCTGCGTTTTGCAAACAAGAAAAATCTGCTCTATTAGACAATAAAGCAATTGCAGCTAAATCAGTCAGAGGACCATATAAAAATTATTAATATGACTGAATTTGGCCCAGCAAGCTGTTAGCTAAAAGGCCTTGCTGTAATCAATAGTAATTGGTGAACAAAACTAAATGTCATATCCATATCCATAAAATATAATATTATATGCAATTAGTCCTACAACATTTTCTTTTAAAGTTTACACCTTAGTATAGTGTTTTAGTGAGCAGAAAGGTTTTCAGTCATTACCATTACATCTTTAATTCAGATAGATCTGTTCGAACCTACAACCCTTAAATTACTTGCCAGAGACCTTCAATCATCAGGCAACACCACCCAGCACTAGACCAAATCATTTCACCTCTACTGATACAATACAAATGCCCTGAATGACCCCCAACTGACTGTTAAACATGAATATATTCCTATTAAGCTATTTTCACTGACGCATTTGGCACCCCCACCCCCACCCCATGACTCATGGTGACTTGCCTGGCAACCGCCAACTCACCCCAAGATCCAACTTCAAGATTTTTTTAAATGAATATCTTCCTGGAGATATGTTATTCTCCTGCAGTATATAATCCTGATTTTATTTTTCTTGGCAATGTGTAAAACTGAACATAAAACATGTAACTACTTGCAGAGTTTTATAAGGATTGTTTCTTGACAGTGCTGGATGTCTGTTGCTTTTATGACTTAAGAACTGACACAAAATACTTTTGTGCCTCTGAAAGAACATGTTGATGTTTGTTTAATCTAGTGCTTTGGTAAATTAATATATGGATATGCAGCAGCTTTATGAAAATATTTAAGGCTTGTTCATGGATTGATCTTTTGGCTGTTGATGAGTTATTTTGAGTCTTTTGTTGTCAAACTACAATCCTCTAATGACCTTATACTGACCTTATACTTTCAATCTTGAACCTTGCCAAATTTGTGCAAACATCTAGAGGTTGGCTGTTGCTTTCAGGGAATTTTATAGTGGATGGTTTTTCAGTTACTTACACCAATAGGTTTATAAAAAATCCCTATAGAATTCAATCGAACATGGTTAATGCTTTCTGCAGTGAGATCATCTGCATGGCTTCTCCACTCAACTGATTCCAGCTGCAACCTTTGTTCTTGCTTTATCATGGATGTCAGTGAGAGATCCAACAAGCTGCTCCCATGAACCTCCTCTATAAACACTGGCTCTTTTATAGGCCATTGAATAAACCTGAGGGCAGGTGTAGGGTCCAATCTGCATATGGAAATGAAAATGCTACTCACACAAGTTGCCATAGTCCCGTTTACTCCACTCAATATATGGCTATTTTTTTGTTTACTTGAACACGTAAATTAGGGTTGTTAATTTTGAATGCATTTAAAAACAGCTAGATCTAGTGCAACAGAATTATATTTTAGTATAAATTTTGAATTTAGTTTTTCAGCCAATTTGACAGTTCTAGTGTGAGATGCTAAAACAAACAGCAAGATGTGTTCAAATTGCCCTGTCAGGCTGTTTACTTTTGCCCTAAATCAAGAAGTTGTCTCGGACATCAGCCCTTTGAAACAAATATTGTATAATACGCCAGGGTTTTTCAGCTCTGGCCTGTGAGGTCCACTCTCCTGCAGAGTAGCTGCAACCATGATCAAACTCACCTGCCTGTCATCATCTAGTAATCCTGAAGACCTTGATTCACTTGTTCAGGTGTGTTTGATTAGTATTGGAGCTAAACTCTGCCAGACAGTGGACCCCGAGGGCCAGAGTTGAGAAACAAAGGCCAAAATCAGTACATTCAAATCGTAGTTTGTCCAGAGAGGCTCAATGGATGCTTTACTATATACAGTGGGGAAAAAAAATATTTGATCCCCTTCTGATTTTGTACGTTTGCCCACTGACAAAGAAATGATCAGTCTATAATTTTAATGGTAGGTTTATTTTAACAGTGAGAGACAGAATAACAACAAAAAAATCCAGAAATACGCATTTCAAAAAGTTCTAAATTTATTTGCATTTTAATCAGTCAAATAAGTATTTGACCCCTTTACAAAACATGACTTTGTACTTGGTGGCAAAACCCTTGTTGTTAATCACAGAGGTCAGACGTTTCTTGTAGTTGACCACCAGGTTTGCACACATCTCAGGAGGGATTTTGTCCCACTCCTCTTTGCAGATCCTCTCCAAGTCATTACCGTTTCGAGGCTGACGTTTGGCAACTCGAACCTTCTGCTCCCTTCACAGATTTTCTATGGGATTAAGGTCTGGATACTGGCTAGGCCACTCTAGGACCTTAATGTGCTTCTTCTTGAGCCACTGCCTTGGCTGTGTTTTTGGTCAGTATCATGCTGGAATACCCATCCACGACCCATTTTCAATGCCCTGGCTGGGTTCAATGCCCTGGCCCTGACGGTACATGGCCCCGTCCATCATACCTTTTGATGCAGTGCAGTTTTCCTGTCCCCTTAGCACAAAAACACCCCCAAAGCATAATGTTTCCACCTCCATGTTTGACGGTGTTCTTGGGGTCATAGGCAGCATTCCTCCTCCTTCAAACACGGCGAGTTGAGTTGATGCCAAAGAGCTGGATTTTGGTCTTGTCTGACCACAACACTTTCACCCAGTTCTCCTCTGAATCATTGGAAAACTACAGACGGCTCTGTACATGTGTTTTTTTGAGCAGGGGGACCTTGAGGGCGCTGCAGGATTTCAGTCCTTCACGGTGTAGTGTGTTACCAATTGTTTTCTTGGTGACTATGGTCCCAGCTGACTTGAGATCATTGATAAGTTCCTTCCGTGTAGTTCTGGGCTGATTCCTCTCTGTTCTCATGATCATTGAAACTCCACGAGGTGAGATCTTTCACGGAGCCCCAGACCAAGGGAGATTGACAGTTATTTTGTGTTTCTTCCATTTGCGAATAATCACACCAACTGTTATCACCTTCTCACCAAGCTGCTTGGCGATGGTCTTGTAGCCCATTCTAGCCTTGTGTAGGTCTACAATCTTGTCCCTGACATCCTTGGACAGCTCTTTGGTCTTGGCCATGGTGGAGAGTTTGGAATCTGATTGATTGATTGCTTCTGTGGACAGTTTGTCTTTTATACACTTAACAAGCCGAGATTAGGAGCGCTCCCTTTAAGAGAGTGCTCCTAATCTCAGCTCCTTACCTGTATAAAAGACACCTGGGAGCCAGAAATCTTGCTGATTGATAGGGGATCAATTACTTATTTGACTCATTAAAACATGGAGGTGGAAACATTATGCTTTGGAGGTGTATTTGTGCTAAGGGGACAGGAAAACTGCACTGCATCAAAAGGTATGATGGATGGGGCCATGTACCGTTCCTCTCGTTGATAGGGCCAGGGCATTGAACCCAGCCAGGGCATTGAAAATGGGTCGTGGATGAAAAAGCCTTATGTATTCCAGCATGATACTGACCAAAAACACTATATTTTAGCCAAGTTTTCTGCATTTGTAAGTGGCTCAAGAAGAAGCACATTAAGGTCCTAGAGTGGCCTAGCCAGTATCCAGACCTTAATCCCATAGAAAATCTGTGAAGGGAGCAGAAGGTTCGAGTTGCCAAACGTCAGCCTCGAAACGGTAATGACTTGGAGAGGATCTGCAAAGAGGAGTGGGACAAAATCCCTCCTGAGATACAGCCCGTGTGCAAACCTGGTGGTCAACTACAAGAGTGCTCCAACGTCTGACCTCTGTGATTAATAACAAGAGTTTTGCCACAAAGTACAAAGTCATGTTTTGTAAAGGGGTCAAATACTTATTTGACTGATTAAAATGCAAATAAATTTAGAACTTTTTGAAATGCGTATTTCTGGATTTTTTGTTGTTATTCTGTCACTCACTGTTCAAAAAAACCTACCATTAAAATTATAGATAATTTCTTTGTCAGTGGGCAAAAGTACAAAATCAGCAGGGGATCAAATATTTTTTTCCCCACAGAGAAGAGACGTGAATGACAGGGAAGAAACCCAACTGATGCCATAAAACACAGGACAGCACCATCATGTATGGCTATAGTATGTCCAGATTACTTTCATACTACACATGCATACTTTTTAATGGTTAATAAATTCCTCATCAAATGTAGTATCTCCTCAGATAGTATGCGATTTTAGACACAGTAGATAAGTACACAGAGGAAAAGACAGCTGAAGGCCCAAACAAGCAGAAGAGGTGCAAACTCTGCCCAAAAAAATATGCATAAAAAAGTTGTAAATCTTGTGTGTGAAACGCTCTATCCTTTTATGCAAAATTAATTCTCACATTATCTTTTGAGAAGTTCAGACTGCAACATACTTGATAGTAGCTCTAAATTAGCTCAGAAAAAAATATGCTGCATCTATTGTAATGCATATACAGTATACAAGGGAAGTAAAAAAAAACAAATAAAAAATTTATATTTTAAAACATTTATATATCACCAATTTCTTTATTAATTTTGTTAACAGCACATATTTTTTTAAGAAAACCAAAATGACCCATTTATGCATTCTTGTAGGTTTCTTTGGTTCATGTATTCAAAGACTATAGAATACCCAAGACGTGTCACTTGTATAGTTTTGAATGGGGAAAAAATGCAATGCACAATATGGCCGCTCTATCGAACGAAGCCTCGCCTTTTGAGCAAAAGAGCCAATTGCTAATCGGTAAAGTCAGCGCGTCACTGCAGCTGCCGTTAAAAGTCCCGGTTGCTATAGAAACAGTCAGCGTTCTGAGACATGCGCTAGGACTGCGCACAGGCAGGTTCAGCCTGATAAATACGTTTTTTATAATGCTATTTGAGCAAAATAAACAACATTTATGATACAGTTGTTGACAGATTTCATTGGTGATTTCAAATATGAAATTTAATCGTAAGCTTGGCGACCAGTTTTGGAGAATTTGATGTCTCCCCATTCAAAGAGAAAGGAGCTGCACTTGCATGCCGAGAGGCATTTCAAATATGGCCGCCGAGTGACATGACTTGCCTTAAAGGGACTTTGATGTATTCTAGAGATAATTGTGTACTTTTGTCCTTATAATTTAAAAGAAAATTTAATTGCACTAAATTAACTCATTAAATCAACATCCCCGGTGCCGATTTAAGATGTTGATTCTTTTTTTTTTTCTTTGTACAGGTCAGAGTGGTCTGGGTAAATCCACGTTGATGAACACACTTTTTAAATCTAAAGTGAGTCGTAGATCTTTGATGACAGCAGAGGAAGAGCGAATTCCCAAGACAATTGAGATCAAGTCCATCAGTCATGGTACAAAGGCCTTCTGAACTAAAACTGAAGCTAACACCTGCTTATCCATTTAAGAATAAGTTGTATTTTAACACTTCCAAGTTCCAACTGTCTCATAAATTTAGTTATCCACTTTGTGTATTCATCTCTTCAAACTAATCTTTTATACAGAAATTGAGGAAAAGGGAGTGAGAATGAAGCTGACCGTCATTGACACTCCAGGTTTCGGAGACCAGATAAACAATGAGAACTGGTCAGTGTCAACTTTATTAACTGTTATTCAGCTAATTCTTTGATTACTTGACAGTCTTGTTAGATCTCATGTGTTTCCTGGTGTCTCTCAATTTGTCTGTCTGTAGCTGGCAGCCCATCATGACGTTCATAAATGCACAGTACAAACAGTATTTACAGGAAGAGATCAACATCGAAAGGAAGAAGAAGATTCCAGACTCACGAGTCCACTGCTGCATATATTTTATTCCTCCTACTGGACACTGGTGAGACACACACACACACACACACACACACAAACACATTACATTTAAACACGAATAAATACCAAACATAGGTTATTGTTACATTATGTTTGCTTAGATAGTAGGGCCTTGTTGAAATCTGATCTTGATATGGTAATTTATTATATATTTGGGTGAATCAATACTGTAAGCTGCTCAATGTACTCAGTTGTGAAGTCAGGCTTAAGAATCGTTTGAATAATCGTGAAAAATAATTGGTGTTTTCGCTATGTGTTGTGTTTTGATCATTTCTTAAAGTTGCATTGTGTTTCAAGTCACCATTAGAGTGATAAGTCTTCTCTTCTGTGAAGTATCTTCCATTTCAGTGAGCATATACAAATAGTTTTTGGTCTATAGAAGTAACTATATAACCTTTTCAATTTGCTCAACAAACTGCAAGTTAGACAAACTCTGGAAGTTCTACAGTACATCACTATTATGTAATTTTAATACTCAGCTTAGCGTAAAATGCAAGTTTATTAAACTCCTCAAATAAACCATGATTTATAAAACTTACTATATTATGTTTTAGGAAAAGTCCTCAAAAAGTCCTGAGGCTAAAGTTTTTTTTGAGTTGTCTCAGCTTTTGACGTTTCACAGTGTAGACCCTATTTACACTTGTTATGATCTGCTTTGGATGATCTAATACTAGAGGTGTAAAAGTGTACAAAAGGTTTTGGACCACTGTCTAGGAAACTACTTTGGACAACATTAGCTGTATAAAATACTAATCCAACTTAATGCATCCTGGTGAACAGTAATTAGCCACCTACTCAGCTGTCAATACACCAATGCAAGTTTTGCACTGGTGCGGTGTTGTTCAGGTTTGTTTTTTCGTTTTATTTTTTGCAGTTGGATGATTTAGTTAATACAGGAACTTGACCAAAATACTTGTTTTTACATGTATGCACATAAAAGAAGTATGTTTAGGAAAAATGGTGCACACATTTTTTTAAATGTAAATAAATAAAACTAAATTGATGTACAGTAGTTAGTAACGAAATTGGAGACCCTTTCCTCACAAATCGATCAGAAGTGGTCACATGAGACAAGTTACTACGAACCATAAACGCACCTCTTGTAAACAAAATGCATCTTAATATCAGGTGTAAATAGGCTCATATATATCCTTTATTCCTCTCCATTTGTCTGCTATAGTTTTCTAACTCTCTTGCATACATATGAGTAATGCAAACCAGTGTTTGTGTGTGAGTGTGATGGGGCCAGGGGGGAATTGCATTGTGTGGTCCTGTGAGTGGTTTTTGTTTGCGTTCTCATTTTCTAGGTATATATGTGTATGTGTCTGCACAGGGAAGAGGAAGTTTGGGGGGCAGGGTTATGTTTTTTAAAGAGGCTATTTCCTTCCACGAGTGTGTGTTGGTGTGTGCACACTGTTATTAGACACTGTCTCGCAGCTGCTGCATGCTTGTAAGATATCTGAACAGCTGCTTGTCTTACCACATGTCACATAACATGAGTACACACAGACTGTAGTTTCTGTGTTTGAAATCTTGTCTTGGAAACAGCCCCATTCACCTCAAGAGCATGTGGGAAATATGGGTGGAGCCAAAGGGGCATAGAAATTGGTGATGGTAAGCCACTAGCGCAGGGGTGTAAAACTCAGTTCTGTCTGGACCACTATCGTCAAAGATGACTGACAATTAGCATAAAGTTTGGATTGGCAGTATGGTTCTGTTCTGGGCAAGAACTCCCTGCACATCCATGCAGCCTAGCATGGATAAGAGCAGGGAGAACAGCAATAACCTCCAGGGTAAACAGAACAGAACCAACATAAATGTATTGCAGATATCATTAAAGTTCAATAATTTAATGTAACATTTTAGAAATTAGTCTGATTCAAAGCAGAATTAGAAGGCTGAATCCTGACTGACAGAGGAAGAGTTGGGGATGGAGGTGGGTAATTAGCTATTGAGCAACGCGAAGCTGGTGATAATACTGATGGACATTATATATGAGTGCTGTGATAGATGTTGCATCCCTATAGGTAGATGTGAATCAGCTGAGAGTCAGCTGATGCAAGCTTGACTAACGTGACCTGCCAGAACTAATGCTGACGCTAGATTTCTGCCAGGACCACTATCGTCAAAGATGACTGACAATTAGCATACAGTTTGGATTGGCAGTATGGTTCTGTTCTGGGCAAGAACTCCCTGTGAATCCATGCAGCCTAGCATGGATAAGAGCAGGGAGAGCAGCAATAACCCCCCAAAACAAAACCATATGCCATACCCCCAACACAAAATGACAGCAAGATCTCAAGCCTTAAGCAACAAGCAAGTAGCCCTTACCCAATGAATGAAACAAGAATGTTGCCAAAAACCCGCTTACGCCATAGCCAGAAGCATGTTGCCCTTAACCAGATGATCTAACGAGTATGCTGCCAATACCTGAAAAGCTTAAGCAACATGTTCTCATTTACAACCAGATAGCCTTAAGAACAAGCATGCGCCCAATAACGACCAGACAGCTTAGGAACAAGCGTGCTCCAATAACAACCAGACAATTTAGGAACAAGCGTTCTCCCAATAATAACCAGATAGCTTAGGAATAAGCATGCTCCCAATAAAACCAGACAGCTTAGGAACAAGCGTGTTCCCAACAACCAGAAAGTAAGGCACATTGTCAGTATGATCACATAAGCTTAGCACAAGCACTTCACTGAAAACAACTAAATAAGGCTAAGCAATGCAGATAGCCTTAGCAAGCATGTTGCCAATAATCTAAAAGCATTAAAAAGGAAATTAGCTTAGCTTCTTGAAGACCTTCAGAGATGAATGGAGAACGAAACATAGCCAGCTGGGACGTGGATGCTTGATCTCTTAATACTTCTTCATGTGGGGAACGAAGATCCCATCTGAACTTGTTCTTAGTCAGTCACATAAGTCATTGAGTCCAAATCAATAATATAACAATACGTGAAGCAATGCTAACTTCCGAATCGGGTATCAATACGTGAAAAACTTGCAATTTCCCCACAGTCCCTTACTGACGGTTCGCCAAAAGTGATCTGCTTAATGCTTGTTACACAGCTTGTGTGGGGCAGTGCCTATTATATCAAGTGAAATAATGATGAGAAACATTATCAGGTTTGCCATATTTTCAGTAATACTGTTTTAAAAGGGTGCTATTATGCTCTCTTACAAAGTCTTGATTTTGTTTTGGGAGTGTACTAGAACATGCTCTCATGCTTGGTGTTTTTTTCACATAATTTACATTATTACAATACCTCTCTCCCCAGCCTGGCACAAACGTCTCGATTAGTTCCGGGTTTGATGAAGGCCCTTCTTCCGAGAAACTAAATGTATTGTGATTGGTTAGCTGTCCCAGTGCGTTGTGAATAGCAGCTTCAGTACTGCCCCGCCCCTTGCCAAAACAGCAAATTCGTCAATATTGCTATGTCAATTCAGACTTCGAGAATATTGAACAAGAGGATCGTGCAGAACCTTTGCATGCACGGATATTGCAAGATATTTTAAAGTGGTAAAGTTATTGTTGTTGTTTATTTTTGGCTAAATCACGTTTTAGTTTGGATGTCAACAACAGCTTAAAAATAACTGTATTTACTATGTACACATAAGTGCAACGGTAATGTGTGTTATGTTTATTGTTCTTTAATTCTAACATTATAACATGAATTGCACTGAAACTGTTATACAGTTGAATTCATTTATAGTCCCACAGACTTACACTATTTGTGGCGGCATATGTATGCAAATTAATTATCTGCCAGCAGGAGGCGCTGTTGGAGTGGTAGAGAGCTAGGTTTCCTCGGTAACGCTGTACACAAAGCAGTGCTCTGCTCACAAACACTGCTTTATCAGACATTATATGCAAGATGAAATGGAAATTACATCCAAAATGTTCTGAAAACAGTTGGTTTCCATCAGAAATACAGTAATATAAAAACACCCGCAGTGGGTTTCGATATTGAAATGTGCAGTGCTCAACCAAGCGTTCTCCCCACCTGCCAACCGGACGAATATCCTTAGGTGGAATTTATTTTTGTGATATCACAAATACAGGAAAACAACTTTGTAGTAGTTTGTTGTAGTTCTTGAAAAGGGATTTTTTTTATTAATTAAAATATCTCCCTTTGGAGTGGACTTTGAGATTTGTAACTTTGTAGATATTTTTTATGCCCAAACATACACACTGACTAAAATAAAAAAAAAGTGAAAAAGCATAATAGGACTAGGACCCCTTTAAAAAAAAGGGCAAGTTGTATTGGAGTTATTGACGTTTATCCCTGAGTGTGTGAGGAAAATCGAACACAAACTTAACCCCGCTGCGGAAGCACGTGTTCAAGTTAACAAACTTGAATGAATCGAGATAAAATCCATAAGGGGAACGAATCTTCTCGCTAAATTCCCGATTGCACAATCCTAGTACCGCGATGATGGTGTTTCCCTGGCGAATTCGCCATTTAATTAGCTATTGAGCAACGCAAAGCTGGTGATAATACTGATGGACCTTATATATGAGTGCTGTGATAGGTGTTGCATCCCTATAGGTAGATGTGGATCAGCAGAGTCAGCTGATGCAAGCTTGACTAACGTGACCTGCCAGAACTAACGTTGACACTAGATTTCCTGGAGGGCCAGGAAAGAGTTTTGTTCCAACCCTGCTCCAACACACAAACCATGTAGTTTTCAAATAAGCCTGAAGGACTTGATTAGCTAGATCGGGTGTATTTAATTAGGTTTAATCGTGTGTGTTTAATTAACAAATCCCAGATTCAGATGTCAGCATTGGCTGCAAATTTGCCATGATGTCCATTCTTGAACATTTCACACAGATCCTTTGAGACCTTGTGGAAACTTTTATAATCTCATTCATTAGTGGATGTCACACTCTGGTGGCTAGCTATTTCCATGTGGTTTTGTGGGAAACAGGAAGAAAAACAAGAAGTATCCGCCACAAATGGTGACTCCTTCCTTTATGAAAGAATTATGAGACCCACAGATGGGGGTAGATGATTAAAATATCAAATTGGCTTTTCCCATGACAGGCTTTGTGCAAGTTATGTGCATCTGATGATATATTAAATTTCCTTTAAAATACACAAGTAAACTGAAGTAAATTATACAAGGAAACAGACCACCCTAAGTGAAATAAGGTACTGTCTACAACCCAGTGGGCATTAAAATAGAAATCTGAATTGGAATATCAGGAAGATGATTTTACTTCAACTCATTTTGTTGGTGAATTTACCTTTATTCTGACCTATCAACGCTTTGTAATTAATACCAACATACACCAACAAATGTTTCTGTATATAGCCCATATGCAGTGTTTCATAACATTTTCTTTAATGATAATTCAAAATGAAAAATAAAATATTTGATTAAAATTAAAATAAAAAATATAAAATCTTTATGAAATGTATCAAATAAATGTATAATATGAAGACCTAAGATGCAAAAACCTTTAATCTCAGATGGACTTATTCTTTTAAATAATTTTCTTTTTTATGAGGCTCCTATGAAAATAACATTGGCCATTTTTGAAAATAAGGCATTCAATAACGGACTTAATAACCATTTTTTGTGAAAGTTAAAATACTGAACCTACACATAGGAGCCTGACAAAAATGCTTATTTAAAAGGAAAAAAAATCTCAGATGGACTTTTCATCTGAATGTTTTTTCATCTGAAGTTTTCATATATAATATCTATAAACTTAATATAGTATATGTAAAACAATATACAGGTCTGTAAATGCATTTTTTACTATTTCAATTCAATATATATATATATATATATATACATATGTGTGTGTATTACAGTTATATATTACTGAGTGTTATAGCACTCAGCAAAATGTTTAAAGCCCTGTAGCTCTGCAGTCCTCGGCATGTCATAGTTTTATAAGCCCAGATTGTGACATCTTTTTGACCTGGGGACTACGAGGCTCTGTGCTTGCTCGTTCTAGTTTGTTAAAAAAGGCATAATGCAGCGTGTCATGTGAGTTGACTGAACGGATATCTGGCCATTAAAGATGTCATTGCTGCTTGTTTGTGCTTGTGATTGTGGATGCAGTACATACTCCAAATAAACACTTTACAAAGCAGACTTAAATACACATGCCAGCTGGTTGTGTTTTTTAGTATAAGTAATGCAAAGTCACAAGCACTGAAGAAAGTTCAACACATCCATAGGGCATAGTTCACCCAAAAATGTACAGTGTATTTAGTTATATTTTCTTACCCCATGTTGTTCAAAACTATGATTTCTTTCTGCTACAGACCACAAAATTTTTTTTTATTATTATAATAATTTTTTTCATACTTTCAGCTATAATCTGCTTTTGAGATCCACATAAGACAATAATAACTATATTAGGGTGAATGAATAATGACATGTATATATTTTTTTCAATTTCTAACTTTTTTACTTTCTCCAATAATAAATAAATTCTCCTTTTTGGTTAGTCATTCGATGCCTTGATTATTTGTGCTGCACCTATGGTATTCGAACATGATACTTAAGTTTGAAGCAACTATTACACCATGTTGTTTTAAATGTTATTGAATAGAGACCATTCTATTTAACACTTTACTTGGTTTTTAATTAATCGTTTTTGGGTCTTACTGCATTGCTGCCTTCTCTGTTTTAGTTTGCGGCCAATTGACATTGAGTTTATGAGACACCTGAGTAAAGTGGTGAACATCGTTCCTGTTATCGCCAAGGCAGACACACTCACCCTGGAGGAGAGAAACTTCTTCAAACAGAAGGTATTTATCTCTCAGCTTGTAGATAACGATTGAGAAAAATACTTTTTCATCTTGTCTGTATCAGTCACCCAAGGTCATAATAGAATGACATAAAGAATTTATTTGAGAGCATCTGGCATGTTTTCCATTCATTTTAATAAAGTTTGCCTCACTCATCCAGTAGCTACACCAGTTGAACAATTATTTATTTTTAGATATATATTTATATTTAAATCATTGTTTAGTATTAAATCAGCATTTAACCTCAATACAAACTGCTATCACACAATGTCTGTGGAAATCTCTTTGTGTAAATATCTGTGGAAATCGCCTTCCTGATGTTGTGAATTGGTGTAAAGCTGTTCCGTTATGGGCATTTCTCATGGCATTTCTTAAACTTTGGTAACCGTAACACACTAAGCATGTGTAAATATTTGATACAATACTGTTCCAGTCCTAGCTGCTGATAGGTTGCTAGTGTTCTAGCGTTTTGAAATACGTAATGGTTCAGTCACATTTGCAATTGTTCAACAATTTTTGTGGGTGAAATCTTTTCATTTGAATAGAAATCTATGCGATTGGGAATTTTGGATGAAACCGAAAGATATCTCTATGCAGATTTAGCAACATGTTATAAACAGAAGTTCATGCGGATTCGCTGTGTTGCTTGGCTTGAAAGTCATTAATTACTTTTGATAGTAATTTCTATAACCACCCATAATTTGTAGAATCAATATTGGAAAATATCTAAATTCCTGCTTGGACATTCAATTATGTAGGGAAAGTCTTGTATCTTGTTGAGTAATTTTATGTTGAATCTTTTTTGGGTTCACGGGTCGATGAGGCACTTTGTGTTTTATTTGACCTCAAGTTAAGTTGTAACTTGGCAGAACTTCACAGGATGGTAGAGGCGGTTCACAGGATGGATCCAGCAGTTGGCAGCTGAGTTGGTACATGGTGGTTTGCCATAAAAAAGAAGTAAAAACATGTGAACCGATGACTGATCCCTTTAATGTACAGCAATAACTGGCTGACCAGCAGTAAGAAGAAATCATAAGGACTGCACATATCAAGCTCTTTTTTACAAAAAAATTTACAGATGAAATCTGTAAAACATTCAGATGAAAAGTCCATCTGAATTTTTTTTTCCTTTTAAATAAGCATTTTTGTCAGGCTCCTATGTGTAGGTTCAGTATTTTAACTTTCACAAAAAATGGTTATTAAGTTCGTTATTGAATGCCTTATTTTCAAAAATGGCCAATGTTATTTTCATAGGAGGAGCCTCATAATTATTTTTTTCAATAACTGAGATTAAAGGCATCTGACATCAGATTTCATAAGATTTTATATTTATATTTAATTTTAATCAAATAATAAATTTAAGAATTATCATTAAATAAATGTTTTGAAATCAATAATTGACTGCAAAATGAGTTGAAGAAAAATTACATATCAAAGATCTCAAAATGAGTGAAGTAAAATTATTTTTATTTTTTTTAATTTTCATAGGTGTAATTGAATAGTGATTGAAGAGATTCAGCTGAATGGTTTATTTGTTATATTACTTCATGTTTTTATTCAATGAACCTGTTTGCATTGTGCTCTTGTAGTTGAAGGCAACTTTATCCTTCTCATACTTCTCCTCGCATAACATCTATTGATTTTGCCTGTCTAAAAGCTGCCAGAGGAAACTCAGAGGTTGTCCAAGCTACTGTTTCCTCCTAACATGTGCTTCACCTGCCAAACAGAACAAACCCCTGGCTCTAGAAGCTCTTCGGGCTTGTACATAACTGTTATGTTTGGCTGTGTGGTCAGTGCACAATCCTTAGATCCTTTTCCTCCACCCCACACGTTCTTTGACAGGAGAGTAGGGTCACACTATTTTCAACCTCATGAACATTGATGTGGAGTTGCTGAATTTGTCTGGCTTATTTGCTTTTATGTTTAATGACATCAACCACATGGAAGCAGAGAATCAAAACAAACACCAGCTCAGAGTGGATTCAGTGAAGGGTGTAGTTTTGATTCGTTGTCATTCATTAAAGCATCCCACTGGCTAAAAGCTCTCTCACTGTATTCTTTTCATTATGCTCCCAATGGCCGGTTTAAATCTTCACTGCCAGAGGTCTGAACTCATGTGGGTAGCGATTTTTTTCAATCTGACATCTGAAAAGGATGGGAGACCCTTACAGTAAGAATTTGCCATTAAAGGAAAAGTTTACCCAAAAATGAACTAGATTCTGTCATCCACGGGTGCAAACGACTTACTGTTTGCCGTGGAATAGAAAAGGAACATTTTTGAAGAAAATAATGGCTGCTCATTTGCATATAATGAAATTAAGTTTGTTGAGTTGCAAAATGACTAAAAAACAAACAAATTGCCACTCGCATTAATTTTTGGAAAAGGTCTAAATGGTTAATTAACAAATAGAACTAATTCATTATCAAACTCACTGTGACAATTTTGTCTGTATAACACAAATTACGGTATAGATTCTGATTATTTGAAATATATAGAGTTGAATGGGCCATTTTTATGATGTTTTTCCATCGTTTTTAAGCTTGAAAGCTCCAGTCTCCATTAATTGCATGGAAAAGGGCAACCAGTACATTCTTTAATATATTCTGTGTTTGATCAAATAAAGTCAGTCATGCAGTTTAGTAAAGAACATAATTTTTTTAAACGACCAATGTTCTGTGGATGCACACATTAATGCATGTTCTTCAAAGATGAACGAGGAACTAAACACTGTTTCATGGATTCTTTCTGGTGTGTGTGTTTGTGCAGATAAGGGAGGACTTGCGAGCAAATGAAATCGACATCTATCCTCAAAAGGAGTTTGATGAGGATGCAGAGGACAGAATTATTAATGAGAAGATCAGGGTATGTCCACTTTTTATCTCTATAACTCAATCACTGCTACTGTGGTATGAGTTAAAAATATACTGTTTATGACTTACAGTTCATGAAGTGAGCTTGTGTCTTCTGTTTCTGCCTGACTGAATATTGTAATTCCAAGTCTTTCTTTTGTATCTTGAAGGTTTTTGTGTGATCTCTGTTTTAGGAGATGATCCCATTTGCTGTGGTGGGAAGTGATCAAGAATACCAGGTCAACGGAAAAAGACTTCTGGGCAGGAAAACAAGATGGGGGACAGTAGAAGGTAGTGCACACACAAACATTCAGCCTCGCTCACAACACTTTCCTTAAATCTTACTTTTTCTTGCCCAAAATCACATCTGCACATCCTCTCTGGCAGTGAGCTTCGTTGTTGGGTTGGTGTCCTGTGCTTTTTTTCTTCATTTAAAAACATTTGGTTGTGTGTAAGGAATTTTATGGACTTGTTTCCACATGATTGTTTTACTGTATTTAAACAGATTTCCAAGATTTAAACTGCTAAACTAAGCTTTTAAAACAGCGACATCACATAACTGTGATGGACTCTACAGGACATGGAGTTAACACGTTTAACTGTTTAATGTTTAATGCAGTTATGTTTTTCATGTTGGTAACACTTTAAATAAAATAGAAACAAGTATTTAATTCTGTTCTTTGATATTTAAAGTTTGATGAAATTATTTTAGAGCACTAGAAAATGAAATATCACCACCAAAATTTATTTCAAAGCACTGCAGCAACTAAATATTTAAAAATATATTATTATTATTTATTAAATTATATTATTATAGATTTTTTCATTTATTTAATTGTAATGCAGTTTAGGAAATATCAATTAATTTCAAAATTTAAAAGTGTTTATTTTATAGCAAATTCAACCTTGCCATTTGTTTGTCTTGAGACATGATGTGAGAGGAACAGGATGGAACTAAATGAAAAACGTTAATTGCTAAATATATTCAATGTAATTGCTGTATAAGTCAAGTCACCTTTGTTATATAGCGCGTTTAACAATGCAAATTGTGTCAAAGCAACTGCACAATATCAAAATCGGAAAATAGTTAAACTTAAATCCCTAATACACAAATTCACATATCTATCTGGTGTTTGTGTCTACAGTATGGGACCTGGTTTCCAATCTTGTTGCCAAGAGCAAATCAAATTCCTATTCCTAATTAACCCAACAGGAATATAGAGCATAAGGAATAAATCAATGTACCAGTGAGAATGCAAACTACTCCTCCTCATAGAAAGTCTGTGGCCAATATTAATAAGAAATCTCAACCTTGCATGGACAGGAGGGTGGTAGGAGTTTATTGGTTATAGGTAGAACCAATCTATTACGCAATAATCTGTGAAGAGTGTTGACAGATTACCAATAAAAGGACAAATTTTCACCCTTACATGTTAGTGTTTAACTGCCACTAATCAACAAAATAAAAAATACAAATAGTTTGATTGGTTTGGCTGTGATAATTTATGACATTCAAATGGAACAAGTTCAAATTAGATTTAATTTCCTTTTATTAATGCAATTGCTCACTCTCACAGTGGCCTATTTTAAATGTGATGTTACTTAGAAGCATTTTGCTGCTCAAATACTCTTGTGTTGTCTGATACAGTACTGCCATCTAGTGGCAATAAGATGCTACCACCCTTCAAGCACAATAGCAAATACAGTATAGAAACACACAGTGACAGACTGTTTATACAATATATTTTATGACAAAACTACTTTCTAAAACCACTTAATCATCTTTTTTTATTATGTTTGCAGTTGAGAACACCGCACACTGCGAGTTTGCCTATTTGCGGGACCTGCTCATCAGGTATTCAACAATTCAACATTTACATTTATAGAGTGTTTGTATAAAAAAACTGCAGTTCATTTGTTAATAAATATATTTTAATATAAGTGTTCTCTCTCTGTCTGTTTTCTAGAACTCATATGCAGAACATCAAAGATATCACAAGCAGCATCCATTACGAGATGTACCGCATACGCAGACTCAATGAGAATAACACGCAACCAAACGGTCAGCCAGCAAGCCACGCTAATGGTGTACCTGAGCATGAAGTCCTCTCCCATGAGATGTAGATGTCTGTCTGACCATTCATACATCCACTCATCCATCAATCAATCCGTCCATCTATTTTTTTTTCCTTCAGTCCCTAAAGTTTCAATAGTCTCTTCCTCGGTGCATTCTGACTTGCTGTGTCTGTTGACAATTGTTTTTTTAACACCAAAAAATATTTCCAATCTTTAAGCGTGTAGCAAAATGTGAAGTTCTGTAATGAGAGTTTTATTAAAGATGTGTTTTTTTTATGTTGTCATTTATGTTAACAGCTTAGATCTCTGAAAAATGACATCTGTCAGAAGTTCAACATACCATATGCTTAAGCTCTCTCATGTAATCATTACAAATAAGTGGTTCAATTGCAATTTGGACAAAATTATACTTTTTGGCTATTGGAAATAAAAATGAGGGGCTCTAGAGCATAAAAATCCAAATAAATCAGGTTTTTCACTATTTTAAAATATAACGAAACAAGGAAAAGGATCTATAGTATGTTACAGGACTTCTGACTGTGTATTCACACACTTTTAGGCAAGAGATTTGATCTGGATTAAAGCATTGTAAGAGTAACATTTTAGTTGATTATAAACAATGCAGTTTTAGTATTCCCCTTTTTGTATTGACTTTGCTCTGTGTGGTATCTTTACCGATCTGTACAATTTTCATGTACTTTGTGCCATGTTTGCACTTTTTTTTTTCAAGCATTGTTCATTTATTTTGTCATAGTAATTGTAGTCCTTTTTAATTGTAAAGGCCTTGACATACTTATGTGACATTAAATGTTCTTTTTGTTTTTTATTTTTAAATGGTTATGTGTTTATATACAGCATAGTGTCACCCAAATGTTATAGTGTGGACTTTGTCGGTCAAATGTTTAGATTTCAAGAATAGCACCACAGTGACCCAAAGCACCTGTACTAAACATTTTTTTTAAACTGTCAGTATTTAGTAAAGCACGTCCTGAGCCATTCTGTTCTTTATCTATATTCTATAATATTCATGTGACCATGATTTATTGATAGATGTATTTCATGTTGTCAGTGGAAAATCATGCAGTTGACCCCCAAACGTTTTTGGACACTCAAGCCACACTTAAATGTGCATGGATGTCTTTGCATTATATACAGTCGCAAAATATCAAAACAAGTGACATCTCAAGCACGCTTATTTATAAAGTTTTTTTCCCTCAAATAAACACTTGTAAACACTTGTAACATGTTAATGGAGCATGTTATTGCGAATAACTAATATATCTGTGAACAAGAGGGGAGCAGTTTTTATACATCCACTAAATCTGACCTTGATATCTGTTAGTTAAAAGTAATTAAACAAATTTATAAGAAATGTGAAGTTTTGCCATTGCAATTTAGTTAAATTTGACAGTTCATACATTTGTATGTGTGACTAAAGTGTCCAAAATTGTAAACATAATTTCTGGGCTAGTATTTGAACAATATGGGAGAAGTTGAATAATATATGCTAGCCATTTTTAATATATGAGACAAATGCTAATCATTTTTCTATGTGTCACCTGTCACTTATTTTTCTTATGTACAGTTGTTTATTTTTTTTTACCAAAAGATTATACATACTGCTTAAAAAATGGGGACAGTTTTGATGCTATAGTCTCAGGTTCCACAGTCCCACCCAGTGTTACCTAATTATTTGCTTAACAATTGAAAAATGGCATGGTTTTCTCAAGCCTGGCTGTCAGAAAATTATTAATAAAAATTTTGTTTTGCAGCCATAATAAATGGAAACCACATCCTAATCTCATAGACTGTTCTATTCAACCCATATTGAGCAATGTCATGTCCCGAATGGCCAGATATATAATTCAAATATTATTTTATGAATATTGTACACCCATTGTATTTTGTAGTATACGGTAAGATTTATCTTATTATTATAGATTTGGAAAAAATAAAGATTGTTATTTTTTATTGTCGTCTACTTTTGTGTATGATTATTTCCTATTGAATTATGAAAAACGTTTTCAGACACTTCGTGTTGTAGGATAAATTATATATTATAGCTACACTAAGAGACTGCTGGGCTACGTTTATGAATCAGAAGGTAATATGTTCCCTGTAAGGTCTCTGATGTAATGATCATGAGGAAATCATGCTAAACTAAATATAAAAATACTATAGTGAAAATATAGCATTTATGCACAGGGTTAATGATACAATATATACAGAGAGAATATAAATATATGCACGGATATAAAGAATTGCAATTGGGTCAGGTCACAGTATTTGCCCCCTCCCCCAGTTAGAGTCGAGCATATTTATTCACAAATGGATAGGCAGCATCAGTTTAGCGGTTGTGTGAAACATAAATAAAAAAATTGAGAAAATATCACATAGCCAGGGCTCTACAGTGCGACTGAAAAGTATACGTGCGACTAATCCGATCAGCATAGTCTATTTGTGTTTGCGCTGAGGGGAGCTTCAAACTTGCGTGTTTTTGCAGCGTTGAGTTGTATCGTATCGCAGGCATATGTTGATTCCTTGAATGCAATGTTAATCAGAATCCACTCACTGCTCAAAATACTGGAGTTTTGTTCATTGCTGAGTTATGCATAACAAAGTAGACGGTGTAAATAAGAGATTCGTTGTTCAGTGTAGAGCTTCATTGATTATAATGGAGCTTTGTGAGATCGCGATGAACTGAACAGTGACAAAGATTAAAGATTATTAAGGGAGTTTGCAAATGTGATATTACATTAATACAACAGTTCAATAAACAATAGGTTAATATTAAGTGATGTACATTATATGACTTTTTTGCCTGATTTTGCTGGTTTTTGTCAAGGAAAATATTTTCCAACAGTCACAGCTGAGCCGCTGTGCATCTCCATTTAAACACAGCATTGTTTCGTTTATGAATGAACTGTGTTTTAAATTAATCTAGTGAGTCAATGATTGAATTACCATTCATAAAGACAGTCACTTGCTTAATTCCTGAATGATTCAGCCATTCAAACAAATCAGTTGAATTAATGATTCAGTGATACAATCAGTGACTTGCCGTCACCTGCTGGCAGCTTTATTTTAATTTTT
This sequence comes from Ptychobarbus kaznakovi, assembly GCA_027422405.1. Classification (NCBI taxonomy): domain Eukaryota; kingdom Metazoa; phylum Chordata; class Actinopteri; order Cypriniformes; family Cyprinidae; genus Ptychobarbus; species Ptychobarbus kaznakovi. The sequence continues at coordinate 17,197,398 of CM049800.1, forward strand.
AAAGTGAAATTTCAGTTATTTAAATAATTTCTATCAAACAATAGTTATATGTGCAAAATTGTATATTTAAAACATTAATCTCACAATATTGTTATGAATTTAAAACAGCCATGCCATCTCTGAGCCTCTGTAAATGTCTGTACCTTTAAATGTACCTACTTGTCACCTTTGTGTTCTTCTGTGCCACCTTTGTAGTGGAAACTATTTTTTTTTATATATTGATTTATTTTGATTGGTAACTTATTCTTCTCATTCTACCTGTTCTTATTAAATTTTTTTATTAGAAATTTTGTTACTTTTATTAAAATTAGAAAAAAATGCCCCTGTAAATCAAATAATCAAATATTACCTTGTAAATGGGAAGGCTTCCTTTTGTTATTGATCAGAAGGTGCTCTTGAATTAGTTTTTTGAAGGGGGGGTACTTCAAATGTGGTTACCCTAGGGCAGTACACTGTGTTAATCAGGGCCTGCTTATGCATGGTTTGAACTTGGCTTTTGAACTGAACGCTGATAGCACACTCAGGGCCGTTGTTGGGAATCCTGGGCCCTGAATTTTCTATGGGCCCCCTCAAAATCACGTGCACCAAATTGAGCCCATCTGGCCCACAAATTCCCCCTTGAATGTTTTGATGGATCATAGGGCCTTCAATTGGAGTAAATAAATGAATAAATAAAACAGGACCGAAACGAACACTGATAGATATTACTGAATTCACAACAAATACAACAAACTTAATAATGCATTTTTGTCACATAGAAAAGCACTTGACAGTAAAGCACCCTCATGTCGTTCCAAATGACTTTCTTCTGTTGAACACAAAATAATATTTTGTATAATGTTACCAAACCATTTTGGTTACTCTTGATTTCTATATGGACAAACATTTCTTGAATTTCTCAATTTATGTTCAAGAAGAAAGAAATGCATACAGGTTTGGAAGGATATGATGTTGAGTAAATGAAGATAATTTAAATTTTGGGTCAATCTCCTCATTAAGAACTTTATTGTTTGTAAAAACATCTAATTTATATAAGACACTGATATTTATCTTTAATCAGGGCCTTACTGAATTACATTTTACTTAAATTAAAATTCATTAGAATATCTAAAAAGAAAGAAGTATCCAGAGTTTCGCTGACTAGTATTAGTAGGATGGTGGTCACAAGAAGTAAAACGTCTCGGTTACGTATGTAACCCTCGTTCCCTGTAGGAGGGAACGGAGACGTCACGTCGGAGGACCGACGAATTGGGATATCGCTTAGAGAGACCAATCCACTTCGAGTGTAAACTAAACGAGCCAATGCACATTGGCATGCGATTATTGCATCCAGCTGCCGCTGATCACAGCGTGAGTATAAGTAGGCAGCAGGTGCAGCGCATATTCAGGTTTTCGCTGAGGAGCCGAGCCGGGGCCCGGCCGCTCAGCGGTGGTACATTCGTACAGGACCGACGAATTGGGATCCCTACCAAAAGGCCACGGATACTGCCCCTTCCAGTGTCCCGTGGAGGCCTCCTGTGCTGTTATTTTTTGGCGCAGGTTAGGTCCCATAGGAAGATCCGTTACTGTTGTTATGGCACTACCCACTCAGTAGGACCGGATAACACTGGGAAAACGTACCCTTTCAGCTCAGAACAGGAACGCTGCGGAAGCCCTTACCTTCCGAGGAGGTTCAGAGGCAGTTACACATATGGACAATAGTCAGATGCATATGGAAGATTGGAGGTGATTGTAACCTCTTGGAGTGGCAGGAAGTCTGCCGGGAAACACGGGCTCTAAGGCTAACCGTGGAAATACACATATGGGATCCGAACGGTCTCTACATATGGAACCCAGCCCTCTACCGGTTCTCAGGGATTCATCGAGTGAGGGCCTGGCGCCGGACGCTCCGCCACGTCCAGCTGCCGAGGGGATGGAGGAGCTCGACAGGGTCTACAGTGGACTCTCTGGAGCAGTTTTTAGCAAGCCGACCCGAAACCGGGGCCCCTCAGTGCTTCTACCCGTTTGAGGTGAGAACACAGGAGGAAACCGGTTCCACACGAAGGCTATAGAATCTAGCGAATGTGTTAGGGGTCGCCCAGCCCGCAGCCCTACAAATATCTGTCAGTGAGGCGCCACGAGCCAGCGCCCAGGAGGACGCTACACTTCTCGTAGAGTGAGCTCTCAACCTGAACGGGCAAGGCACACCCTGTGCCTGATAAGCCAGGGTGATGGCATCCACTATCCAGTGGGCCATCCTCTGCTTGGAGACGGCATCCCTTTCTGCCGGCCTCCGTGACAGACAAAGAGCTGGTCTGAGGTCCTGAAGCTTTGCGTCCTGTCAACGTAGTGTCAATGCTCGGACGGGACAAAGCAAAGCCAGGGCTGGGTCTGCCTCCTCCGGGGGCAGCGCTTGCAGGCTCACCACTTGGTCTCTAAATGGAGTAGTGGGAACCTTGGGCACATAGCCGGGCCGGGGCCTCAGGATTATCTGGGAATCCGCCGGTCCAAACTTTAGGCACGAATCGTCGACAGAAAATGCATTCAGGTCCCCAACCCTCTTGATGGAGGTTAGTGCAAGCAGGAGTAGAGTTTCATTTTGTGAGAAACTTCAGCTCGACTGTTTACAAGGCTCAAATGGGCCCTGCTGTAGTGCTCTGAGCACTAGAGACAGGTCCCAAGAGGGTATAGAGGGGGCCGTTTGGAGGATTCAACCTTCTCACTCCCCTAAGGAACCTGATGACCCAGTCATGCTTCCCCACCAATTCCCATCCACGGGGTCGTGGTTGCAGCAAATCGCAGCCACATAGACGTTAAGGATGGAGGGAGACAGCCTTCGCTCCAACCGTTGCTGTAAAAAGGACAGTACGACTCTGATCGGGCACTTCCCGGGTCTTCTCTGTGAGAAGAGCACCATTCGACGAACAGGTTCAACTTCAAGGCGTAAGCGTGTCTCATAGACAGTGTTCTCGCCGAAGTGATGGTGTAGACTCCCTCTTGGGGTAGTTCACCTAGAATCTCCGCGTCCCGTCCAGGGACCAGACATGAAGTTTCCAGAGGTCTGGACGCGGGTGGCATAAGGTGCCCCGTCTCTGAGTCAGTAGATCCTTCCTCAGAGGAATCTGCCAGGGAGGGGCTGTCACAAGGAGCATCAGCTCTGGGAACCAAGTCCGGGTGGGCCAGTATGGCGCCACAAGCAGGATCTGCTCCTCTTCCTCCCTGATCTTGCACAGTGTCTGTGCGAGAAGGCTCACTGGGGGAAATGCATACTTGCGAAGGCCCCGCCGAGTGTGTCCGTGCCGAGTGTTCCTTCGGTCAGGGAGTAAAGCAACAGGCAGTGCGACGTCTCTAGGGACGCGAACAGGTCTACCTGTGCGAGTCCGAAACGTCGCAAAATCAGCTGGCCGTCTGGGGATGGAGTCTCCACTCTCCGGGGACCACAGCTCGTGACAGCTCGTCGGCTGTCCGGTTGAGCAAGCCGGGAATATGAATGGCGCGAAGCGACCTCAGATGCTTCCGACTCCAGAGGAGGAGGTGGCGGGCGAGTTGCGACATGCGACGGGAGCGTAGACCACCTTGTCGGTTGATGTACGCAACGGTCGCAGTGCTGTCTGTACGGACCAGTACGTGCTCGCCTCGTAAGCTCTCCTGAGACGGTTCAAGGCCAGGCGTACTGCCAGCAACTCTAGGCAGTTGATATGCCAATGCAGTTGGGGACCCGTCCAAACCCCCGACACTGCAAGCCCGTTGAACGTTGCCCCCCAGCCCTTGGCGGAGGCGTCCGTGTAAACCACATCATGCCTGGAGACCTGTTCCAGGGGCATTCCTGCCCGAAGGAACGAAAGGTCTGACCACGGGGTGAAGGTTTGGCGGCAGGCTGGAGTGAGTTGGACCCGCAGCGTGCCGCTCTGCCACGCCCACTCTGGACTCGGCCATGGCGCCAGTGTTGAAGCAGTCTCATATGGAGCAGCCCCAGCAGCGTGACCACGGCCGCAGCCGCCATATGCCCCAGGAGCCTCTGAAACTGTTTCAGTGGTGCCGCCGTCCTGTTCTTGAACGTATTCAAGCAGTTCAACACCGGCTGAGCACGTTCCTGCGCGGGCGCGCTGTCTGATTGACCGAATCCAAACTCCAAACCGAGAAAATAGATCCTCTGCGTTGGCAAGAGTTTGCTTTTTCCCAGTTGACCCGAAGGCCCAACTGGCTGAGATGCGAGAGCACCAAATCCCTGTGTTCGCATAAGTGATCCTGAGACTGAGCCAGTATGAGTCAGTCGTTGAGGTAGTTGAGAATGCGCACACCCTGTTCTCTCAAGGGAACAAGGGCTGCCTCCGCTACTTTCGTGAAGACACGGGGCGATAGGGACAGCCCGAAGGGCAGGACCTTGTACTGATATGCTCGTCCTTCGAACGCAAGCCGCAGGAATGGCCTGTGGCGCGGAAGGATCGGCACATGGAAGTACGGGTCTTCAGGTCAAATGCTGCAGACCGAACTTGGGGACGGATGCATCCGAAGACGCGGTTCTGCATGAGCATCTTGAAAGGAGGTTTATGAAAGGCCCAGTTCAAGATGCGCAGTCTCAAGATTGGTCGTAACCCACCGCTTTTCTTGGGCACAATGACGTAAGGGCTGAAAAACCCTGCCTTCATATCAGCTGGAGGACCGGTTCCATCACGTCCTTCGCCAGTAGGACAGTGATTCCTCTCACAAGACATGGGCATCAGATGCCTTCACTGCTGTGAGGTGGATGCCCCTGAACTCGGGAGGACGCCGGGCGAACTGAATCGCATAGCCGAGTCAGATGGTCCTTAGGAGCCAGCGAGACGGCTGGGCAGCTCCCGGCACCCAGACACCGTACAAGCGGGACCATCGGGACCACCGACGTACCCGCGGTAGGGCAGCGAGGTGGAATGCAGGGACCTGGCCCGTGGGACCAAGAAGGGGTCTGAGTGTGCGGTGCACATTTACCTGCTTCCAAAATTGGCAGAGGGTGCGTGAGTAGCCTTTGATGACGCTCTCGAACCGCCCACTGCTGCCTGCTGGCGAGAGGGAGGATGAGCGTGGTCCGAAGTTGATCCGTCCATGACTCTCCATGCCCTCTTGGGACCCAGAGACAAAGATAACCGCTTCCTGTCGAGATTCTTGAAAAAAACAGATTATCCATCCGGCCCTCCTCCGGGGGAGGGAGAGATGCACTTACCCTCTCCCGAAGCAGTTCCTCTCTCTCTGGGTCGCCCGTCCCGAGGCCTCTTGCTCCTCCGCTTACCGCCAGTCGACGGGGGCCAGGACGGGCGGGGCGGCCTGCCTACACCTAGCTCAACGGCACCGCTTTTGAAGGCTGCTGCGGATGCGGTGCGGGAGCGGGGGTGGATGCAGGGGGCCGCCCTCGGCGACGAGCAGGCTGGGCGCTGCAACCGGCGGACGGGTGGAGGCAACAGCTGCCCGCCGAGGCAGGAAGTGTTAGATCGCCTCAGTCTGCTCCTGTGCAGCCGGGAACTGCTGGGCCATGTTACCGGCTGCGCCGCCGAAGAGGCCAGTCTGGGATACAGGAAGCTTGAGAAACCGCACTTGTCGGCGTCCCTATGTCGACCAGACACAGCCAGAGGTGGCGCTCCTGGACCACAAGTGTGGGCATCGCACGACCCAGAGACCGTGCCATAACCTTCGTCGCTCGTGGCGCGAGGTCAGGGGCGGTACAGAGCTCTTTCAGAACTTCTGGGTCGTGACCACCCCCGTGCATGTCCCTCAGTGCTTTTAGCCTGAAGAACCTGCAGTAACGCGTAGCGTTAGGTAGCGCATCATCCACAGGCCACAAGCATCGCTGGATGAGACCAGACGAGTACCTACAGGCCCGGAAGAGGAGGCACGGTTTGCCGGGTGGAGACAGTATAAGGACACACTTGCTCGCAACTGACCGCTCCACCGGGGGGACCCCCGTAACCCTTAGCTGCACCACCGAGGGTGGTGAGGGAGGAGGAGTTAACAGGTCAGTTTCTGGCAGTAAAAGGTGCCGTCCACGACCTGTACGCTCCTCATGCACGTCCGGGAGAGAGGCACCCAGGGCAGGGCGCTGAGAACCAGCACAAGCTACCCCGAGAAACCGGTCGTCCAACCTCGAGGGTTCGGGACACGGTGGCTTTCCCCACTCGAGCCCTACCCTTTCGGCGGCCCGGGAAAGCATAGCCGTCACTTCCAGATCCGACTCAGGCATTGCTACCGCCGGAGCAGCAGCGCAGCCGAATCTTCCTCTCCAGAAGCTCCGGCTCACCCTCCGGTGCAGCGATCGACATCTGGTCGTCGGGAGGAGTGCCAAGGATACTGCTGGTACGCTCCTTCTAGAGGGCCCAGCACGTTCCATTGGCAGCTCAACTGGTTGCGGAGCGCAAGAGGAGCGATGGTCCCTTGAGGGTTGCCACCACTGTAATCCTCAGACCAGCCGTGCTACCACCTGAAATAGACCTCGCCTGTCTGCAGCCAGGACGAGAACTAAATCAAGACGGAGGCAACAGCTCCGCTCCTTTGTCGAGGTAACGGAGCCTGGCCGCAACTCCGAGATGAGCATCCACAGTGAGATGATGACTCATCCACGAACGCCACCTCAGCGTGCTTACTGCCCAGGCACGCGAGGCAGCGATCGTGACCATCACCCGGCGCCAGGCAACGACCGCATCCAGAAACGCACGGGTGACACGTTGTCTGAAGCAAGACCCAACTCGTCTTTATAAAGACGCAACGTCAAGTTTGCCAGACGCAACGTCGTCTTTAAAAAGACGCACCCGTGAATGCTCTTTTAGGGAAAAAACTATTTTAGCGTGCTGAAGCACACAGGGGAGATGGTCATCTGCAACACAAACAGGGGTAGTGCAGCCTGATGTGTGCAGTCCACTCGACACGGGAAGAACCACCACCGCTGTAGAGCCGTCCGCCAGCACGAGAGTCTTCCGAAGAGCGTGCTGAACTCGTTGAATTCACTCGTCAGCAGAAGTCAGGAGCAGAACGATGTAACCGCTCGGCTCCGAAGCGAAAAAGCTGAATATGCGCTGCACCTGCTGCCTACTTATACTCACGCTGTGATCAGCGGCAGCTGGATGCAATAATCGCATGCCAATGTGCATTGGCTCGTTTAGTTTACACTCGAAGTGGATTGGTCTCTCTAAGCGATATCCCAATTTGTCGGTCCTCCGACGTGACGTCGAGAGTGACCGACTGATAGGGAACCATGGTCCTCATTACCATGGTTATATGGTTTTTTAAATAAATAATAAGTAAAAAATAAACTATACAATATGTAGTTAAAAAAACTAAACACGAAGAAACAACAAAACCTTCTATAAAATAAAAATATTACCCAATATGTAAAAACAGTAAAACTTGTAATAAAATAAATTTCTGCCAACCAGGGGCGCCTTAAGATAACCAGAGGCCCCTGGGCTACTGCATTACAGTAGGCCCCCTTACCCCAGAAAACCGTTATTGTTTTACATTTTTCTAAGCTTTTCTGACAATTTTTTGTCAACTTTCGTTTTTTTTTTCTTGTTAATATGCCAGTTAACATTCACAACACCGACTACGCTTACATGCGTACGAATAATGCGATTATTTCCAATAATCAGAGTAAGGACTTAATCGCATTATGATGTTTACATGTCACGAGCAAAACTCTCACTCCTGTTTACAAGTAATTTCACATTGCATGTAAAAAATATATATATATATATTATTTTTTTTACTGCCATTATTCACATACCTCATTGCACAGCACAAATGATGGACTCAGAAAGAGCAGGTGTGTTTACTGGCCGCTGTTTTAATTTATTTACGTCTAATGCATAATGATTTTGTATGGCTGTATTGCACGCTTTTTCGGCGCCATAGAAATGTGATGGAATTTGTAAAGGTTATTATTTCACTGGTGGCAGCGAGTTGTGTTTTCCCCAGAAATGCGATGCTTTCTTCGCCTCCATCGTTTCTAATCTGCTTATTACTACAGGTGCGCGTCCCGTCATTCATGTACATTACGTGCGCATGTGCACTTTGGTCAGAGCGGCAATACTGCGATTGAGGTGTTTAATATACTATATTTTAATATATTTAATATACTAAGGTGTTTAATATGCCTGTATATTTCGATTAAAATCGGCATATGTTAATACGATTATGCTTGCTACGATTATGCTTGCTTGATTGCTTGCTTGCTACGATTATGAGCTTAATCGCATTATTTAAATCGAAGTATTGCGTTTACATGAGGTAAAGATTAATCGCATATTGTCAAAATATCTTTATAATCGCATTAAAAGGGTGCATGTAAATGCATTCACTGTTCTGCGTAAAATGTGAATATAAGTGAATATGCAAATTCATTCTTTGCCACAAGGTGGCGCTTAGGAACAGCAGAATATAGCTGTTACAACACTACATCATTACATGCTTTATACGGAGGTAAAATTAAAATAAAATGCCATCAAAACTTTCCTGGCTGAAATTTTAGTTTACAGGTATCATTTTAAACACACAAATCACAAGAAATATTCATTATGCATAATCAGTAGAACGAAACAACATGACATGTTGGCATAAATGTGGACTGTTTGGTGATTTGTTAGCTGCTTTTTTATTTTGAAACATGCCGTGATCACGTTTAATAAATTAAATCAGAGCCGTATAAAGTTTAATGATCCCATATAAGCAATAGGATGATTCTTGTTTAAAATTGAGACTTTGAAGCAGCACCTTAATCTAACATTCAGCTAACATTTACATTTACATTTAGTCATTTTGCAGATGCTTTTATCCAAAGCGACTTACAATTGGGGAATACATAAAGCGATTAATCTTGAAGAGGCAAACAGACAGAGGAAGTGCCCCTAACACCAAGTCTCAGGCATTGTTCAAATAAGTACAAGCTAGCAAGGGAAGGAGAGAAAGAGAAAGAGAAAGATGACGATTTTGAAAAAGTGAAAGTATTTTTTTATGATGAAGTCAAGTAGCGTTGAAAGAGATAAGTTTTCAGTTGTTGCTTGAAGATTGACAGGGATCCAGCATTCCGGATGGGGGTGGGAAGATCATTCCACCAGCCAGGAACGGTGAACGAGAATGTTCTGGAGAGTGATTTTGAGCCTCTCTGTGATGGTACCACGAAGCGTCGCTCACTAGCAGATCTTAGACTTCTGGAAGGGATGTAGGTTCGTAATAGTGAGTGGAAGTAGGTGGGTGCTGAGCCTGTGGTTTTTCTATATGCAAGCATCAGTGTCTTGAACTGGATGTGAGCTGCAACTGGTAGCCAGTGCAAGGAGACAAAGAGAGGTGTAACATGGGCTCTTTTGGGCTCGTAGAAGACCAGTCGTGCCGCTGTATTCTGAATCATTTGTAGAGGTTTGATTGTGTTTGACGGAAGTCCAGCCAGAAGAGCATTGCGGTAGTCCAGCCTAGAAATGACAAGGGCCTGGACAAGAAGTTGTGCAGCATGCTCTGTCAGAAAGGGCCTGATCTTTCTGATGTTGTGTAATGCATCAACAGACACAATGCTCGCACAGAAAGTTGTCTGATCCAGTTCCTTTCACACAGCAGTGTGAAATTCAGCAGTTATTTATCTTGTTCATCTGCACGTTCACATAAAGACACTCTTATGTTGGGCTACTTTACTAGTAGCGAATGCATTGATTGTGCTGCATTCCGCTTACAGTATAACGGTGGAACATACCAACTACACAAACTGTGGGGGGGGGCTAAACTGAACCGTTCAATATATAGGCAACTACAACCAGGGCGTCGCTGAAAATGAGTGTGTGAGTTTGTTTACATAATGCTGTTGTAACTGCTGCAAACTCCCCTATAAATAATTATATAATATAACTATAATTTCCTTGCAGCCAGTGGGCCCCCTTTCTAGTGTAGGCCCCTGGGCTTCAGCCCATTGAAGCCCGTGCATTAATGCGCCCCTGCTGCCAACACATAAGCTATTTATACAGTGTTAATACGTTCAAGTTACATTTCTATGGTGCTGAATTGACAAGCCTATTGGCGTTTTCCAATAAACCTCATTGGCATGGCTGTTTTCAGCCAACATCACTACAGAACCTATAATGTTCTCATATCACACGAATGTATAACAATTCTGTGTCACGTCTGAACGGATCAAGCGACTTGCGCTGTTTATCTCTTATAAATCGTGGCAGAAGCGCGGCGCTGTGCGGGTGACTGATCCCGCTCTGCTTTGACGCGTGGCTTGCGGATGCATCGGGGAGCGCTGATTCGTGCTTTTGGAGTATTTGCTTTATTCGGTTTCGCATGTGCTGTAACTATAAACAGCGCCAAATATCGGGGAGGTCTCCCTCATTTTGGCGATCGGCTCACTACTCGAATGGAATGTCCCGGTGTTCCCGATGGCCAGTAGGTGATCATGGGACCCCAGACCTCTGGGCCCTATGCACCCTTTCCCCCCCACTAGCGACGCCCCTGAGAAGGTCTCCATCCTCTTTACGCCTGTTTCACACATGCTCGGTCTGCAGTGCGTATGCAGGCCGTGTGCGTTACCACAAACACAACATTTAAAATGCCTTTTCAGCATTGTAGTGATCCTCTTTTATCACAGTACAGTTAAACCTAGCCAAAAAGCTTGTTAACAGTAGACTTTAATTATATCTATTTATTGTGAAATTACTACATTTCCATGTCAATCCATGTTCATTTGTACCTCAAGGTCAAGGTCAAGGTTTCTTTATTTGTCACATAATAAATTATACAGGGTATAATCAGAAGTGAAATGTAAATCAAATCAGGTCCGCTCAGTGGACAGTGCAAAGAATAAAAATAAAAATTACAAAATACAAATAGGCAAGTACAAAATTGAAAAAAACACTATGCAATACAACACATGTGGTACAGGTCTGACGTGCAAATTTTGAATGGAAATTTTTTTTATAAAAATATATATATGTATGTGTGGGAATAAATATATATATAGGTAAAGTTAAAAAAAAGAAAAAAGAAAGAAAGAAAAAAAAGAAATAAAGAGTAAAATGTGCAATAGAATAAAAAGTTCAAAACAAATAAGATGTGCAAAAACAATAAGATGTGCAAAACAGTATACTGGGACTTAATAAATAGTAATATGAACAAGAGGGATGAGAGGGATGTGCAAACGGGTTGAACCGGGTATGTACACTAGCAGCAATACGGATGATGAGAATATGAATGTTTTTTACAGTTAATAATGAGTCTTTTAAATGTTATGAATGTTATGAGACTGAGTTTGTGTTAAGGAGCCTGATGGCCTGGGGAAGAAGCTCCTCCTCAGTCTCTCAGTTTTTGCCATCATGCTCCTGAAGCGCTTGCCAGATGGCAGTAAACAGAAAAGATGGTTACCGGGGTGGTTTGAGTCCTTGAGGATTTTAGCAGCTCTGCTTTTACAGCGTTTGAGGTAGATGTCCTGCAGAGAGGGGAGAGCAGACCCTGAGATGCGCTCAGCTAAGCGCACTACTCTCTGTAGAGCTTTGCAGTCCTGGTTTGTGGCTTTACTATACCACACTGAGATGCACTGAGTCAGTACGCTTTCTATGGCCCCTGAATAGAAAGTTTTCAGGATTGTTGGTGAGACCCTGAATTTCCTCAGCTGTCGCAGATGGTACAGTCTTTGCCTGGCTTTCTTAACCTGAGTCTGAATGTGTGTAGTCCATGTCAGATCCTCGGAGATGTTTACACCGAGGTACTTGAAGCTGCTCACCCTCTCCACAGGGGTCCCACTGATCATGAGAGGAGTGTAGGGCCGCTGCTGTCTCTTCCTGAAGTCCACGATCAGCTCTTTAGTTTTACTCACGTTCAGAGAGAGACAGTAGTCCTGGCACCATGATGTGAGTCTCTCTACCTCATCCAAGTATGCGGCCTCATCATTGTTGTTAATGAGGCCCAGAACCACAGTATCATCAGCAAATTTAATGATAGAAGTGGAGCTGTGAGAGGACACGCAGTCGTGGGTGTAAAGAGAGTAGAGCAGGGGGCTCAGGACACAGCCCTGTGGGGCTCCTACGTTCAGGGTGATGGAGTTGGAGGTGAACTGGCCGACTTTCACTACTTGTGGTCTGGCGGTGAGGAAGTCTTGAATCCAGTCACAAAGTGAAGAGGTTATGCCAAGGTCTGAGAGTTTAACAGCCAGCTTGGTGGGGACTATAGTATTAAAGGCTGAGCTATAGTCAATTAATAGCAGTCTTACATAGTTGCCATTTTTGCTGTCAATGTGTGTGAGGGAAGAGTGCAGGACCTGAGAGATGGCATCATCAGTAGACCTATTTGGCCGATAGGCAAAATGAAGAGGGTCCAAAGTAGCAGGAATGGAGGAGCAAATGTGTTTCTTTAGAAGTCTCTCAAAAACCTTCATGACTGTCGATGTGAGGGCAACTGGACGATAGTCATTCAGGCAAGAGGGTTTACTGTTCTTAGGCACAGGGATTATGACAGATTTTTTAAAGGAGGTGGGAACAACAGAGGTAGCGAGGGACTCATTAAATATGGATGTAAACAAACCAGCAAGCTGATCAGCACAGGACCTCAGAACGCGGCCAGTAATCCCATCAGGTCCTGCTGCTTTTCTGACGTTCACTCTCTTTAGTTCCCTCCGAACCTCATCCTCCGACACGGTGAATACATGATCGCTGCTCTGTCCGCTGCTTCCTGACGCGCTGATAGACAGAGTCGCGCCGCCATTGCATTCAAAGCGGCCATAGAAGGTGTTTAGCTCTTCGGCCAGCAACGGATCTGCTCTCACCTCTGCAGAGGAGTTGTTTCCAGAGGAACAGATGGTCTTCAGTCCCTGCCACATGCGTCGAGAGTCATTGAGCTGGAAATGTGACTCAATTTTCTCCTTGTACCGGCGTTTAGCGGCTCTACCTGCTCGACGGAGAGCGTAGCACGATGCTTTGTACTCATGCATGTTTCCTGACAAAATACAGGCGTTGTATGCGGCAGTGCGATGGTTAACCGCATCACGGATTGTTCTGTCCACCCACGGTTTCTGATTTGAGAAAGTCTTTATTGTTACCGTTTCAGTGGCCTGTTCGTTTAGCGTGTTGATAAAGCTTAATGCTACATCCGTGAATTCGCTGACGTCAGATGAACTCGCCCGGAACATGTCCCAGTCGACGTCATCAAGAGACGCCTGTAGAGTAGCTTCAGAGTGGGAGGACCAGCGTGTCACTTCCCTCTCCACCGGGGGATCCTGAACTATCCGTTGTTTGTATTCCGGTGTGAGGAAAATGGCGGCATGGTCCGATTTTCCAAAAGCCGGCAGTGAGTGGGCTTTGTAGGCATTTTTGAGCGGAGTGTAGCAATGATCGAGTGTATTCAGTCCTCTGGTTGGACAGGATATATGCTGATGAAAGTTTGGCATGACCTTCTTGAGGTTGGCTTTGTTAAAGTCCCCCGCGATGATACATGCAGCGTCAGGATGTTTGTTGATATATCCTCTGAGCTCATCGTGGAGTTTGGACAAAGCCAAGCTAGTATCTGTGGTGTAATGTAGACAGCAGTGTACCTTGAAAAAAGCGCGGTACAAATGCACTGCCGGACCGCAACCGCATGCATTTCAGTCCGGCTGTGCGTTCCAGGAGCAGTGCGGCTGCAGCAGTGTAGCGATCGTTTCCGCACAGAGTCTATTTTTGCTGTGCTGCATGCACTGAATTAAAGTGACAGCGCTTTGTTCACGGTTCACGGTTTAGCTTTTCTTAGCGCTAACAGCAATCTCTTTCCCTGTGTAACTTAGGTTCTCTCCACAAAGGTAAGCACTGGGGAGTAAAGTTGTATGCAATGTGTTTAAATGTGTTTGTACTTGCTTGTGTCACAAATCAGGTCTCTCCGATCACCACCGGAGGGCACCCTCTCCTGAGTACTAGCTTTCATGGACTTAATTTCCCATATGAAAATATGCACCCTCTCCTGAGTACTAGCTTTCATGGACTTTCATTTCCCAGTACCTGGGACTGATTACTGGCACAGTAATTACTGGCTCACCTTAGCTTCCTCATATAAGCTGCATCCAGACTCTTAGTTCTCGCAAAGTCTTGTTTTGCCACTGCTAACATTCCTGAGCATTTATCTCCTGCCTATTTGATCTCTCGTTTATTATCTTGGACTGTTTAACCGATTGTGATTATCTGCCGCCTGCCCCGACCCTCGCTCTGTTACTGTTTACTCTTCTGGATTGTGCCTGTTGTTTATGTTACAGTTGATTGATCTCTGCCTGTTTGACTCTGCTATTTTTCCTATTAAAAGTTGCAAATGGATCCGCATGCCTCTGACCCATCATTACAGCTTGCTTGAGCAACTTAATATACAAATCTAGAAGCCAAATGCATTTAATACGTTGTTTATATTAATTGAATATGTCTATGAAAGATTGTGTAACTGTATTGTGATAAAAGAGGATCACAATGCTGAAAAGCACATTCAGTATAGGCTAACAACATTTTGATTTGAAATCAAAATTAGCGATTTTGCTTTAAAACTGAGCCGACTGTTTCTGTCAGTGGTTTTAATTTAATATATTTGTGATAGCCTAACACAATGTAAGCTATATGCTGTGTTTAAATGTGTTTCCACTTGCTTGTGCAACTTAATATACAAATCTATAGCCAAATGCATTTAATACATTGTTTATATTAATTGAGTTTAAACTTGAATATGTCTATGAAAGATTGTGTACTGTGGTAAAAGAGGATCACAATGCTGCAAAAGTACTTTCAGTATAGGTTAACAAAGTTTGGATTTGAAATCAAAATTATGGATAAATGCTGTGTTTGTGGTAAACAGCCACAGATCAGGAGCGGACTGCAAACGAGTCCTGTGTGAAAGCACAATGAGTCCGTGCTGCTTCTGCACATCATACGTAACGCACAAGGACTGCATACGCACTGCAGACGGAACATGCGTTAAACAGACGTTAGCCTGGAGGACACGGATTCCGTGATTTCCAACAAGAATGTCAAATTTGAACTCATCTGACCACTTTTCCACTTTGAAATGGTCCATTTTAAATGAGCCTTCGCCCACAGGATACAGTTGTGCTTCTGGACCATGTTCACATATGGCTTCCTTTTTGCATGATATAGTTTTAGTTGGCATCTGCAGATGGCACGGCGGATTGTGTTTACCAACAGTGGTTTCTGGAAGTTTTCCTGGACCCATTTAGTTATGTCAATGACATAATCATGCCGATGAGTGATGCAGTGCCACCTGAGGGCCCGAAGACCACAGGCATCCAACAAAGGTCTTCTGCCTTGTCCCTTACGCACAGAGATTTATCCAGTTTCTCTGAATCTTTTGATGATGTTATGCACTGTAGATGATGAGATTTGCACAGCCTTTGCAATTTGAAGTTGAGGAACATTGTTTTTAAAGTATTCCGCAATCTTTTTACACACATTTTTTCACAGATTGGAGAGGCTATGCCCATCTTTACTTCTGAGAGACTCTGTCTCTCTAAGACATCCCTTTTATAGCTAATCATGTTACAGACCTGATGTCAATTAACTTAATTACTTGCTAGATGTTCTCCCAGCTGAATCTTTTCAAAATGTCTTGCTTTTTCAGCCCTTTGTTGCCTCCGTGTCAACTTTTTTGAGACCTGTAGTAGGGATCAAATTTGAAATTAGCTCATTTAGTCGATAAAAGTGTAAAATGTATCCGTTTAAACATTTATGTTATTTATATTCTATTGTGAATAAAATATTGGCTCATATAATTTGAAAGTCTTTTAGTTTTCATTTCATTCAAATTTTTAAAAACGTCCCAACATTTCCGGAATTTGGGTTGCATCTGTAGGTCTTCATTCATAGTATAGTTCTTGAATATAGGATATTGAGTATAGAAATCTAAATATAAATGTAGATAGAATTTTCCTTATTTTGGAAACAGAGAACTCAGAGAAGACGGTCAGTTTGAACTCAAAGCAGTATTTATTTACAGCAGGGTTGAATATAGACAACATATCAGGTGAGGTATATCAGGCATGTAGATATCAATGCAGCATATAGTGATGTCTAGATGAAGATAATTAAAATATAGCAGGTATGAAAGATTGGTAGACAATACAGCTGACAATCTGGCTGTAATTAAGATATGGGTGCAGGCCAGTGGCTGTGAGTAGCCTATTACAGGTTAGTAAATAGTGGTAAGCAGGGAGGAGATCACTGGAGACTTGGAACTTTTGAATGAGATTGGTAGACAAGGAATGGTGAAGGTATGTTTTGGAAAGTCTTGGTGAAGGGACCAATGTAACAGACTTAGGTTCTTGCAGGGGAGGTGTAGGATGTCCTTCATGGAGAGCCACACTTTCTGTCTGGACTGGTATTTGGGATTGGTGGATCTCCACCATCAATGTGACACTTCTGGTGACGCACAGCCCGCTGCAGATGTTGATGTGCTAAGGCCGAAACCTTCTTGCTTTCTCTGAAACAGTTGTCAACAGATGGGACACCCAACAGTTTGAACTGAAGTGACTGGTAGCTGAAAAGCACTGAAAGGGGGTGAGCTTTGTAGAGGGCTGCTGGAGTGAGATTTATGAATACTCAGCCTAGGACAAGAAGTGACTCCACTGGTTTTGGTGGTGATAACAGAAAAGTCTAAAGGAAGCTACATATTTCTTGTATCTTTCCATTTGCCCTTTGCTCTAGGGGTGATATCCCGAAGAGAGGCTGATGATCATACCCAAGAGTTTGAAGAGGGCCCTCCATATGTGATATACAAACTGAAGGCCTCGCTCATATACAATATCCTCTGAAATCCCACAGTTGCAGAAAACGTGACGGAAGTTTGGCCGTCTCCATTGTAGTAGATAAGCCCTTGAGAAGGACCAATTTACAGGCCACGGAGAACCAACTGAAAGTGACTAGGACACAGATATTTACATTGGAAGAGGTCAAATCAGTGATGAAGTTCAATCCAAGGGATGGGTAGAGGTAGAAGTTTTTTTCGGATGGTAGGTGCCAGAGTGTTTTGACACATGGTGCATTCCTGACATCCCTGGACAAGTCTTTGTCTATTCACGGTCACCAGAACAGGTCCTGAAGAAATGAGAGGGTCATATTGGTCCCTGGGTGTGTCCAGGGAAAGGAACTAAGAAACTGGCGCACCATTAAGGGCCATTAGGAATGGAGGGGTCTTGATTATCAGCAGGCACTGCACAGTGTTGAGGTTAACGGTTGCAGTTACAACAGAGATGGATTCTGGTTCCTGTCAGGTGAGTGGAGGTGTGACAAGTTATCCGCTTTGATATTCTTGGCCCTTCGATGAAATTGAGAAAGTGAAGAAGGTGGTGAAGAGTGAAGAGTCATGCTTGGTTTAATCGACATGCCTCATGTTGTGTTGGGCATTTAGCACTAGGAATGGATGGTGGCCCCCTCCAGCCAATGCCACTCTTCCAATGCAAGCTTGATGGCAATACGTTCTTGTTTGCCCATAATATTAATTCTGTTCTGCAGGGGAAATTTTTAAGGAGAAGGCACAATGAAGGAGTTGGGAGGTAGGGATGCATTGGAGTCCAGGACAGAGACTTGATAGATCTTCATAGAGAGGTGAGTGGAGCGCTGATGGAAATATAATTCTGCATAAACTGGCAGTAGAAATTGGCAAAGCCTAGAAAGAAACAGAAGTGCTTCCACCTTACCCTCAACCATCTGGATTCCTTGGAATTCACATTTTTTCTGCCTTGAGGAATAGGTTGAATTTCCTCAACCTTTCCAACACAATCCTGACATGTCTATGATGTTCGGTCGCATTCCAGAATACACGAGCATGTTGTTGATGTCGATGACAAAACAATGTAGGTAGTCCCAGAATACTGAACCAGTAGTTAACTCTCCCTGGAATCCCAGGAATATGAAGAGGGTGTTGACCAGGCAATACACCATGACCCAGTACTCATAATGGCTGGTAGGGGTCAATTTACAAGCCTTGGAGAACCAACTGACAGTGACTAGGACACAGGTATTTCCATCGGAAGAGGTGAAATCAGCAATGAAATCCAATCAGGACAGGCATTTCTTTCAGGCAGGCTTTCATACAGTGAGAAACACGGATGGAGAGTTATATGAATTGTTCTAATCCTACTGAATCATCATAGGAAATAGTGAGGAGACCTGGCTCATTCCAGCTACCTTGCTGCCATATTGTTTGCACCCATTGTAGAGCTCTTAGCTCTTAGTGGTTGCATGACACTGCAAATAAGAACATTAACCCAGGGTTTAAGAATGCATTTTACGGTGAGAAACATAATTTTATGAATACCCATTAATTGATAAACCTGGTAAATTTTGAGCAGTGTGAAATGTGAAGCAAGATACTTAGGGTTTAAAATGACTGTTACGTCCATAAATGTCCTTGTAGGAGTGTTTGTGTTTTTGTCTCTCTGTCCTGCTTGTCTTCTCTCCTTTGCTTGCCATTTTTCTTAGGCTGCTCCCCCTTGACTGCTGATTGGCTCACGAAGCTGTCAATCATCGTTAGGAGACGTGATGTCAACCTATCTGCTTCCAGTTAAGCAGTTAAAAGGATGCTGAAAATAAGAATGGAGATGCTTTTCTTTTTGCTCCCTGTTTGCTGTCAGTTTTGCTGTGCATTTGCAGACTTCTTTGCATTCAGGTTTATGCCTAGATTGCTCTTCTTATTTGTGCTTGTTTCTTGATCTTTATAACCTCTTGGTTGTTATTTAGTTTTGCTCTTTGTTACTTTGATTTGGATGGCCAGTGTTAACTATTTAATGTTTGAAAAGCCCTTCTCAAAACAATACAGTTGTAGTGTCCCTTTATGTGCAAAACACTTTTTTGTTAGATTTATTTTTGCCAAGTGGGAGAGAGAGAGGGGGCAGGATCGGGATTTGAGACGCCCATAGTGCAACTGTGCTGTATCTTAGCGCGCTGCCCACAAGGCTATCGCCACCTACACTCAGATGTTAAGAGTACAATCATATATGATGTCAGTGTATTTTTTATATTCCTATATATTACACAAAGCACTCAATCGACTAAGTTATACAATGTGGCTCTATCTTTAACAAGACATCCAACTGTGCAAAAATCCAAAGCTTTTAATATTTGTTTTCAGTAAACATGTTTTTATGTCATAATTGTATTATATGAAATGTCTAACTACAGTATATGCAAACAATAAAGTTTTTAATAATATATGTTCAGCTTTCCCAGGGTTGACTCTTCAAAGGAATCAGGGGTACGTTGCTGCCCTCCTATTGCCATGTTTGTTTGTTTGTTTTTTTGCCGGTTTTGTGCATTTGTAAAATTACACTTTACAAGCTACACAAAAGTGTGGTTTGTGGTTTCATCCTAATTTTCATTCAGAAGTATGTCATATTATGGAAGTAAATGGTCAAGTTCAGCTACTCGATAGAAACTATGACCTTTTAGATTTATAAAAGACCTTTTAGCGCACCTGTGTGAGGGCTTACAGATTAACAGTCAATACATGCTGTCTTATTCTCAATGTTCTTGCAAATTGCATCATACCAACTGTTTTGATACCCCAGGTTAACATATAAATTTTGCCCATAGAAGTGAACTTTTGAATTCATCGTCAATACACAAACCAATACATGCCTTTAACAGTGTTCTTTGTCTTTTATTTTTAATTCTAAAAATGTAAAATTTGCTTTGAAATTGCTTCATTTGGCAATGGTAGAAGTCTCTATGTAGATAGCTAGGTAGCTAGATAACTTGCTAATCATTTTTGTGTGCATGCATGTCAAGTCAAGTAAAGTCAAGTCACCTTTATTTATATAGCGCTTTTAACAATACAAATTGTGTCAAAGCAACTGCACAATATCAAAACAGGAAAATGTTTGAGTTAAAGGCATTTCATTATTGAATTCAGGGATGTCCTTGTCCAGCTCAGTTCAGTTTAAATAGTATATGTGCAATCAAGTCGGTGATATCGCTGGAAATGAAGTGTCCCCAACTAAGCAAGCCAGAGGCGACAACGGCAAGGAACCAAAACTCCATCGGTGACAGAACGGAGAAAAAAAACCTTGGGAGAAACCAGGCTCAGTCGGGGGGCCAGTTGCCCCTCTGGCCAGACGAACCAGTAGTTTGTTCCAACTGCAGCAAAGTCAGTGTAAGGGCTCCACTGGTTCCAGTGGTCTTTTCCCGATGGCTGTCTAGGTGACAAAGTCCTCACTGGAGATCTGTCTCTGTGGCTCATCTAGGTGCCCTGGTCTCTGCTGACATTCAGAGCTGTAGAGGTCATCTCTAGGTGATGATCCACCATCTGATCTGGATACGGACTGGATCTGTTGACTGCAGTGATCATCTGGGCTGGATAAGGACCGGATCGGGTGGCTACGGTGACCTCGGAGTAAGAAAGCAAAAGACTAATATTAGCGTAGATGTCATTCTTCTTACGATGTAACAAGTACATTGTGTTTTATGGGAAGTGTTCCCGGTTCCGGGTGACCTAGTTAATGCAGCCTAACAATCCTTTAACAGATTTGAATATTAGAAGTATATTATTGTGTTAAGTGTACGCCAGGTTAAAGAGATGGGTCTTTAATCTAGATGTAAACTGACAGAGTTTGTATGACTCCCAAACAGTGTTAGACAGATTGTTCCAGAGTTTCGGCGCTAAATAGAAAGAGGATTTGTCGCCGGCAGGTGATTTTGATATTCTAGGTATTATCAAATGGCCAGAGTTTTGAGATCATAGCGGACGTGGAGGACTATAATGCTATAAGAGTTCGCTCAAATACTTAGGAGCTAAGCCATTCAGGGCTTTATAAGTAATTAACAAGATTTTAAAATCTGTACGATGTTTAATAGGGAGCCAGTGCAGTGTTGACATAACTGGACTAATGTGGTCATACTTCCTGGTTCTAGTAAGAACTCTAGCTGCTGCATTTTGGACCATCTGTAGTTTGTTTATTAAGCGTGCAGAACAACCACCTAATAAAGCATTACAATAATCTAACCTTGAGGTCATAAACGCATTAATTAACATTTCTGCATTTGACATTGAGAGCATAGGTCTCAGTTTAGATATATTTTTAAGATGAAAAAAAATCAGTTTTACAAATTCTAGAAACGTGGTCAAAGGAGAGATTTCTATCAAATAGCACACCTAGGTTCCTTGCTGATGAAGAAGAACCGAGAGAGCAGCCATCAAGTGTTAGACAGTGCTCTAGGTTATTAATTGTGTGGTTTTTAGGTCCGATAATTAACACCTTTAGAATTTAATAGTAAGAAATTATTAGTCATCCAGTTTTTATATCGACTATGCATTCCATAAGTTTCTCAATTTGGTGTGTTTCACCGGGCCATGAAGAAATATAGAGCTGAGTATCATCAGCATAACAGTGAAAGCTAACCCCATGTTTCCTGATTATATTTCCCAAGGGTAACATGTAAAGCGTGAAAAGTAACAGCCCTAGTACTGAGCCTTGAGATACTCCATACTGCACTTGTGATCGATATGATACTTCTTCATTCACTGCTACGAATTGATGGCGGTCAGATAAGTACGATTGGAACCATGCTAATGCACTTCCACTAATGCCAACAGAGTTTTCAAGTCTATTCAAAAGAATGTTGTGATCGATAGTGTCGAACGCAGCGCTAAGATCCAGGAGCACTAATAGAGAGATACAACCACGATCAGATGATAAGAGCAGGTCATTTGTCACTCTAATGAGAGCAGTCTCAGTACTATGAGACGGTCTAAATCCTGACTGGAAATCCTCACAGTTATCATTTTTCTCTAAGAAGGAATATAGTTATGAGGATGCTACCTTTTCCAGTATCTTTGACAGAAAAGGGAGATTCGAGATCGGTCTGTAATTAACTAGATCTTTGGGGTCAAGTTGTGTTTTTTTAATGAGAGGCTTAATAACAGACAATTTAAAGGTTTTAGGGACATACCCAATGATGATTAATAATAGCCAAAAGAGGATCTATGACTTCTGGAATGACCCCCCTCCCAGGTCCATACCACCACAACTCGTTCGTGTTAAGCGGGTCTCGAACCCGGGATTCCGGTGCGGGATAGCCAAAAGAGGATCTATGACTTCTGGAAGCACCTCTTTTAGTAGTTTAGATGGAATAGGGTCTAACATACATGTTGTTGGTTTACAACATGTGTGAGTGTATACACACTGGTGGCAGACAGTCATCTAACTCAAGTCCTTAGTCTCCCCATAAGAATTCATCATCCTCTCTCCTTTTCCTCCGATCCTCATCTATGAAAGTCAACAAGATCCAAAAGAAAAGCCTGTCATCCTTCTAAAGATCAGCTAATCGCCGCAACACTAGCACATCTGTTCAGACCAAGAAAACCAAGGTAATTGCTAATAATGAATTGCCGTATATTAACCACTTTGAAATATAAAATGTGTGTGTTTCGCTATAATTCCTAATTTGTAATTAACCTGATACAATTCGATGATTTTGAGTTTTCTGTTGAGACAGCTTGCGCGTTGCTCTGTTTGTAATACCCTTGAGCCAATTTAGCAAATGCCCACATTGTTTGTTAGTCTATATAAATTGCTAGCATCAATTTGTTCGATTGCATAATTTTGATTTCCATCTACATCATCTGCCTGTCTTCTTTTACCTCTACTCCCCCACCCTCTTCAAATTAATACTCACATGTACATGCAGTTTTCTCACCGAGACCCTGGTCTCTGACTGTCTCCTGGCATGATGCCATGTCTTTTTTTTTTACAAAGGAAGGTGGGGCTGTTACCCTACCAATATGCAAATTAGCCTCATTTTGATTAAAAGACAGCTGCAAATTTAATTAGATTCTACAGCAGAGAGAAATGTCATGCCGGTCCTCTCTGGAGGGGAGTGATTTGCTTGAATTAATGTTTGCTAGTCTTGCAGTTGAAGTAAACACAGGAATAAAGAGAAAGGTATGTTGTTGCAGATTTTTTTCGAAGGGCAATGAGGTGTTTCTATTGAACATCACTGATGAAAAAACCCTCTTGCATCGTTTAATGTTCTGACAAAAAATGCATAACCTGAACACACTGTAAGTCGCTTTGGATAAAATGTCTGCTAAATGCATAAATGTAAATGTTAATGAGTTTTGTAACATTCAAAGCCAGAATAACAACTTAGCAAAAGGCTAAAAGAGCTGTCTTAACTAATATGCACACAGATTTTTAAGTAAGAATCAGTCTTCCTCATCTTTATGATTATATTAGTCATTTGACAAATGAAAAACAAATGCAAGATCAGCAATATATGGTTGAGTTGTTTAAAACAGATACACCAGAATTTACATTTAAACTTATATTAATCTATCTATCGATCTTTTGTGTCCTCCATAATCCCCCTATTTACGTCTGACTGGCCAGTATCTGTTTGACTGAATGAGCATTAAACAGCATGATCTTTTTATAAATAATTAAAAATTATTTTTATTTTGAAATCAAACATTTGTAGATAGTAAAACTAAAGTTTTAAAACTTATTTCAGTGTTTTTGTTTTTGTCTTTGCAAACGTGTTCTGTAAAAGTAGACCATTTTACAGACAAGAACACTCGGTTAATCTTAGGCTAATTAGGCTGATGATACACGTGGCAACTTTTTGAGCAATGTTGCTGGGAAACTTTGGGCAATGTTGCCGTCAATGAGCAACCAGGACCTTCGACCGATCTAAAATATCCAGATAGAAATGTGTTTGCCATTCTCACTGGGAAAGTGCTCAAACAAAATTGCTCAAAAAAGTTGGCTGGCAAAATTGCCCAAATGTTGATTTGCCCTGTGTATCATCAGCCTTACATTTAACATACAATCTTTGTTATTCGTCTTATAAGAAGCTTATCAAAATGTAGGGTCCTCAGACCTACTTAAATATCTTAGATTTATGAAACTGCTGCCAACCTACCAGTCCCTTTGTTACTATTGAAGTTAATACAAGGTGTCAAGTTGGTGAAAATTGTGAAGACCTGCTTGGTGAGACCCATGATACTGGTGTTGTATCATGTTTGGCCACTATGCCCTGGTTAACAGTAGTGACAGTGCTTTCCTTCCTCGATGGGTGAAATTCTGTCTTGTGACCTATGATTTGAGGGCATTTTGAGAGACACCTAAGGCTCTTTAGATTTTTATGAGTGTTTGTGTGTTAATATAATGTGATCACACGTTGGTAGTCCATCCATAAGGGTTTAAATCACTTGCAAATCAAAATAAACATGCTTGAAATGGTTAATCTACTCCTTTTAACAATTGTCATTAAATGTTTCTGTAGACTCAGCATGAGTGAAAGGCATGTTTAAAATAGTCAAATCAGTTATTAAATGCCCCAGACAGGTTTGAATTCGCATCAGTGGCTTAATGTGATAGTGGGAGTACTGAACTTTTGTTTCTTTATTTCAATTGTAGAATATATTACAAAGTGTTATTACATTGTAAAATGCTTCTTATAGGGGCTATATGTAAGAATGTTCATGTAACTATCACTGTTTTTATTGCCATTGTGTGAACAGCTTGTAACAAAACTTAAAACACAGAGACCTTCCTCCGACTTCCTAGGTTATCTATTAAAGTCTGTAGTGAAGATTGACTTTTATGAAGGACTTGGGATGTTTTTGCTGGGAAATCAAAAGGATGTGACATTTATGTGTGCTCCCGAGAAGCTCTTACATGAAATGAATGCCTCTGGGTTCAGGATTATACCAAAAGAGCCATAATAATGTCAATGTGTCATACAAGAAAAAGGAATTAATTCAAAATAAAGTCTCACATAGACAGATCTATATAGTCTATTATTCTTTATATAATCAGACTATCATAACAGTGCAATTTCAATAACCTCACCTGCTGACATAAAGCTGGTGGATTGTGCAACTGGTGCATATCCATAACTCTATGATCTGATGCTCTCTTCCTGTTACGCATCCCAGTGTGTTAGGGGTTAAAGAACAAAAAAAAAAAAAAAAAAAAAAAACCCGGCTGCACATGTCATATATCCTTGGAAAGCTGAGATTCTTGTGATCCGAATGATGCAAACATTTTAAGATACAATCAAACCAGCAGGTAAAATCAGTGTCTTTGGCAGACCACCAACAACTAAATAAACAACAAAAAAACTGAAGGAACTCACCTATGAAGCCTGCTGATAGTCCACTGATCCATAAAATTCAAAAAAAATGGTGTTGTTACACTGGAAATGGTCCAGGCTATCCAATTCAGTGCAATATTTAGTCCATAACACATTAATTTGTTGATAAACATCCACAGAATGTAGTAGTATCATTTCATATTAGCCGACGGAGCTATCAATTCTTCTGCATTTTCTATAATGTAGCGTATGTTCACATGTAAACATTAAAGATTTTTTGATGTCAAAATGACCGCTGAACTCTGCCCTTTTGATGGACACCTTATTTGAGCCAATAGGTGCATGTTAGAGGGGTCAACAGTCAGCGGTAGCCAAAGAGCGTCCAGCATTGGAGATGGGGCCACCCTCTCTTTGATGGACAGTATATCGATCAAATTGCATTAGAGTCTGCAAATGACTGTCGTATCTGATAGCAATGAGCTTCTGAACAGATTGATTTGATGCATCAGGGGGTCGGCTCATGTTAGCATGCTCAAAAGTTTGTGCGCAGAGGTTACAGTGACCCACGTGTCGAGTGTGCAAACATGCGCTCTGAGAGAGTTTACGTATTTTAAGATGGTTAGAGGTCAAAAATGGCTAAGAAACAAGAAAAGTAGTCTAAGAAGTAGTTGAACAATGTGCTCGGCGTGACAGAGATATTTCATCCATTGAAGCAGAAGGGATGTTTTTGGATGGAGGAGACTTTTTTGGAGGAGACTTTTACTTTCAAAAAGTATGTGTTTTATTTTATTATATAATTATATTTATATATATATTATACATATAATTACGTATCTTATACATATTTTACAGTATATGTGATATGTTTTGTTGAGATACGGTTTGTTGTTTATGTGTATGTAACTTGTGTGTGTGTGTGTGTTGTGTTGTTGAGATGTGTGTGCTAACTTCCGTGTGTGTGGTGTGTGTGTGTGTGTGTGTGTGTGTGTGTGTGTGTGTGTGTGTGTGTGTGTGTGTGTGTGTGTGTGTGTGTGTGTGTGTGTGTGTGTGTGTGTGTGTGTGTGTGTGTGTGTGTGTGTGTGTGTGTGTGTGTGTGTGTGTGTGTGTGTGTGTGTGTGTGTACGTGTTTGTGTTTTGATGTATTCCTGCTAACTTCTGTTGTGTGTGTTGCTTTTTTTATATCACAGACAATCATCTGACATTGAATCGAATGAAGTCTGGGAGCTAGTCAGCAAAAAGCCATATACTGAGGGACATGATGACAGCAAAAAATCGTCAAAAACACTATAATCAGAATCAGAAGAGCTTTATTACAAGTATGTTTACACACAGAAGGAATTTGTCCTGATGGTAGGAGCTTCCAGTGCAGAAGAAAGTACAGACATAGTGCAGACATGCATGATAGTGCAGACATACATAGGAATAACACAGAAGGAATGGAATATAACACCAATATAAGAAAAAAAAACAGAAATTAAATGATATACTATGTACAAAACTTATATTTCTAAAAATAGAAATATAGGAAAAACATTTATTAGATTAGAAATTATAAATAGATTGTTATTGTTATTTACAAGTGTAACAATTTTGGATTCTATAAATAAATGTCAATATGGGGTGTTTATGCTTCAGTTATGCTTCAATGTGTCAGCAATTATTGACAGTGAATCTGAGCTCTAAGTGTAACCTTTCAGTTGAGACCAAAATTATGACTGTACATTAAAGCATTCAAGAATTACAGTATTTTATGTGTCGTTGGTTACAAAGGGTCCTTTGAAGTCTCCAAGTGTCTTTTTTTTGGGAAGCGCCTAGAAATAAACTTAGATAAACGTGTGTAAAACACTCATTTTCTAAGATATTGTTTATCAAATAGGAAATTTGGCTTGGTAAGGCTTCATTATGTGATCCCATTGTATTTTCCAGCTAACAGCTCCCAGCTATAGTTAGCTGCAGGCTTCTATTTACAAAAAAAAATTAGGCAGAATTTTGTTTTTGTTTCAGTGGTTTCAAAGTGTTATTACTCAATATCAGAAAGACTCTGTGATTCTGACTGTTGAGAAACAAACCTCACAGTGTCACCTTTCAAAAGAGACCAAAACCATGCATATAATCCAAATGGTTCCAGAACAGCATGCAATTTACTTTGGGTATGCCTTTTTTAGGAGTTTAAGGCAAATTTTACAGGTTTTCTCACCACTGTCACTTTTGTTGTGTTTGTTTTGTTATTGAGAGGAAAGTGCAGCACATATATTTATCTAAATGCCGTTCTCAGCAGCATGAACGCCATCTGAATGGTCATTAACAGTGTCACGGTCCTGCTGGTGTGCCCTGACCGGCCACCATATGTCTATGTATGTTGAGCACATGGCTTGTTGTTTGTTGTTGGTGCCATGTGCTCTCCTGTCTATTGTCTCTCCCCCCCCCCCCACCTTGTTACTTAATCATTGTTTCAGTTGCTCCACCTGTGTCTCCCTCGTTACCCTCGTTTGTCTCCCTATTTAGCCTCCTGGAGTCGGTAGTCCTGTGCTGATCCATTGTCTTTCGTTGTGTGTGTGTTATGATGACTGTGCAACAGTTCCCTGCCTGCCCGCCCGCCCGCCTGCCTGCCCGCCCGCCTGCCTGCCCTTTCGGAGTGGTTTTTGTCGCTCTTTGTTTTATTTTATTATTAAAAGAAAAATTCTCCTGCGTTTGAGTCCTCGCCTTCAACAAAGGTATTTCCAACTTCTTTTTCTAAGCAAAGAAAGGAAGAACAACTTTGCCATGAGCATAAAATATAGCGGCCTTGAATTGTGTTCATTCTCTTCTAAATTACCTGTGCACATGTGTGAGTATGGGTAATAAGTCACTGGCTGCAGTTCACTTAGCAGCCACCAAGTGTCACTTATATCAAGAGTTTTTTTAATTCTACATATAGTCCCATTACAGCCATGTCATTCTACCATTTGGACAAGCATGTTATTACATCTCTGCTGCCCCCTGTGTTAGGGTGGGTGTAGTGTCTTGTTCTGCTATATGAGACAGTGGAAAAATGATAATTAAGTATGCTGTCAGATTCACAGTTACAGTGCCCTCCAGCTCATCATGTTTCTCACACTCTTTCTTTCACCCCTTACTATGTCTGTGTCACCCACACACATGCCCATGCATATGTAGTTTTCAACTTTTTTTATGTGAAAACACACTTAAATATTTCCTTATTTATATTTATACGGTCAGATTTACTCTCCCATGATAGCTATGCAAATTTGCCCTTTCTCAAATACCTGATTGCTGGGAATACATTTGCAGTGGCTGAAAAATAATAACATTGCCCTCCAGTAGCAATCCACATCTAAGTTGGGTTATTTTTCCCTCCTCATGAATTTGGTAATAACAAATTTGTTTATGTAGACTCAGCTGAAGTCTATAAGGGTATTTTGAGCCTTCGATCTTCATGTCAAAATGAACTCTGAACACTGAATAAGCAGATGGGGTTCTTTTGAGTTCCAGGGAAACCTGATTTTGGCTCTCATTCCCAAGACACACCCTAATATATCCAAATACTCCTCAAATACCCCATCGAATCTTGAGATGATAGAAACTGATGTTATTTTTATTTTTTTTAAAAAAATTGCCATATGCGAAGTGCTGTATATTGATCGTGAAAGAGGAAACTTTACCCGACCAGTTCATTCAGTCTTGCTGATTTGAATAACCTGCTGGACTTATGTGTTGCATTCCTGTGACACACTCACACAATGTGTCAGTGAGAAGGGGCTTGGCAGCACGTTTATGGTGTGGGGAAATTGGAGACAGAACCCAGTTCAGGTTCAAATTGCATTCTACCAACATATTGGCAATGCCCATCTTTATTTCTGAGACTGAGGAGCCTTGTCTCCAATCATTACTAGTCATTCTAATGTGTGCATGTGGAAATATGGCACAAAGTGAAATGCGATATGGAATATTCTAAAGACTCTCCAAGTGAAACCTGATACTATCATCAGGTAATAAGAAATCAATTTCCCCCCTGGTTGCACTTTACTAGTTATATCTCTAGTTAGAGTAACAAATTTGTACCTTGTAACTTTTTATATAATTTATATATTAAATATTTTGTACCCCAGGGAACAGTTGTGCACACTGCACTAGGCTACAGGTGGGGAATACTTATGCTGCTGCAAAATTATTTAAGACATACACACACTTTCATACTTAAATCCTAAATATGCCCTCATTTATCAACTTATCACCTGTACTTTTACTTGCTGGCATTCCCTCTGGATTATATTGGCGTCTAGACAGGAGGGACTTAACCCTCTACTGCATAGTGTTCGCCCCCAGGCAAGGGCATTTTCTTATGCCCCATGTTAAGTGCATGTGTTTTTAAATGATTGCAACCAATTAAAATGTTTGAAAAGTATCAAAGACCAGTCCAATAAGGTGTGGGAGTCACTATCAACCACCATTTGAAGGTGGGACATCCTGTTCTGACACAAGGTCACAGGAGCACATGGTGTGAGATGAAGGCAAGATTATTTGCTTTAGTAATCTTATTTAAAATGACATTAACTGTACATAAAAAATATGTGTGCGTATGAAGCCGTAGAGAAGACTTTTTCAGGTTTTATGATGTTTTTATTTTATTTTGCATGTTCAGAATTTCAGTTTTTCTTTTCGTTGCCTCAGGGCAACATTGCGCAATAAGGGGTAAGGAAGCAGGGGTCCACAGCTCCCATCCCTAAACAGGATTTCCCATTATGTGTGACAAAAAGGGAAGATGCAAGATTCCTGGATGCAAAGGAACACCCAAAGTGATGTGAAAAAAATGTGTAATATGCACCTCTGTTTCACAGCAGAAAAGAAGTGCTTCTTGAAGTTTAACAGAGTCAAATCTCATTACATGAAGTACATGATATGACACGACACACTACATCAGGGCTGGGAAACTTTGGTCCTGGAGGGCCCTTGTCCTGCAGAGTTAGCTCCAACCCTAATCAAACACAGCAGAACAAGCTAATGAATGTATTTTAAGAACACTGGAAAGCTACAGGCATGTGTGTTTGATTAGGGTTGGAGCTAAGCTCTGCAGGACAGTGGCCCTCCAAGACCAGAGTTTCCCTGCCTCGCACCATGACACAAACCTACGTCTGAATCAAATGCAATATATCAATGTGTTTCAAGTGTTTTTCAGTTTAATTTAATGATTTCTTGACATTTTTGACAGATTTGTGTTGTGTGTGTGTGTGTGTGTGTGTGTGTTGTGTGTGTGTGTGTGTGTGTGTGTGTGTGTTATTAATATTAATTATTAGAAGTCTGCATACTCAAACTCACTTTTGTGGAGACCAGTTCAGTGATATTTTAACTTAAGTCTTTGCTCCGAATGGATTATTGAGGCAGTGTGTTGTTGACTGTTGCAATACAATATTGATGTTGGGTCTCGGAGCAAGTCATGATTTCTTCACTTATTTTTTTTTCTGAAATGTGCAGCACTGTTAGTTATGTACTAAAGTTATGAAAAATAGTACTAAAATCAGTACTAAAATTATGAAAAATAATTAAAACTTAAAATGAAAACTGACAATATAAAAATATAAAAGCTAATTCACAATATGATTCAATACTATAAATAAATAATACAAAAATAACACTGCTGATATGTAGTAAAATATATATACTAGGAATAAAAATATATGCTTTGGTATGTATTAAAACAAAAGTATCCCAAAATAAAAATGTTATGTACAGATTGTATATTACTGTCCACCATTACTTGGAACACATCCAGAAATGGTTTTCAGCATTTTAAAAGTTTTAATGGGAGAATGAGAGTGGTCCTCTGGCCTGCTCTTTTATCACAGAAGAATATTCATCTCAACACCCAAGCACTCTCTTTACCCTTCCCCCATGCTGCATCGCCCTGCTAGAGCTGGGCATCACCATTTATTACTTGCACACATATACACACACATGCATTACTGCTTGCTGCTCCACCTGAGCACATTTGTCATCACCGTTCCACATTCATTCCCTCACTAATGGAAAAACTCACACCAATATGCAAAAAAGACAGAAAAGGTAAACGTGTGTTGCCTTGGCAACAACGAGGTTATTTCCAAACTCTGATGGAAATCAATGTCATGTGCCAAGCTGCTCTGTCCTCAGGAAAATTAGAAAAATAGGGAGGGGGAATGTGTATATATGTGTGTGTGTACGTGAAAGAAACAGAACGTGAGTGACAGAAAGGGTGAGAGTGGGGGGACAGAGAAGGCGGGGACGAAAGAACAAAGAGAAAAGAAAAGAAAGAGCAAAAGGAGAAGAGAAATCACATTTCTCCTTGTGTTCCTTAAAGGCTTCTCACTGTTCTTCAAAGGAGGCTGAGCAATTCGCCATTTCATTAGGCTCTCTGTGCAGCCCCCATCAATTTTCTACCTTATTTGTTTATGCACAGCAGGAAACATATCCCCCTGGATAGGCCACAGTATGAATAACAAGCAGCTTCAAAGATTGGATATTGCTTTTTTCACTAATCTACTCTCCTGCATGAAATAACATTTCACTGCCATTGTGCTGTGAAATGGTCAAATATAGGAATTTTGGGAAGAGATAAAAGTCAAGCAATTGATTAATGTTATGTATGTGTTCATTAATCTTAAACAGAGGTTTGAATAAATTTGTAATTTGCTTCCTTGTATCTTTTTTCGCTACCATGCTAATTTACTAATTAATCAACTAATGAATCAACTAAATAGGCTTAGTTGATTGTTTTCACATTGCTGTACATCTTTATGTATGTCTGAGTGTCTGTCAGTCTTTAAGTCCACATATCTACGTGCTTCTATACGGTGCTATGAGATTTTTTTGTGTGTTTGTTTCTTAACATGTGACACTTCTGGGTTTTTCAGTCACCCCAAAATAGTGCGATTTCAGTGCTTCATTCAATTTGAGCTGAAAATAACTAAAATAAGCTGTTCTGGGTGATTGAAACACTTCCAAAAGGTAGTTCAAGATTGGGCCTTTATTAGATTTCCATTGGGATCGGTGGATCAGGAAAAACGTTTACATTTGACACAAATTATGAGAGTTCTTGGATCCCAGTCATCGTTATTTCCTCAGCTCTAATAAAACAAAATTTTCCTGAAGCTGCTGTCATTAACATTCCTCTGAGGCATTGCATAAACCCACAAGTTTCAAGAATATTAGCGGCCTTATATTTTTGTCAGCACCACAGATTTTACTGGCTTTTTGTAAAAGGATATCCAAATAATAATTATGCAAGTGCTCATAAAATCATGTAGTAAGTCTTCATGTAGTAAGTTATCATCAAAAACATTGTACAGCATTTTTGTTAAGTGTAATGTGAAATGTGCTTAAGAAAAAAATAAGCATATTATGTTGTTTCAAATTAAATACTGAATAAAGTTTAAATTATATATTTTTTGTGTTAGTTTAATTGGTAACTTTGATAAAACTTCATACGAACCAGCATAGTGTGCTATCGCAGCAGATTTGCATATCTTATCATTTACTGGTCTGCAATAATATTAATCAAAAATAAGAAAGTCTAGGAATCATGGCCTTGATGTATTAATATGTTTTATACAATAATTAATACTTTGCAGATTTAATTTGCCCTCAAAGTGCCCTCATACTCAGCAGTGCTTGTCCTGTTCCATATGTTGTTATACTGTAGGTTCAGCATTAATTCTTATTTTTTTTACAATGACAGATTATTTTGCAGTCAGTTATTTTGAAGTCTCAACTGTAAAACTAATTAACCCTAAAAAAAACTAAAATAAACTAAGCCCCCTTGTGGTTGCTTGTTGCATATGGCTAGAAGACTGAAGGCACAGGAGCTTTTACAGCCTGTTCAGAAGCATCATTCCTCACATCTTTTGACATTTTCTATTATGTCTTTCACACATGGGTGAGTCTCTATTTGTTTTTTCTAGGCTATCCCTTTCTCCTATCATATTCACACTTTTTATTTTTTTCCAGTGCCCTCTCCTTCACTCACTCTGTATTTCTCGGTATAGTGACATTTGAAATGCGGGGTCAGATTTCTAAAGGAACTCATCAATCTTCACACACTGTATTCAAGGAAAAGGAATAAAATAGAAAAAGAAATCAAGTGAGAGAAAGAGATAAAATAACAAATATGGCTTCCAAACTATGACAGGTACTGTCGACAATTTAGTTAATTAAAATAAGAAAATGCAACGTTTTGTCACAACTTAATTTTACTGTTTTGTATGTAATTTATGTTGCATTGTAATCTGTAAGGGATTTTCACACTCCACTTAACCCTGGGTAATAGTTGTTCTAAACCCCCGCTTTTAACCCAGTGTAGAGAAACGTTTCACACTTGTAATTTAGAAGCGGGGATCAATACAGCTTTCTGCCCTGGATTATGAAACCCAGCCCACATTGTGGCACCAAACATGTACATGTACAGTACACTTTGTGGTTGTTCATGCTGCTTCACTGTAAATAAACACCACTATTGCACAATAATGCATCTGGCAATTAAGCCTTTTTTCTTCAATTTTTTTATTTATAACATCTTAAACAGTTAGCACATATACAGGTGCATCTCAATAAATTAGAATGTCGTGGAAAAGTTCATTTATTTCAGTAATTCAACTCAAATTATTAAACTCAAATATTAAATAAATTCAATGCACACAGACTGAAGTATAATTTAAGTCTTTGGTTCTTTTAATTGTGATGATTTTGGCTCACATTTAACAAAAACCCAACCATATCTCAACAAATTAGAATATGGTGACATGCCAATCAGCTAATCAACTCAAAAGACCTGCAAAGGTTTCCTGAGCCTTCACAATTGTCTCTCAGTTTGGTTCACTAGGCTACACAATCATGGGGAAGACTGCTGATCTGACAGTTGTCCAGAAGACAATCATTGACACCCTTCACAAGAAGGGTATGCCACAAACATTCATTGCCAAAGAAGCTGGCTGTTCACAGAGTGCTGTATCCAAGCATGTTAACAGAAAGTTGAGTGGAAGGAAAAAGTGTGGAAGAAAAAGATGTGCAACCAACCGAGAGAACCGCAGCCTTATGAGGATTGTCAAGCAAAATCGATTCAAGAATTTGGGTGAACTTCACAAGGAATGGACTGAGGCTGGGGTCAAGGCATCAAGAGCCACCACACACAGACGTGTCAAGGAATTTGGCTACAGTTGTCGTCAGAGGCATCTTACCTGGGCTAAGGAGAAGAACTGGACTGTTGCCCAGTGGTCCAAAATCCTCTTTTCAGATGAGAGTACGTTTTGTATTTCATTTGGAAACCAAGATCCTAGAGTCTGGAGGAAGGGTGGAGAAGCTCATAGCCCAAGTTGCTTGAAGTCCAGTGTTAAGTTTCCACAGTCTGTGATGATTTGGGGTGCAATGTCATCTGCTGGTGTTGGTCCATTGTGTTTTTTGAAAACCAATGTCACTGCACCCGTTTACCAAGAAATTTTGGAGCACTTCATGCTTCCTTCTGCTGACCAGCTTTTTAAAGATGCTGATTTCATTTTCCAGCAGGATTTGGCACCTGCCCACACTGCCAAAAGCACCAAAAGTTGGTTAAATGACCATGGTGTTGGTGTGCTTGACTGGCCAGCAAACTCACCAGACCTGAACCCCATAGAGAATCTATTGTCAAGAGGAAAATGAGAAACAAGAGACCAAAACATGCAGATGAGCTGAAGGCCACTGTCAAAGAAAACTGGGCTTCCATACCACCTCAGCAGTGCCATAAATTGATCACCTCCATGTCACACCGAATTGAGGCAGTAATTAAAGCAAAAGGAGCCCCTACCAAGTATTGAGTACATATACATAAATGAACATACTTTCCAGAAGGCCAACAATTCACTAAAAATATTTTTTTATTGGTCTTATGAAGTATTCTAATTTGTTGAGATAGTGAATTGGTGGGTTTTTGTTAAATGTGAGCCAAAATCATCACAATTAAAAGAACCAAAGACTTAAACTACTTCAGTCTGTGTGCATTGAATTTATTTAATACACGAGTTTCACAATTTGAGTTGAATTACTGAAATAAATGAACTTTTCCAAGACATTCTAATTTATTGAGATGCACATGTAGGAAGTGGGCAGTCAAACCCACCTTTCAACAGTAAGGAAGAAAAATGAGGCCAGTTGTTGCTGTGTAATGTTCTGTTATGTATTTTTATTTTATTTTTTTGTCATTTTGGTGAAGATTGGAACTTTTGTTTGAAATATGTCACATTGCTCACAAGGTAATTACAAGGTAATGTAAATGCCAGGCAGTCTCTTGTTTCTTGCACTACCTGCTTACATTATAATGCAAATGTTTAATATTTCTATCTAATTCCTCCAAAGATTGTTGCTGTTTTTATTATTTATTTATTTTTTGTGCTAATTATAACAAATATATAAAAAACGTAATTGTACATAAAAATCACTGCATTTTTCAAGTGTTAAAGTGGCACTAAAAGCTCTTTTTTCTCTAAATAAAATATCAATATTAGGGAAAATTACCAGTGAACATTGATTTCCTTGCACAATATTATGTTATGACCTCAACACATTTTTTACCATAGTGCATGATTTGTAAAATAATACATTTTGACATTTGTGTCATGCAACTTGCTCGATATGTATGGATTTTCTGATGCAGAAAAGAGTTTCCGAGTTAGAACTCCAACTTGAGGGGGCATTCTTGTTAAAAGTTCCTACCAGGAACTCCAAAATTCTGACTTCTGAGTACAATTGGAATGCACTACAAAGCACAAAGAAGCTCAAAGACTTGGCAAATGTTGTTTGTATCTCTTTAGGGTAGCATTTACTGTAGATGGAAGTTTAAATATTATTTTCCAACGTGATAAACCTGTAGTTTTAGCACCAACTGCCACAATTTAGTTTCCAAACTGCCACAATACGCACAACAGCCAACATTGTCATATTCACGTTCATCTATTTTGGGAGAAACAGAATGAGTTTTTACCACCACTCAATGGACATTTTACTTTGCACAGATTTCTACCTGTTTTCCCATTATGCTGCTTAACTAACCATTCGCAAAAACCTGCTCTCTTTAGTTACTGTTGCTATGTCCAACAAGTCATGCCGCTCTCACACTACACATCATGTTCCCACGCAGTAAAAAATACATCATGGAGCAAAAGAGGAAACTGACAAAACACCGATAGACAAGACAGAGCAGGTTACTTCTGGAAAATCAAAAATACCAAACAGGTGTGCACATCCCAAGCACCCAGATTGGGCTCAGGTGTAGGAGAACTAAGTAACTATAACGAAAAGAAGAAGTGAAGTCCGCACACTGAAAATAGCTGCTCCAAATGAATTTATTAATAGCAATGTTTCGACCCACAGGTCTTCATCAGGCATATTACCAATGTATAGTAAAGTCAACTTTAAATAGAAACAGATAATCACCTCAATTAGGCCCACACACAAAAAAATATGTGACAAGTGGTACAGATCATGTGGAACAAAAATTATTCACTTTACCAATAATCAGCAACAAATTAAGAAATGGTTCAATCACTATAAGAAAGGCTTAATATCAAAATCATCATTCAACCCTGATGGTGACAAAGTATTTAAGGTATAAATCCAAAAGCATTCTCTCTGTAAAAATGTCTTCTCATAATCTCCTCCTCTTGAGGGTTTTATTACCTTCTCTATACCAATATATTGTAAAGCACTGACGTTATGGCCTACTTGTCTACAATGAGACGCTATAGGACTACGCATATCTCCCGTTCTAATATTACTGTGATATTCACTAATACGGGTACGTAGTGGTCTGGATGTTTTACCAACGTATGCTAGACCACAAGGACAACGATTGAGATAGATCACATCTACGAAACAGAAACTCAAGATCCAATTGCCAGTGAAATAGATAGTCTTTATTAGACAACTCCAAAACACAGTGGAAGTGCAGATAACCCGGCAGTGCAGAGTCTCCAGCTTGGGCAGAGAAATCAGTCCAGTCCGCACCCTCCAGGAATACCGAACAGCAACCAGGCGAAAACTGACTCCGGAACTGGAAGCACTGACAGAGAGTAAGACATGACATGAGCAATAACGATCTGACAACCCACCACAGAAACGCCAGCCAGATATAGACAGTGCAGACGAGCTACAGTGGATGCAATTGCCACATCTGTAATTTCCCGGAGGAAGAGTTGGAATACCTTGTTTTTTTATGTGAAGGGAATTCAGATTTTACAAGCAAGTCACAAGATTGTTTTGACGTTTGAAAACCAATTTCGGACCATTTTTAAAAACGCCTGATAATTTAGAATCACTTGAGATAATATGCCAATGTTTATTTAAGACTCTACGAAATTCCGTACCTAATGCTGAGTAATTAATAGTACAAATGGGAGCATTAAAAAAAATGCATTTTATGATTATGCTTTGCTCGTAAGCACTGTATCTGAGATGTCCTATTCACTTTCTTCTTGGCCTTATTGATCCATTCTTTACGGTAGCCACGATTCAAAAATCTTTTAGTTAAATCAGTGGATTGTTGAGAGTAAGATTCAGCTGTGCTACAATTAAAGGTCTAGGATGGAAACTATCGCCTCTTAAAATAGTATTGCGATCCATTGGTTTTCGATATAGATCGGTATGAAGTTTTCCGTCACATATGTATACACTAACATTAATAAAACTTATGCTTACTGGATCGCATTTCATAGTAAAAATCACATGCTCAGTCCTTGAGTTAAGATAATTCAAAAACGTCAACATCTCTGTAGGTGTGGCCTTAGTAATCATAAAAATGTCATCAATATACCATTTGTAAAGTTAAATCTTAGGAAAAAAGGAATTGGAATAGGAATATTTCTGGAATCGCCTCAGCTTTCAATTTAGTCATTTTTTTAAAGAAATTCAAACAATAAATACAATCCAAATTCCAGAAATATTGGGACTTTTTTAAAATTTGAATAAAATGAAAACTAAAAGACTTTCAAATCCCATGAGCCAGTATTTTATTCACAATAGAACATAGATAACATAACAATGTTTAAACTGAGAAATTTGACAATTTTATGCACAAAATGAGCTCATTCAAATTTGATGCCTGCTACAGGTCTCAAAATAGTTGGGACGGGGGCATGTTTACCATGGTGTAGCCAACTGTTTTCAAAACAGTTTGAAGACATCTGGGCATCAAGGTTATGAGCTTCTGGAGTTTTGGTGTTGGAATTTGGTCCCATTCTTACCTGATATAGGCTTCCATCTGCTGAAGAGTTCGTGGTCGTCTTTGATGTATTTTTTGTTTAATGATGTGCCAAATGTTCTCTATAGGTGAAAGATCTGGACTGCAGGCAGGCCAGTTCAGCACCCAGACTCTTCTACCACGAAGCCATGCTGTTGTAATAGCGGCAGTATGTGGTTTTGCATTGTCCTGCTGAAATACACAAGGCCTTCCCTGAAATAGACGTCGTCTGGAGGGGAGCATATATTGCTCTAAAACAGGGGTCAGCAAAGTGAGTTTGGCATCGGGCCAAAAAAAACATTTCGCCACTAGATGGCAGGCCAGAACAAAGTTAAAGAATCATTTAAGAAATTAATTGATGAAAAATGCAACTAGAATTGCCTGTGATAGACTTTTACTGTGTCTTTTGTAACTGGTGGCGAGCTGTTACTCTGTGTTAAATCCTGTAGTCAAGTCAAGTCAAGTCAACTTTATTTATATAGCGCTTTTAACAAACATTGTGAAAAGCAACCACATTCAAAATGTGTGGAAAATGGTGTCTAACAGAGTAGGCTATGTGAGCGGAGTGACAAGATTAAACATCAACAATTTCCCCTTCCGCATTCCGAGCATTTCATTATCATTCAGTGATGCTCCCGCATCCACTCCTACGCTCAGTGAAATCAGTTCAAAAAGTTTCTGTTCAATCAAGCTCCACGATATTCTGGAAAGTATTTCAGTAATTGTCCCCAACTGAAATACAGAGGCACAGTGGCAAGAAACCAAAACTCTGTTCCGTATATTGACAGAAAGAAATAAAATGGAGAAACAGGCTCAGTCGGGGGATTTTCAACTTGGCTTATTGGAACACTAGTGTTCATTCCAACTTTTTCCTACCACATGAGGGCTCACTGGTTCCCGAGTCTTTTCCTATGGTTGTCAGGTCGGGTTCCTCACTGGGGATCTGTCTCTGGGGCTATCTAGGTGTCCTGGTCTCCGCTGACGTTCAGGGCTGTAGAGGTCGTCACTAGGTGTTGATCCACCATCTGATCTGGTGAATGCAGTGACCTCGGAATAAGAAAGAAACAGACTAATATTAGCGTAGATGTCAAGTCTTTTTACGATGTAACAAGTACATCATGTGTTATGCGAAGTGTTTCCCGGTTCCAGTTGATCTAATTTGCAGCCTAACAATCCTTTAACAGATTTGAATAATAGAAGTGTTAGTGCATTATGTGTACGCCAGGTTAAAGAGATGGGTCTTTAATCTAGATTTAAACTGACAGAGTGTGTCTGCCTCCCGAACAGTGTTTTGGTAGATTGTTCCAGAGTTTGGGCGCTAAAATAGGAAAAAGAATCTGCCTCCTGCAGTTGATTTTGATATTCTAGGTATTATCAAATGCCAAGTTTTGAGAACACACGAACGTGAATGACTATAATGCTGATAAGAGCTCGCTCAAATACTGAGGAGCTAAACCATTCAGGGCTTTATAAGTAATTAACAATATTTTAAAATCTATACGATGTTTAGTAGGGAGCCAGTGCAGTGTTGACAGAACCGGGCTAATGTGTAGTAAGACTGTCATTAACAAAAAGCCACATTTGTGTGGTGGTGTCTAGCAGAGTAGGCTATGTGAGCGGAGTGGAGCATCAACAATTTCCCATCCGCGTTCTGAGCATTTAATAATCACTCTGCTCCCGCTCCACTCCTCGCTCATTGAAATCAGAAACAATGCTCCATGTCTAAAGTATTTCAGTATGTTTGAAATACCACAGTTCTGTTCGTATATTAAAAAATAAATAACAGGAGAGTTTCAACATGGCTTATTGGAACACTAGTGTTCAAACTTTTTTCCTACCACATGACAAGCTATGGTTGTCAGCATTAAAGGGTATAGCTGCTGCTTTTTTCATGTTTGTCATGAAAATAAAAGTATGTTTTCGTCAGTTATTTTACCTACGGATCGATGCATTTCTTCTGCTAATTCGAAATCGGATACTGATGAAGTAGCACTGTAATATAGGGTACATTTATTTGAATGCATTATTGAGAGAGCGATTGTGTGTAAATAAGTGCTGTAGTACTTGTAGGAACAAATCGCCTTTCCTAATAATGTGCTAATTAGCAAGTTTCACGATGTATGTGGCTAAAGTATACAGTCCCTCAGAGAGCGGCTCGGAAGAGAGAGGCGGGGTCAGCAGAGCTCCTTAACATTTAAAGGAAAATGCTATAAAACAGCTTTCTCTGACAAGAGCTGTTTTTGACAAGTTTAAAATTTTAGTTTTTTTTTTACACTACAATTGAGAAATTTTAACCAAACTATGTTACAGACTTTTCATTAAGACCCTAAAGAATCACATCAACTTGTGGAAAAAAGAACATATTTTACTTGAACCACGGAAAGACGTCAATACAAACAATTTTTCTAGTTTAAGTCCATCGAAGTTAATCTACTCTCCTGTTTGATTTGTCTGTTGGACAAGATGGCAGATTTGGCATTATGAGTGCCAATCAAGCTCTTTGCGAAGGGTCAAATATAACAGTTCACGATAACTCCTTTAACTAACTAATTTAGAAAAAGATAAATGTTTAATTGAGAACACTTTCACATTATATTTTACAACATACAGTACACATACATACAGTGAATGACACAATCAAATCTCAAAATTATTTTTGAAGCCACTGTTTTTAAAATGTCAAGTTTTTTTTAAATGTTAGGTTGCTAAAAAGTTGATGTTGTCCTTACAACCTTACCTTGTGGTAGATGTAGTTCTTATTTCCCAGATTCCTGAGAGAACCTATGGTTCTCACATGTTATTTCTCTGCAGGTTCTAGATGTACAAACTGAATATCCCGTCTCAAATTTTGTTTCTGCTTTTTTTTAAATGTGTTTGATTGCTAAATAACTGAAATAGACTAATATTTTATCACTGTGTGGTTGAACCACTGTAATTTTGTGGTTAGCTTCTCTTTCATCGATAAAAACATTTATTGGACTCTCCCTTATGTCTGTGTAGATATTACCTTATGGCATAGATATTAACACAAGTCTGCCCTGAGGTAGAAGAGAGAGAGAGAGAGAGAGAGAGAGAGAGAGAGAGAGAGAGAGAGAGATGAGGCAGTGTCAAAATTCTGATTAACGCGAGTTTAATTTAATCAGCACTTCCCATCTCTGTAGTGGCTTATTATTTTTAACAGGTCTCTCTCTCTCTCTGGAGTGCCCTGTATGTGGTGATAGAGAGTGAGTGAATGGAGGAGTTTTGATTAATGGAAATTCATGGCATGTGCAGTATGTCTCCTCTGACTCCCCATCCCTCCCCACTTCCTCTCTCTCTCCCTTTCTCTTTCTCTGCCTCTCTCTCGCTATGTCTTGAACAAAGCTGACGGCTGCAGTGCCTCTGCAGCACAATGACTGTTGTCTGAAATAAGAGGAGAGGAACAGCATGTAAAGAATTGAGAATATGCAAATGCACCACTGTCAAAAATCACTATAATATGATTCTCTCTCTCTTTCTCTCTCTCTCTCTATCTCTCCCTCTCTCTTTCTGTTGTGTGAGAGAAAGAGAGACAGAGAGTTGGTGAGTGTTTTTCTGCACTAGTGTACATGTTAGTTTTTTTTTTTAATCAAAGCAGAAAAGTGTGGGAGGCAGGGGAGACCATGACTGTTTAGAGTAAGTTTGCAGTACCAAACTAAATCGAAACAAAATGTATGTTTCAATCAATTGAAGTGTATACAGCACTTTTTTTGTCACATCACAGCACATACGGGCACTCCAGAGAAAGAGAGACTGTTAAAAATAATAAGCCACTACAGAGTGGAAGTGCTGATTAAATTAAACTTGTTAATCAAATTTTGATACTGCCTCCATTTCCCTTCTGCTCTCTCTCTCTCCTCTCTCTCTCATCTCTACATCTCTTCTCTCATCTCTACTCTCTCTCTCTCTTGTGTGAGAGAAAGAGAGACAGAGAGTTGATGAGTGTTTTTCTGCAACTAGTACATGTAGTTTTTTTTTTTTTATCAAAGCAGAAAAGTGTGGGAGGCAGGGGAGACAATGACTGTTTAGAGTAAGTTTGCAGTACCAAACTAAATCGAAACAAATGTTATGTTGCATGACAATTGAAGTGTATACAGCACTTTTTTATGTAACATCAACAGCAGAACCAGTGGATAGTTTCATGTGGGAAAAAATATTCTCACTGAGCTTCAAAAGCGCAGCATGAATGTGAAAGGTGTAATGCCGAAATGTGGATAAAAAGTGAAATGATGCAATGCCTCCGCATCGCTGTGATTGGCAGATTATCCAGTCAGTCTGATCTGTCTTTGCCCCATTCTACAAATTGGCCAGAAGAGATTAATTACAACGTAAACAACTCAGAGATCATAAGTTTTTGCTTAGGACAAAATTTAAGTTAATTAAAAGTCATGTAAATGAACTTGAAAGGATGAAAATAATAGTTGAAAATAATGGTTAAATTAATAACTAGAACAGCAGCAGTAATAAATAAAAGATTAAATATAATTTTTACTGTATTATTGTAGTTTATATATAATGCAACAAAAATGTTTACAAGAGAACGTAATGGAAAAATACATACCTTTAATGAAAATAAAAACGCCACTTAAAAATTAAAAATGTCTGCCAAATTCAGACATGTATGTGAATGCATTAAAAAATGGGTAAACATCAAATGGAACATGAATTTACATTGGACAACAAAACAAAAGCAAAAAAACAAAAAGAAAAGAAAAGCTGTCTCCTCATTTCAGAACTCACCACATTAAATGTGTGTGTGAACCATTCACAAAGCTGACCATCTGTGTTTGTTTGTGTTTAGACTTCTAACATTTACACTTCCTTCGGAAGCTGATCTGAAATTTCAGTTTCCTTTTGGCATGTTAAAATGTCTAGTGAAGATCCAACACCTCTGATCCATCATCCAAAGAAATGCCTACACATTCATGGTGTGAGAGATTCTCACCATAACAATCCCACACTGTATTCTCAATGGAAATGTTGACGTTTAAAAAATGGCTCAGTTTTCAAAAGCTAATCTGTCTCTCAGCACTGAGACTGGTATGTCAGACATAGACACATCCGCCCCTGCTCATAATAATCTCTCTGCTCTTTATTTCAGTGTGCTGAATGTGGAAATGGCCTTCGCCTCCAGAGGGAGAGAACTATTGCCTCTTTATTGCTGTTTGAAAAGCACTTCACCGCCAAGTCTTTGATTGATAGACAGGATTCTTGCAGCCAGATCTCTTTCATTAGTTTTACAATATTACCTTTGTTATCTAGCTTATTATCAGAGTTACCCAGGCCTTTCAGGAGCAAAGCAGGGAATGCTGGACTCGTCCTCATTCGCAGGGGAGGATATTCATCCTTTTAGATAGGAGTTTTATTGGCTAGAACATGACATGTGTCTGTGTTTGTGAGGGAGAAAGATAATAGAAAGAAAGAAACAATTGCCATCAAGTAAGGTGATGTGCAATGTGTCTGTTTGATCAAAGCAGCTTTATGTTTATATTTATTTCTTCTACTGCTCCTCTGAATCACAATTGGGCTGAAATTTCACCTAATTCCATGAAATTACAGTCGTCCCTCTAAATATCCCTAAAAGGATAGAATATTGAATGTTGAAGAGAAAAGAGATTGCTTCTGCAGAAGTTATGTGCATAAAAAGTAGGTTTCAATATCTCAAAATCAGAAGCACAATATCGAAAGTGTCATCTAATTGAAATAGATTTAGGGCCCGCCAGGCCTCTGTTAATGTAATTCTTCTTTCTTCTCTGCTCTCTGTTGCTTTATGATTCATTTACATGGAAAGGCTTATTGAGAAGACTGTTTATAAACTATGCAAATGATGTGGAA
Source organism: Ptychobarbus kaznakovi (assembly GCA_027422405.1). Lineage (NCBI taxonomy): Eukaryota > Metazoa > Chordata > Actinopteri > Cypriniformes > Cyprinidae > Ptychobarbus > Ptychobarbus kaznakovi. Next base: position 17,241,516 of record CM049800.1, read on the forward strand.
AAGTGAAACAGTCCCTCTTGTTTCTCCTAGAAGCAATGTCTTTCAACAGCAACAGTAACTTTTTCTGCTGCATTTTCATCTTTGATTTCCCACACACAGTCCCTGTTTCATATTCAAATTGTCCCTGCTTCTTCTTTGTCTTTTTTTAAGTATTTTGAATATTTTTCCTCCCCGTGTCTGTTTAATGGTTGACACTTGTTGTATTGCCACATACAGTGCTCAGCTTAAATGAGTACACCCCCTTTTGAAAAGTAACATTTTAAACAATATCTCAATGAACACAAAAACATTTTCCCAAAATGTTGACAAGACTAAGTTTTATATAACATCTGTTTAATATAACATGAAAGTAAGGTTAATAATATAACTTAGAGAACAACATTTTCAGTTTTTACTCAAAAATGAGTACACCCCACTGAAAGTCTCTGGAGCAAAGCTAAATTTTAGACTACAAATGTCTAATTTAACAAGAATTCAACCACAGGTGAGTCTAATTATTCATTAAACCAGGTGACAGTTGACTATAAAGGGTGTTACTTAAAGAAAACCCCTTCCCAATTTCATGCTGTCAGCAATGGTACCACATGGAAGAGAAATGTCACAAGACCTGAGAAAGAAAATAATTTCTTTACACAAGAAGGTGAAGGCTACAAGAAGATCAGCAAAGCTTTACTTCCAGTCAGAATACTGTAGCAAAAGTGGTACAAACATTTTAAAAAAGATGGAACTGCAACCAACTCACAGAGACGTCCAGGTCGTCCACGGAAGTTAACACCTCGTCAGGAGCGTCTTCTGATGAGAAGGGTTGAAGAAAATCGACATGCAAGTTCACTGCAGTTATACTTAAGAAGTAGAAAGCCAAACTGGGGTGACTATTTCCCTGTGACACAATACGGCGTACACTGCAGAGGAATGGCATGCATGGGGCCGTCCACGAAAGAAGCCTCTCCTAAAGCCCAGGCACAAAAAAGCCTGCATAGAGTTTGCCAGGGCCCATGCTGAAAAAGATGAAGACTACTGGGACTCTATACTCTGGAGTGATGAGACCAAGATAAATGTTTTGGAACTGATGGCTTCAAAACTGTATATGGCGTCGCAAAGGTGAGGAATACAAAGAAAAATGCATGGTGCCTACAGTGAAACATGGTGGTGGCAGTGTCCTTATGTGGGGCTGCATGAGTGCTGCTTGGGTTTCGGGGAGCTGCATTTCATTGATGGCATCATGAATTCACAAATGTAACTGCTCTATACTGAAAGAGAAGATTCTTCCATCACTCCGTGCCCTTGGTCGTCGTGCACTTTTCTAACATGACAATGATCCTAAACACACATCTCAAGGTCAAGGTTTCTTTATTTGTCACATAATAAATTATACAGGGTATAATCAGGAGTGAAATGTAAAACTAAGGCCACTGTTGGATTTCTGAAGAAGAACAGGGTGAAAGTGATTCAGTGGCCAATATGTCTCCTGATCTGAACCCAATCGAACACCTATGGGGATTTGAAGAGACAAGTTGAGCATCACTCTCCATCCAGCATCCAATCTCTAAAAGAGGTCATTCTTGAAGAATGGAAAAAGATAGATCTGGCAAAATGTCGCCAACTTGTTCATTCCATGCCTAGAAGACTTGGTGCTGTCATTAAAAAATAGGGCCATACAAAGTACTAGATTTAGTACTTTTTGGTTGTGGGTGTACTCATTTTTGCATCACCCTAATTTGAGTAAAATTGAAAAATGTGTTAATCTAAGTTATATTTATTAACCTTACTTTCATGTTATAAGTTAAACAGATGTTATATTAAATTTAGTCTTGTCAACATTTTGGAAATGGTTTTTGTGTTCATTGAGATTATGTTTAAAATGTTTACTTTTCAAAGGGGGTGTACTCATTTACGCTGAGCACTTTACACTTATATCTGCCAGCAGTGGCCTGTTCAGTAACCACACAGTTTCTCAAAATAGAGTAACAGTTGACACTGTTATTTGCATGTATTTACAACTCTCAACAGTACGCAAGCTTCTGGAGCTTAACCCCTGAATGTTTTTACAAATTTTGTTTGGTAATGTTTTCCAGCAATACAATTATAGTATCTCTGCTTATCATACATCTACTCTAAAATTCAGAGACAGTTTTGCAAGCCAGACTTTTTGATTATTTGATTAAAGTGTAATGTGTTGTAGCTGTTTTGTCTACAACAAATTGGAAGCTCATTCAAATTATGCCATAGTGTTCTGGTCTGCCGTCAACACTGAAGAAATTAGCTGAAACTGTGTGTTGACTTCAATGTTGATTTTTCTTATTTCCAGGTATAATAAGCACATAATGATTCTTAGACTAAATATGTATTATTAAACATACTATACAGTGCTTTTTTAATTTGTTGGCAATGCTTGTGTCTGGACATTTGGGCAAACTGGGCATTCAAAATACCATAACAATACATGTTTATAACATTTATATGTTGCTTGCTCAAATAAATCAGTGATTATGTTTAGTGTACAGTGTATATGCATTGAACTATGGAAAGCCATACTCATCAAACTTGTATTTGTTGTTACCACAGCTTTTTAAATTATCCTGTTTACACCTGGGGGTTTTTTTGTTTTTTTTTTTTTGTAAGCTGGGTCTAAAATTTTTTGATCACATAACTGAAACTACATATGGAGGTAGTCAGAAATGTGTGTTAACATGCTGCATGTGTAGTGTGAACACTCATCTTCATCCTTCCAGATGTGTACATAGTAAAGCTCTGCCTACTCGGCACCCATTCAACCAAAACATGATAGTACATGATAGGACATATTGTGAGGAACTCTCCAAAACAAGTAATGCAAACTATGCTGTGTTGTACTGAAATAAATAAATAAATATATTGTCGAAATTGCTGCTTCCCTAATTATCCTTTTTTTTTTACTTTGCCTACACTGTTGTAACATGGATTCATTCACTCAACAGTATTTGTGTCCCACGAAAGTAATGTAAAGTGTGACAAAGTAAAAGAAGAGTGTCTTGATGAAATCCAAATATCTAAGTGGTCACAGGAGACATTTCAAACCCATGTTAATACCAGGTGTAAACAATAATATGTCTTGGCTGACTACATGGGATTACTAAAATGCATCATAATAATAGGTGTAAACAGTAGTGCTAAAAAATTACATTAAGTGTGACTTGCTGAGTCTAAAATAAATTAGGAAATGATTCCTCACTGATGTAATATTTCAAAATTGATTTTTTTATTTCCCCTATTTACCTTATTCTTACCTTAAATGTAAACAAACAAACAAAAAAATACTTTTAGACACCAAACTGTCTCTCTGGCAGTCACTTGGGGGTCTAGAAAGCTATTTCTATTATATTCCCCTTTGTCACTTAACTGTATATCACAACCATGCATCATGGCAGCCTTGAAGATTGAGTCTGACACCTGTAAGTGGTGAATCAGCTGTGGCTGGAGGCCTAAACCATTAGATAAGAGTAGAACCACTGTGACTGGGGCCGTTACTGCAAAAACAAGTGGAACTGGAGTTATTACACACACAGCCAATACATTCTGATTGATGACAGCCTTCATAACAGCTACGAGGATTTTTCTCTTCTGAGAGCGTACTCTGACACTCTTGAAGCAGTATTTGTCTGTGTAAGGGAGAGAGTTGTTTAAGTGTGGTATTGATTATTAAAGCTACCTATCTTTCCAATGACATGTTCTTCAGAATCATATTCATCCTCGGAGCTTCCATCTGTCAGATGGCCGAGCATTTAATGTGTCCGCTTGATGATACATCTCTGTCAAGGATGTTGAGATGCAGCCATCAGTTGGAGAGAACCTGCTGTTCTGTCCTGTCAGTCCAGTCACAGCACACAAAAGCCCAGAGCACTGGAGAGCCAGCCTACTAATTTAGTCAATGGGACCTTTCACAAACCATTTAGCTGGATGAAAAGGCCTATTTTTTTCATACCAAAGATAATGCTTCCAAAGCTGCTCTGGGGGCTTTTGCAAGCTGACAGCATCGTACACCCACAATTAAGACGTCCAAGTAACAACACACACCAATGGGTGAATACTTTCCTCCCATTGCAAAGGCAAGTGAGTGTGACATCAAATTATGGATCCCAGGAGCATCTTTGCTTTTGATTTCCTGTTTTTATTAATTAAACTGAAGCTGCATAGGATTTCTTAACAGAGACAATTGCACCAGTCCACTAGAGACAATTGCACCAGTTCACTTTATCTCTGTCCAGATAGAAGCCATAATAAGGGAAATGGCCTTCACAACTACAGCATGCTGGTCTGTGCTGTAATATCAGTCCACTGGGACAATTAACAAGCTCAGTACATGGCACTCCGGAACTAATTGTGTCTCTGTCTAGTGGCACTCTATGTTGAGAAAGGTGTATTTAAAGAAATTCTGTTTAAAGTAGTCATTATAATTAAGAGATAGAATGGTGTGGATAATTTGGGTGTTTTTTCACTCTCTTAAATTCTATATTTTATTTTGATAAAATTTTAAACATTTAAAAATAATAACAATAATAAAATGTAAGACTTTTTGCCTGGATAATAATAATTGAATGTAATTTGTATGTATCTGCACACTATTGACTATCAGGACTGAATAGCAGTCATGATTTGTAAAATATTTTTTTCAATTCACAAAATAAATATTCAATGCCTGTTTAAAACAAAAATGAAATATTAGGTTTTTAAAAAAAATATATTTTTATTATTTTATTATTTTATTATTTATTATACTGTTTTTGTAATATTTTACTATTTGAATATATGGGCCTTTGGGGAAAAAACTCCACTAATAATTAAGATAATAATTAAGAAGAAAAAATAAATACATAAATGAAGACAACAAATGATTACAAGTTAGATTAAATTTAAACTTCACATAACAAAAAAAAGTTTAAATATGACATAAATCACTGTTTACTTTGTGCAAATGGCAAATGGAATGTGGGTGTATATTTAAATGTGCGGACTTCATTTGCAGGTTAATAGCTCCATTGTCAAGGGTCACTCTCCCTCGTGTAGTGATTTGGCATTTGCAGGAACTGTGCCTAGTGCATTAATAACAATAACAATAAAAAATAAATTGAATCTGTAAAAAGACAAAATGCGCTTAATGTTCACCCAGAATCCCTTGCTTAAAGCTCACCTCATCAAATTGGAGATTAATGGCATCTGTAACTTTATTAAGAGGTGGAGTGGGCATAGAGAGAACATAAATAATTTCAGTGAGCTGTCTATGGGAAAGCATAGTGATTTAATTCTGCAAAATGGAGTTTGCGGCTACGTCGACACTCTATGAAACAGAGGTCCCCCCATTCTCGCTCTCTTTCACTGTCTGTTGCTAGCAGTATATATGCTCTCTCTTTCTCTCACTCACTCACTCACTCATTCTCTCACACCCCGTGTTCACTTTGTGGTTCATTCCTCATTCCTCATCGTCAGGTAGCACCATGGCAACACTCTTGCCAGCTACATCAATCTTAGGCATGTGCCCTCAGCAGGAATAGTGAGAGAGGAGGGAGAGCAGAAAGGAATGAGAAAGGGAAGCTTATTTTCCTCTTTGGCGGGAGGTTTTGTTCTATGAAAACAAAAGTGACAATATGCAGAATGCTTGCCACGTGTGCAAGATTCAAATGTCATGAGCGCTGAATCGTTATATTTCTTAATTAACACAGATTTTTTACCTCTGAGCCAGTAAACACACAATGTACCCCTAGCGTAAGTGTATGTAGTTCCCACTTTTATGGGAACATTCTGGGCATTTAAGAGGTAAGAGGTGCAACCCTGTTTGAGGTCACAGTGAAGGGGTGGATGGGCTCTATCAAATGTAATGCATCTCTCTCGGAGCACAGCATGTGTATAAAAAAAATAAAAATAAACTGAGCTCTTGTGGGTTTGTGTTTTGTTTCTATGTCTGAGCTTCGGATGGGAAGTTATGAACAGAGAAGGAGCAGGTTTTGACGATAGGAGTGAAATAGTTTTCCCTCCCACAAGTCACGCTGTGGATACTTAAGGGGCAACTGCCATGACTGATGTAATGGCAAGGCAATATCAGCAGCAATAGCAGGGAACTGAGACATGGCTTATAAGAGCAGGACCAGGGGGTATGAAGAGGTGTAGGGGGGTAATGGTGCCGAGAGGAACAGCCGCCACATTGCAATCAGTTCCGCTGCTCTGACTCACTCTGTCACCTGGTGGCTTTTTCACTGCAACCATCGTGGCATTTCGATATGTGGGAGTGCCTATATTAATGGCAGGATGAACCTAGAGTTAGTTATGTGCCCCCAAACACAGCCTCAGACTAGGGGAGGGTTCTTACCAAAGCAAACTGCTGCAGTTTGATCGCGCTGAAAAATAGCAGACACACAGCTTCCTTCAAGGCCAGAGCAGCCAGACTCTTGTTTAATCTCTTCCTTGTTTTATTTCAAGGTTTTTCTCTGTTGAATGAATGAGTGTGTGCTTGTGTTTCAAGGTTAGAAGGAAGTGAGATTCACAAACAGCTCTCTGATGAGGAGATTTTAATGGCTCTCTTGGGAAAGCCTGTGGTCTGTTTTGGTGAGATGTAATACCTGTGGATGTCTCTGCTGGGACGTACCTACATTTCTCACTCTCTTCACACTGTAAAGGCTCTGACACTGAAAGACTGTACATTACCTTGTATTTATTCACAGTTTGTCTGAATTTAATTTCACATGCAGACGGGAATTTCTTAAAGGCACTGGAGTGGAAAATGGGCCTCTAAGGGAAAATAATAATAATAATAATAATAAATGATTAGCATGAGTACAGCATGACACTGTTCATGAGGTGTAAACAGTGCCTATCTTTGCTTATGCATTTGTTTGTTTTGGTTGCCACCAATTTCATAACTCAAGGGGAAATTGGCTATTACTCATTACTAATTCAGATTTCAAAAAATATTTGAACCTGTTAAGGCTGTGACACCCCAAGTTAACAAAGAACTAGCGCGATGAAAGCTGACTGTGTAACAGTGTAATTGGGCTTGTACATGATCTCATGATAAATCATATGTATTTTACTTAAAATATGGTTCTATAAATCGTACATTTACTTACGTTTTTACAGGCACTAAAACGTATAATACTGACATATTTTCAGCATCTAAAAATACAAATACTTACGTATTTTCAGCATCTAAACATACAAATACTTACATATTTTCAGCATTTAAACGTACAAAACTGACGTATTGACGACATCTAAATATGAATCCTTATGAATATTGAAATCGCGGCATTAATTTTATTATTTGTTTTATTTTAGTTGCCATATAAATTACCTTGTTTTCAATTGCATCATTAAATTGTTTACTCGTTTACTTAATATGAAATGCTAACATTTCGTTTTGTTGTGTGATTTCTGCTGCCAGCTCGTTTCCAATAAATGGCCTACATAATGTTAAACAAGACTTCACTTTAAACCTTAAAATAAATAACATTTGAAATCGTTTAACCTTTACTTGACATGTTTTCCATGGGCCACAAAAAGCGTTTTCTCCAACATGCTGTGACTGACAATAGAATGATAAAAAACACCGAAACCACAACATAATTACGACATGAAACAATTTTATCTGTGTGCTGTGATCAAGATCTTCGGAATCCATACGACTGTGAGGAACAGACCCAAATCTAACTGTGCGTTCACACCGCCGCCGACTAGAGAGTCAAAATCGCCCTGGACGCCCTGCCAGCAACGCGATAGAAAGATTTGTGGACGCTTTGAAGTAGATCGAATGCTTGTCATGTATTTAAAGGAGCCGCAAAGCAAACAAGCACGTTGATCTTGTGCAGACTGACCACAAGTAGGGTATAGGTTAACCTTATTAAATATTTTAAATGTGAAAGTAAGAAATTGATTGATAGAAACTTAACAATTATAGTTGTATGTTTGCTAACGAAATAACCAATTAAAAGCCATTTGTGTGGTGTGGGTTTTGTGTTCATGGTTAATTTCAGCATGCAGTTTATAGGAGACGTTTACAAGCCTTGGTCTTTAATTAACATTAACGTTAATTTGTGCGCAGCCTACATTACAAATTGTCCTGGTTGAAGTGTAGCCTTAATGTAATTGGTCAAATCTATGTTGTTTTGAGGAAATTAATAGCATTCCCGCTAAAAAACTAAGCGTTCCTCTAGCGCTAAAATGCTTGGGAACTAATGTGGTCTGAACCAAAGTTTACAGGACTGCGTTCTCTGGAATCCTCTCAAGCGGAGGACTTCTACATTCCGATTGGTTGCCGCCGAACTGCATCATAGCTTATTACCATAAAGTTTACCTGATTTCAACTCTCCTCAACGCTCTCACCATCCAAGACTCGCCGCGCCGCTCTCGCCGGAGATCACCGCCGGCTCACATTAAAAATTAATGACTTCCGGCCACTTTGGCGCTTCCATGCTCGTGGCGTTATGTTGGTTCTGCAGATAACCCTGCCGATGACCTCACCAAGGGAAGATCTATTTCTTACCTTGTTTCCCCAAACCGATGGTGCCGAGGACCCCCTTTCCTTCTTCTTGACCCTCGAAAATGGCCTGTCCTTCCGACTTCTGAGCCTAATGACAATCCAGCTGAGTTGCAGAAGTCCACCTTCTGTGGAGTTGTTACCTCACCAACCACCTCTATCCACCCCGATAAATGGAGTTATCCTACCTGGATAGACATGCTGGATGCCACTGCACGAGACCTACAAGGTGACTCGGATCCTGACACTGTTCCCTGAAGCCACAGATTATCAACGAGCCAAAGTCCATGTCCTTAAATGCGTCCAACTGGAATCCTTCCCTGAAGATTACCACATGTTGGAGTCCGGGAAGACAGTGAAACCTAGTAGCCATTTAGTTGCCTTGGCCTCTGAGATGGATCCTTCTAACGGCTTGATTAGAGTGGGCGGTCGTTTGAGGAGAGTGGCTGACCTTGCAGATTCTGTTGTCCATCCTGTAGTCCTAGACTCTAGGCATCCAGTTACTCGCCTGATAATCCACCATTACGACAACCAGCTGCATCATCCTGGATCAGAGCGGCTGTTTGCTGAGAAAAGGAGGCAATATTGGATCCTGCGAGGCCGTGAAGCTGTTCGGCGGTTTCAGCTTACCTGTCTGGAATGTCGCAGATGGAGAGGCCAGCCTTCAGTGCCTCAGATGTCTGATTTACCCTCTGCCCGCCTTCAGCTTTACAAGCCCGCCTTCCATTCATGTGGGATGGATTGCTTCAGTCCTTTCCTAATCATGATTGCCAGACGTACAGAGAAACGCTGGGGTGTTCTCTTTAAGTGTCTCACCACGAGAGCCGTACACTTAGACTTTCTCCCTAGTCTGAGCACGGATTTCTTTCTTATGGCCCTTCGGAGGTTCATTGCTAGGAGAGACACCCCAGTGCAGTTATGGTCAGATTGAGGGACCAACTTCTGAGGAGGTGAGCGGGAGTTGCGAGAAGCATATGCCGCCTTAGCTCCTGATCTGCAGCGTCAACTTGGGCGCCAGAAGATCAACTTCTGCTTCAATCCCCCATCAGCCTCTCACTTTGGTGGAGTTTGGGAGAGGGAGGTGAGATCTGTCAAGTCAGCCTTGTACACCATTTTGGGTTCCCAGTCGGTTCCTGGGAGGTCCCCAGGAGGTCCTGATGACGGTCTTGTTGGAAGTCGAGGCTATCCTTAACTCAAAACCTTTGGGTTACGTATCCTCCGATGTGGCGGATGCTGACCCAGTGACCCCCAGTAGTCTCCTAATGGGGCGGCCTGATGGATCCTTGCCTCAAGTCATTTACCCAGAATCAGAGATGTTAAGCCGCATAAAATGGAGACAATCCGCAGATCCTAGCCAATCGATTCTGGTCTCGATTCATCCGTGATTACCTTCCTAGCTTGCAGACCAGGCAGAAATGGCAGAAATGGCTCCTTTAAGAGAGGGCTTTTATTCTGACATCATATGAGCAGTCTCGTTAGTTAAGCCGCTGTTGCCTGCTGAAGTGTACATCTGTCGAGTCGATCGCTGAAAGGACATTTCTACTTGTTCATTTGCGATATTTCCTGCAGCTGTTACCTTGAGGTGTTAGTCATTGACCTACAAGTAAGCCTGTTTGCATTATTTTTGTGTTTATTGAGATCGGTATTGAGTTATTTATAACTGCGTCACCCGCGCATGTATAGACATGCCCTCAGCCATTGTTTCTGTTAATTTAGCTTAATGATGTTGGTCGAGATGTGATTATTTCTTCTTTATTGATATGTATATCACTGTTTTTTTACATGATACTTCGGTGATGTGATATTGATTACTTTGAGCTGTTTATACCAAACTAGCGATCACATTCTGATGTACCGTGATTATAGCCATATATGGAGGGACGTTTATCATGTTAGATGATCGCTTATGGCTTATGGTGCATACTGTGATACTTTTATTATCCCTTCTTGGATTGTAATGTTCACTGAGGAATGTTACAGATGAGGATTTAGTATACTTTGGCTGCCTTTATGTACCAATGGATGATTATCATTATGTATGTGCTTAATTATTGTTATTCATGATTGTTTATTGCATTACTTGTATTCCAGACTAATCTCTCTACTGCCTGTAAATCGATAATCTCATATCAATACATCATCTAAACCCAATCACCTGTCTCCTCATCCTTATATAATATTGTGCTCGAACCGGCACCCAGGGGGTTCACTCATCCAATTGCAAATCAGATCTTTACAGTTAAAAGTCTCTACTACAGTTATCGTTGATGGTCAATTCCCTTATAACCAACAAGGCTATCATCTCTGGGGAGGGTTACTGTTTTCTTTTGTTTTGTTTGCTTGTTGTGTGGGTTGTGGTTTTGGTTATTTATTTTTGTTGAATGAGGGTAATTTTATTCTGCTTTATTGGTTTGTGGGGAAGTGTGAATTTTTGAGGGTTCTGTTTGTATTTAATGTATTGGTGTTTTCAGTTTTTTTCCCTTTCCTCCCCAAATGTTGCATTATTCCAAGGGATATTGATGTTGTCAAGTCAAGATACATCATTACAGGTGGCCACTGAATACTATTTCCATGTAAAAACAGTATTGCATTTGCGATTTGTGGTTTGTTTAGCGAATTGTGTGTTTTGTAGGATTATATTTTAAGTATTTTTAAGTGTCAAATAAAGAAGATTGTTTGTGCACCTCTCAGCTTGTTCCTTCCACTTGATTGGAAAAACCTGTAGTTGTGGAAAAACATCTACATTATATGTTACATCTTAGGTGGCATTAGCCCCGCTCACACAAAGTAGTAAGGCGTGGTCAAAGCCAGTAAAAGTATTTATTGACCTGAATCAGAAGCACTTGTTAGACGAAGCATTCGAGCAGCAGAAGAGGACAGCTGTTTGTAAGTGTTTTGTTTTGTTTTCTCATTAGATTTAAGCTTGGTTGTCGTTGCTAGGAAATATTATTTTACTTACAGTGTTTTACCGTGGTAAACGCGTTACCAAGTGGCATTTGTTGCTGTGACGCATCGCGGGACTTTCCCAGTTTCGATTTGCTAAGTAGTAAGGTGTGGTCAGCTGACTTCAATAACAAGTAATTAGACAAATATAAAACTGGTTAGTACACCACGTAAAGCCCTCCTTGTGTGAAGACCGACGTGTGTAAAGATGATCTACTCTACCTTGCGCGACTCCACTGAGCAAGGACACCGACAGGGCACTTGAGTATTTATTTTCTCCCCTTTCGTGATTTTTTTTGTATAGCTTGTTCTCATTTACTTGTTTAGTCATCTAAACAAGTAACTTGTTCTCATCTACTTGTCATCTTTTGGATGAGACGTTAAACCGAGGTCCTGACTCTCTGTGGTCATTAAAAATCCCAGGATGTCCTTCGAAAAAGAGTAGGGGTGTAACCCCGGCATCCTGGTCAAATTCGCCCATTGGCCTCTGACTATCATGGCTTCCTAATCATCTCCATACACTGATTGGCTTCATCACTGTCTCCTCTCCACCAGTAAGCTGGTGTGTGGTGGGCGTTCTGGCGCAATATGGCTGCCGTCGCATCATCCAGGTGGATGCTGCACACTGGTGGTGGATGAGGAGATATCCCCCCCTTCTATGTAAAGTGATTTGAGTGCCTAGAGAAACGCTATATAAATGTAACAAATTAAATTAAATTAATTAATTTATTTAATTAATTAAATTATCAGTCAAATGGACTCACTATGTTCTTTCAAATCTCCACTATTACTACCAACACTTGGAAAGCAGGCACTGTACGTTGGAGGCAGGCCAATCCTAATAATCTACGCCCTGTCCTTCTGTCCTCTACTACTTTACTCTCTATTACAATTGGTCTCTGGAACTGCCAGTCTGCTGTCAACAAAGCAGATTTTATTTATTCTATTGCAACTCATTCCGGTTTCAACCTCATGGCCTTAACTGAGACTTGGATCAAACCTGAGGACACTGCCACTCCTGCAGCCCTCTCCACTAATTTCAATTTTTCCCACACCCCTCGCACGATTGGGAGGGGTGGAGCTACTGGTCTCCTTATTTCAAATGAATGGAAATTTGATCTTCTACCATCTCTTACAGGCAACAGTTTATTTGAATCTCATGCAATTACCATTACCCACCCTGTTAAAATCCACTTTGTAGTTGTTTATTGTCCCCCAGGTCAACTGGGTAACTTCTTGGAGGAGTTGGATGTGTTACTGTCAAACTTTCCTGAGGATGGTACTCTGGTACTGCTCGGTGACTTCAACATCCACCTAGAGAAACCCCAGGCTGCTGACTTCAACACTCTTCTCACTTTATTTGACTTCAAGAGAGTGTCTACTATGGCTACTTACAAATCAGGTAACCAGCTGGACCTCATCTACACGTGCTACTGCTCCATTGACAACACTTTAGTTACTCCACTGCACACCTCAGGCCACTTCCTCATCACTTCTAACCTCCCACTAACTCCTGACATAGCACACACTCCTTTGCAGGTCATCTTTCAGTGCAACCTACGCTCGCTCTCTCCCTCTCACCTATCCTTAATGGTTTCATCCTCACTTCCTTCACCCTCTCTGTTTTCAACACTGGACACAAACAGTGCTACTGACACTCTTTACTCCACTTTAACATCTTGCTTAGATAACTTTTGCCCCCTTTCGTCCAGACCAGCACGCACTACACCATCTGCCCCCTGGCTGTCCGATGTTCTCTGTGAACGTCGCTCTAAACTCAGGGCTGCAGAGAGGAATTGGCACAAATCAAAAAACTCTACTGATCTTAGTGTGTATCAGTCACTCCTCTCTTCTTCTCTGCAAATGTCTCCACTGCTAAAACGACATGCTACCACAACAAAATTAACAACTGATCTGACTCTTGCACACTTTTCAAAACTTTCTCTTCTTCTCTAATCTTCTCTTCTCTTCTTCTCTTCTCTTCTCTTCTCTTCTCTTCTCTTCTCTTCTCTGTCAAGTCAAGTCACCTTTATTTATATAGCGCTTTTAACAATGCAGATTGTGTCAAAGCAACTGAACAATATCAAAATAGGAAAATTTTTGAGTTAAAGGCATTTCATTATTGAATTCAGTGATGTCATTGTCCAGCTCAGTTCAGTTTAAATAGTAACTGTGCAATCAAGTTGGTGATATCGCTGGAAATGAAGTGTCCCCAGCTAAGCAAGCCAGAGGCGACAATGGCAAGGTACCAAAACTCCATTGGTGACAGAACGGAGAAAAAACCTTGGGAGAAACCAGGCTCAGTCAGGGGGCCAGTTCCCCTCTGGCCAGGCGAACCAGTAGTTTGTTCAAACTGTAGCAAAGTCAGATTGTAAGGGCTTCACTGGTTCCAGTGGTCTTTTCCCGATGGCTGTCTAGGTGATGAGGTCCTCACTGGAGATCTGTCTCTGGGGCTCATCTAGGTGCCCTGGTCTCCACTGACATTCAGAGCTGTAGAGGTCGTCTCTAGGTGATGATCCACCATCTGATCTGGATACGGACTGGATCTGTTGACTGCAGTGATCATCTGGGCTGGATAAGGACCGGATTGGGTGGCTGCGGTGACCTCGGAATAAGAAAGAAAAGACTAATATTAGCGTAGATGTCAGTCTTCTTACGATGTAACAAGTACATTGTGTTTCATGGGAAGTGTTCCCGGTTTCGGTTGACCTAATTAATGCAGCCTAACAATCCTTTAACGGATTTGAATATTAGAAGCGTATTAGTGTGTTAAGTGTATGCCAGGTTAAAGAGATGGGTCTTTAATCTAGATTTAAACTGACAGACTGTGTCTGCCTCCCGAACTTTGTTAGGTAGATTGTTCCAGAGTTTGGGCGCTAAATAGAAAAAGGATCTGCTGCCAGCAGTTGACTTTGATATTCTAGGTACTATCAAATGGCCAGAGTTTTGAGATCGTAGTGGACGTGGAGGACTATAATGTGATAAAAGTTCGCTCAAGTACTGAGGAGATAAGCCATTCAGGGCTTTATAAGTAATTAACAAGATTTTAAAATCTATACAATGTTTAATAGAGAGCCAGTGCAGTGTTGACATAACTGGACTAATGTGGTCATACTTCCTGGTTCTAGTAAGAACTCTAGCTGCTGCATTTTGGACCTCTAGAACTCTAGCTGCTGCATTTTTGGTCCTCCTCCCCCTTACATTTACATTTATGCATTTAGCAGACGCTTTTATCCAAAGCGACTTACAGTGCATTCAGGTTATACATTTTTTGTCAGTACATGTGTTCCCTGGGAATCGAACCCACAACCTTTGCGCTGCTAACGCAATGCTCTAAACACTGAGCCACAGGAACATCACATCCCAGGAACATCCTTCATCAACTCTTACAGCTGATGACATTGCAATTTTCTTCCCAAATAAAACAAGAGTCATCAGTGGCCAATTCCTCACACCACAAACTGATGATAACTTCATAACGACAAATACACATTCTCTCAGCTCCTTCTCTCCTTTCTCGGAGACGGAAGTTTCCAAACTTATCCTTTCTAATCATCCCAAAACTTGTCCACATGATCCTATCCCCACTGCCCACTCACCTCCTTCAGGCCATTTCTTCTTCAGTCATACCTGCGCTTACTCACATTATCAACACCTCTCTTCACACTGGTACATTTCCCTCAGCATTTAAGCAGGCTCGGGTAAGCCCACTGCTTAAAAAACCCTCTCTAAATCCAGTACTTTTAGAAAACTACAGTCCTGTATCCCTTCATTGCAAAGTCACTTGAGCGAGTTGTGTTCAACCAACTCTCTTTGTTTCTTGCACAGAACAACCTTCTAGACAACAAGCAATCTGGCTTCAAAAGAGGCCACTCAACTGAGATTGCCTGAGGCCCTGAGACTGGCAAGAGCAGCTTCCAAATCCTCAGTACTCATCTTGCTGTATCTGTCCAGATCCACTGCTTTTGACACAGTTAACCACCAGATCCTCCTGTCCACCCTTAGAAAGATGGGCATCTCAGGAACTGCGCTCCTGTGGTTCGAGTCTTACCTCTCAGATAGGTCCTTCAGGGTGTCCTTGGAGGGGGAGGCTTCTAAGTCACAACTTCTTGCTACTGGGGTTCATCAAGGCTCAGTGCTTGGACCACTTATCTTCTCCATCTACATGTCGTCATTAGGACCGGTCATTCAGAAGCATGATTTTTCTTATGACTGCTATGCTGATGACACTAAACTCTACTTCTCTTTCCATCCAGATGATCCGATAGTAGCTGATCGCATTGCAGCCTGTCTGAGTGGCATTTCTAGCAGGATGAAGGACTATCACCTTCAGCTCAACCTTGCTAAAACAGAACTGCTCGTGGTCTCAGCCGACCCTTCACTTCACCACAACTTCTCTATACAGCTGGGTTCATCAACCGTAACTCCTTCCAGGACAGCCAGGAACCTTGGAGTTGTGATCAATTATCAGTTAAGCTTCACAGACTACATTGCTACTATGGCCTGGTCCTGCAGATTTGTCTTATACAACATTAGGAAGATTAGACTCTTCAAGTCAGAGCAAGCCGCACAACTCCTTGTCCAAGTTCTTGTTCTATCCAGACTGGACTATTGTAATGCTCTCTTGGCGGGCCTTCCCGTATGTACTATCAAGCCTCTGTAACTGATCCAGAATGCAGCAGCCAGAGTGGTCTTCAGTGAGTCGAAAAAAGCTGATGTTACCCCTCTCTTCTTCAGGTTACGCTGGCTACCCATAGCCACTCGTATCAAATTCAAGGTACTGATGTGTGCCTACAAGACAACAACTGGCACTGCACCAATATACCTAAACTCGCTAGTGCAAACTTATGCGCTCTACAGAAGCTTGCTTTCTGCAAGTGAACGACGCCTTGTGGTGCCATCCCAAAGAAATACCAAATCACTCTCACGGACCTTTTTAAATCAAAAACTAAAGACATATCTTTTTCGCCAGCACCTGACCAACCAATACTAATGCTTACCTATTCTATTCTATTCTATTCTATTCTATCCTATATAAAAAAAAAACTAGCTACGTGTTGTCACGGTGCACGGGGGAACCAGGAACACGGAACGAGGAATTCTTGAATAATTTTATTCTATTCTATTGGACACAGAGGCAGGGAAACACAGGGCTAAAGGGACAAACGAATCCTATAAATAAAAAAATGAGGAAAAAAAAACCTGGGCACGAGAGGAGGGAAAACACAAGACACGAGAGACACAGTCTGACACGTGTACTGTGCTAGACTAACTGAGACTTGTCATGACACTTTCGATGGTCTGATTTCTTCTATTATTCTCCTCATTTGTACGTCGCTTTGGATAAAAGCGTCTGCTACGTGACTAACCTGTTAGCCAGCACTCCCATTTTGGGACTCACAGTTGACTACCAAACTTAAAAAGGTGCTGACGTCTTCAAAATTTGGTGTATTTGCACCCTTTGGGCTTTAAGAAGACAAAATATAAAAAGTTATAGAGATTGAACTTTGGGATAAATCATATAAAACTTTACAATGGGTTGAAAGTATGCATCATCTGAAGAAGATACAGAGTTGATAATGACTATATATTTATTTACTCAAAAATATAAAAAGCACAATTCAATTATTATAGAGATTGAAGTGCCTTGAAAAAAGTGTACTTTTTAACTTCATACATTTCATAAAACATACGTTATAATAATACACACCAAATGAAAATAAATAAATAATTCTATTTCAAAATGATTAAATATAAAAATACATTAAATAAGTCGAATTTAGTTAATTATTGTACTGAAAATCATATTTAGCTCAAAATATCAGCAATCCAGAAAAGTAATGCAACGGGTTGATAAATAAAATAAAAGTCACATGTCTCATGAGTTGATATTTCAAATCTGAAGAAGATACAAAATAAGAAATGAGATGCAAGAAAAGTGAGATTTTCCTGAGAAAAAGAAAGAGATTCCAACATCTAAACTATATATAGACTGAACACCACAGACAATATATTTATTTACAAAATGTATTGCTTTTACATATCAAGAGTACTCATTTCATACATTACACATCACTTCTACAAATAAAATATGAAACTATTAAACTATTTTAGTCATTATACATACCACTGCATGTTTTTCAATTATACAATTATTATAGAAAGAATCTTAGACATCATATCAGTGATTTATTTGACCACAAAAAAATACAATAAGAATAATTTGAGTAATAAAAAGAAAGAAAGAAAAAAATAGCTTTGTATGAATTATTAGCCACACAGATACTAATCATTACCACACAAAACACACATACACATATATTAAAACAAGTTTTTGTCCAAAAAGCCGATCGTTAAGTTCCGCCTCCATCAGATGAGAGGTACGTCACAGTGTGCGTCATAGCCCTCGCGAGAGCACGCCAGATTCAAATAAACACATTTCTACAAAATCATGTGTTTTTTTACAACCAAGATGCAGTTTTTTGAGCGTGAGCTATTCCAAAACGGATACAAACAATAACTATCCCTGAAGAAAGGAGACATAAACAAAGGAATATCCGTCCATATAACAACGTTATTGCTTCGTTGGACTAAAATACACAATCTGATGTTGTTCCATAGATCCTTACCTCTCTAGCTAAACCGGGATTTACAGCAGTGGATGTGTTTGTGACTCAATATTACACAGAGATGGTATGCACTGCTTTTGTATTATGGATTTTTTAATGTGCACTGCTTGAACAAATTTAGCAAATACATTCCTTATAAGCTTTTCATTGAAAAAACTGTGATCTATCGTCGATGCTTGAGACTTAGACCTTCAGAATAATATATAGTTTGTCAAGATTAATTTTGTCCCATTTCATTTAATCTATTTGTAAACGATGACATGTGCAAACAAAGAGCATTCAGTGCGATGGCGTCCTCGTGCGCTTAAAGAGTTAAATGTAAATTTAAATGTAAATGCAATGGCATAACTAAACCATGGAGCAGAGATGGGCATGGTCCGTGGAGCAGTGGCAGACAGTGAAACATTGGAGGACCTGGGCCGTGGAACAGTGGCAGACCGTGATACCCTGGAGGAACCGGGCTGTGGAGAAGAGGCAGTTCTGGTCTGGGGATCAGTGTAGGACCTGAGCCATGGATTAAATCCACGGGAGCAAGCGGAGCAGAAATCCATGGAGGTGCAGGCAGAGCAGGGCGCCCAGGCAGGGCATTCTTGAATAGCCCCCTTGGCAGTGACATGGCAGACAAAGAGTTCATGAACGACCTCCATGGCCGTGACAACGCAGACAGTGAATTCATGAATGGCCTCCGTTGCCATGACAGGACAGACAGTGAGTTCATTACCGGCCTCTGTGGCCATGACAGGACAGACAGTGAGTTCATGAACGGCCTCTGTGGCCGTGACAGGACAGACAATGAGTTCATGAGCGGCCTCCGTGGCCGTGACAGGACAGACAATGAGTTCATGAGCGGCATCCATGGCTGTGACAGAACAGACAGTGAGTTCAAAAGTGGGCGCCACCACCTCGGGAGGTTCTGCAGCGGAAGCCGCCACCACTGGTGGTTCTGCAGTGGACGCCGACTCCTCTGAAGATTCTGCAGCAGAAGCCGCCACCTCTGGAGGCACTGGAGTGGATACATGGACAGGAGAGGCCTCTGGAGCAGACTCGCGGACAGGAGAGGCCTCTGGAGCAGACTCGTGGACACCAGAGGCCTCAGAAGTGCAGTGTACAGCCCACACACTCAAAATGGCGACCGCCATTACGAGCAGTGCAGCAGACAGTGGGATGCCTGCTAGGCTTGAGAGCGAAGAGACCACTGGGATGTCAGCAACTCGCACTGACATCAGTGGTGGGTCATCACACTAGCTATCAGTCTTTTTTGTCCTGGCCCAAGCTCCGCATCCGCAGGCATGGCGGCCATCTTGGCCGGGGCCTCAGGCGTGGGAGGCATGACGTGAGCAGACTCAGGCTTGGCAGGCATGACGTGAGCAGACTCAGCATGATGTGAGCAGACTCAGGCTTGGCAGCCATGACGTGAGCAGACTCAGGCTTGGCAGGCATGACGTAAGCAGACTCAGGCTTGGCAGGCATGACGTGAGCAGACTCAGGCTTGGCAGGCATGACGTAAGCAGGCCCTGAGGTAGCAGACATGATGTTAGCAGACTCCGGATTGGCAGACATGTGACATGTGATAACCGAGCAACGAAACTGGCAACGCACTTAAGTAGAATTTTTCTCTTCCCTTCACACACTCACCTTTTCTGTCCTCTTTCCTTCCACCCTTATTATGTGTTTCAAAACCATTCCGGTTGTCTCTCAACCTCGATCTAACATCACACGCAGACGGCAACGCAATCTTGCTAACTTTTGCCCCATCTCTACTTATTCTACTGCATCTCCCTCCTTCTCAGTGGGTTTGTGGAATTGTCAGTCAGCTGTCAACAAAGCAGACTTTATTTTGGCTTTTTCTTTACAATGCACACTCAGCATCCTGGGCTTGACTGAGACCTGGATTCGTCTAGAGGACTCAGCAACCCCAGCTGCCCTCTCTAACAACTTCTCTTTCTCTCACACCCCACATCAAGTTGGCCGGGGTGGGGGCACTGGCTTGCTCATTTCAAACAATTGGAAATACTCAATCCACTCTCCCCTATGCAATGACAACTCATTTGAATCTCATGCGATTACTGTAACAGCTCCCATAAAACTCCAGATTGTGGTAATTTACCGTCCTCCTGGCCAAACTCTAGCCACCTTCCTAGAGGAGCAAGATGGGCTGTTGTCCTCTTTCGTAGAGGATGGCGCTCCTCTCCAAGTCTTTGGCGACTTCAACATTCAACTAGAAAAGCCTTATGCTACAGACTTCCATTCACTCCTTGCTTCATTTGATCTCGAACGCCTTACAAGCACGCACAAATCAGGCAACCAACTTGATTTAATTTAGACGCAATTGTTCTGCAGACAACATTTTGGTAGAACCACTACATATCTCCGACCATTTCTTCATTACATTTAAATTACATTTTGCTACCTGCGTGCCACCAACCCCTCTATCGGTTACTTTAAGACGAAACTTACGCTCCCTTTCTCCCTCCCATCTTTCCTCTGCAGTGTCCTCCTCTCTTCCCTCACCTACCCATTTCTCATCTCTGGATGTGAAAGCAGCTACAGACACTTTATGCTCTACTTTAACCTCTTGTCTAGATTACATTTGTCCTCTCTCCTACAGGTCAGCACGAGCTGCCCCGTCTAACTCCTGGTTATCCGATGTTCTTCGTGAGCATCGGACCAATCTCAGGGTAGCAGAGAGAAAATGGTGCAAATCAAAAGATCCGTCCGACCTGAGTAAGTATCAGTCTTTGCTTTCATCTTTCTCTGCTGAAGTCCACACTGTCAAATCATCATATTTCCACAACAAGATCAACAGCGCTCCAGACACACGTAATATCTTCAGAACATTTAACTCTCTCCTCTGTCCCCCTCCACCACTTTCTATAATAGCTGATGACTTCGCCACTTCTTCACAGAAAAAACTAGAACAATTAGTAGTCAGTTCTCACCTCCACACACACAGGGCTTCCGACCAACCACATCCACTGCTCAAACTCTCATCTTCTCCTTCTGTCTCCTCACTGAAGCAGAAGTATCCAAACTTCTCCTCTCTAGCCATCCTACAATGTGTCCTCTAGACCCAATCCCACACACCTTCTACAAGCAATCTCTCCCACACTCTTACCAGCACTCACACACATCATCAACGCATCCTTCCACACAGGCACTTTCCCCACGGCATTCAAGCAGGCTCGGGTAACCCCACTGCTCAAAAAACCTACATTAAACACTTCTCTTGTAGAAAACTACAGACCTACCTCTCTCCTTCCATTCATAGCGAAAACGCTCGAACGAGTTGTTTTCAATCAGGTATCATTGAATCCTCACTTTCTTTCTGGGGAGGGGAGGTACAGCCAGTTTTTAGGAGGACCCCTCCTCTTCTCCACATCCTAAATCATACAAGCACATGGTTTCTCCTACCATTGCTATGATGATGACACACAGCTGTATCTCTCATTTCGACTTGATGATCCAACGGTAGCAGCACGGATGTCAAACTGCCTGGCGGACATCTCTGCGTGGATGAAAGAACATCACCTACAGCTCAACCTGGCAAAGACGGAGCTTCTTGTCTTCCCTGCCACTCCGACTCGACAGCATGATGTCGCCATCCAGCTAGGTTCTTCTACAACTACCCTATCAAGCTCAGTCAGAAATCTTGGTGTAATCTTTGAAGAACAGCTGACCTTCAAAGACCACATTGCAAAGACTGCTCAATCTTGCAGGTTTGCATTACACAACATCAGAAAGATCAGGCCCTTTCTAACGGAGCATGCTGCACAACTTCTTGTCCACGCCCTTGTCATTTCTAGGCTGGACTACTGCAATGCTCTTCTGGCTGGACTTCCATCAAGCACAATCAAACCGCTACAAATTATTCAGAATGCAACAGCACGACTGGTCTTCAACGAGTCAAAAAGAGCCCAGGGTACACCTCTCTTTATCTTCTTGCACTGGCTACCGGTTTCAGCTCGCATCAAGCTCAAAACATTGATGTTTGCATATAGAACAGCCACAGGCTCAGCACCCACCTACTTCCACTGACTGATGACAATCTACATCCCCTCCAGAAGTCTGAGATCCACTAGTGAGCACTGAAAACTCATCTCTTTCGACACTACTTGACTTTCATCCTAAAAAAAACGTATTTCTCTTTATTTATTCCTTCTCTTGCTAGCTTGTACTTATTTGAACAATTCCTGAGACGTGGTATTACGAGCACTTCCTCTGTCTGTTTGCCTCTTTAAGATTAATCGCTTCATGTATTCCCCAATTGTAAGTCGCTTTGGATAAAAGCGTCTGCTAGATGACTAAATGTAAATGTAAATGTGATCAAGCTGTGACTTGGTAGACATGACATGAGCAAACTTTGACTTAACTGGCATGATGTGAGCCGCTCCTGGAGTAGCAGACATGACATGTGTAGGCCTGAGAGTTGCAGACATGACGTTAACAGTCGCTGGCGTGACTTGAATAATCCCAGACATAACGTACAAACACTTTGGTGTGGCGGATACTGGAGGATAGCAGGATTCCCCATCAACTATCCCCACAGTAAATGGTGAGCCAGCCAAACAAAGCAATGTGTGTGCAAAGTCAATGTATTGTTCCAGTGACCAGTGTGGGGTATTGCGTGGCATTAAAACTGAAAGCCCACCTGGTCGCAAAGTCCACAGAATTCTGCTACATGATCTTCAATGGCCTGGTTGCCTTTGTTGAAGGCGAATCAAAGAAACAGCTGGGTCCAGAGTAATAGTCATGTGTCCTGTAACAATTCAGTCCACTGAAGGCGAGCGAAGTGAGAACCCAAGTGCAGTTTACTTACAAAAGTAATCCAAGAATACAAACATAATCCGTGCAGACAAAGACTTGACTCGACACAAACTTGACTTGGCATGAACAGGCATGACTCACCAACAGCAGGTTACAACTTCAATTCAAGACGAGAGACAATGGCAACTTAATGGCTACTTATAGCAAACAATACAGGTCACATTACAAGAACCAACCAATGAGAGACAGGACACATGACTAAGACTGCCAATCAGAACATGGCACAATGAACAAGAGAACCATTTGCATGAATACATGCACCCTGGAACGACAGCTCAAACAGATGGAAGAGCTCTTGAAATGCAGGCATCCAAACTCCCTGCTAGCCCTTATCTTGACCGCTGCATCTACCGGCACAGAAGATAATGAATTAGATGTTCATCCCCCAGCTGCCCCTTATTCCTCCCTGACTGCAGCTCTGTTGGAGAGACGTGTCCATCGATTGGAGGCGGAGCTAGAGGGCCACGATGAAGCAGCCAAATGCAGTCTCAGAACAATGGAACAACAGTATCACAGAATCAAAGAACTCATTTCAGATTTAGTACATAAGGAATTTAGTTTAAAAGCACTGAACGTTCAATCCGTACAATCTATAAAATCAAAACAAGTTGACAACTGTTGGAAGTTGGTGACTCTGAGCTCACTGACTGAAGTACAGTGTTTTCATTCTTAATTGGTAATGGAGAAAGCAATTCAAACTACTTAACTTTTTCCAAGCATGTTATTTACCAGAGATCACAGCTGGATCAATCTATTTCCAGACAAAAAGGTTTGCCAAGGAAATTAGGTTTCTATTTAAAGTCCTTTGCGCAGGGATTTGAGTGTGCTGCCACATTTGGTCTCGTACTGTATCGCATCTCTTGTCAGTGTCTGCGCTTGCTTGGCCATTTGTTGTGATAAACAGGAAAGTGTGTTCAAGCGCCAGCAGAAGACAGTGTAAAGAAATAGTCTTTGAGAGAAGCAGTCTATCAGTGGAAGGTAAAAGCAGCTCGTAAGTGTATTTACTTGTCTCATTAGTGTTTAGCTCATTTGCCGTTGCTGGGAAACGCTTGTTTTGTTTATGTATGGCCCTCAGGAGTGAGCCGTGGAGGGGGGGGTACTGACACAGAACAACCTGACTCACATCCCAACCAATCCCAGCGCACCTCATCACCAGAATACTGATCACCCACACCTGTTACTCATTTACTCATTCACCCAGCAAACTACATAAACACTCACAGCACCTCACTCCAGTGTCCGGTCTTGTTAATACAAGTTGGACTCCTACCTCTTACAAGCGATATTTCCTAGTGATCTCCTGAAAGGTTTAACTCCTTTACCTACCTTCTGGGTCTGCTCCAGAGTGTGCTCCTCATCTTCGTCCTCCGTCGTGTCCTTGTCCTCCTCGTCTCGGATCTCGGCACTGGTGTGCTTTCATCTCCTATAAGAACAAACCATATTATCACGGACCATTTCAAGAAAGCTAAAGTGTCATTAACCCAGTTATTCACCTGATTCCTCATACTCATTCTGCTGTGTGTACTAATTAAATATATATTTGACTATCATCTCTGAGTCCTGGAGTACTTCCGTAACACAAGTATTACGAAGAGAAGGTGATTTATGAGGACATTTTCAGTGTCCCCATAATTCAAAACGCTTATAAATCATACAGAGTGAGTTTTCTGTGGGGAAAGTAGAAATAACACATACAGTTTGTACAGTATAAAAACCATTATGCTTATGGAGAGTCCCTGTAAACCATAAAAAACATGTGTGTGTTTTATACATGTTTGTGTTTTGGTATATTCCTGCTAACTTCCAACTTTTTTATACCACAGACAATCATCTGACATTGAATCGAATGAAGTCTGGGAGCCAGTCAGCAAAAAGCCATATACTGAGGGACATGATGACAGCAAAAAATCATCAAAAACACTACAAGCAGAATCAGAAGAGCTTTATTACAAGTATGTTTACACACACAAGGAATTTTTACTGATGACAGGATCTTCCAGTGCAGAAGAAAGTGCAGACATGCATGATAGTGCAGACATACATAGGAATAACACAGAAGGAATGGAATATAACACAAATATAAGAAAAAAACTGAAATTAAATAATATACTATGTACAGAAATAGAAATGTAGGAAAAAAAATGTAATTAGATTATAAATTATAAATAGATATGTAATTTTAAAAGTGTACACATTTTGGATTCCATCTATAAGTGTCACTATAATGTATTTATGCTTCAGTTATTATGTGTCAGCAATTATTGACAGTGAATCTGGATGATAAATTGATTAGCTCTAAGTGTAACCTTTCATTAGAGCCCAACATTATGACTGTACATTAAATCATTCAAGAATTACAGCATTGTATGTGTCATTGCTTACAATGGGTCACTTGGAGTATCCAAGTGTCTTTTTTTGGGAAGCGCCTAGACATAAACTTAGATAAACTTGTGTAAAACACACATTTTCTAATATATTGTTTATCAAATGGTAAATTTGGCTTGGAAAGGCTTCATTCTGTGATCCCAATGTATTTTCCAGTTCATACCTCCCAGCTCATACCTTCCAGCTATAGTCATCTTCAGGCTTCTACTTACAAACAAAAATGTAGGCAGATTTTTTTTTTCCCAGTGTGTTCAAAGTGCTATTACTCAATATCAGTAAGACTTACAGTGACTCTGACTGTTGAGAAACCAACCTCAGAGTGTCACCTTTCAAAGGAGACCAACACCATCCATATCATCCAAATGGTCCAAGAACAGCATGCAATTTACTTTGGGTATGCCTTTTCTAGGCATTTTAGGCAAATTTTACAGGAAATCGTAAAGGGTTAACACTTCACATCTTCTGCTCTTGCATGAAGAGAATAAGCAGTATGTTGCTATGATACAGTATGTTGTTAATTATGAGGTGCTCTGGAGGGGGGCTGGTGGCAGGTTTGGGTCATGGAGTAAAACAGGCATTAATTAAAAGTGTATGGGGAAACCAGTTATTTCCCATAATTACCCATTAAGTCTTTTGCTTCAAGTGATAGGTTTATTTATTAATAAAAGAAGAGAAGCATGCCATGTTGACTTGTTAATGGTGCTGTGACTTTAGGCTTTTACAGTTGTGTTTTCTGTTGTGCTGTGTTTTGAGTTATTTAATTAATTAATTAATTAATAACTAATCCATGCATTCATTCATTCATTCATTTACCTATATTGCATTCATCTGCTTAAATGAGAAATCAAGGTTTTCTTTCTTTCTTTCTTTCTTTCTTTCCTTTTTCTTTCTTTCTTTCTTTCTTTCTTTCTTTTTCTTTCTTTCTTTCTTTCTTTCTTTCTTTCTTTCTTTCTTGTGTTCATGTTCATTTGCAATATTGCCCAAATAATACATTATTTTAAAGCATGTTGTTTGTCTAGGATGTTTACATTTTATCATCCAAAATTTCTCATATCTGGAAAAACCTTTACATTAAGTGTTATTTTCACACTGTATTATTCCAGCAAAGCTGATCCATTATTCTCCACAGACAAGTCTGTCAGCCAAGTTTTCAATGGCGTCAACGGCGAAATCTGTAATACATGACTTTTCGAAAAATCACTGACATTTTCAGGTCAGTCTGGTAGGAAGTCCAAGAGGGCCTTGCTCTCCTTTTTGATCAAAAGGTCAACAAAGCAGGGTCTGATATCAGCCTTATAAGCAAGCCGTGAGGAATGAGATGGCTTGGTTCCTCATATGCTGGCTGCATGTCTGGCGGTGTGAGATTATTGTCAAGTTTTTCCCACATGGCTTCTCTCTTTGTACAGATTTACACAGTTCAGCTAAGCCGGGCTACTGATAACACTGATTTCATCAACCTTCAGCTCTCTCTCTCTCTCTCTCTCTCTCTCTCTCTCTCTCTCTCTCTCTCTCTCTCTCTCTCTCACACACACACAAACACACTGAAAAGCCAATATGACCTTCAGCAGAATCTTTTGTGTTGTGTTTCTAAAAATAAAGCTGTAATCAGTGAAGAAGAGGGGCGTCTCTACCCATGGGCACACGCTCAAAGAGAGAGTGTGAGAGACGAGCCTAATTAACTCTTTCACCATTAAAGAGACAGTGAGGGGAGGTGTGAGGGGGTGTAAAGACCTTACATGGGCAGTCTAGTGCTGGCAGTGAACTGAGGAAAACTAATTGGATGAAAGAAAAGCAAAGCATGTAGGCTGAGAGGAGAAAAAAGGCTGAAGATGAAGTGAATGTGGGGATGGAGATCGATGTGTGTGTAAGGCTGCGGTGCTAAGTTATGAGAGGAAATATATAACATTTAAAAAGAAAATGGTTTAAATGAACAAACTCAATTAACCATCATCCATAAAGCAAAAACAATTCATCAAAACATCTAGACAAATGAGGCTTGAACCAGGCAGCTTTGGATTACTGTGGTGTACTTGTAATTGCAGTGATTAATTGTGCAATCATAATAGACATTTCTCTACATTTGTATGACTATATTGTATTGAGTTTGTATATTGTTTACAATTGTTTTTATATATATTTACTGTATTTTTTTCCAGGCAGGTCCAGTTTTCACAATATAACAGTCTCTGTGGAATGTTTAGTTATCTACCAAGTTGAACAAATGCACCTGCTCAACTGCTTCTTTTAAAGCCATTACACATCAAGCCGACATCAAAGAACTAATGGCAATAAGTATGCCATCATATGCATTTGTCATTTAAAAAAAAAAAAAAACGGAAATAGGAAGGCGATTATACAAACTGTAAACAAAGCAGCCTTTGCATACCATTTTAAACAGGAGTCATTTTGATGGTTTTCACTTTCTACATTCCAGATAGCCATGGCACTATAAAAATATTAACATATTGAAATAAGATATCTCGATATACACTTAGCACTGGTTTGCTAAGAGAAGGAACCAATCAAAGTGGTCTCTTTCACCCATTTTCATAGATTGGTTGCTTTGATTCCAATTCAAAATGCTCCATCAGCCAAAAAGCTAATGATGGTTGTCTGACTAGTGCCAGTGGTGTGGAACACCAGAACTGTGTAGACAGATGCTCAATGACAGCATGACATTGGCCAAAGCCATTTAATCACTGTAGTCCGAGTCTGAGTGTTCCAGAGAGTTTAAATTAAAAAGTATGAGATCTGTATCAGAGATGGAATAACTTCTGAAGAAACGCAGACCTGGTGACCTTTTCAAGGCCTTGACATTACCTTAAAACCTGAACAAAATTATTATTTCCTATGTTGGCGCAACATGTCATAGTGTGTGTTCCTGCTGGTTTCCAGATGTGTGTTGTACTGAGCCTGTGAATGTAGGCATATACACGTGTTTTTATGAACATGATAATAGCATGAGTTGAACAGCTGGATGGACAGATGTCTTCCATCAACACTTGTGTTGTAAACATGTGTAACGGCCGACTCAAGGGCTTTCTTTCTTATTTTTCTTTTTCCTCTTCCTCATTACCCAGGACAGTGTTACTGCTCCACATATCTGCTGTTGATAAAAACATCAGGATCCAGGTACCTTTCTGTTTGTGTGCTAGAATAACGCATATAACTGAAAATACAGTATTGTGCAGTTATGTGTCTTTTATCTTAAAATAGGTTTGTTTTGCATGTAATGTTTGAGCTTCCATGAGAACCAGCTCTGAGGATGTTTATTGCATATGAAGCACATAAGGTAGAGATTCTGTTGAACATAATATATGTGCTCTATATATGTGCATTGCTTATATGTGAATATGAGCTTAAATTCAATCTGTTCACCATAAGGGTTCATTTTATGATGTATTTATGAACTTATTGAAGCATAAATATTTTGATTAAATATACTTTTAGGTTTCATTAAAACTATCTGTATTTTCTTTTTGAATTAATGAATAGGTCTTACGGGTTTGGAATGACATGAGGGCGATAAAATTATGATGAAAATTTTCATTTTTGTATGAACTATCCCTTTAAGTATATATTTATTTGAGACCTGGTAAGTAATCATTAAGCCACTGTCCGAGAGGCTAACCAGGAGAGATTCCAGCCAGGTCCAAGGAAGTAAATGTCAGCTCTGCAGGAGGCATCTAGGAAAGGGGTTTCAGAGCGAATGGCAGAGAGCCATTCTGGAGTCTCCAGTGAGCACCAGGGCACAGGGAATGGGGATGGTGGGGGGGAGAGTGGTCAAGGAGGGTGAAGGCAGAAGCCTGACTGGCTTGACTGGAATCTTCTGATGCTGGAGGACAAGACTGAAATTAGTAGAGCAGCTGGATGGATGGAACAGGAAGGGCAGGGAAGCAGGTAGAGCTGTGAAGCCAGGGATGGGAGGAAGGTGGCAGGCAGTGGGGAATTCAGCAGCCCGAGCCGATTGGGGAGCTGGAAAACTAAATGGGGAAGGGGAAAAAACAAAAACCTAAACTAAAAGGCAGGAACTAAAAAAAAAAGAACTAGATAGCATAAAACGAATCAAAAAGGAAACCCCCTCATATAAAAAAGTATAAAATAAATGGAAAGGAAGCTATGCAAGACTAGACTTGAGAACAGCAGGAAGATGATCACAATCAGCAGAGACGAAAGCAAAGTAAACTCAGCAGAGCAGAGATTCGATCTGGCACAGGACAGAAAACAAGAGGGGAATATAAAGGGAGACTAATTATCTAAAACTGGTGTTAACCTTATCAAGATAATCAGGTAAAAACAGGGGTGGGGTAACAATAGAGCACATGGCAAACACAAATACCAAGTGACAGCCATGTGCTCCAAATAAACCAGGACACAGCACAAACAAACCCAGATCAGACCAGTGCCTTGACAGTACCCCCACCTCCAGGAGCAACCACGGGCACTCCTGGAACAAAGGCCTGTTCGAATCCCAGAAACCGCTGCAATGCTCTAATAGTCGGGGACTGGATACTCTGAGATGGCCCTTACCTTGGCATGATCTACCTTAACCCCCTCCGCCGAGATTATCTGTCCCAGGAACGGAACCGAGTCTGCATTGAATATGCACTTCTCCGCCTTGAAATAAAGCTGTTTCTCAAGTAAACTCTGCAGCACCTGACGGACATGCTGAGGCTGTACCTGCAATGACAAAGAAAAAAATCATAATGTCATCAAGGTACACAAAGACAAAACAATTCATCATATCTATAAGCACACCGTTAATCAAAGCCTGGAAGACAGCTGGGGCATTAGTAAGCCCAAAGGGCATCACCCGATATTCAAAGTGCCCAGTAGGGGTGTTAAAAGCTGTCTTCCATGCATCCTCTTCCCTTATCCGAACCAAGTGGTAGGTATTGCGGAGGTCCAACTTTGTGAAGATTTGCTCTCCCTGCAGCAACTCGGGAGCCAAGGACATAAATGGCAGTGATGTCATTCAGCCCACAATAATTGATGCAGGGGCACAATGAACTATCTTTCTTCTCCACAAAGAAGAACCCTGCACCTGAAGGAGAAGAGGAAGAATGGATGAGGCCAGCTGCCAATGATTCCTGGATATACTTATCTATAGCCTCTCTCTTCAGTGCTGAGAGAGAGTAAAGGCGACCACGAGGCAGAGAAGTGCCTGGGAGAAGGTCGATGGCACAGTCATAAGGTCTGTGAGGAGGGAGAGGAAAGATGCCACACAAGACTTGCTAAAGACCCTTCGAAGATCGAGGTACTCAGCTGGAACACCGGTCAGATCCACAGTCTGCTCCTCCTGAAACATAGAACAAGCGAAGACAGAAGACGAGGCAACACCCAGGCAAAATGTGGACAAAAAGATGATTCTCACAGAAAAAGAGGGGTGTGTCAGTGGTGTAGTAATAAATTAATAATTCTCACGTTTTTTTTGGGAGTAGAATTCAGAGTGTCAGCCCAACCAGTTGGAAAAAAAATGTGAGGGGTGTGTTTCAGGTTTTTCTCCAGCAGTTTTGTTCCTTGCCGCTGTCGCTCTGGCTTGCTTGTTGGGAATCTTAATTTCCTACAATATCATGGTGTACAATATTATTTAAACTATTGTAATAAATTAATAACACTGAAAATTTGTTAAATCCTATATTTTACATTATTACAGTACTTACGTATTTTTGGGCTATTATATAAAGTATCTGTACTTTACTTGCGTTTTTTTATTTCAGCCAACTTTCGCTTTTACTCCACTACATTTCCTAATTAAAATGGATACTTTTACTCTGATACATTTCCCCAAAGCATATTCGTTACTTACAACAAAATAGTCAGAAGTCAGAAGAACACAGGACTGCAAGAAAGCAGGTTTGACGAATCAGCGGTCTGGCACTTGTCAGTTAGAATCCTAAAAACACCTTTGCTCGTGTGCAAACAAGTGCCCGCACAACCGCGGATTATTCATTTTCCACTCAAGTCGAGTCTGGGGTGTGCGATACAGCATCATCTGCGATAATATGGTAAGTGTTGTTGTAATGATGTGCGATCTGATATTATCTAGTATATCACCAAATCACACACACACAGAGTCCACGCACGTGATAGACTAGTAAAACTCAAGATTCAAGGCATTCTAAATTTTGGATGGCAAAAATGATTCTGTATGCTTTTTTATGTTTATATAATTTTATATAGTTAACTTAATCTATATCACACAAAGAGTACCGTTTTTGTGTAGATATCAGCATGAACAAATTTAATAATCAAGTGCAGGAAAGCAATAAGTGACTTACATTTTAGACATAATATTACTTTTTTCTGCTCAATTTTGTCAAGGAAAATAGTTCCAAACAAAGATCACGGCAATGCTTTGGGTCTCTGAGCAATGGTGTTTACTTATTGAATGAATCAGCTTTTTTAAACGAATCGGTTGAATAAATGGTTCAGTAACTCACTCATTAACAAAGTCAAATGCGTTGTTCCTGAATGAATCAGTCGTTTGAATGAATTGGTTGAATCTCAATGACTCAGTGTTTTAATTTCACATTTCAACAATTTTTTTCATGTTTTAAATTATTTCAAATATCAGTATTCAACGTTATATGTAACTGCAGGTTAAATGCATTCATGTCCCCTCAGAGATACATTAAATTGTGTAAATGCATATAAATGCTATTTCAGATGCAGTTTCCAGAAGTGTTTTCTTATGTTAAAACTGAACATAATCTTGCTACTCAAGCTGTGTATGAATTTATATATATATATATATATATATATATATGCTTCTTTTCTTTTTTGCATTTAATTGTACTATTACATTCAATACTTAAGTACGTTTAACCTGTTAAGCTGAACAAGGACGATGGCGCTCTGAACGCTCTTTGTTTGCTAATGTCATTGATTACAAATAGATTAAATGAAACGGGACACAATTAATCTTGACAAACTATGTTTCATTCTGAAGGTCTAAGACTCAAGCATCGACGATAGATCGCTGTTTTTCGATGAAAAGCTTACAAGGAATTATTTTGCTAAATTTGTGTAAGCAGTACACATCAAAACATCCATAATACAAAAGCAGTACATAACAGCTTTGTGTAATATTGAGTCACAAACGCATCCACTGCTGTAAATCCCAGTTTTGTTAGAGAGGTAAGGATCCATGGAACAACATCAGATTGAGTACTTTAGTCAAATGAAGCAATAGCATTCTTATATTATGGATGGATATCCTTTGTTTACATATTCTTTCTTCAGGGATAGTTATTGTTTGTATCCGTTTTGGAATAGCTCACGCAAAAAAAAACTGTGTCTTGGTTGTAAAAAAACACATGGTTTTGTAGTATACAGTGTTACACACAGAATGAGACCACCCCCCCCCCCCCCAAAAAAAAGCGGAAAATTGCTTATTTTAATTCTCGCACTCTCTCCCGAGGGCTGAGACGCACGCTGTGACACCAAAAAATAAACCTTTTTTTTTCCAACATTTTTAATATATGTGTATGTCTGTTTTGTGGGGAATGTGGCTGTATCTCTATGATTAGCATCTGTGTGGCAGATATTCAGCTGTGATTACTCTGGCTGAATAGGGCTATCACTATGAATGCCAATCGGTCATTATGGACTATATGGCCCATATCTGTATGATTATCATCTGAATTACCTCACACATCAGTGTGTGATTACTGAATAACAGCAATCAGTGTGAATGTTTGGCCATATCAGTGTATGTCTTGCAATCAGAGTATGTACATGAGTATGTACTAGCCGACATACTGTCACGGTCCTGCTGGTGTGCCCGTGCTGGCCACCAGATGTCTCTGTGTGTTGAGCACATGGCTTGGTGTTTGTTGTTGGTGCCATGTGCTCCCATGTCTATTGTCTGTCCCCTCTCATCTTGTTACCTCATCATTGTTTCAGTTGCTCCACCTGTGTCCCCTCGTTACCCTCGTTTGTCTCCCTATTTATCCTTCTGGTGTCTGTAGTCCTGTGCTGATACGTTGTTTTACATCGTGTGTGTTTCATGTTTGCCTGTTCTGTAGTTCGCTGCCTGCATGCCTCTTTTTCCCCTTCGGGGTGTTTTTTGTTTATCTTTGTTTTATTTTGTTATTAAAAGAAACAATTATCCTGCATTTGAGTCCCCTCCTCATCTCTCCGTACGCACCCTGACACATACAAAGCTATTTTTTTTCTTTCTTTCTTTTTATTACTCAAATTATTCTTATTGTATTTTTAGTGGTCAAATAAATCACTTATACGATGTCTAAGATTCTGTCTATAATAATTTTATAATTGAAAAACATACAGTGGTATGTATAACGTGTTCCTCTGGCTCAGTGGTTAGAGCATTGCGTTAGCAGCGCAAAGGTTGAGGGTTCGATTCCCAGGGAACACATGTACTGACTAAAAAATGTATTGCCTGAATGCACTGTAAGTCGCTTTGGATAACAGTGTCTGTAAAATGTATAATGACTAAAATTGTTTAATAGTTTGTAGAACTCCAATACATTTGGTAAATAAATATTTTTTCCACAAACTTGTGGGGGGGGGCAATATAATCTCTGTAAAATCTCATTTTTCATGGTATCTTCTTCAGATTTGAAATATAAACTCATTAGACATATGACTTTCAACCCATTACTTTTCTGGATTACTCCAGGACTTATTTCATGTATTTATATATGAAATACAATTATTTATTGTTTTATTCAGTGTGGTACACTTTTTTCAAGGCACTTCAGTCATTATAACTTTTATCTTTTTGAGCATTATCAACTCTGGATGATGGATAGTAAAGCCCAAAATAGTCTTCTTTGAAAAGTGTGAAAAGTGTGTAGCACATTGAAGTCAGCACCTGTTATAATTTTAAGTTTGGTACGTCTTTTTCAACTATGAGTCCTAAAATCCCAAAATGGGGAGTGCTGGCTAACAGGTAAAGATAAAAAAATACTTTTCGTATTTATGTACAATAAATATCACTTACTTTAAAACTTTTACTCAAGTAATATTCTAAACAGTGACTTCAACTTCTACCAAAGTCATTTTATGATAAGATATCTGTACTTTTACATGAGTGTGGCTTTCAGGTACTTTATACACCACTGCTCACCTACCACGAGTGCCCCAGCACAATATGTGTGCTGGGAGACTCGAGGAAGTAAAACACCTCCTCATTATGGTTGCTGGAGACAGTTAAACTTACAGGGGAGGTGACGTGAATAACTTGGGTGAGGATGGTGCCATTGAGAGACCTGGCAATGAGTTTCTTCCTGAGAGGGGTGGTGGGAATGCCTCACTGAGCCACCAGGATAGCATCAATTAAATTACCCTCAACCCCAGAATCTACCAGGGCTGAGCATGACCTTGAAAAAGACCCCCCACTTGACAATGGCAGGCAGCTGAGAATGAAATACAGGGGAATCAGATAAAGGGGTGACACTCACCAAAACTCTCCCATCTACTGCCAAGCTCTGGCTTTTAAACGACATGCTGCAGCAAAATGCCCAGATTTGTCACAGAAGAAGCAGATTCGTTGGTTGAGGTGTCGCTGCTTATCCTCCGCTGCCAGACGGGTACGCCCCACCTGCATGGGCTCCACTTCAAGAAGAGGTTCTGGACGAACAGTAGCGGCTTCAGAAACAGAACGAGGATGAATTGGCCAAGAAGGGTGAGCCATGACCCACTGACGGTGTAGATTGATATGTGTCTCAACATAAAGTGTCAGGTCCAGCAGGTCATCAAATGAAGTGTGCAGGTTGGGGATGGCAATCTCGTCCTGAATCTCAGGATTGAGCCCCTCACTGAAAACATCCCATAAAGCTGCTTCATTCCAGCCACAAAGCACAGCCAGTGTCTGGAACTGAATGGAGAATTCAGTGACTGACGACTCGCCATGCCCCAGTCACACTATCTGACTGGCTGCCTCCTTGCCGGCGACAGAGCGATCAAACACCTTGATCCTCTCCTGAATAAACAGCTCAAGTTTGGCACAGTAAGGCGCTTGCTTCTCCCAAACTGTAGTTCCCCACTCTCGGGCCTTCCCAATGAGTAGGGTAATAACAAATGCCACTTTTACTGCTACTGCAGGTTAAACGTGATGGCACACTGGGACAGGAACAGGCAACAAGCCTTAGGATCCCCATCATAAAGTGGCGGAGTAGGCACTCTAGGACTGCTGCAGACTGAAGGCTGTCCGGGTCCAGCATCAACTTCCTGGCTTGGTTAGTGAGTTCAGTAACTTGAGAGAATATGACCTCCACCTCTCTGGTTGTTTCCATGAGTCATGTTGATCCAACAGCACCCCCTGCTAAGCGATGGCTGCCCGGATCTGGTCAGACCCTGCTGATTCCATGCTGGCCAGACCGAACTGTCAGGGTGGTAAAGGAAGAGGAATCAGTTGCAGGGATAACAGAGATTTATTGAGTTTCTAAACACAAAACAGGAAATCAGGAAGTACACTGTCCGAGAGGCCAGGAGAGAATCCAGCCAGGTCAGAGGAAGTAAATGTCAGCTCTGCAGGAGGCATCTAGGAAAGGGGTTTCAGAGCAAACGGCAGAACACAACAGGCCAAGAGCAACGAGACAGACAAGCTCTCCAATGATCACCAGGGCACAGTGAATGGGGATGGTAGGAGAGAGTGGAAGAGTGGTTCCAGGAGGGTGAAGGCTAAAGCCTGGCTGGATTTATTGGAATCTATTTATTGGAAGACTAATATTAGCAGGGCAGCTAGATGGATGGAACTGGAAGGGCAGGAAAGCAGGTAGAGCTGGGCAGCCAGGGATGGGAGGAAGGTGGCAGGCAGTAGGGAATCCAGCTGCCAGAGCCGATGGGGGAGCTGGGTAGCAAAAGGGGGAAGGGAATATAAAGGGAGACTAATGATCTAAAACAGGTGTTAAGATAATCAGGTAACAAGAGGGGCGGGGTAACAATAGACAATGGCACATGTCAAACACAAATACCAACTGACAGCCATGTGCTCCAGACAAACCGGGACACAACACAAACAAACCCAGATCTTGACAGTTTGTGTAATTGCGTAAAGGAAGCACCCACGAAAATATTTTTAAATCTAGGCTCATCAAGGAAAAATCTTACAAATATTAGAACTCTGAGGTAGGTTTAAGATGAGAGAATCAAAACACAATATCACATTTTTCTCAGACAATAAATGTAGCCATTATCACCGATGTGTAACATCTTATGTAACGTAATGTTTACCCAGAAAATCAAGTGTGTGTGTGTTTGTGTGTGTGTGTGTGTGTGTGTGTGTGTGTGTGTGTGTGTTGTGTGTGTGTGTGTGTGTGTGTGTGTGTGTGTGTGTGTGTGTTTTGTGTGTGTATTTGTGTGTGTTTATTCTTTTAATAGGTTCCGTTATGGCTGGTGAGTCTAAAGGTAATCCTGCTCTTTTCGTCAGACATTTAATTTAGCTCATTACTCATGCAACTAAATGGTTTTGAGTATTGAGATGTTCTGTATGCTTAATTATGAGTGAGGATGAAAACCCATCTATTAGTTCTCTAATAGAGCTCAGACACTGACTTCACATCCTCAGCAGCCATAACTGCAACATCAATTATTCTCCTTCCGCCTGTTTGGATGCTGTTCCTGAAAGAGGGAAAAAGTTAGGAAACCCATTCTCTCTGAATCTCTTCTCATTTCTCTCACTCTTTTACCTTATTAAGATCAGTTTCTCTTTCTTCTCATTTTCTCTCTGCTCATCTCTTACCTCTCATTTTTTTTCCTTGCATCTGTGTGCTTAGTCTTTTCTCCCTCTACATAGCCATCACCTTACATCAATGGTGCCAGCAGAGGCGTAGCAATGGGGCAGGCAAGGCAGGCAGTTGCCTGGGGCCCCATATTTTGAGGGGGCCCCCGACAGCTGACCATTTGAACATTCGGAAATGTCATTATTAATAATATACACGTAGCAATATATCGGCATCCCCCCTAGGGGGATCCCTCTCGCGTTACGCTGGATGTGCTTGCTTTTTCCTCGTGATGCGTCGGCCGCCGTTTTCAAACTGGCACAGCACTTACTCGCGCATTTACTAGGATATTTTCAAAAATGAAAAGGACTTATCCATCTGGCAGCCAAAAGCGGAAAAAAGCAAGAAAAGGAGGAAAAGAGGAAACATGACAGCGGTAAGTTAAGTGATGGAGATACAATTGACTTAATGATAATTATATGACAAACAAATTTGTTTGTTGTTAATTCCAGCGTATTTTCGTTAATTATTTGCTAGACTAAATACTAGTCCAATTACTTATAGGGTTACTGGAAAACAGGTTAGCTAGGGTTGCACTCAGCAGCAGCATGTATTATATAGCAATTAGCAGGTATTAATGTAGGCTGCAATAGAATATGTGGTACCGGGAAAGACGCGCAAATCACCGCTTGGCAAGTTTCGGTACTGTGTCTTGCTGCCAGTGGGGAGCTCACGAAACAATCTAAATAAATATCGTTATATTTACTTAGTTGACATAATTTTTTTTAGCTCTTCTACATTAAATTAGTTGAGTTAACATAATTAGTTGTCAATAAACAATTAACTAATAGTTAATAAACTTTAAATTAAATTAAAAAGATTAAATTAAAATGATAATCATATATTTCTGCACGCAGGAGCATTAGTTAAGTTCCTGTCACTCACCACCAGATTCCCCAGTCCCTTCTCCTGACTATATCAATAGATTTACTTGCATTATCCAACTCTTCTATTAAATTAGTTAACGTAGCTAGTTGATAAACTAATAATAAATAATAAATTAAGATGCTAACCATATATTTCTATAGGAGTATTGCTTAAGTCCCTATCATCACTGCCTCAGACAGAAGATACCCCAGTCCATATGAAGGTCTTTGAATATGGAGGACATAGTGACAGCATTTGCTGTAGCTAAAGCCTGTAAGCACCATTTTTAAGGTGACAATCCGTTACTGTAAATATGAAGATTGTTCAGTATCTTCAAGATTGTATTGTACAGTATTGTATCTTCTGCCATGAAGATGATTACAATTTTGTTAAAGAATAAGCACATTGTTTAAAAAAAAAAACTATTTATGTTATATTATGTGTTTTGACTACTTTTTGTATGTTGTATAAATATATATCTAGGTAACAAGTATATATTAAAAAAAAAATATTTTAGAAGGGCCTCATCTATTAATTTTGCCTGGGGCCCCCACTTCATCTTGGTTCGCCTCTGGGTGCCAGAACGGTCTTGTTTTAATTTTCTTTATTGTTTTAAGCACAGATCATATCACACTTTTATAAAGACCCATTTAAATTTAGAAACTAAGGGAAAAATTGTAATTAAAAATAAATATTCTTTAAATTGTTGTTATATTGTTACTATATTGAAGCCAAAACAAATGATGAAAATGTTGTGTAAAGCTTTTAATTAAGTGGCTCTTTTTTTCTATACAATATTAACGAATGAGAAACTGAAGATAAATATTTCAACAATCTACAAACATCTTCCCACATGAATTCCCAGACCCAAGTTTGAAAATCAATGTCTATGATCTTTTCTTATGACGAATGAGCTTGCCTAAAATTTGCAGCCATTTTTTCTGTTGCAATGTTAGTTTAATTACTGTTTAGCCTTTGTAGGGCATGCCTTATTAAAACAAGACAACAATTAACTGTAAAACAAACAAATAAACTAAATTGAATATATTTTATTCTGAAAACAAGTCAATTTAGCTTACACTGTTTACACAGTTCAAACAACTTTATCTTGTTTAAGAATATTTAAACAATTTTTCCTGGAAACCAGATAGACATACCTCTTTTAACTTATTTATTTTTTAGTGTACATCCCTGCCGGACATGTCCCCACCTCCCCTAATGCAAATGATGCCCTCCTACCCATAACCTTTCTATCAGAATATTTTCCTCTTCAAATAAATGGCAGGTGGTGGACATCACCTGCATCTAGGAACAAAGCCTCTCTCTTCCTCTGAGCTGCAGGAGCAGGAAAAAGCAATTACTGTGACCTCCAGAGTCTGCACTGGGGTAAATAACTCACCATCAGCGAGTGCTGAGAGTGAGGCAGAGTGTGACGAGCGCACATACACACTCCCATTTCATGTGCCAGCCTTTAATAAGAAACTCCTCTCTCCTCTGAAACATGTGTCCTCTCCTTTGTAGCTCTCCACATCTCTACCCTTCATTCTCAACCCTCCATTTATCGTGCCCATGTACATTATTCTTCTTCCCTCCCTTGTTTCACCCTCTTCCTCCTTATTCAATCTCTAATGCAGCTGAGCTCCATCACTCTCTCCTGGGCACCTCACCCCCACTCTCTCTCTTCTCTCTCTCTCTCTCTCTCTCTCTCTCTCTCTCTGTGTGATAAGGAATCTGCCTGTCTGCAGCCATGTGGATTTGTCTGCTGTGAGCTGGGAAGTGATTGTTTAGTTGTCAGTGGGTACCAAGCTGCTGACATAAATCTTAATATCCCACTTAAGGCCTTGATTCATCATTCAGCTGATTTATTAACTGAACCTCTCCTCTAATTCATCAAATAAATACCAGCTCAAATAACGAACAGCCACACAGCCAATTAAAGCATCACATAGCAGTATGAACTCTTTTTATCTTGCTTTTTCTCTTTTTGGTTCACTGTGTTGAGAAATAAAATCTTAATTTCATGCTTTTCTTATTTTGTGTGTTTACAGTTGACAATTGTAACGAGTATTTCCAGTCGAGTTGAAACCCAAATGCTGAGTTTAATAGCATTGAAATTTACGATCCAAGAGTAATCTAAAAAATGTAAAATACAACAATGCTAAAAAAAGACGTTGTGCAGGGTTGTGTCTCAATTTGCAGACTTTTACACTATTTTACACCATTTTGTAGTATACAGTTTGCAGTGTGAGCATTTTGTTCACACTGAAAAATGCAATCAGACACAATGCACTTCACACCTGCTCACCTGAAAAAACTGATATGTGTAATATTGGACATTGTATGCACTAGTTGTAGAGTAGCTTAGTAGGATGGATTGGAGATAAACATACTAAAGCCTAGGGATGTGCATCTCTTTAAGTGAGGCCGATGCGATATGCATCTCGATGCATAGCCGACGATACGATACATTGATACATATGAAGCAGTAAGCAATGCAATGCGATACGATTCACTCCTATTACGATGAAGTGCGATTCAATTTCTATTCAATTGATACGATTCAATGCGATACGAGTCACTCCTCTTACGTGATCGATGCAATTTTCTATTCAATTCGATTCAACACAGTGCGATTCGATGCAATACGATGCAACGGAAAAAATATTATCACTTTTATTTTTTTGGTTCAGACAGACAGCAAATCATAAACTAACTTGTGTCTTCTGACTAGGGGTGTGAAGTAACGAATTACAAATACTCACGTTACAGTATTTAAGTAGTTTTATTAGTAATTGTACTTTTTGAGTAGTTTAAAAATTGTATACTTTAACTTTTACTTGAGTACATTTTAAGTGATGTATCTGTACTTTTACTCCGCTATTTTTCTCCGTTTGTCTTTACATGCTTATTTTATTTATTTGTATCCATCAACGTGATTGGATAGAGAGAGAGCACGTTCTGCAGCAGTCGCTTGGATAACTCATTGTTGCTTGATGACTTTTGATGAGTTTGAGCGCGTGATGCGCGTGTCTCCGTTGGCAACGCACACGATTCGTGTCGAATGCAAGTGACGTCACAGGTAGCAGAAAGTGCAAGCAGCGATTGCAAGTGACATTGTATTTTAGTTAATTTTTTTATTGTCTTCACCACCTGGCTACTGTTGTAAAATGTTGAGAGATTCAAACTAAAAATAATCAATAAATAGAACAAAATAAAAAATAAAAAAGACTGCAAGTGACATCACTCGCGGAAGCGCAAGTGTCTGAGCGTGCAAGTGCTGAGCGTGCAAGTGCACGTCTGCAGCCAGACCCTATTGGAGACCGCCGCGGCTCAGCAAAGAGACGTGTGTTTGCTTTCTTTTGGAAAAAAAGTTTCCCCAGAAATACTTCGCTATTTAATGCCTTTTTCCTTACAAATTGTTTTATCAGCATAACAATTCGAGTAAATGTGTAAAAGGTATGGCATGATTGTCATCCATATCGAACAATGTGCATTTATGTTCAAATTGTAACACAAATGATACAAGTTTAGTTATCTTATTTTTTATAGCAAAACGCTAAAACTGGCACCGTTTTGGAGAGAAATGGGCTCTCATTTTAACCCATATCATGGTGTGTGATAGTGAACTATGAATTTCTAATGGTGTTTGTATGTGTACTGTTCTAAACATTAATACTTTATGTGTAACAGCAGCATCGCATTGGCCGATAAATTATTATTTCAAACTTTATTTAAATGGGGATGATTGTACTGAAAATAACTTTAATCTTTTCTTCAACTGAATACTGTTTCTGTGCAGGTTTGATGTATTAAAAGAGTTGACAGTCAAAACTAAAACTGCTGTATGATCGACATTCTTCATTCTTTATGACAAACAAGATAATGTGAATTACAGAATGTACAATGTTTTTTTTTTTTATTGCAGTGTACAGCGTTTATTATGACGGGGTAGAATCCACAGCCGAGTCCTACTCACTATCAGTAGAGCTCCTGCGGTTGACGTCACGCAATCTACACTCCGACATTTTGGCAGGCAACCAGTGTTTATGTAATTGTTCAAAGTCGGCAAAAAAGAAAAAGCGCGCTCCTCTCACACAGAAAGAGACGGCGCACGCATATAGGTCTGTTGTTTGAGTTTCAACGCTTAAAATCAGTTGTTTTAAAACTGCAGTGCTTAAAAACGCGTGTCCATGCTACAGATGTAGTCCCTCGTTTAGGAACGAGCTCCTCGTTTTGTCCTGGCTGGTTGTTCTGTCTCCCCTTCACGCCCCGCGGTGGGTGGCGTATAAAGATTGCAGTCACTCAAATGTATTACCGTAAACAATGTATTTTGCGACACCACGAAATAAACAACAGAACATAATATGAAACGATAGACTTTTTATTTCGTCCATCCGATATATATCGTCATATCGCACAGCCCTAGCATAACTCAAGGTTCAAGGTTCAAGGTTATTTTATCCGTCACATACTCAATTATACAGGATATAATCAGTAGTGAAGTGTAAATCAGACAGCATAACTTGCTAAATGATAGTTCAAACAGCTGATAAAAAACATCACAATAATCCACAATGACTCCAGTCCATCAATTAATGTCTTGTAAATTGAAAAGCTGCATGTTTGCAAAAAAACATAGACGTCTTAACTTTAAGCATCACTTCTGCCCAAAATCCAGTCCATAAACTTAATAATGCTTTATCCTGTAAAAAAGACCATCCCTGTTTTCCTCTCACAACAAAACCCACATACCTATTTATTTAGAAATGTTTTAGACTATTTTGGCTTGTAGCATTTTTGATCTGTGCAGATTTATCTCCAGATTCAGACAAGATGATT
This sequence comes from Ptychobarbus kaznakovi, assembly GCA_027422405.1. Classification (NCBI taxonomy): domain Eukaryota; kingdom Metazoa; phylum Chordata; class Actinopteri; order Cypriniformes; family Cyprinidae; genus Ptychobarbus; species Ptychobarbus kaznakovi. The sequence continues at coordinate 17,284,259 of CM049800.1, forward strand.
TGTTTTACTGAAGAAAGCAGAAATATGGATGGAGGACTTGAAGTTAAGTTTGAAGTTAAAAACATCTTGATTAATTTGTTTGTTACACACGTGCAGCTTTTCACTTCACATGACATTAACTGATCTGAATTGAGTACTTATGGATTATTGATTATTGATGCTTTTATCAGCTATTTGAACTCTTATTCTGACGTCACCCATTCACTGCAGACTCAGAAGATCCATTGGTGAATAATTGATGTAATGCTAAATTTATCAAAATCTGTTCTAGGGAAGACACAGAAGAAACTAATCTTGGATGGCTGAGGGTGAGTACATTTCCAGGAAATTTTCATTTTTGTGGTGAAATATTCCTTTTTAAGGAGAATGATATGTAATGGGATTGGCCAGCATGGGTGAACAGGACCATGCCTTGATAGATAATTCATGAAAGAGCTACACAAACAACAAAACTAGTTACAAAGAAGCATTCAATGTGTGTGTGAGCCCTCTGATTTTTTTTTAACACAAGCAGTGATGCGTGTGTGTGTGTGTGTGTGTGTGTGTGTGTGTGTGTGTGTGTGTGTGAGTGTGTGTGTTGTGTGAGTGAGGTGGTGTGGTGTGTGTGTGTGTGTTTGTGAGTGTGTGTGTGTGTGTGTGTGTGTGTGTGTGTGTGTTGTGTGTGTGTGTGTGGTGTTGTGTGGTGTGTTGTGTGTGTGGGTGTTGTGTGTGCGTGTGCGTGTGAGAGAGAGAGAGAGCTGAAGGTTGATGAAATCAGTGTTATCAGTAGCCCGGCTTAGCTGAACTGTGTAAACTGTACAAAGAGAGAAGCCATGTGGGAGAAACTTGACAATAATCTCACACCGCCAGACATGCAGCCAGCATATGAGGAACCAAGCCATCCCATTCCTCACGGCTTGCTTATAAGGCTGATAACAGACCCTGCTTTGTTGACCTTTTGATCAAAAAGGAGAGCAAGGCTCTCTTGGACTTCCTACCAGACTGACCTGAAAATGTCAGTGATTTTTCGAAAAGTCATGTATTACAGATTTCTCTGCTGTGTGCGAAATTAAAACTTCCATTTTTATCTTTGTACTCATGGGGCATTATCTTGACTGACCCCATAAAGAGGAGCTTTCTGAATGGGTTGAATCACATAATCCAACTGTGATATTGATTGCAAAGAATCGTTAACTTGGGTCATGGCCTCTTATCCAGAGTGTTCTTTTGGGAGTCTGAGTTTCAGACAAGAAGTGAATTGATCACCGGTTACTTGTCTGGTATACTCAGGAAACAAAATAAATCTTCACAGCACGAACAAGAGTCACAGATGGCCAGACACAATGCCGTTCAAAACTGACCAATCGTTGTCAACGGTTACTGTGCATGCTCTGAGTTTGAGCAGTCTTCTCTCAGGACAATTTTTAGTCCAATCTGTACTGTTTCTTTTTAAAAAATGTGTATATTATTCATATGAATAATCTTTAAAATTATATACAGTAATACATTTGCAACTATTGAACTATTGTATATAGACATACATTCTTTTTGAAGTGTACTACAAGTGGTAACAGGTTAATTAATTTTTTTTAATACAGAGTATGTTAAAAGTGCATTTTAGTTTATATTAGCATGGTGTCCCAAAATAGCACAGTTTTGTACCCTTAACAGGGTCATCGGATGCAAAATTCACTTTTCTAGTTGTTTGAATATAAATGTTTGTTGGAAGTATGTGTACACATCCATCCTATAATGCTAAAAATCCACCCAGTGTTTTTTTTTTATCCCTATTTTAAAATATTTAAAATTATCGAATATTTTCTCGAATCAGGCTGTTCTGAGGTTCCTATCAGAATTACGTAGTTCTGTACTGGCCCCTCCCACAAGAGTTTATTTAAAATACCATCTTACCTTAGACCTGCCCTGAATGAGCTGAGAGCTGTCCGCCATTGTGTCAGCTCCGGTACAGGGGAAGACAAGATGTCTCCGATTAAGCGATTGAAGTGTTTAGTTGTTGGATGTAATAATGAATATAGCAGTCATCATTAACTCCTGACATCTGAGCCGCTGAAGGCAGAGGATTAACGTTACTTCCACTTTGAAGTGAATGCACAGATCCCAAATCTACATAAATGCATCTTTGTTTGCCCGAATCATTCGTGATCCAGCTTTATCTACAGAAGAAGTGATAAGGGTTTTTATCAATCGTTGCAAATTGCCTTTCCTAATAATGTACTAGTTAGCCAGTTCCGCGGCTGAAGTTTAGTGTGCTCCATATATATATACCTAATGACTCATTATCGACTGTTTCTATGGGCCGCGATATGTAAGCCATCCGCAATTTTTGGAACGGTCTGCGAATATTTGAGCGCAATTACTGTGTGCGTCTACAACAGCAAGTTATACGCTTGAATATCTTTGAATATTCATTGATTATTATTATGGTGAATGCAATATAGCTGACCTGCCAACGTATCTGGAGCGGTCGAATAGGGATCTACACATATCTATGGTCTGCTCATCACTCCACAGAAGAGAGGGGCAGGGTCAGCAGAGCTCACTAGTATTTAAAGCAACATGAACTAGATCAGCGTGCTAAAACAGAGCTGATTTTGACAGGTTTAAAAAGGTGTTTTTGACACTACCATTGAGAATCTTTAACCAATGTATGTTATAGACTTTTCATTAAGACCCTAAAGAATCATATCAACTTGTGTAAAATGGCATCCGATGACCCCTTTAAGCTGGCTGCACTCAAGACGATTTTCACATCTTAACTGATTTTAAAACCATGGGAGACCACAGACATGAAGACAGTTCAACCGATTTTTTGCCTTATAATCCTCTGAACACGCACACTGGAGGATTCTAGCAGACGGCGAGACGCACACTTGAAGATTGTAGGAACGATTTCACAGTGACACGTGATCTCATGGAGACTGGCGAGATCAAACGTGACTAGAGAAGAAAAATAAATAGAGAACAAATCGACGTTGTCAGCTGGCTCTCCTGGCGTGCATTCTGTTTCACAGTGAAAAACAAAGTATACAAAAAATATGGATGATGTTCTCTCTTTTCATGTTTGTGGCTGCCAGGTTTCAGCTATAGAAGCATGCAATATCTGGTAGGTGATGCTTCCTCGCTCTCATTGGCTATCGCGGATCAAGATCAAGAGTCGTAAATATCAAACATGTTTGATATATACGATTTGAATTTGGCGACGCTCCGTCTCGATCGGGAGCAGATAAATAATCATAATGACACCACACAATAGAGGATTTTTGTACAAAAAATCACTTGAGACAAGATGTGAATCGGGCCACAATGTAAATCGGCCTTAAAATCGGGCTTACAATCCTCTAGTGTGCGGCCAGCCTTAGATGATCTTAAGTTTATCTTAAGAAGTACTAAAAAATATTTTTGTATATTAAGTACAAAATTAGTGCCCAAAAATAGAGTACTTTAAGTACATTATGGAAGTGCATTTGTTTTTCACCTGGGTAGTGTAAGATCTCCCATATTTGAGAAAATGGGCTGAAGAGCATTTCCTCTCATCTTTACTGACCTGACCTAAGATCTTAGTGGAATTGAGGCATATTAAAATGAGTAAAGGGTGAAGTATGCAGAGTTAACTAACCTCAAATCAAAGCATTCCCACCCTGTGCCTGCCACTACATCTCTCGACTAACGTGACAGCTAAAGTCCAGTGACACCTCAATCCGATAACGAGTGATATCCATCAAGTCTTTATGAATGATCATTAGGAAGTATGAAATACAAGAGAGATGAAAGGTCAAAGGTGAAGGCCCTTGCTCATAACGGAAGCTCAGTGGAGCTCTTATGCATCATTCAGTAGTCCTATGCTTAATGAATGGTCACATATGCTAATGAAGGCCTTGGTTTCATTTTCCTGTGGGAAATGGTTAGGGCTATGAGTGGCAGTCTGATAACTAAGTGCTTTTCAGACCCACTCAAATATATTTGTGACCCTTTGGACCACTGAATATGGAGAAGCAATGATTTCACTGTTTGACCTTTCAATAATAGAGCAATGAAATTAAGGCATTTTTGTCCTATTTTCAGCTGGAGGTTAAAGTAGTTATATGTATTATTTTGTAATTTTGTGTCCTTAGCCCAAAGAACACACAGGCAAGCAAATGGATGGCACAACCACAATCTTTGTTGTTTAGCACAACAACTTCTCAAAGTCCTCATGAAATCAAAATGTACAATATTTATTTTTTAGCGCACATTGTTAGTCTTAAGGTGAACAATTAATCCATTCAACTTAATCCACTGAAATATAATTGTTTGTTTTGGTAAACTTCAAAATCTGATAATTTGCTTCAATAGGTGTATCCCAATTTGTGTACTTATGCACTATTCTTATGCCGTTTTATAAATAGTGGGAGTAGTGTGAAAATTGAACACTGAAAATTCCGAAAAGAAAAAGTGCACTTTAAATACCTGGATGATGCACTTAATTTACCCCCCAAGAAAATAAATAAATAAACTAAGTGTGGAATGTTGGACACTTCATGCACTCAGCTGTTGCAGCATTAATTGCATAGTGGAGGTTAGTATCAAGACACTATGAATAACAAAATAACATTCTAAAATTCATACACTACACGGTTGAGTACATTCAGTAGTATATAAGTGCATAGTGTATAATGCATAATTTGGGATGCATCTAATGGCATCTGGAAACCTGTGGGAGTCAGCCAATCAGATTTAGTTTTTGCCTTCGTGAAAGTGTTTATTTCCACTTTAGTGTACTATCTACATCAGACATTTAGAATAAACAGTTCCCTTCCAAAGGGAACTTCTACGCTGCGTCCTCTAGAGGGCGCCATGGGAACACCTCCAGCGTGACCGGTTACCTGAAGCATGATTACAAACACTCAATGCACTTGACATTGGCAGGTGGACGCCTATGACGCAAGCTAATGAGCGTCTGCGGGTATAAAAGGGCGCCTGTGGCATACATCATCCTATTTTTTCCTTCAGGGGACCTTGTTTCTGAAGTGTGAGTAGATATGTCTGTTGAGAAGCGCTTTAGGAGGTGTGTCGATCCGTGTCAGCGTTATCTGACACTAGACACCACACAATCTATGCGTTATGTGTTTGGGCGAAGAGCACGCGCGCTCTGTTCTCGAGGGAATGGAGTGCGTTCATTTGAGCCTTTTTCTGTGGGAAAAAGCTCCGCTCTCGGTTGTCCCTTTTTCTCGAGAGAATTGGGGCGAATCATCTGCCACCCCGCGGCTCGGGTCCAGCCGCTGCTGAGGCAGCGAAGAGACTGAGTTCGCGGCGATCGCAGATGGAGCTTGCGAACGAGTTTGAGAGAGGAAATTTTCATCTCGCGCTCGACAGCGGATGACGAGAGTGAACTGCGGGAGGAAGATGTATTGTCTGTTACATCTTCTGATCCAGCAGAAGTGATTTGCTGGCTCATGGTGGGCTGATGAAGGCGAGAGGATATTTCTGAGCCTTCTCAGCTTGTCTCTGCCCGCGATGTAGAGCTGCTGGAGGTTATGAAGCGTGTGCTTCTGCTAGGTAAACCTACAGTGGAGGCACGGAAAAGGGGGAGTGGCTCGCAGTAGACTTGATGAGCGATCTCTCTCTGGCATAACCTCCCAGCTCCCGTGAGCCTCCCATTCCTTCTCCAGATATTAATAGTAAGATCGTAAACCATATTCAGCCCGCATCCATCGGTATAAGCATGCTAATTATGCTGACATCGAAGGGAGGCGCGAGCGCGGATATACGTCGATGCCCCCAGGGGCGCTTGCGAGCTAAAAAAAAAAAGAAAAGAAAAAAGTGTATTTTTTAACCTGGATCGCATGTTGTTAGGTCTCCTCTCACTTCAGAGAGTCGTTATGTTGAGACCTCCACTCTTAAGAGCTCCTGTACCTGGATCGAGTGTTGCTAGGCTTCTTCTCATTTAAGAGAGTCATTCTACTGAAGCCTCTGCTCTCCAGATCTCCGCTTAGGCAGCACCATTAGTATGTAGTCTCTATTGTGAGCCTCGCTAGCTGTCTTTGGCGCTGAGTGTAGTCAGGTCTCCTCTCGCTTAGAGAGTCGGTATGCTGAGACTCCACTCTTAAGAGCCCTCAATAGGGTTGAGTGTTGTAAGGCTTCCTCTCGTCAGTGAGTCATTCTGCTGAAGCCTCCACTCTATAGAGCTCCGCTTAGGCAGCACTATGCACAGGCTCTTTCTTGAGCCTCACGAACTGCCTCTGGCGCTGAGTATAGCAGGTCTCCTCTGAAATTAGAGAGTCTCATGCTGAGACCTCCACTCTTAAGAGTTCCCCTACCTGATCGAGTGTTTGCTAGGTGTTCTCTCGGTTTAGAGAGTCATTCTGCCTAAGCCTCCACTCTCCATAGCTCCGCTTAGGCAGTACTACGTGCATGCTCTGTCCTGAGCCTCACTAGCTGTTCATATCGTCGAGTGTAGAAGTCTCCTCTCAATCTAGAGAGTCGCTTTCTGAGACTTCCACTCCGAGAGCCTACTCCTCGTGAGCTAGTCTATGATGTCGAGCTTTGAGCTGGCCTAAAGAGGGTTTTTTTGACCCTAGTTCTGCTGGGCAGTGATGGTGTTCCTCGAGTCTGTGACTTAGAATCCAGCTTTTGGACACTCTTTCCCTCAGCATGGCGGCGTTGGCATAGCGTTCCCATAGCGCCCTCTAGAGGACGCAGCATAGAAGTTCCCTTCAGAAGGGAACGTCTCAGATTACGTATGTAACCATAGTTCCCTGAGAATAGGGAACGAGACGCTGCGTCTCCTGGCCATGCTTCGGGCATTCCTGTCGGCGTCCCCTTGAAAAAAGAGGATGATGAATCCACAGGTGCCCTTTTATACCTGCAGACGCTCATTAGTTTGCTTCATAGGCGTCCACCTGCCAATGTCAAGTGCATGGGTGTTTGTAATCATGCTTCAGGTAACCGGTCACGCTGGAGGCATTCCCATAGCGCCCTCTAGAGGACGCAGCGTATCGTTCCCTATTCTCAGGGAACTTTGGTTACATACGTAACCTGAGACGATTTGTATCAGACTCCATGTGTGTGTGTGTGTGTGTGTGTGTGTTGTGTGTGTGTGTGTGTGTGTGTGTGTGTGTGTGTGTGTTGTGTGTGTGTGGTGTGTGTGTGTGTGTGTGTGGGTGTGCTGGGTGTGCTGGGTGTGCAGGTGTGCTGGGTTTGTGTGTGTGTGTGCGGTGTGTGTGTGCTGGGTGTTCCTGAAAGTGTTCTCAAGGTAAGTCATGTGTGAACAAACAAGCTGTTTGCTGTTCATCTGTGTTTCTGTAGAAGTGCTCCAATAGTTTTAGAATGTGTGTAGCCCCCAACATGCCAGTGATGGGCAAAAGAACAGAAGCTTTGCTCATCGTTGTGGGGTTTGCTCAGTGTTGGGGGTAACGCATTACAAGTAACGCGACGTAATAATATTAACTATTTCCAAGTAACTAGTAAAGTAAAGCATTGATTTTTAATTTACTAGAAAATATCTGAGTTATTAAAAGTAACGCTAGTTACTTTTTTTCCATTATTGACTGACAGTGCGCTGTGTGAACATGATCGTACTGTAGTTCTAGAGACTAAATGTGAATGTGTATTATTAATTCATCCCACTTGCAAAAAACAGATTCAGTATTCCTCAAAATGAATTAATACAGTAAAATGCAAACTCAGAATATGACGCAAACCTGCAATAATTAAATATGTTAAACAACACAAATATATCTAATCTCATTTTATTAACCAATGTGTTTGCTGCTGACCTTTGATGATCCAGTTCAACCATACTAATAAGCAAAAATTACTTTAGATAAACTAACAATTGTGCTTCGTTGTTTTAGTTTTTTATTGCTGAAGAGTGTTGAACCTTCTTTTTCTGCGTTCTGCTGTACAGACGTGAATTTACTTTTCCTTCAGCCTGAGGTTTATTCATTACACTTTTTGGTGTGAAAGGCTTTACATTTGCTATAAATAGAACTTCTTGTATTAACGCAAAAGTAACGCAAAAGTAATGTAACGCATTACTTTCCATAAAAAGTTACTAAGTAACATAATTAGTTACTTTTTTAGGGAGTAACGCAATATTGTATTGCATTACTTTTAAAAGTAACTTTCCCCAACACTGCTGCTCAGTGCATTTGAAGTCATCTCTTTTAAAGACCTCCTGTGTCTGCGGTGATCCAGTGATAGATCGTCACCCAAGCCTTTTCTGACACCCAATCCTAGAATCTGTGGTTATAAAACACCTCACGCATTTCCGTACACCGCCGAATCAGACCGTGAAAAAAAAATCTAATTTCGTTCCTCTCCACAGATAGGCTAAGGCTGATATATGTGTTTGTGTGCAAGTGTTTCTGCAGGCGTCCTTATTTGTGACCCCACTGCCCTCGCAAAAAAAATGGATTTCTCGAATCATTTGTTCAGATTTCTGACTTTATATGTATTTTAGAATACTTGTTATCCATTTTCTCTTGTTGTCTGTTTAAATATAAAATACAAGTTTTGTAACATTTCTTTCCTGTATCTCTGTGTTTAAGGTTTATTTACAAAATGTCTGATATATGCTGTACATGAATGCATTTTTAAATGTTTGACTCAATCATTTTAGAGCATCTATTGCATTTTTATTAAAAACAATAAAAACTAACATTAAATAAACCGATACATTCAGTTTTTTTAAAGTATTTTGCTCTGACATGACATAAAAATAGATGTAAGTGGGCTCTTTAAACTGTGAACATCACAAATCGTTTGTAATTACCTACAAGCTTTTCACTTGAGCATCAGCAAATGCATGGCTGTCTCTGTGACAGGAGTCATTACAGGTATGAATACAATAGTGTTGATTATTTAAGTGCTTCTGCTGTCCAGGGTTAAGAAGAAAGGGCTCTTAATGTGACTTAAAAATGCATTCCCCTTTTCATCTCTGTCATTTTTGGTGATGGCAGCTCTCTCAGCTGTCATTGTGCATAAGGAACCTTTGCTTGCCTTGAGGGATTCATCTAGGCTGTGTATTAGGTATGATATGATTAAATGGTGATTGTAGTTGCTAATTGCTTTGGGGTTGTCCTCGGCATTTGAGATCTATTTTAGCTAGTATTGTGTATTCTCTGAAACTGTCCTTGTGTACATAGTTTAAATGACCACAATTGCACAATTGTGCAGTGCTTTAATAAAAAGCACATTCTTAAAACATAAATGTCAATGTCAGAATGGGTGATTATATTAGTGTTTGGAGAGAAAGGCATATACAATTTGGAATACTTATATTTTAGGCTAGATTACAATAATAAAGGTGTTGAAAATAGATTGCATCCATACATACTTTAGGGGTTTAAATAGATTTATCAAGACACAATAGTATGCTGCAGAAGTACATTCACATACTTTCTCATCACAAGTGCCATACTTATTTTTTTATACTCAGTAGAAAGTTCGCATTTAGCCAGAGAGGAAAATATTAATGATATCGGTAACACTTTAATATAGGGATCTCACCTGCCTGATCATCCTCCTGCTGCATCTTCTACGCTTATCTGATCATCCAACGCCTTAGCCATGCTTTTGTGTTCAATAAAGCCTGCTTAAACTTTACTTAGCATCTCTCTGGTTTATGTACCCCTAACAAGAACTTATTAATGCCTTATTTTGCATAACCATATTTTAGACCCCTTAATCGTACCTCATAACTAAACTTATCAACTGCCTTATTAACCAATAATACGCAGCTAGTTATAATTGATCCCCAACTAAATAGTGTGGCCCTATTCTATTCTGTTCTATTCTATTCTATTTAGTCCAAGACTTGCTGCTGCAATTACAGAATCAGCATCTGTGGATGATGATGTGATGTTTCAGGCTGAAATTATGTTAAGTAAACGTGTGTTATAGTAAGAGCTGGGTAGTAACTGATTACATGTAATCTGGATTAGGTAATCAGAGAAAATTACATTTTAAAATACTCTTAATCAGACTACAGTTACTTTTTTATGGATTACATATTATTCACACAATAGCAACAAATTGTTCATAATTCATTGATTCTCCCTAATTTCTCTTTTTCATCTTTTACATTTTCCTTTCTAAAATAACCCTAATTCTTAAAAACTGTTGGATCAAGATTAGTTTTTGAGTAGTAGCGCTGCACAATGGCATGCTTAAAATAAGATGGAACTTTCCCACTGATTAAACTGTTATAAATTATTGACAGTAAACTAGGAGTAATAGCGTCAAGTGTCCCTCTAATAAGAGACAAGGAGGGACAACATCCAAAGAACAAAAAGGTGGGCTTCATTTTATGAATAATTTGCACCAAGTAACTATGAGACACTGAAGTAAATTCAGATAAATAGGTAGAAATTGATGTGGACTGAGGAAGTTCCAGAGATGAGGGAACAATACATGATCTTATATCATCGATCTTTTCAGTAAAAAACTTAAGAAAGTTTTCCAGGCCCATAGAGACGGATCTGGATATAAATTAGACATCGATTTAACACACTATTAATGGTATTAAATAATATTTTTGGACTATGAGCATTTTTAGCAATGAGATCAGAAAAATAATTTTCCTTTGCAATCTTAACAGTTTTTTGATAGTGAATCATACACTCTTTGACGCAATCATATGATATTTGTAATTTATCTCTCTTCCACTTCCTTCCGCTTTTCTCCATTTCTGTCTAATCGCCCTAGTTTCATCATTAAACCAGGGCAGGATGAACACGACTTCTAGTTTTTTTTCAATTTAAAAGGGCAACAACATCAAGTATATCTGAACATAGTCCGTTAAACTTATTAACCAGCTCGTCAGGATTACCTCCAAGACAGTTAGACTCTAATTCATAAGTTATAGGGAATAATATAAGCATCTAAAAAATTTTTAGATGTGGATGAGTTAAAAAAAAGAGTACACCGGTATGCAGAGGCACGGTGTAATACAGGACTAGGGACAGCTGTGTTAAAAGTAATAGACTTATGATCAGACAAAAAGGATTCTTCAATACCTACATCACTAACTAAAAGGCCATAAGGTAAAATTAAAATCAAGTGTGTGCCCTTGGTTATGAGTAGGACCAACAACAGAATTGTATAGAGATGAAGGTGTCAATAATTTGTAAAACTCTTTAACCATAGGCTTCAAGGGACAGCAACCTTGTATGTTAAAATCGCCCAATATCAAGAGCCATCTGCATTCGGCACCACAGAGGATAAGAAATCGAGAACTCACTTATAAAATCCTTATTGTACTTGGGGGTCTATAAATAAGTATAACAAAATAGTGATTTGCAGCCGTCCATCTTAAATAGCTGAACTTCAAAGATAGAAAACAATTCTGAGGCAAGTAGACAGCATTTTAGTTTATTTATAAAGATAGTAGCTAAGCCCCCACTACGACCAACTGACCTTTTCATGTTCAAAAAGTTTATCCTTGGGACAAACTTCAGAGAGTGGACCAAGTTCACCAGCTTTAGCCACGTCTCAGTCCATAAACAGGAAGTCCAACTCATTAGATACATTTTGTTCATTAATTGCAAATGTCTTGTTTGAAATCGATCTTACGTTTAGCAGCGCCATCCTCACTACAGTGGAGACCCTTTCCTGATGATTGGATTGATATGTTGTAGAATTATAATGTTGATGCTCCAACGACGGGGATAATCCAATGAACGAAGGTTGCGGGATTAACTCCTCGTCTACAGACCCGTGTCTTGGAGAAGTACTCTTTGGACGAGAGCACCGATCCTAGTTTGCTCGGATAAACAGACAAGGCACCGCGCTGGAGGGACGACAAATACGAAATCCGGGCCATGGTCACAGCTAGAAACCAGACTCCAAGAGTCCGTATGACTCAGGCCTCCAAGCGACAACGCGCGGAGGTACCTCCTCACGCGTACCAACACACCACCGCGTGTTCCCCGTCTTCTATAGCGTTTCTTCCTCTGATGATATTCACAGTCCGGTAAGCGACGTATTTCAGATGGCAACATAGACAGGAACGGGGGATCAGGAATCTTGTATCCTCCGTGGTTTGAATCAGAAACAGTTTCTACGGTCCATCGTAGATTAAGGAGAAACGAGCGATCATAAGCAAGCACTGTAGTAACTTTTTGAGCAGACGTGCAGACAAACAAGACAAAAATACTCAATAGAGATAACACAGACACCAAGCGACGGCTTGGTGCATCAGATCTCCTGCGGTTTTCATGTTCCTGTGCTCCTTGCTTTATGTCATTAAAAACAGTATTATTTGAGTTATCTCCCTGTCTCCTCGCTCCTTGCCCCTGGTGACTGTGACAGAACAGCTGACCGAAAAGAGAAAGATGACTTCAGCTGAGGACGCGCTGTGGGGGTTGCGGCAGGGCGGTCTGAGGTTGGAGCGATACGTGGAGGGTTTCCTCGAGCTTGTCAACCGGGTGAGCTGGCATGACGCCGCTCTAGTTGCGTGTTTCCAGCTGGGATTGGATGACGAGGTTATGTGCTGCGATCCTCCTGTAGGTGATTTTCCCCTGATCGAGCTCATTAACCTAATTCTCTTTCTCAACGGTTCTGACGGAGAAGGAACCGTTGAGAAAGAGCTTGTTCCAGCTGGAACGCACTGTGCCTCCCCAGCTCACCCCACCCCGAGAACCTCCGCATACCTCTCCAACCTCTCCAACGGCTCCCCCCGCCTGCCCAACTCCAAGGACCCCACCTTCCTCCGAAGCAACGCCGTCCGCAGCTCACCCAAGCCCGCCATTCGCGAGAGATCGACGCTGCCGTTCGCGGAGATTGACGCCGCTATTTGCGGCCCCCACAAAACTGCCGCCGTTCTCGGCCCATGCAAGGGAAGCATTCGGTAGGGTGCATGCAGACAATTCCCTCAACACCAGCTTGGAGCCTGAACATCACTTTGCTCAAACTAACTGGATTACACTGACAGTAATGCACTACCAAGCTTCATACATGCCACCTAATAAATTGCACCAATATCAGTTTAGGGTGGTGTAAGAATAAGTGACGAGGTTGCAGAAGATCTCGATGAAGATTTTTATTGCAGCATAGCAGTGACAAAGTACACGTTGTACCTTGGGTTCAACGGAGTCAGAATGAACCCAGAACATCTTAAGTTCTAACCTTTTATACATTTTCAGTCTACTACTCGTGTAAATAAAGTTGCTCCTGTCGTAACAGCTGTAGTCTGTAAGTTCTGACACCCCTTTGTCTGAGGTGGTTCTCAGTGTTCCACACCTGCTCCCATTATACAATTGGTCACCATTTGTTTAGGATGGGATCATCCCAAATGGTCCACAAACAACATAACTGTTGACTTTCTTCACTATAATAATTAAGCAATTTTGGGAAATGAGCATGATCAAACCTATTGTGGAGTGGAAGCTGGGCCGAGGCAGACAAAAGATTCTTACAGTGGGGATTAAAAAAGATTATACAGTGAATGAAGTCAAGTTTACCTCATTGTGAATAATTAAAGGATTACCTTTCTAAATACTGATAGTGAATATAAAGTGCCTTGAATTGGCCTACATAGTTATAATTATTAATACTGTCAGGTATAATGATGCTTATAATTATAGCTATCATGATCAAAATAATATTAATTATATCCATAGTCAGGGTCCGTGCCTCAATAACAGGCTTGCTCATTATAGTTTAGCACTGAGTTATTTATGTTTTAATTAGCTTATACTCTCTGTTTATGAGTTAAACTTAACCTTCCATGATCTTTTTTTTGGGAATATATGAAAAAAAAAGGTTAAATGGTTAATTTATCTTAGTGTAGGCAGACTCTACATGCTGACAGACTGTATGGATGATGGTTTCACCCTGCTCCATGCAGTGGCTTCTTCACATTATGGTTGACCTTTTCCAGAATGTTCTCTCTCATCTTCTCTGTGTGACCTTCCTTTGATCTCGTCAGAGCTCTCGCTTTTTTTCTTTCAGTTCCAGTCAGAACTCATACATCTGCTGAATGATTTATTTATGGCACCACTCCTCAACCACCTCTCTTTTTTCTGTTTCAGACATACACCTTTGCTTTTGCTTTATTTGTTTCCATCTGTGTCAATACCATCAGGGTTTTTGTTGTTGTTTTTATTAGTTTATTATACATTTCTGTCCTCTCTACTTCCTTTTCTTATAATTTTTCCTCTATTTTTTTAAGTTAGAAGAGTTTTAATTTTTAGATTTGCAGCAGTATTTAGAAAGGTATTAAAGACTTACAAAATATCTTGATGCTTGTTCAATAGGCCTACTTATCTTCATTTCCAAAATACCAGGGCCATTAGCTGAGGCTACCTGCTATCACGAGGATAGTCATGTAATGGGGAACTGTACTATATGAGGAGTATTCGGTCCCTGGATTCGAACAGAGCATCTTGGAAAACATAGAGCTCCTTTTCATAATTAAGTACATCATTAAATAGCTTTGCACAGGGCTGTTATAGTTATTACACAAACAGAGAGTGTTTCCCTGTCCCAGTCTTACAGAACCTTCATTAATTACAGAAATAATTTAAATACAAGTAACCCAGTAGAAATGAGCTACATAGCCAACTGAACCCATTTGTGGGCATCTGTAAAACTATGTGTGAGATTGAGGAGTCTGCGTTGTACATGTGTGTGTATATATATATATATATATATACAGTACGTATGTATGTATGTATTGCCATGTTATTCACTTATTCTTATTTATTATTTCATAGGAGTAAAATCAGATCTCTGACTTACCAGTACGCACTGAATTATTATTCGTTGTCAAACACGTCTGTCTCTTTATAAACCAGCTAAATGAGTAATGTTTTCCAGCAAGTGTTATTGCTATTTTTAATTGACATTACACTAAATGTGTACAAACCAAAGGATACCATCAACATTCACAACTATTCAATAACAATGTGCTTTTTTCATAAATAATTACCACACACCCAAAATGGAAAGTCAAGGCTTAAAGAAAGTAGAACAAGTTACTTTCAGGTAAATACGATTTGACTTTGGCATTCATTAACTCAAGGATAAACATGCTTTGTGCTGTCCACAATGCAAGACATTTACAAACCAAAGACTCTTACTACATAGATAGCATGGGCTTCTGATAAATCACAAACAAAATATACTTCATGGTACTTTCAGTGCTTCGGTTTTCAAATAAAACATTTCAATATTTTAAAATCACATTTTAATTTTTTTTATTTTGCATGATAAACAACTGTTTGGTACTGCCACTTTATAATCAAAGTAAACAGATCACCTCAAGTGAGTCCATATGAAGGAAATGGCTGTGACTGTGCTAGAATACCCTCTTATATCCTCCTCTTATCTTTTCTCCCCCTCAATTCCCTTGCTAACATTCCTTTCAGTTTCTTCCTTTTATTCCCCTGTCCTCTTTCCATCCCATCCCTTTTCTTGCTTTCTTCATCTGGCTGACCTTATCTCTCCGGCTCAATCATCTTGCATGCTGAACTGGACGAATGTTTCTGACGGTGAATGAGAAGGTGTATGGGGGGTTTCTAAAGGGTAAAATCTCTGTACCTGTATCGCCACTTCTCTCCTGAAGAGACTGTTATACAATGAAATATGACAGTGTTCTCTGTCAGCCAGGCGGGCACAATTCAGCCCTTTGTCTCGCCCTAGCTCCCGCCTTACTCTCCCCTCCTTCCTATCCCTCTCTCCCAGTCTCCCCTGCTGCACACGCACTGCACCATATCTACATATTTGCTGTAATTGACATTTTCCATTTGGCAGGTTCTATATCTCCTCCCTGCCGTTGCCTTGGAAACGATCACAGGGCCTCAGGTTAGCAAGTTAGCACTGCTGACTGGAAGGCAACTCATCTCATCTCTAATACTCCTAACCTTGACTAGAAACCCCTGTCTTCCCCTTAGGGACAGTTTAAGATGCTAAACAGTCAATTTTAAGACCTAATTATATTTAAGGATTAATAAGAAATGTATTACGCTACTTGGTTGAATTAGCATCGACGTGTTGTCCATGCAATCCTTTCATTTCCTAGTGGGCTTATGTCTCCAGTGTAAACAATTTTACATCAAGCCAACCAGTGATTTTTTATCTAGTGTCTGCCTTGCTAATTTGACCTTCTAACAACAAGGTTATCTTAAATTTCTATCCACAATCGCAACAAGGGAAAGAAAATCCAATGAATAAGAAAACAGTTGAAAAATCAATGTAGCCTCAGGGCTAATCTGAGGGCTTAATTAGACAAATTTCAATGAAAGGTGGTTTAAATCCATATTCTGCACATTTCCATGTCTCTCTGCTGGTTGAAGACCCTGATGAAGATAAATGTTCCTAACAACAAATGAGAGCAGCAGGTTTGTATTACCCCACCGAGTTTGATGGTTTAAAGTGAATAAACTAATATTAAACAAATAAGATTAAAAACAATTTAAATGAAGACATTATTTTAGTTGGCAAAGCCCAAGATTATAAGATTTTGGGCCAAATTGTGTTCAAACTATATTTATTCCTCAAATAAACCAAAATAAATACTATACTGTCTATATGGGACTTTTGTATCCATTCCTCCACATTCTCCTTCCTAACTGGAGTGTATGACCTTGTAGTATATTTAGATTGCCTTTAGGCAAAATGGATCTGGTAGACGTAAAATGTCATTTTAAGTATGCCTTTTGCCTTGTAGTTTTTATTTGAACACCTGAACAATTGACACAGATTAATTAAATTAAATTCAAGATTATTTGTATATCGCTTTTTACAATACAATCGTTGCAAAGCAGCTTTACAGGAAATTACATTTCTACAATAGATTTATATATTGTAGAAACTTAATATATTTAACTTATGGCAAAATTGTCTGAGGGTTGGCTTCCTCGGAGGTCATCATCTATTCTCAGGTGTTTGGTCATCTCAGATCATTAAAGGGTTGGATCCAGACAGAAGCTTGTGCAATTCCTATTTATTACGGGATGTTAATCCCGTGGCAGAAACAGAGAAACAAATAGAGACATAATTAGCATAGCTGTTGTTCCATCAAAGCAAAAATAAGTTTAGATTACATTATAGTTTGCAAAGAAATGACAAAACAGGAATCTTTTGGGGCACATTTTTCTTTTAATGTCTACAATTTCATTACAACACATTATTTCACCAAGTCTTAAAAGCAGAGTTTACCCAAAAATACTTTATTTACTTCGATTTTGTATTCATCCCATATGTGTCAGGGTGGTGAAGGAAGAGGGATCAGTTGCAGGGATAACAGATATTTATTGAGTTTCAAAGACAAAACAGGAACGTCTCAGGTTACGTATGTAACCATGGTTCCCCGAATGGGGAACGAGACACTGCGTCCCCTAGGGGTCGCTACGGGGAACGCCCTCAGCGTGACTCGTGTCTGAAGATACATATGTAAAAACACCACCTGTTGGCCGGCGACAGCCCATGACGTCACTACCGCGTGCCACAATATAAGTGCCGCCGGGATCATACATCATCAGCTTCTTCGTCTGAAGCTTGCATCCGAAGCATGGCCCAAAGCCTAGGGGACGCAGTGTCTCGTTCCCCATTCGGGGACCATGGTTACATACGTAACCTGAGACGTTCCCCTCCATGGGAACTCGAACTGCGTCCCCTAGGGGTCGCTACGGGGAACTTTATACCCACTTTCACCAGCTGAGGGGAATGCAAGCCAATTTCGCGAAAAAGGCGAGCACTAAGCCAACTCTACCACCGGCTAAGGGAGTTGCCCCTGGGACGGCTGATGGCTGTCAGTATATTATCCCCTTCGGCCAAAGGCCCGAGCTGCATACCCTAGTATTTACCTGCTAGGTGCCGGGATTACGGGCCTAGGGTAGAGCTCAAAGTCTTGGAATCAGAAAAGAATCCTTTAAGGGACATGGCCAGGCACCTGACTCACTAGGTCCTGGCCGATCACTCAGGGGTTACCACTTGCTCTGTCCAAGCTTACTGAGGGAACTGTCTCAACAGACCTCTTGGTAGCGTACACCCCTTCTTTTTTTCTGTTTTTTTTTGGACCCAAAATATATGGGAAAAAGGGAGCGGGGCCCAAGGCACAAGCCGGGGCTTTAACCAACTCAAAAAAGGGCACGAAGCTGTGCGCGTAACCCTACCCTTACGGGATTTTTAGAAAGAACGCAGAATCTTTGATGTGCGGACTTACCACTGAGTGGATTTTAGAAAGTGCCCAAAGTCTCGCGTGTGCACTTATTAGAAGAACGTTCTATGCCCTGGAGCGGAGAACTACTCATTCCTCGGAGTGAGAGGGAACTCAGACGCTCAGAAGGGAGCGGCAAGCTCATAGATGACCCTCTGGTTGAGGGGAGCAATGCTGGCTCGACCAACAAGGCGAGCGACCTATCACAGAGCTCTGGGGGGCGGAGAAACTCGGACGCTCAGAAGGGAGCGGCATGCTCATAGGTGACCCTCTGGTTGAGGGGAGCAGTGCTAGCTCTACCGACGGCGAGCTCTGGAGAGCGGAGAACTCATTCCTCGGAATGAGAGGAACTCAGCTACCAATGAGGAGCTCTAGAGCGGAGAACTCACTCCTCAGAGTGAGACCTATAACGAGTTCTGGAGAGTGGAGAACTCATTCCTCAGAATGAGAAGGCACTCCGCCGCTCAGAAGGGAGCGGCAAGCCCAACCATGAGCTCTGGAGAGCGGGGAACTCATTCCTCAGAATGAGAGGGAATCCGCCGCTCAGAGGGAGCGGCATGCTCATAGGTGACCCTCTATGGTGAGGGAGCAATGCTAGCTCGACCAACCAGGAGAGCAACCTATCACAGAGCTCTGGGGAGCGGAGAACTCATTCCTCAGAATGAGAAGGAACTCAGACGCTCAGCAGGGAGCGGCATGCTCATAGATAACCCTCTATAGTGAGGGGAGCAATGCTAGCTCGACCAGCAAGGAGAGCGACCTATCACAGAGCTCTGAGGAGCGGAGAACTCATTCCTCAGAATGAGAGGAACTCAGACGCTCCGCAGGGAGCGGCATGCTCAAAGGTGACCCTCTAATGAGGGAGCAATGCTAGCTCTACCTATAACGAGCTCTGGAGAGCGGAGACTCATTCCTCCTCAGAATGAGAAGGAACTCAGACGCTCAGAAGGGAGCGGCATGCTCATAGGTGGCCCTCTGGGTGAGGCGAGCAATGCGGGCTCTACCAACAGCGAGCTCTAGGGAGCGGAACACTCATTCCTCGGAATGAGTGGACATTCAGACGCTCCGAAGGGAGTGGCATACTCATAGGTAACCCTCTTAAGGTGAGGGGAGTAATGCTGGCTCTACCGACAGCGAGCTCTGGAGAGCGGAGGACTCATCCTTCAGCGCTCAGAAGGGAGCGGCATGCTCATAGGTGACCCTCTAGGTAAGGGGGGCGGAAAACTCATTCCTCAGAATGAGAGGGAACTCACCTTTTTTGCCTTTGCTTAGCAGAAATTTCCACCTAACTCGGTCAGGTGGAGTTTTACGGTGGTTACAGGGGAATTAGAGAGGAATGAGAGGGCTTGCCTCTCTCTGACCCGCGCCTCCTCACCCTACCTAGCCGCAGGAGGGGGAGGGGCATGAGTCGCGAGACTAGCCTTCTGAGCCCATCTCTGACCCTCAGACCGAGATGGCTAGGACCCCTGGTTGTTCGGCTCAGACCTGGATTTTATAGAACCTTATCCAGGTCTTTCAGCAGATCAGTCTGGTACGCCTTAGTGTGCAACGAAGCAACGGTCTGACCTGCTGCTGCATATGCCCTGCCATTTAAGCGAGATTCAGGGGCTTAGGTGGCCAGGGGGAGTCTTGAGAGAGGATGTCTGGCCACAGAGAGATAAGCTGGTTATCATCTCTTTCACAGGGCATCCCTCATAGCCATTTTCACTATGCTGAAACCTATGAATACGAGAAAAAATAGCTTTTTCCACTCTTCTCAATCTCCACATCGAGATTTTATGAAGAAAGGAAGGCTCACTCGAGCTGGGGGTATTTTGGCCAGAAAGATTAATTTTTATGATCCACAACCTCCAAAAACTCGTTCATATGCAGAGAAGAGCACTAGCCGCTGAATCTGATTATGTCAGAAAGATCGCATCGTCACAATCCAGCAGCTCACTCTCGTTCTCGGCCGACGCGCGCGAAAAGGGGCGGTCCCTCTCTCACTCATCGGCCACATCCAACTGCTAATTTCATTCGCCTCCGTGCCTCGGCAGCGGTGGGTCCCGAATCGCGGGAAGCAGACGGCTGCCCCTCTTTCCTCGAAAAGAGGGACAGGACGAGAGCGGAGCTTTTACATAGAAAAAGCTCACAGTGCACGCAGATTTCCCCTCAAGGACATCGCGTGCGTGCTCCTTGCCCAAACAAAAGACGCAAAGATTGTGTGTGCCATCGGGTTTCAAATAACGAGGACGCGGATCCACACACAATCTTAAACGCCTTGCTAGTGCTCGCCATTTGATAGAGAGAAAACTGTACTCTTACCAGAATGCACGCTTCAAACAAACCAGTCAGTGAAGACGAAAAAGCTGATGATGTATTTTCCGGCGGCACTTATATTGTGGCACGCGGTAGTGACGTCATGGGCTGTCGCCGGCCAACATTGTTGTTTACATATGTATCTTCAGACACGAGTCACGCTGAGGGCGTTCCCCGTAGCGACCCCTAGGGGACGCAGTTCGAGTTTCCCATGGAGGGGAACTATAGCCACTGTCTGAGAAGGTAACTGGGAGATTCCAGCCAGGTCTGTGGAAGAGAATGTCAGCTCAGCAGGAGGCATCTAGGAAAGGGGTTTCAGAGTGAATGGCAGAGAGCAACAGTCCAAGAGCAACGAGATAGACAAGCTCTCCACTGAACTCCAGAGCACAGGGAATGGCAACGGTGAGAGAGAGAGAGAGAGAGAGAGAGAGGATGAGTGGTTCCAGGAGGATGAAGGCAGTAGCCTGGCTGACTTAACTGAAATCTCCTGAGGGTGGTGGACGAGACTGATATTAGCTATGCAGCTGGATGGATAGAACCGTATAGGGCAGGGAAGCAGGTAGAGCTGGGCAGCAAGGGATGGGAAGGAGGAGGCAGGCAGTAGGGAGTCCAGCAGCCAGAGCGAAAGGGGGGAGCAAATGGGGAAAAGAGAAAAAACTAAACCAAAGAAAAACTAAACTAAAAAGGCAAGAGCTCAAAAAACAAGGAACTAGATGGCACAAAACTAACTAAATAAAAAACTAATATCAAAAATTATAAAATAAATGCAAATGAAACTAAGCAAGACTCGGCTTAACAACAGTAGGAACACGATAACAGTCGCCAAGAGCCAGGTTAACTCAGCAGAGCAGAGATTCAATCTGGCACAGGAGAGAAAACAAGAGGGGAATATGAAGGGTGACTAATGATCTAAAATAGGTGTTAACTCTAACAATATAATAAGGTAACAAGAGGGGCGGGGTAACAATAGAGCACATGGCAAACACAAATACCAACTGACAGCCATGTGCTCTAGACAGACTAGGACACAACATAAACAAACTCATCAGACCAACGCATTAACAATATGACACCAATTCATCCTCAGAAAAACAGGTAATCTATCAGCCTAAGTCACCATTTAATATCATTGCATTGTTTTTCCATAAGGGAAAAAAAGCGTCATTCTGTGTACCTTTTATGTTCCACAAAAGAAAAATATATATACAGGTTTGAAACAGTGTAATGAGTTTACGAGAATTCTCTACAGCCAAATGTAAGAACATATGTAAATATTAAAGTGACCTACAAAAAGCCTTTAGGGGGTCTAATGCTATTTTGAGTTATATGCATGTTAACTTATTAGACCACAATGTTTGATTTTGATTGGTCAGTTGCAGGAATATGCAGTCAAATACTTTTTTTAATGACCTTTAAACTGTATATTTGTCCATACATATCTGCATGTCTCTCCTCAGTGTCTTTCTTTACACTTGATTAAATAATTTCACCTTGAATCAAAATCAGTGATGAGTAAAATAAATAGAGGAATAAATGTTATTACCCCAAAACAGCTCTGGATTATCAGCTAAAGTTGAATACTTCACTTCAGACAGCTAGCGTTCATAATAACAGACTTCTTATACTCTTGAAATCAGTGTTCTGTTTACTCCCAATTAAGAAAACGTGTATACTTAGGGAGGAGTAAACTCTGCAAACACTGATATTAAGACTGCATTTCTTGGGCTTGATTACTTTTCATAGTTGAATGGCTGCAGTAACTCAAGCAGCGAATGTTTTTGTGGCTGAATGAATCTGATGAAAATGACATAAATGCTGCAAACAGAGTGTGCAGGTCTATTCTCAGCTGGCCCATGCTAGTTCCAGATGGCACGCTCTCACCCTGATACGACCAGACTCTTACTGTCTGATTCAATCTATGCCAGGATTTGATGGTGTGTCCAGTTCCACTCCATTCCATTTGTCCGAGAGAGAGGGGGAGACAAATGAGAGAAGGATGCAGAGAAAGATAAATGGCTAGCAGGGACGAAGTCAGCTGCAATGCTAAATTGAAATGGAAAGATTGTGATCAGTTCGGGTCCTTTCATGTCAGCTGCTGCAGACTGTGGGATGTTAATTTGTTGGTATTTAGCACTGCACAGCCATATAAAGTAAAATACCCTAATCATAGACTGAAGCTTTGTGACTCATATAACAATCAATGTAACATATAAAGTTGATACATCTCTGAAATTGGGTAGAATTTTGAAGACTTGAGACTTGATTTGAGGCTCTAAAAAAAAGAAAAATGTAACTCCAATTTATGTTTGTAGAATATAGACACCATTAACTACACTAATCAGATTACTGTAATCTTTCTGCAGAATTGATTTAGATAGAAATCTTTTCATTCATTACTTACACACCTCCCATGCCTCGACCACCACCCCGGCCCACCCTCCTCTGTTGGCTTTAATTAGTTGTGGATTAAATTAAAGGCTATATGTTCGTGTTAATTGATTTATCTTGAGAGTCCATAATTACAGCCTCAGAATGGAGAGATCTCTGCAGTGTCGCTGGAAGCTCTACGAATATGTGTATGTGACTACGAGTGACTGAATATGTATGTGTGCATGCATGAATGTGTTTGCATACTCATGCATAAATAATTGTGTGTGTGTGTGTGTGTGTGTGTGTGTGTGAGGCAGCTTAGAGGTTAGCAGGCGCTCAAAAAGGCGACCATAATGAGGTGATGCAAATATACATAATGGTACTGCAATCAGACACAATTACAACCTTGTCATGGATGTAATTGCTTTGTTAGCGCCACTGAGTTGATCTGTTTTATGTTTCACTCATTTTGCTGGTTTAGTGAATCTGCTCTTTGTTAGTGACCCTGTCATCAATCTATTTGTTTTAACCAACAGTGTTAAATTTTACAATTATTCTACTGTTATGAGCTCATTGGCCCTTCTTTGAGCTGTCAGTCTAGTTCACACAGGCAGGTTCATAATTTTACGTATTTATCTGTGTGCTTATCCATTTGGGTTTTGTACAGAATGAGCTTAATGAACTCCTCAGAGGGTGTTAGGAAAGAGAAAGTCTTGCAGAAAGAGCTTGCACATATATTTACATAGTCAGATGATAAATAAGTTTCACCGTCCTGGTTTTCTCAGACATGTTCTTTTTGACTGAGACAAATGTCCTTAACGTCACTTGCATACACACACTCACACACTCTCTCTCTCTCTCTCATACACACACACACACACAAACATCCATAAAATACTAGACCAACATTTGTGTTGTTAGAAGTGTATGTTTAAATCATGGACTCATTCATTCAAACTTCTGATTTATTCAAAAACAATGCAAGTTTTTCTCATTGGCTATGTCTGAAATCACATACTCTCTTGAGTGGGTACTTACATTGAATAAGTAATTACTTTGCGATGCTAAAAAACTATTCCTTTATATGAATGTAATCCTTCCAGACATATTACATTCGCATGTTGTCATTGTCATGTGACCGATAAGCATCAGTGTTTCATAAATCCTCTCCCGTGGCCTCATGGGATGGACACTTCAGAATCTCACTGAAAGCAGTAGGTCATCTAGGTCAAGCTACTCTTGTAACATGCTGTTTTTTGCATATATTAGTATGCGATTTCGGATGCAGCTCTTATGAATGGATCATTGCTCACTTGATTTGTTCAAAAATACATATTAAAATACAAACCAACATATTTTCACTTGTGAATGTTTATCCCATTTTTTTGTTAATTTCAATTTCAGCAGTTTTTACAACCAGAGGCTGTGCAATGTTGTGGCATTTATGAAAACTCATTCATTTTTACTCTGAGTGATGACATATTGACCGTTCCAAGATGGTGGATGCATCAATGTGTCTAGAGCAGTCGAATGTGTCAACTAACAATACATATCTATGCATATAACCATCAGTTGTGATTCTGCATCATGTTTGTCACTAAGCAACTGCATTCAGAGTAATATAATATACAGGGCAGGGCTGTGTTATATGCAGTACTCATTTTATTGTGAGATCTGATCTGTTACTTCATAAGAAATTGATTTTAAATGGGGATTCATGACTTTTCTTCAAGCAGACTTTATTGTACAGTGTTTGTTTTTTAATAAAAGTAAATTTCCTGTATGCGTTTCCAAATTACAGAAGACACAAATTAATTATTGCCAAAACATTCCTCCTTGTGTCGGTGTGAACTCTTTTGCACCAGAGCACCAACCCCCTTCTGTTAAGTGACCTATGACTGATAGTTCATTATTAGCTGAACTGCGATTACTCCTCAGATATTACCACATTGATAATGTCTGATTCTCATTTAATAGCTTACTTCTGCTACATTTATAATGTGTTATTTCTACCAACCCAACCAATAATGAATTCCCTCTCATCCCATTCATGAACATCCCTCTAATTTTAGGTAAAGTGTTAGAGGGCAAAGTAATTCCCCTTCCAGAATGCAGGGATGCGGTCATGGAAATATGGATTTTCACAATGCATCCAGGTGTAAAATCCCATTTGGGAAGGGTTGGGATATGAGCTCTTCAGCTCCAGTAATGTGTGAGTACTGGCTGTTTAATCACGCTGAGGCATGGCTGGCACCCCTACATCTGTAAATGCTGCTATCCTGCAAACTATGTTTCTATTAAAAGCCACCAAAAAAAATGGAAAGAGTCTTCATTTCTGAAAGATCATAATTGAAGCTGGACAAAGAAAGTTTATCAGTTGTGATACTAGGAAACCTTTTACATTTGTGGCCCTTTCTGGAGTCATATTAATTGAAATATTAATGACCTTTAAGTGTCCTTGGCAAACAGTTGTGCCTGCAGTCTACTCTGTAGACTAGAAAATGAAGGACGGGGTGTCTGAAAAGCCTCCACCCAGACATACACCTCCCATGGGAAACTGTTTAGTGTATGGCTGCCAGGGGCCTGAAATGAAGTACCGCATCTTGTCACTGTCACTTAGGATAGCTGCAGAATCACAGGCCTTAACGTTGCATTCTGTTGGAATAAACATTCATCCATAACAACAGGAATCAAACACCTCCTCATCCTGCTATGTGCAATTAAAGATTAGCTACAAAAGGCAGTAAAAAGCGGCATCCTGCTGGTTCTAACAATGTTAAGAATGCAGCAGCTAAAGTAATATCAGAAACAACATTCATCTGACACGAACACAGGTGGGGACATGTCAACACTATGTTGTTGCATCTAAATAACATAATTTAAATCCTATTATGCAGTTATGGGCATTAATTAGGCATGTACTGGTGGTGAGGTGTTGAAAACATGATAAATAGGGCATTTAACATCTCCAATTAAGCAAACATTGTCCCTGTGCATATGGACTGTGCACTGTGTCTGAAGCTTAGAAATGGATATTTTCTCATTCTCTTTTTCTATCTTTACGTGGATGATAGTATGCTGGTTTAGCTGGAGATGAATTTCTATGCTTTTGTCATTTTTGGACCGTGGGGACAGGGGGATGGGGAGATGAGGGCAGAGAGGGAGATTGGAGTTGGCGAACAAGTGTAGCTTGATAAGTGTTTCTGCACTGCCAAAAAAAAAAAAAAAATTCAGTAAACAAATAATTAATAACCAGTAGCATTTTATTTTATTGAGGCTGAGGAAGACGTTTGGAAATTGTGTGAGCATACCTCAGGTTTAGTCTGCGGTGGGATAGCTGGGGGAAGTGGAGGGTATAGAGCTGCAAGAACAAAAGAAAAGAGGCTTGCCTTTCCTTGTCTTTTTGCCGGTCTCTCAAGCTTAAAGAACCCTAGTAATAGCTGCTCTGAGGCTCAGTCCTGCAATATGCATCAATTTGTCTTCCTCTCTCTTGTCTTCTCTCTCTTCTCCTCTCTGGTGTAAGGTAATGTGTGTGTGTGTGTGTGTGTGTGTGTGTGTGTGTGTCTCCTGGGAGCACGCCTCAGGGATTATAGCAAGGGGCAGAATGAAAAGATTTCATGGAGTCTGGTAATGGGTTTGTGTGTGTGTGTGTGTGTGTGTGTGTGTGTGTGTGTGTGTGTGTGTGTGGTGTGTGTGTGTGTGTTGTGTGTGTGTCAGGAAATGTGTTTGTGTGTGTGTGTTTGTGTGTGTTGGTGTGTTGTTGTGTGTGTGTGTGTGTGTGTGTGTGTGTGTGTGTGTGTGTGTGTTTGTGGTTGTGTGTGTGTGTGTGTGTGTGTGTGTGTGTGTGTGGTGTGTGTGTGTGTGTGTGTGTGTGTGTGTGTGTGGTTGTTGTGTGTGTGTGTGTGTGTGTGTGTGTGTGTGTGTGTGTGTGTGTGTGTGCTCAGGCTGACAATAAGGAGCCAGGAAAAAGAAAGGAGAGAGAGAAAGCATTAGAAACACAGACACAGGAGTAAGAGTAATGGATGGCACCACATACTGCAGACTCACTTGGTTCTTAGTTGGGAGTCTTGAGCTGTTTAAGTCTGACTCAGAAAGATGTGACTCATATCAGCATAAAGTAATCACTCAGAAACACTGTGTGAAGTCATTAGATATTCAGTCAGAGCCTGCCCATCTAATCATCACACCATGCAACAAATCTCAAAGCCCATGCTGAAGTTCTTTAATGGTTCTGTTTACTTGCACATGAAAAGTAATTAAATACTTAAAGATGCTTGGAACTCAAGTGCTTACTCTGAAGTGGCTGTTAGTGAAATCGTAGGCTATTCTTTTCCATATCTTATCACAGCAGTAACACTGCAAAGTGCACAACAATATTTAGTCAAGTAGAATTGGTTCCTAGATCAGTATCCTTTGGTTGACAAGTATGTTGTTATAGAATCAACAAAAATGTTGATCCAGAAATGTGTCTTACTTGATAAAACCAAGGTTAGCATGTAAACAAATAACTCAGTGAAGTCATGAAACAGAGGATCTATGTGTACGTGAAAATACATGTATCTATACTTTTATTAATGCATATGTGTGCAGCAGCTATGAGTTTTTAATTTCTCTCTCTTTTTTGCCATTTAAATGCCTGTTCAAAAATCAGATCACGTTATTGAAATGGCTTCTAGATAAACAAAATAGATTTCTTGCTATCCTTTTGTATTTTGCTAGATTTTCTACAAGAAAAAAAATGTAGGATAGGACTATTTGGTGGAATTGACTAGATCATGGGTATTAAAATCATAAGTGGGAACTGGGTGACACATTTGTTTTAGGTTTTGTTTATTTTTTCATCTTTCATCTTTAATTTAGAAATTTGTCATAGTATGTTTCCTATTTTTTGTCATGTGATTCCATTTGCCCCACATGTGATCTTGTTATGTGCATCCTTTTCTTCATGTATTATGTTTTTATTGGTTTGTTGTCTTGGCAGGTGCTCCACAGTTCTGTCTTTTCATTGGTTCATTGTCTTGATTACTTTGTTTTGTATCTGATTTACTGTTTGTCAGTAAACTGCACATTGGTTCTCAACTTTGACTCACCGTCAGTGGATAATATGTTACAGCGTGTCACAGTATATACCAGAATTCAGCCAGAGCAAATGAGAGTTTGCTAAAATAATGGCTACATAGGTATAGTATTTGGCTACTGAGAAATATTTTCCAATAGACCATGCATGATGTCATACACAAAGAGAAATTTGTAGATTATAGAGCACAGAGTAGAGTAGAAGTACATTTAGAAAACAGCTAAATGACAAAAATGATTTGGAATAGCATGCTATTTATTTTAGTAGTATATAATATCCATGTTAAAT
This sequence comes from Ptychobarbus kaznakovi, assembly GCA_027422405.1. Lineage (NCBI taxonomy): Eukaryota > Metazoa > Chordata > Actinopteri > Cypriniformes > Cyprinidae > Ptychobarbus > Ptychobarbus kaznakovi. Next base: position 17,312,434 of record CM049800.1, read on the forward strand.
ATAACCTTAAACTTAACCTTTATCCATATTACTAGTTGGTAACTACTACACTACTTTAGTGTCATTTAGTGGAACAAAAAAAAAGCATATTTCAAACAGTGCCCCTTTAGACGTGTTACGCCTCCCCCAACCCAAACATTAAAAACTATCACAGGTCTAAAAAAAGGCATGTCTCTTTAGGTAAAAACAGCCTAAGTTCAATAACATGTTCAATATACTAGCAACACTTTTTACTTGAAGGTTAGTATACCTGTCGAGAATAAACTCTGAAAGTTTGTCCGATTAATCGAAACCCAAACATCCATCAAATTCTTCCATTGTAAAACCACTGCCAATGTTTACCCTTGTCTCTTTGTATTTTGGTGTTTGAATTTTGGCTTGCACTTCTGTAACAGAATCTGAGTTTCTTTTATTTATGGGCTAAACATCCTCATCAGTCATCATGCTACAGTAGCCACGCCCCAAACTCACGCTATTGCATGCAAAGGCATATATGCAAACACATACAGTTTTACATTAGCAGTATCTGCAAAATGTTAACTATTTTACCAACATTAGAGGGATGACAAGAGCAACAAAGTGCAAGTTATTTTTTATTTAGTACTGACCTGACATTTCACATAAAAGACATTTGCATATAGTCCACAAGAGAAAAATAGTTATGTTTAAAAATGACCCCCCCTTGATTCTTAAAAGTTTAAATATGAACAATTAAACTGTCAGCTGTTATTCCAAAAAATCCCTACAGGTCCCACAAATTATTTGGTTTTCCTGCATCTTTTGCCTATCTGAACCCTTTCCAACAATGACTGTATGATTTTGAGATACATCTTTTCACAGTGAGGACAACTGATGGACTCACTATTACTATTACAAAAGGTTAAAATGGTCACTTATGCTCCAGAATGGAAACAATATAATAAGAGCCAGGGGTGTAAACTTTTGAACAGAATAAAGATGTGTACATTTTTATTATTTTACCTAAATATATATATATATGTATATATATTTTTTTATTACTGCCCTTCAGAAGCTTTTCCAGAAGACAAAATAAGTTCAATTTACCCATGATCTTCAAATTCAAAAAGTTCAAAGGCTCTCAATGCATCATTTTTTCCAGTTCGTCAGTTTGTAATTTGCATGTCCCTCAAGTTGTCCTCTGTGTGAAAAGAAGGATATCAAAATCCTATAGTCATTGTTGTAAAGCATTATATAAAAAAGATGCTGGAAAGCAAAATAACTTTGTGGGACCTGAAGGATTTTTCTGAAGATGATAGATCTAGAACTTCATATGGATAAATAAAGAATGTTCCACAGAAGTCGATATTTTGTAAATATAGGCCTTGAAAAAGCGGTCCCACTTTATATTAGGTGGCCTTATGTACTTACATAAAAAAAAGTACAATGTACCCTATGTGTCTATATGTTGTGACTCTGATCAGGTGTGCTTGCTGTGAGTCGGTTATATTATACCCCCTCTTCCAATCTTTGGTTCTTCCAAGCCATTTGTTATAAAGCAAGTTTGATTACATTTCAGATTAGAGCAGCAGAGAAGCGTTTGCTGCAGGAGTGAATTATGCACTGCTTTACCCCCCCCCCCAGTGTCACCCCTCACTCCCTCTGTTTCTTTGACCTTTAGGTCACACAAAAGAAAGCTGCATTAATCACAAGGACACCCTGTCAGAGAGAGAGAGAGAGAGAAAGACAGAGAAACAGCGAGAAAAAGGAGGGGTTGTACCATGGACAGTAACACCTCCAATCTCTTTCTCCCACACTCACCCTTTTCCTATCTCTTTTTTCCTCTGTGCTGTGTCCGCCTGTGGCAAAATACCTCTGTTTCTCTGCTTCCCAAAAACTAAATTAACCCATTTCCAACCCCTATTATAGCTGTGTACTTCCTGAATATCACCTCTCGCCTGAGGGGATAAGGGGATTTTTAAATGCTCCTCAATGGCTCATTTCAGAGGGGATTCAGAGTTGACTATTAAGAGGCATCTTTTGAGCTCAGTCTTTAAAACAATCCACAATAAGTTACACGGTGCACTTTCATAGTTAAAACTTAAAGTGCAGGATGTGTGAGGTTCATTCACAGCTGTGTTACACACTCGCTATATAAAGGACAAGATTCATACAGCTAAAAAGCAAAACAATAGGAAATGCTGAGAGACTGTGATAAAACCGATTCCAAGTCTTACATGTTAAGAGGCATCAAAGGTTTATTTATTCTGGCAGATTAAAAATCCAGTAGAACATTTGGAAAGCTAATCTGTTGTGACTTGCTAATAGGAGGCAAGCAGCACATATTCGCTATTACTATTGCTCACACTTGAGATTGTGTTGGTTCTCAAGCCAGAGCGGGTGCTCGGCTGGAGCTTGGCCAGAGCCGTCTGGGAGCCTATTGGTTGATTAGGATTCATATTCAGATTGGTTTTGGGAAGTCCCTACACAATTGACATGCATGCAAGGCCAAAAAACACTTTACCTTTTCTTATTCATTTTCTTGGAAATAAAAAATTTTATTTAAACACTTTCTGGTTTGAAGCAACATCATTAGTGATCAGACTACTGGTGATCTATAGAATATTGCTCTGACAACTTCATTCAGTCAAATCCTGTAAATATATTTCCCCTATACATCTTTTGGTTCATGCATCTGCTGGGCATTAGGCTTAACCTGAGGAAATTAATCCAATATAATTATTGGTCTGACAAGGATTAGGTCAGGTGCTCATCTCAGCTACAAATTGACAGAGATTTATAAACAGCGTTTTGTTGTTAAAATCATCCTCAATCTCTAGCAGTGCGTTTTGTATAAGAAATGTTAAGTGTTTGTATTGTACATAATATATAATATTCCTGAAGTATAAGAGCACTAAAGAAATGCTTACTAATTATATTGTTGAATATAATTGCATTTCTTAGCATTTGGTATGTACCTTTGTGCTTTTTTTGTGCAAAACCTGATGATCCAAAGAGCATCTTGTGAGCAAGGACATTGTGCGTTTGATTCAAAGTACTTATTATGGCCAGCATCACACATTTGCATACATTTGATATCAAATATCGATTTTATATATATATATATATTATATATATATATATATATATACACGTGTGTGTGTGTGTGTGTGTGTGTGTATGTGTGTGTGTGTGTGTGTATGTGTTTTTCAGGACTTTAGAACCCAAATGTATTTTCAGGTGTTTTATTCATACAGAATTATTAGCATTAAAAAAAACTTACCTGGCAACAGATCAAACATGCAGAAGATAAATAATGACACATTCATAGAATGCTCTTTCTCTCTCTGCCCATTGGTCATTATCCTCTTTTCCCTGTTCACTTCCAGGTTCTTGAAACAAAGACAATGCTTATTAGCTCCTCATTATTCATTTAAATCCATGAAGGCAATCAATTAAGCTTAAGTGTGCAATAAGTCAGATTAACCAGTCAAGTCCCAAAACACCATAAAACCAGCACTGGACTGATTTTCTATAATTAGTTTGATAAAAGAGGAGCCACAACAGTGGCAACAAGATTGTATGTGTGTGTGTGTCGTTTAAATAGGCTTTGGCTTGTTATTTTATATAATTAAGTGCTGTCAAAATTTTAATGTAGCCATGTTGTGTGCTCTCATACAATACCTTCTCCCCTGTGATGTCAGTTGTAACAGGTTTCATGTAAAGCTGCTCACCTAAAATTTGATAATTTAGTTTAAAGGGATAGTTGACCCAAAAATGAAAATTCTGTCATTAATCACTCATGTTCTTCCAAACCCGTAAGACCTTCGTTCATCTTTGGAACACGAAATAAATATATTTTTAAAAGCTCTAGTGACCCTCCATTGACAGCGTTGTTTACGTTCTGTAGAAAGCTTGTGCATGCTGAATGTAAACAATGCTGATTACGTTCTGGGGTACTCTCCAAAATGGCGGAAGACGGTAAGTCGTGTAGAAGAATTGTTGAATATGTTATGTTATTATTGTTTTATTTGCATACAAAAAGTATTCTCATACTTCGTAAAATTACAGTCGAACCCCTGATGTCACATGGATAATTTTACCAATAGCCATGCTACGTTTCTGAGCATTGATCATGGTAATATCCTTGCTGTCTATGGAGGGTCAGAGAGCTCTCAGATGCCCTTAAAAATATCTTAATTTGTGTTTCGAAGATGAACGAAGGTCTTATGGGTTTGGAACGACATGAGGGTTAGTAATTAATGACAGAATTTAATTTTTTGAGCAGAGTTGCCAGGTTTTCACAGCAAAACCCGCCCAATTGCAACTCAAAACTAGCCCAAAACCAGCCCAATGGCATTTTGATGGGGTCCCCTGGTAAAAATCTCGTTCCGGGTAAAATACACGTTTTTTTTTGTGAGGTTCCCTGGTAAAATTTGCATTGCAGGGGATAAATATCACGTTATTGGGGTTGCTTCAACCCGCAGACATGAAAAACAACCAGAGCCAAAAGTGTTAAAATAGCCCAATTCTGCGGGAAAACTGAAGATTTGGCAACACAGTTTTTGAGTGAACTAAACCTTTAAATGTAATGTATTTTTATTTATTTTTATTTTTTTCATTCAAATGTTGTATTGGTTTATTTTAGAAAATAATAAAATAACTAATATGAACTAATATGAGCTTTCCCTCTGCCTTGTTTTCTTTCACCAGCCCTTGCATCCCCTTTTTGTCCCATGGGAAATTACAACAGCATAAAGCCTGGACCCTGCTGCTTGAATCTTTTCTCTCCTTCTCTCTTTTGTATTTCAGAATGTCACACTAGGAATCACACTATAAGTCAAACAGTGGCAGAGTAGATTGTAGATTAAATTACTCCGTTCATGTGTAATGTGTGTCATAGATAGACAGACAGACAGACAGACTGGATGCATTGAAACCTTTTATGGGCGGTGCTCAGATGTAAAATAAGCCTGCTTGCTTATTGGTTGATTAAACGTCATATGGAAATGACTTCAGCGGCTAAGCCCCTCCCATCGGAGTTGAGCTGCACGTCTCCTGTGTTGATACCGAACAAAATGGCTGCAGAGGCTTGATCCTGACCCGACACTCTTAGTGTTTTTCTCCGGACACTCCGCACTTATCCTTGGATATTTCCACTGTCGTTTTAAAAGCATCTCTGGATCTTTCCACACGACTGCAGCCAGACTGCTCGCCACATCGCTCACTATCTTTATTCTTGCACTTTAATGAAGCAGCTCGCATCGTATAATCTCACGTCAGTCTACCAGACAGTAACGTTAGCAGGTTCAAACTGCCCTCTTCTTCATTTTGCACCGAAGATGAGATGCTATTTGCTGATGACCAATTTTTGCCGCTGTACTCGACAAACTGCCTCGCTGTTTTAGATGTATTTTTTCCTGTCTTTTCGAGGGAATCTCGTAGCGTATATGTCATGGAAATGTCATCTGCTGTTTTTCCAGAATGCATGCATCCATAATCTCCATCAGAGCCCAAAGCTCTGAGTCTGCATAGAAATTTCACAACAGTCCTTTTCCCTTTGCGTGCTGAATTTTGCGTTTATTATCGTTCTGCTGCCTTTTTTGTACTCTTTCGGAAGTTCAGCTGCTCATTCAGTACATTGTTACTTGGGTCTGTCTGTTTTTACGGGTACCTTTTTTCGGGAAATAAGGCATTTTGTACCGCTGTACAACATGCATCACTTTTTTTTATTGAAAGCTGCCAAAGCTCGACTTGTGAACAAAAAGGTAAGTTGAGATATCGGCTTCGTTTCCAAATCACGGCTGCTGACTCGTTATGATTGCAACCAATGTTGTCTAGGTAAATTAGGCTGCTCACTAGGTTTAAAAAAAAAAATCGTTGATAATCTCTAAAACAGGCTGCGAGTTTCAATTTAAGTCTTATCCGTTGGAGATATTGTGTGCTTTGGCGTAGTGGTTAAAAAGCTGGGCTGTTACCTGAAAGCTTGTAGCTTCTAACTCAGCGACGAGTTTGACTATAAGCACGCTTAACTATGTTGCATGCATGTAGACTGAGCCTGTAATGAGTTTACTGTTAGTTACTTCGCTGACGGTCAGAATAATTGTAATTTAAAATACTGTTTTAGATTCATCCAGCTGCTGTTAAATCGTGTAATCTGTAATTAGAGCCTTTATTTACACTGAATAAGTGTTATTTTTTTCTTAAAGTCTTTAATTTTGTTCTATTTACTTTGTGTGTTTATTTGAAAATAGACTGTGCTCTGATATGTTAATTAGCACACCAGACTACCACAGTTCCATAGTAATAAACTAGGCGGTGAATCAGATATTTCGTTATTTTAATTGAATGTTAATTTGGTTTGTAAGGGGAGTGATATTACAGCTTGTTAATGTCGGAAAAAAATATCCCCAAAACGTTTATGCATTTTTAAATGTTTGAGGTGGTCCAAAATGAAGAGCTGGACATTCACTTGTTACTCTTCCATGTCTTTCAAAATAATAGAATATTCAGTTAATTATAATCTGGTGGGTACAACACAAATCACATGCATCTGATCATTAAATATTACACTTAAAATCCTCCAATTAACAGGCTCCTTACTGTTGCCATGTTTTTTCACACTGAAAAGGATCTATTCATCATGATATTCAATTTCTGTTGGTTATGTGATTTCCAGCAAAACACAAAGAGGACAGCCTGTAAATTCAGTGTAAGTTACTGACAGAGAAGAGAGACTAAGTCAAAAAGGTAAATTAGAGTTAGTTTCTTAGATCTGGCTAGATTCTTGCTCTGTTAGCTGTTTATATTGACAATCTCAGGGTCATTTGGTTCTCCTTGTGAAAAAAAAAACATTCAGAATAATTATCTATTTACATTTATGCATTTAGCAGATGCTTTTATCCAAACGACTTACAGTGTATTCAGGTTATACATGTATTTCAGTATGTGTTCCAGGTTATAATTATAACGAAATGCTCTACCTCTGAGCCACAGAAACTTCAGAGCAGTTAGATATTTTAGCATTTTTTATTGTAAAAAAATGTAATCTTTGCTCTGTGAGAAATAGGAATTTGGATTTGCCATCCTTCTCCCCTATTGTTCTAGTACTTTTTATCCATATTGTCATTAGGGGTGCGCCGATCCGATATTCAGGATCGGTATCTCTTCGATACTGGCATTTTTCTGCTGGATCGGGGTATCGATCTGACGAGACCGATCCAAATTCGATATTTTGCATAGCTACTATTGTGTTATTGTTAAGCTCCACAAAAGCCACAAACACATTATAAAACACAAAGTTTTCGTGCACTATATTTCAAGTGTTCTGAAGCTGTTACATAGTTTAATGTGAGGTACAGATGAATATTTAAGTCAAGTTCACATAAACGCTTCTATCTTTCATCCTCCATTCAGCGTTCAAACTGCGAGATTTAGTCCTACACTTGTTCACTTTTCTTCGTTCCCCAATAAATGTTTTTTTTTTCACTCATTTTAGATTTTATAAAATGATTTTGCACTCATGATTTTTTTAGAGTAACTTTTGTTACTGAATTATCCACTAACCTAGTTTATAAAAGTATTTTTGTTTAGATTACATGTTCATTCATTTGTTGTTTTTCTTTACAGTAAAGTTGTCTATATTTAGTAGATTGTGTGTAAAACACAAAAGAGTGATGAGCAGGTCAACACACACGTATAGAAATTCTACACTGATTTAAAAAAACTGCGCTGGTATCAGATTGATATCGGTTCTGAAAAAGTGGTATCGAGCCAGCCCTAATTGTCATTGTCTTCTTTTGTTGCTTTGCTTATTGTCTTGTGCGCTAAATTGAGAACCATAATTTTATTCTTCGATCTATTTTTCTCTCTTGAAAATCATGTCACACTTGGCTAATGCCAGTGATAAAATGAATAGGGCAATTCACTTGTAATTCATAACCCGTCTACCCTTTGAGTGTGTGCTGCTCAACCGTAATTATAAATCACACCAAAACTAGTTCCTCCTTTGCTCCAATACACCCAGATTCAGCTCTCCCCCCTTTCGTCTGGGTTTAGGAAATAACATCCCTCATGGCACTGTAGGGGATTGGGGTCAAAGCTTGGAGGCGTGAGACGCCAATGTTCAGCTTGTGTCAAAAAAGCAAAAAGGACAAGCAATACGGATGAGCGACCTCTCTCTGGACTATACAGGGGCACACAAACCCCCTGAACCGCAGAGCTTGTAAAAGTAGAAATAGACTGGCAATTCCTTGTCTTTCATGGGATTCTCTGTGTGGCTTTCTATTTGGTGTCTAGCCCCACTTTATAGCTGGACATAATTTAATTTTGGCTTCTGTGGCTGCACACTTGTCTGCACAGATTTCAAAGGCTGGCTGTGGTATACTCTCCTTTGCTGGATTTCAGTTTGCATTTCTGTATCAGTAGAATAGTTATAATCATTCTTTTCTGTGCCTAGAATTTAATTAATTAGTTATTATATTATGTTATTTTTATAGGGGGTAGTTTTCTTCAGGCAGTTGTGTTAGTATCAAACCATATTTGTAATTGTAACATATTTGTAATTGCTTAGATTAAAATAAACTATCCTAAGAGGTTAGACGGTGCTGACCTTGCATCAAAACCCCTGTCTGGTTGTTAGATATTTAGCGTCTACCTAAATTGTTTTTGAGTCAAAAAAAAAGTAGATAGTTTAAAAAGGAAATTCCTCGCTGGTGTCAAATTTAATGAGGGGGAGGGGGGGCATTATGAGATCTTTCCACCCATATTTCTCTCATTACCTCATCATAGCACTACAGTCCAGTTCAGTTTAACATTGAACCCTCTGATGTAAGAGGCTGAAATCCTCTTGTCCATGTGAGAGGAGAATGGTGCGCCACGCAGCTGGACAGGATGGGGTACGGGTTAGGGAAAGAACTGGAGAAGAAAGGATTTGAGTGTTGGCTGGTGTCCCAGAAAATGTCCCTGCTGTGTTGCAGGGTCCTTCCCCCATTCTGTCTTATGATTAGCATTTTGCTATAGACTCTAGGCAGAGTAAAGTTTCATGTCTTTTGAGATTTTGAGTTTGTGGATTATTGCATTTCAGATTAAGTTTTGTTTTAACACTTGTTCTGTTTTGTTGATCCCAGGTCCCTGTTAAATAGTAAAGATAAATCTTAAACAACGTAATGGTGTCTGAGAACGGTTACTTCAAAGGTCCCTTTTGGACAAAAAAAAATATATATATATTTTTCAAAATATAATTTTAAATATAAAAAAACATTGTGATCTCAGAGCCTAGGTAAAATAGCATGAATAAATGCACCAAGCAACCCCAAAATTGAAAGTTAGTGTCAGAAGGACATGAATAATTTTTTTTTTTAGATTCTTTGTGGTTTCTAAGTTTAGTTATAGGATAGTTTTGTACATGGCTCATCTGTCATTTTTTTCTGCTTAGTTGTGCTTAAGTAGTGCAGAAGTTCCAATATTTCATTCTACAAATATCTTTATTCTACAAAAAAATATTTACATAAGGTATGTGTAAAATAGTGGTATTCGATGCAAAACATTACTGGCTTTTTTATCATTTTCAAAATATTCAATTTTATATTAAGAGCACTATCACAAATTTTTCTTATAGATTCTAGGCAACTTCATCTTGCAGCCAAAAAAAAAACAAGGGATAGAATGCATGTGTTTGATTAATAAATGTCAGTGACATTAAGAATTGGCCTATTAGGGCAAGGGCCAGTTTTGTGATTTACCAGCCAGCTATCACTAACATTGATCCCTAATGTTTGAATGTAAATGTAATGTACTATATGTAAATGATGCAGAATTTGCTGTTGTGAGGAATCACAAAGAGCACCATCATAAATGATTGAGAGGCTTTAACACTCCAAGAAAGTTGAAGTTCATTAAAGATGAAGTACAAATCTTATTCATTCTGGATACAGTGGTTGTATTGTCCTGTGTATTGATTCAGTACTGCTTGAGCTCTCAGGCATAGTATTAAAAATAGTCTGGTTTTCCTTTCTCTGTTAATAAATACTTGTTTGGCTTTATTGTGCTTTGTACCCCTGACAAGCTGTCAGAAGCGGTTGTCTGTTCTTCTGTGTGTGGCCTCAGTGGTAGCTGTCAGTATAACCTTCAGTATGAAAGAGAGAACCATTCAGGAATGATACTGACTCCATCTCCTGAAGCTGCATGTTTTTGTATAGTGTCTTATCTGATTTCACTTTGATAAATTTCATCAGAATAGAGCTGACATTGATGTTTTGACTGCTTAGACAAAGCTATTGTTCTTCTGTAGGACAATCCTGGATTGTTTAGCCTCAATTCTGCTGTATGCCTGACATCTTAAAAATCATGTGGTAAGGCCGGAACACAACTTAAGTCTCTTTGCTAACTTTAAATGTGTTGTATTCAGTAATTGGTTTCCATTTGGTTGTGAGTTGACTGTTTTGTCTCAATTTACTTGTAAATTTACTTTTTCCTGTGTAAACTTCAAACATAGATAAATCTAAATCCAGGCTCTCAAGTAATTAAACTAATTTAGATTCCAATCTATGTTTTTATACAATTAACTAACTTTTAATAGTAGTCTAAGCAGTTTATGCAGCAGGTCATAGATCATTAAGTCAGTGAGTTAGAGTCAAGATCCAAATCGGTTCAGTTGGAGTCAGGTTGTATGTGACGACCCAGCTTTCTAAATTTAGCAGGTTGTGCCCAATCCCGCATATCCTTAGTTGCTAAGCTGCTCTTTAGTTGTAGTTTGAGAAGGCCTATTGATGACCCAGTCAGTGCAGTGAACTACCGAGGGGAGCTACAGGTTGCTAATACTCGACGGCAGGAAGGCCGAAGGTTAACGTTTTTTTCCTTCCTCTCCGCTGTGGCCTGCCAGAAGTCCTTGTTAGCACACACGCCTCTGCTCCATAGGTCTGGATATTAGCCAAGACAGCCCACTCTGAAACACACCACCTTTCAGTGTGTTTTTCTGTATTCCTGCCCTTCAGGTCAATAACAACATCCCTCACACCTCTTCATCTTAAGCATTGCTTGACCTAAGCTTGATCATGCAACTTGGGACTTTTCATTTGTGAGAATTAATATTTTAGTTTATTTTGTTTACACTTTATGTAGTTTTTATTTTGCCTTTAAGGTATATAAATTTGTATTTTTTTTTTTTTTTCACTTTTGAGCATTTAGAAAATCTCACTGTTTTTATTTTATAGCTCAGTGTGCCCTTCAGGTCTCTTGCCAAGAGAAAGTGATATATTTATCCTGAAACTTGGGTCAGTTTCCATTGGTGAATTGTTTGTGCATTCTGGTTAAACTTTGTTAATTGTAAACAAATAACATTGACTGTGATGCTTATTCATAGAGTAGAATGCTAGCAATGCCAAGGTCATGGGTTCGATTCATAGGGAATGTATGAACTGGCAAATTGTACCTTCAATACAATGTAAGTCAGTTTTAATAAAAGCATCTGCCAAATGCATAAATGTAAATGTAGGTTTGAGGTTTTTTTTTTTTACTTTGTATGGTGAAAGAAGAAACAAAAGTTGTTTTAAGTTTGGTGTTTCAGCTTATGTTTAGTTCATTTTCAAGAATCTCTTCAATCCATCCGTTTCAATTTAATACTCTGATTCAACAGACTATGACTCCGAAATCTCTGTGTGATATTTATTTATTTCATATTAAAAACTGATTTCAGTAAAAACATATATGGTAACACTTGAAATAAGAGCACACATAATAACTACGACTTTTGCCTCAATAAACTTCTAATTTTCTGCTTATTAGTTAGATTATTGTTAGGTTTAGGTGCAGGTTTTGTATTAAGGAATCTAATATATTGTCATGCAGAATAAGGCATTAGTCTGTGCTTTATACTACAATATGCTAGTAGTATTCAATAGTCAATAGTGAGAATTGGTCCTTAAAATAAGTGTTACTATTAGTACAGTTAGTAGCAAGAATACGTTTGAACCCTTTGAAAATATCTATATTTCTGCATTGATCACTCAAAATGTGGTCTAATCTTCATCTAATTCACAATAAAAGACAATGACAATCTGACTTAATAATAACCCATAAAGAGTTTTCTTTACTTTTCAATTCTTTTTAAGACATTGAGTCATTTTTGACAAGACCGGCTGGAAAAAGTAAGTAAACTGTTTAAAGACATCACCAAAAGAGAATTGTCAATTGGAGATGAGAATGGAAGTATGGGTTGCTTGGGTACCCTGTCTACAAATGGCGCTTTTCCACTGCATGGTATGGCACGGTACGGTTCAGTACGGTTCACTTTTGGGGGGTTTTCCACTGGGTACTGTACCTGGTACCTGGTACTTTTTTAGTACCACCTCGGCCGGGGTTCCATGCGATCCGTACCGTTACCAAAACGTGACGTGTAAACTCTACTGATCACTGATTGGCCGGAGAAAATCGTCATTACTGCATCACTGAACTTGCGATACGAGACCCAACATATACCCGCCAGATTTAAATCAGCACAGCCAGCGAAGGATCAGACGCAACTTTTGTTTGAAGAAACGCATCTGTGTTTTGCTTCAATTTCTGATCGAATAGTGTACCAAAAAATTGTATGAGCGCCCAATTGATTAACGTTAATGCCACGATGATTAGGGTTGTACTTACCAACATAGCACACCTATGGAATGTTCAGAACGCAGAATTTTGGTGCCATGCCTCGATCGGTTGAATATTTGTCCTTTGTTTCTCGTAAGAAGCATCATCGTGCAAAATAATGTCCCGACTGAGAAAATGCAGATGAACTCAATTCGGAGCTCTAATAACACAAGTCCAACTAATCTTTGTAGTAACACGACGTGTGCGGAGACTTAAAAGCACAACTCGGGGAATGAGAGCATAGCACGTGAATGCAGTGATTACACTTGCTCTGACGACCTTCCATTAACTAGCTAAGTAGGCTACGTCGATTAGCAATGATTATAAATATACTTAATTATTATGAAAATACTGGCTTGTAACACAGATACACTTACAGTCGTAGTCGAGTGTTTATTGTATTTATTTTATCATTCAAAACGTTTATATATTCTGTTTACTTATTTTAGAGTTTGTTTTTCTGTTATCTGTGGGTTTTCTGTTGCCCTCTAGTGTCCAGTATGAATATCATTTTGAACCTAGTGCTAGACTAAAATGTAACTCGTAGCTGTTTTAACTGAATAAACTTGCACTGACTGATCTAAAATATATAAAGGATGCACAGTAATGTTTTTTTTTCTGAGTGTGATTACGTAATAATTGAACTATGTGTTTACCATTTAGTCATTTTGCATGCTTTTTATCAAAGTGACTTATTGGGGAATACATATAAAGCAATTAATCTTGAAGAGGCAAACAGACAGAGGAAGTGCTCGTAATACCAATTCTCAGGCATTGTTATAAGTACAAGCCACAAATTTTTGATAAAGAGAGGTGTAGTCTAGGGTTAATCTAGCCCTGTCTGTGTGCCTGTGAAACATGTGTTTAGTGCTAATGGTGGTAATTATTTGTTTTTAAAGTAAGGCACGTTTAAAAAAGTATCAATTTGGCACCAGTATGATACACCCTAACGATGATACAAACCAGCACATAAATAAAAAAACAAGGGATACATTGAACATTTTGAAATATTATTCAAAAGTTTATTGATAATTCACAGAACATTCTACATGAATTGTTAACTATTCAAGTAACGCAGCACACCTGCACGAACATCCCTGCCCTGCTTCTCTACAGCCTGTGGCACTGCCACCACAGTCTCTGCTGCTGGGGGTAAATCCCAAGCATTTTCATAGGCTTGTCCGTTGCTGTTAAAAACATCCACATTTCGGGAATGAAGAACACAATTCCGTCGATATGCTCCTTTGTTGTACGTTTGTTTGTGGCGCGTTTACGATGATGTCACCGCAGTAGAGGCGGTGCAATATAATGACAAGTGAGCGGGCAGTGGAAGCGCCCGACCAAACTGAGCCGTGCCGTAACGAACCGTGACCATGCAGTGGAAAAAAGCGTAATGAACGGAATGCATCTAAATAATTAAAGCGCGTATACTGTATTAGAACTGCATCGAAGCATTTGTGAATTCACAATTATACTTAATTTACGCACAAAACAGTCATTCTCGTTCGTGAAATGCGCCACTTCCAGTATTTTTCCAGTTAGTCGACGTGAGCCGAATAAAATCGATGAATCGCGAGCCGTGCCGTACCATGCAGTGGAAAAGCGCCAAAATATAAGAAAGTATGAACGGAGCCGCTGTGTGATGCATCTAAATAATTAAAGCGCGTATACTGTACTAGAACACTGTGCTCTGTTGCCTCCACGGTTGTGTATTGCCACCGGCGATAGTGCACGTGATGTAACAGACTCTATAACAAGCTTAATACAAAGTTTTGTAAACAAGTGTAATATAGTAACAGTTGCAAACTGTTTTATTTAGACTATAAATCTATGCTAGGCTAATTCACAAATGACCTCAAGTGCCATACACGGCGTTTACTTTAGATTGGCAGGTTTGAGTGCAGGAAAATACAATTTATTCTGCGTTCAGCATATTTATTTTGTGATGATACTAAATCGCCGATCTGGAATCATTTCCGTTTGTCACCCATCCGTGTTTGTACAAGTGTCTTCAAGTTCATAAGATCGCAATTGCCCGGCTGGTCAGATGTGTATTGGTGAGGCTTTCTCCAAACTGGCCAAATACGAAAGAGACTGCGGTGAATGGAAGAAATGTTGCAACAGACGCCGCAATTCCTATTCCACAGAGAACGTGTGCAGCAGACGAGGAGTTAACGCGCACGCTTGCTTGGTGGCAGAACAGTGAACCGTGTCTAAACCGGATGCCGCGTCGCAACACAGCAGGTTGAGTCTGTCTACAGGACATTTGAACTTTGTGTCAGTACATCATAAATAGGACGAGGCAGTTTACTGTGAGGGATTTGTCATGTTTTATCACGCATCTGGTGTATACAGCATCACTGATTATAATGGGTTCTCGCCACGCCGCTCGAGTGAGGTAGACAGGGTCACAGGGTGTATTTAACTTTCTTATTTAAGGCTACTTTCCTATTAAACTGTATTTATTTGATATTAGTTTTGTGTTTTGCAGGCTGAGTGTTCACTGACGTAAGTGCTAAAATAAACACGCACGTTTGTTAATAGATGATTGAGCCTCATTTATTTATTTTTGTGTTTCAGAATTATATATATATATATATATACTGAACAAAATTATAAATACAACACTTTTGTTTTTGCTCTTGTACAGGTGCATCTCAATAAATTAGAATGTCGTGGAAAAGTGCATTTATTTCAGTAATTCAACTCAAATTGTGAAACTCGTGTATTAAATAATTTCAATGCACACAGACTGAAGTAGTTTAAGGGTGAATCCCAATTCTCTGTCTTACCCCTTCCCCTTAGTTTTGCTCGTTCACGTGAGAGTAAGGGCTGTCCCAATTCTCTTTTTGATCGAGGGGTAGGGCTAAGGGGAAGGGGTAGATAGCCCTTAAACCAAGAATTTTTGCGAGATTACTTGAAACCAAGGGGTACCCAGAACACACTGCGGCCAGATCATCACAAGTCCCATAAATGTAAATATTTTCAGCTCAAATAATTTATAAAAAAATTACGATAGTCTTGTTTAGTGCTCTACACAGTCCTGTACATAAATATTTGCAACCATGTTCTTAATTGAAATGTTTTTAAAAAATCGCTAGTTTTCCACGCTAACGTTACATTGCTGATTTGCACAACAGTCGCGCATTTCTCTGACTAGAGAAAAACATCACTAAAACCCACGCAATCGACATACACACACTTGCAGATGGCAAGTTTGTGATCAACACTTGTCGCCTAGCGACTGTATGATGACGTAACAGCAGTCTCACGCTGCGCTAAGACTAGGGGTAAGGGGAAGGGTAGGGTAAGGGGAAGGGGTATACACCTCAATACACCTCACAGGTGTAGCATATCAAGATGCTGGTTAGACAGCATGATTATTGCACAGGTGTGCCTTAGGCTGGCCACAATAAAAGGCAACTCTAAAATGTGCAGAAGGCTTTTCAATCTGCACATCGCCATTATTTACCATGGATTTACTGTAGTAAAACTCACTGCACCATGGTATTGTGGCAGAAAATGTGGGATATTCACATTTAATTTTATTACAAGAGTAATGGTATAAAATTATATTATGCATGTGTGGTTAAGGCAGCTATAGCAAGTGTGCATATAAACTGCATGTTTTTAGACTGTTTTTCATACAAATAGGCTACCTAAAACCATATAGTTATATTTGTACCATGTATTTAGGTGATATATGTGTGGTTTTAACTGTTTATCGTTATTTAAATGTATGCTACTATGGGGGACCAATGCTAAATAAAAAAAAACCTTGGTCAAAATAAATTTTACCATATAAAACTGAGGTTGCTACAATTGTATTACAGATGTTACTGATTTTGATAATGAACACAAATGTACCTCTGCATCCTAACTCAAGCTACTATCAAATGTGCATTTCTAAGATATAAAAAAGTGATATTAATATTATGAGGCAACTCAAACCTGTTTCTTGATTTGAAATATCGCTCATTATGCAGATATTTTTTTCTATTTAGTTATTTTGTTAAGGAAAATAACAATTGTTTGTTAAACAGACCATTCTGTTTTCTACAACTTTCTCTTTGGAGCAAAAATCTGGCTTTAAATTTGAAAGAAATAAAGATTTGACATTTATCATAATATCGATTGATATTTAAAAAAATTATCGTGATAATATTTTGGGCCATATCGCCCAGCCCTTTCTATAAATAAATAAATAACATCACCCCACCTCTCTACGTATTCAGTTTCGGAGCAGCAAAACATTTCTCATCGCGCTATGTGAATACAGACTGAACGGCGGCTCAAAACCGCTGTATGAGCATATGATACGCAAACTACAGCTCTCGGCTGGATAAAAGAAGCCAGTGTCACACTAGTAGCCTAAAGTTTTGATGGACGACTATTGTAATCAAGGTAAAGATGATTACAGTGACATGATCGTGCATTAGGCACGCGTTGTGTCAGATATAATTGATGCGCAAACGAACCGTGTATGTGCGCTCTCGATCACTCTAACATCATATTTCTGCTTGAATACAGCTCAGTATATTCACATAGTTGAATACAGCGAGTGTTTTATAACAGATGCTTGCGTGTGTTGAAGTTTGTGAGGATCAGTGGTGTTTATGTGCATACGGGCATCAGACGCTCCAAACAGCTTGTTTTTACAGAGGAACTATTTATTGATGGCGTGTATGACAGCTTAGTAAAGGATCAGTAACTTTTGTGATGGCATCCAATATAATATACATCCAACAGAGGAATTATATTTAATATAAATGTTGTTACATTATTTACTTTTCACTTTTAATTATTTTTATCAATCCAGATCCGGTAGAAAAGTGTTTAATTATTAATGATCCGTAGGCATCAAATCCCTTGACTTAAAACAGGTGTTGAGTTTAGGCCGCCATCGCACGCAAAAAAGTGCTACACTTTGTCAGTCTCTTCTTCACGTGACTTCAAAATCTGAAACAGGCGCTGCAAAGAAAGAAACGTGCTAACAAATCAAAGTTTAGTCTGCACAAATTGTATTTGTTATTTTATCGTCTTGTCAAGAATCTTGAATTTATTGACGCACAGAAAAAACTGAAAAAAAGTGTTACAGAGAAAAAAAAGGTTTTCTTTTATTTTGCCTAATAGCTATTTTATTAGTCTTGTCAAAATACTAAATTCATTAAACATCTTGCTTTTAACATAGTAGGAAAAGTGTTGCAGAGAAAAATAAATAAATTTGACACAGTCTGTCATTTAAAATGATAGGCTAAGCATAATAAAAAAAAAAAGAGTTGAACGTCCTTCAAGGACAGCGCATCCACACTTTGCTCCATCCTTATTCTGCTCGGTCACTCATCACAACCTGCCTGTTCTGTCTGAGAGCCGTATATTTACCACTGGTAGGCTAGCGGCTAGCCTGCTCTGAGCATCGTTGCACCAAGTGGATGCTGCACACTGGTGGTGGTTCAGGAGAGACCCCCCCACATGATTGTAAAGTGCTTTGGGTGTACAGCAATACACAATAAAAGCGCTATATAAATGCATAATTAATTAATTAATTAATTTGTTGCATATGCTGTGGACAGACCCCGCAAATAAAACGAAGCACTGATTCATGCGTGCATAACAGTCCTGAGTGCAGGCTGTACCGGTGCTCGATAAGAATAAATCGTAGATATGCTGTTCTGAAAGGACGTCGGGAACGGGATATTGTTAGACCGCCTGCTCCCGTTCAAATTGCACCTGAGTTACAGACCGCTACCACATTTTATTTGGGAATTTAATGCCGCGGCGCAAGAAATCTGGTCGGGACAGCCGCGGCAATGCAGACCTAGACTGCTGTGATGCTCGACTCTCGTTCAGCTTTAACTGTAGTGTCCTCTAACTGAACTAAATAATTTTTATTACTATAAAGAAAAAAAAATCTAAACGACGGTGGGGGACGGTGCCGCGGTGGGCAAGTGACGTAACGGTGTTGCGGCTTAACACCGGTATCACCGCCAACACCGTCTATCGCGGCAAGCCTAATAAATGCCCAATATTGTGTAATGATGCTCTTCTGATTAGGGAAAAAACCATATAAACCTCAAAAATATTTATATTCATATTAAAAAAAACAGTATGAAATTAAGTATATTTACAGTATTTTTATTAAGATATGTCTGAACACATCAGAGACCGTGTGTTTTTTCATTGATTTGAAAGGTTGTGCAAGTAAAACATGGAATAAATTATATAATCTGTGCCAAGAAATTGATTATTGCATGTTCTTGCCATTAAAAACAAATTGATCCGAATCAAAGAATACATTGTTTAAGTTCTAATGGGATTTTATCAGCTCGATTGTCTGGAGCAGATGGTTATATTTTATGAACAGCTGAACTGGTAGGCTTTGGAAAATTCCACCACACAAAGGGTGTGGGATATTTATAAAGCCGTTCAGTGTACCCCTCTACAAAATGCACTGGGTAATTTCAACATGATCCACTGTGGCTTTCTATCTTCTCGCTCTGGACCTCTGCCAAGAGGTAATGTGAATGGCAATCGCTCAAACGCCTGTGTTCTGATTGGACTGCAAAAGTGGGGATAAGTTTACTAGCCAATGGGATGGGTTTGAGCCAGAGGGTAAATCAGGACAGCTGATTGGTAACTCTAAGCGTTGGTCCAGCCATACCATGGCTCTCTGCCAGGGTGTTGTTTCTAATTCTAAGTTCAATACATTGTTGTCACTTGCAGTTTCACTGATTGACAGCTTTTCCTTTACAAACTGGCAACACAACAGGACACCTTCCCCATTATATTTGGTATATGATATAGCTGTTTATGAATTAATACCTGACTTGTCTTTTATGTTTGCATTGTCAGTGGAATGAGATCTCATTGTGTGTTGTTGGGTGGAAAATCAACCTGTGATGTCCACGTTTAGATTTAGGTGTAATATATTTTGCACAGTCTTGCATTTGGAAAGATGAGGATCGTCTGTCCACTTGGCTATGCTTTCTAAACCGTGCATGAGTGAGATAAGTGAAGTCACGATACCCACTGGGACTGACAAAATGTGGATGGACGCCTGTAGCACAATCAATTTGTCAAATCAATGCACGGTCAGAGTTTTATCATGGCCTTTTGGGACCTTTATATTGGATTTGGGTCACTGCAGTGTTGAACTTAACAAGAATTACCATGCAGACTGATGCCCTCAATTTGGCATCAGGCTGGGTCTCAGAAATCATTACCAGTCCCCAGATACATTAAATAAAGGCTTGGTTAATCATACACCCTCCACCCACCTCATAATTTAATTGAGTGGGTGATAAAGTTGGATTTGGAAACATTGTATCTGTTCTTTTACTGTCTAAAGTTTGCAGATCCTGCAGTCCACTATAGTCCTATAGTCATCTTGCATGGTCTCGTGGGATGGGTCTTCCATCCTGACAATTATTAATGATTCACCTGTCTGTCTTCTAGCTGAGAGAAGCTGAACATCACAAGGAGAGAACCATTTGATGGAAAAAAGGAAAAAGCAAGAAGAAGAGACAAAGAAGGATACTGCGCAGAAAACGGTTAGTGTTTCAATTTTTTTTTATAAAAACAAAAAAGATGAAAAAACACTTCTGGTAGTCTGGACTGAGAAGACATATTATTATTTTTTAATATAAGGCCAATAACTGATGGATGAAAATGATGGAACAAATTATCTGCGGTTTTCCTTAGTCAATGGGACAGTTTTACTAAACTGAGCAAATTAGTGTGAGAGCGCAATTCCAAAACAGCGCCGATGGGAGGGGAAAATTCTGCGGGTGATTTACTAACAATGCACAAATTAAAGAACACAGATGCAACATTCCGGGTGTTCTGAAGTTCTGAAGGTGTTCTGTACTTAAAAGGGCAGTAAGAAAAGAACAGTCTTTATAACAGTTCTGGAATGGCACCAGGGAATGTAAACTAGCACACTGGCCTTGGTCCCTTCTCTTACTCCTCTTCCCCTTAGCCTCCTCTCTGACAGAGGACCGTTTGTAGTCTGTTTCCACTCGATTAGCAGGCCACTGTTTGTGCCAACACGATTCACTCCAGGCCCCTGCTAGGCCTCTTGTCGAGATTACGAGGCAGGGTGTGTTTTAAAACTTGAAGTCGAGTATTGTTTTTGGTTGGTGCTTGTTGAGTCACGCTGTTATTTTGGGCTGGTACAGTTTCGACGACCCCCCCTCCAAAAAAAATCTAAATATGAGGTGCTATGTCTCACCATGTTCAAAAAATGCAAACTAGTGTGCTGTTGGGGGGGGGGGGGGGGGGGTATTTCATCCCCTGCTGATTTTGTACATTTGCCCACTGACAAAGAAATGATCAGTCTATAATTGTAATAGTAGGCAACCCTTTACATTGCAAGTAAATCAAGTCAAGTCACCTTTATTTATATAGCGCTTTTAACAATACAAATTGTAACAAAGCAACTGCACAATATCAAAATAGGAAAATAGTGTGTCAATAATGTAAAATGACAAGATTTAACACTAAATTTTCAGCTGAAGGCATTTCATTATTGAATTTAGTGATGTCATCGTCCAGCTCAGTTCAGTTTTAATAGTATCTGTGTAATCAAGTCGATGATATTGCTAGAAATGAAGTGTCCCCAACTAAGCAAGCCAGAGGCGACAGCGGCAAGGAACCAAAACTCCATCGGTGACAGAATGGAGAAAAAACCTTGGGAGAAACCAGGCTCAGTCAGGGGGCCAGTTCCCCTCCAGCCAGACGAACCAGCAGTTTGTTCTAACTGCAGCAAAGTCAAAATCACTTGCATATGCGACTAATCTTCACTCTGGGCGACTAAATGATGTCTAATATTAGTCACTGGCTAATAAATTCTCAGGTTTTACTCACCAGTGTGTGAGTTGGAGACCAAGTATACGTTTAGCACAGATGTATTTTTAACTCGCCAAACACTCTGACTGAGTGCTTCAGAGTTTCACTCTCCGTCAGGCAATCTGTGCTATTTTTCAGTTCATCTCAATGGATGTGCAGCGCACCTGTGTTTGACATACCGTGAACTCTAGACGCACAACTCGCTGACGTTTTGGTGAGAGCAGAGAGAGCAAGAGAGAGTCTTACATGCTTTACTTTACTTTTTAATAATTTAGCAGACGCTTTTATCCAAAGCGACTTACAAATAAGAAAAAGTAACGAAAACTATAAGTTAAAACTCTATAAATACTATATATACACATTTAAGAAAATTGAGAAATTAAATAAAATTACAAATGCATACAACAACATTTCAAAACTAAACATTTAAATGAAAACAAAAAATAAAGCTAAAAACAATTCAAAATATTAAAACAACAAAAGCTATGCATATAAAAATTATTCTAACATGACACTAAGCCAAACACCCATATATATATATATATATATATATATATATGTTTTTTCATTTCCATGTAGTATGTTGAAGTAACGTTACTTTAATAACTCCAATTTATTAAAACTAAAGAAAATACCTATAAAGACATAATAAATTCATTCATAATTTATCTAAAATTAAAATAGATAACTATTCAAACGGCAGTAGTTTATCAGTAATCCTAAAAAAAGAAAACTGTCAAAAACACATGCTAACAAACAACAACTTACACATAGTAAGAATTGGTTATAAAACTAAAACAGAAGTAAAACAAGCAGTAAGAAAGAAGATAAATAAAAAGCGATACTTGTATCCTTTGGCAGTGTCCCTGTCTGGTGGAGTTGCACGGTAGAGTCGATGGTCTTTACACTCTTCGGTCTTCACGCAAAGGCTGCCGCGACTGCAGTAAACTACGCTTTTTATAACCATCTAACAAAATACTATTACAATTCAGCTGAACACACTTTCCTGTTAATCACAATAAATGGCCAAGCAAGCGCCCGACACTGACAAGGGACGCGATACAGTACGAGACCAAACATGATTTCAGCACGTCTCCACACAGAAAAATATGCCTCCACATGCATGCAAAATAGACGCGTTACATGTAAACAATATTCTTTGTTGTATTTTCCTGTTAAAATAACGGAGATCCTTTTAGATTTTTCAGCTTTTAAGAACTACCGGGTTTTCCGGTAGTAGGCGTAACTAATGCGCAAACGGCATTCTCATTGGCTGGTGCTCAAATTAGTTCGAGCGAAAGCACACAACCTGATTAATATTCATGAATCCAGCAGCTCGTTAATCCTTTGTGCGTTTTATACTGTTCTTATTAGCAGAATTCGTATTTTTATTATCATTTTATCAGTATTATTGTTAGTTTTTTCAATTTCTTTTAACAGAAACACTGAATGACCAAAAAAGCACCACCACCAGTCCTAAATTCAGTTAAAATGTCTATGCATTCATACATGGTTAGTAAGTTTTAATTCTAATTACTAAAGTTCTGTCATTAAATAATACTTGATTATCATAATGTCAAATTATAATGCTTGACTGACTGATGTTAAGTGTACTTTCAGATATTTAAAAAGGAAGCTGTACCATTTTACAAACATATACAGTATATATATATATTTATTTATTTATTTTTATGTAGTCATTTAGCAGACGCTTGTATCCAAAGCGACTTACAAATGAGGACATTATAGAAGCAATCAAAACCAACAAAAGAGCAACAACATGCAAGTGCTATTACAAGTCCTGGTTAGCCTAACGCAGTACACGTAGGAAGTTTTTTTTTTTTTTTTTTTTAAACGAGTCTGTAAAATATAGAAAAATGAAACTTAGTGTTCGTTTTACAAGAAAAGCTAGCAGTTAGAGAATAAAAATGCAATTGATAGAGGGTCAAATGTTTGTGTGTTTTTTAAAAAAATAAAAAGACAGATTAGATAAAATAAAATTAGAATAGAGAGTGCTAGAGTTAGAGGGTCAAATAAAGATGGAAGAGATGTGTTCTTAGCTGTTTCTTGAAGATGGGTAAGGATTCAGCTGCTCGGATTGAGTTAGGCAGGTCATTCCACCAGATGGGAACAGTTAATGAAAAAGTCAGTGAAAGTGATGTTGTGCTTCTTTGGGATGGTACAGTAATGTGTCGTTCACTTGCAGAATGCAGATAGCCGGGAGGGTGAGAGCGAGCGTAAGTTACGTTGAAAAGTGACATGTGGAGGGGTATGTGATGTGTCAGGAATCATGTTGAGGTTAAGAGTGAGGAGGAAGTGGTCTGAGGTATGCAGTGGAGTAACCAGCACATGATCAGTGGAGCAGTGTCGTGTGTAAATAAGGTCCAGTTGGTTTGTGAGTAGCCGCAGTTAACACTCTCTTGAGATCAAAAGAGGCAAGTAGAGTGTGGAAGTCTGCAGCCTGAGGTTTATCTAGGTGGATGTTAAAGTCTCCAAGTATAACTAAGGGGGTACCATCCTCAGGAAAGGTTGAGAGCAACAAATCTAATTCTTCCACAAAGTAACTAGTGGTCCTGGAGGACGATAAACAACTACAAAATTGATTTTTAGAGGGTAGGTAATAGTAACCGAATGTGATTCAAAGGAGCTGTTTATACTCTGAGATGATAAAGGAGTGAATTTCCAATTATTAGAGATGAGCAGACCTATATATAGAGCATATATATATTAGGGATGGCTCGATACCATAATTTTGGCTTCAGTACAATACCAGAATGTAGTACCTCTGTATCGATACTAAATCGATACCATAGGTGACAAATAACCAGACTCAAAAAATAAGTGAACTGAAAAAAAATTAAAGTGATTGATCATCATATATATATATATATATATATATATATATATATATATATATATATAGTATTTATTAATCTTGGTTAATGTTAGGTATGTGTTTAATGCATAATGTTAACATACTAAACATATATTAGTAAACATTTATAATTTATAAATAATTATTGACCTACATTTATAAGTGCTATAATAATGTCAATGCTGTTAATGAATTATAACAAATGTTTCTTTAAAGTGTTATTCTAACAGTCAAAGTAGGGGTGGGCGATATGGCAAAAATATCATAGAACTATTTTTTTTGAAATATCTCAATTTCACGATTATTTGTCATGTTGATTTTACTATTTTGTCTGAGCAGAGCAGCCAAAATAATTTCCCTATAACAAAGACAAATCCTTTCAAGGTTACAAAATATAAAAAAGTATGGTGGATGTTTAGACCAAAGTGGGGGAAGATAAAAATCTTTGTTATTAAAAATAAGAACAAATATAAACATTACAAATATACAAATAACACAAACAGTGCTTTTTTATCAGGTACAATAGGCATATTTAGCAGGAGCATTCAAGAAATTGAATGAACAAATATAAAAATAAAACACTATATAGATTGATTCCTATTAAAGCAGCTGTATTATTTTTTTCTGTAAAAAGTAGCGAGTTATTTTTTTGTAGTGTTAGCATTAAATAATAATAATTCTGTCATAGTGTTTTATATTATACCATAATTTACTCACTCGAGTTTAGTTTTAAACCTGAGTGAGTTTCTTTCTTCTGCTGAACATAAATTATATTTTGAAGAATGTGGAAAACCAAACAGTTGCTGGTTCAGTGACTTACATAGTATTTTTTTCTTTCTATCAAAGTCAATGTGGACCAGCAACTGTTTGGTTACCCACGTTCTTCAAAATACCTTATTTTGTGTTCAGCACAAGAAAGAAATGAATACAGGTTTGGGACAACATGCGAGTGAGTAAATATAATGACAAAAATTAAATTTTAGGGTGAACTATCCCTTTAATTACATTCGGCTGCATGTTTAGTACTGTCCCTTGGACCTGCGCGTATCTAATATGCAGGCACGCATCCGTTTGTCTCGGCTGTTTACTTTCCTTTTAGACATAACCAACTGAGTCTATACAGTATTGGCTCAAAAGATAACTTGGTTCAGTTATCAGGCGCTGTTAGACAGGCTTTCTCCGTGCGCGCTCTTCAGGTGTACAGGCTCAGAAAAAGCGCACGTTTGACAACCGTTGAATGAAACATTTAAGCGGAAAGCCTTTAAAACACGCAAAAAAGTTGTGAATAAAACTTACAATTATGAATTTATGATGCGCTTACTAGCCTGTCGATCTCTAATTCTCGGAAAAGATCAGGATGAGCAAGCGACAAATGCTTAGCCAGATTGGATGTCTTGCCTCCTGTGGTCAGTTCGTTCAGCTTTATCATCTGTTTTGTATGCAAAGTAATGCCATATTTCACTTCTACTGTTCTCTTCATTTGTTTGTTTCGGGCGCGTTAATAGTTTAATCTATTTGATCCATCGTGTTGTTCACTTGTTCTGTTGTCACATTCAGCAATTTGAGAAGCACTTCGGAACAACAGCGTATGAAATACAGAATTGTGCAAAATTATGATATTGTACCGTTTGAAATATAATAAATACCGGTAATTTTACAGTACCTGTATACCGCGCATCCGTATATATATATATATATATATATATATATATACAATAAACTTATATATATATATATATATAAGTTTCTTGTAGTTGGCCACCAAGTTTGCACACATCTCAGGAGGGATTTTGTCCCACTCCTCTTTGCAGATCTTCTCCAAGTCATTAAGGTTTCTAGGCTGACGTTTGGCAACTCGAACCTTCAGCTCCCTCCACAGATTTTCTATGAGATTAAGGTCTGGAGACTGGCTAGGCCACTCCAGGAACTTCATGTGCTTCTTCTTGAGCCACTCCTTTGTTACCTTGGCCATGTTTTGGGTCATTGTCATGCTGGAATACCCATCCACGACTCATTTTCAATGCCCTGGCTGACTTTAATGCCCTGGCTCTGATGGCACATGGCCCCGTCCATCGTCTCTTTGATGCGGTGCAGTTGTCCTGTCCCCTTAGCAGAAAAACACCCCCCAAAGCATAATGTTTCCACCTCCATGTTTGACGGTGGGGATGGTGTTCTTGAGGTCATAGGCAGTATTCCTCCTCCTCCTCCAAACACGGCGAGTTGAGTTGATGCCAAATAGCTCAATTTTGGTCTCATCTGACCACAACATTTTCACCCAGTTCTCCTCTGAATCATTCAGATGTTCATTGGCAAACTTCCGATGGGCCTGTGCATGTGTTTTCCTGAGAAGGGGGACATTGCGGGCACTGCAGGATTTCAGTCCTTCACGGTGTAGTGTGTTACCAATTGTTTTCTTGGTGACTATGGTCCCAGCTGCCTTGAGATCATTGTCAAGATCCTACCGTGTTATTCTGGGCTGATTCTTCACCGTTCTCATGATCATTGAAACTCCACGAGGTGAGATCTTGCATGGAGCCCAAGACTGAGGGAGATTGACAGTTATTTTGTGTTTATTCGATTTGCAAATAATCACAATAAACTGTTGTCACCTTCTCACCAAGCTGCTTGGCGATGGTCTTTAAGCCCATTCCAGCCTTGTGTAGGTCTACAATCTTGTCCCTGACATCTCTGGACAGCTCTTTGGTCTTGGCCATGGAGGAGAGTTTAGAATCTGATTGATTGATTGCTTCTGTGGACAGTTTGTCTTTTATACAGTCAACAAGCCGAGATTAGGAGCGCTCCCTTTAAGAGAGTGCTCCTAATCGCAGCTCCTTACCTGTATAAAAGACACCTGGGAGCCAGAAATCTTGCTGGTTGATAGGGGATCAAATACTTTTTTCACTCATTAAAATGCTAAAATCAATTTATACAATTTTTGAAATGCGTTTTTCTGGATTTTTGTTGTTGTTATTCTGTCTCCCTGTTCAAATAAACCTACCATTAAAATTATAGACTGATAATTTATTTGTCAGTGGGAAAACGTACAAAATCAGCAGGGGATCAAATAATGTTTTTTCCCACTGTATGAATTTGAACATGTTATTTAAAATGCAACATAAAAATTAGGGCTGGGACGATACGCTAATCTGCCGATTCAATACTATCCCGATACTTGTGTGCCGATTCAGTATATATTGTGATATATACAGGTGCTGGTCATATAATTAGAATATCATCAAAAAGTTGATTTATTTCACAAATTCCATTCAAAAAGTGAAACTTGTATAATGTATACATTCATTCCACACAGACTGATATATTTCAAGTGTTTATTTCTTTTAATTTTGATGATTATAAGTGACAACTAATGAAAACCCCAAATTCAGTATCTCAGAAAATTAGAATATTACTTAAGACCAATACAAAGAAAGGATTTTTAGAAATCTTGGCCAACTGAAAAGTATGAGCATGTACAGCACTCAATACTTAGTTGGGGCTCATTTTGCCTGAATTACTGCAGCAATGCGGCGTGGCATGGAGTCGATCAGTCTGTGGCACTGCTCATGTGTTACGAGAGCCCAGGTTGCTCTGATAGTGGCCTTCAGCTCTTCTGTATTATTGGGTCTGGCATATCGCATCTTCCTCTTCACAATACCCCATAGATTTTCTAAGGGGTTAAGGTCAGGCGAGTTTGCTGGCCAATTAAGAACAGGGATACCATGGTCCTTAAACCAGGTACTGGTAGCTTTGGCACTGTGTGCAGGTGCCAAGTCCTGTTGGAAAATGAAATCTGCATCTCCATAAAGTTGGTCAGCAGCAGGAAGCATGAAGTGCTCTAAAACTTCCTGGTTATACGGCTGTGTTGACCTTGGACCTCAGAAAACACAGTGGACCAACACCAGCAGATGACATGGCACCCCAAACCATCACTGACTGTGGAAACTTTACACTGGACCTCAAGCAACATGGATTCTGTGCCTCTCCTCTCTTCCTCCAGACTCTGGGACCCTGATTTCCAAAGGAAATGCAAAATTTACTTTCATCATAGAACATCACTTTGGACCACTCAGCAGCAGTCCAGTCCTTTTTGTCTTTAGCCCAGGCGAGACGCTTCTGACGCTGTCTGTTGTTCAAGAGTGGCTTGACACAAGGAATGCGACAGCTGAAACCCATGTCTTGCATACGTCTGTGCGTAGTGGTTCTTGAAGCACTGACTCCAGCTGCAGTCCACTCTTTGTGAATCTCCCCCACATTTTTGAATGGGTTTTGTTTCACAATCCTGTCCAGGGTGCGGTTATCCCTATTGCTTGTACACTTTTTTCTACCACATCTTTTCCTTCCCTTCGCCTCTCTATTAATGTGCTTGGACACAGAGCTCTGTGAACAGCCAGCCTCTTTTGCAATGACCTTTTGTGTCTTGCCCTCCTTGTGCAAGGTGTCAATGGTCATCTTTTGGACAACTGTCAAGTCAGCAGTCTTCCCCATGATTGTGTAGCCTACAGAACTAGACTGAGAGACCATTTAAAGGCCTTTGCAGGTGTTTTGAGTTAATTAGCTGATTAGAGTGTGGCACCAGGCGTCTTCAATATTGAACCTTTTCACAATATTCTAATTTTCTGAGATACTGAATTTGGGGTTTTCATTAGTTGTCACTTATAATCATCAAAATTAAAAGAAATAAACACTTGAAATATATCAGTCTGTGTGGAATGAATGTATACATTATACAAGTTTCACTTTTTGAATGGAATTTGTGAAATAAATCAACTTTTTGATGATATTCTAATTATATGACCAGCACCTGTATAGTGATAAATGAGTATTGCGATTATATAACTATTGCAATTCGATATTACAATTTATTGTGATTTTTGTTTGCTTATTAAAGACTAGACAATGAAAATACTTGATTATACCCTTAAAAGAGACTCTATATTATGTCATATTAACAAAAACAATACATCACATCTTTCTGATCTTTTATTTCAGGAGCATACACATACACAGTGTATATTTAAAGTACCTTGAACCATGAAACTTTCAAGTACCAGAACCGTGAATTCAAAACGTGAAGGTGCAGAAAGAATTCTGGAAGAGGTTTGATCCACTGCCTCCATCATAGTTTTGCTTTCTCGCGCTGGCCTCAACTTATTTGACGGCATCTAATGCAGTGGCACTGTGCATGCAGAACAATCATTGTATGACATCAAAGCACCGCGAGAGCTACAGAGAAGAACCGACCGCTCCGCATACTTTTGAATCGCGGTACTTTGATGTCATACGCTGATCGTCTGCGTGGTGCTGCCTCAAGTCGAACACACCTATATATTTCGCCCTCTGTTGGAATTAAAAAGCGCTTACTACTTCCCACCACCTCTTAGGAAAAGTACAATTCTTAAATCTAAATAGATTCTGAGGTAAACCAGTCGCTTTTTAAATCATTTTAAAAAGAATTGCGATAGTTAGGTGAATTTTTTTTTTTTCTCCCACCCCTAATAAAAAATTATACTTTATAATAACCCTAATAAAAATTTACTTTAAAAAATCAATACATTTATATAAAAACAATGACATGTAAGCGTCAAGTATTTCTTTAGTAAGCACCGCTTGAGCCTTGTTTAGCCTGTATATGCTCCCACTAAGTCAAATAATGAGAGAGAACCAAATTGCCTATCACAGCTATGCTGATGATACCCAGATTTACCTAGCCTTATCTCCAAATGACTATAGCCCCTTTGACTCCCTCTGCCAATGCACTGATGAAATTAACAGTTGGATGTGCCAGAACTTTCTTCAGTTAAACAAGGAGAAAACTGAAGTCATTGCATTTGGAAACAAAGAAGAAGTTCTCAAGGTAAATGCATACCTTGACTTTAGGGGTCAAACAACTAAAAATCAAGTCAAAAATCTTGGGGTGATTCTAGAGACAGACCTTAGCTTTAGTAGTCATGTCAAAGCAGTAACTAAATCAGCATATTATCATCTCTAAAACATTGCAAGATTAGATGTTTTGTTTCCAGTCAAGACTTGGAGAAACTTGTTCATGCCTTTAATTCAAAGCAGGAGGATTATTGTAATGGTTCCCAAGAAGACCATTAGACAGCTGCAGCTCATCCAGAACACTGCTGCCAGCATTCTGACTAGAACCAGAAAATCTGAGCATATCACACCAGTCCTCAGGTCCTTACACTTGCTTCCAGTTACATTTAAGATTGATTTTAAAGTACTTTTACTCGTTTATAAATCACTCAATGGCCTAGGACCTAAATACATTGCAGATATGCTCACTGAATATAAACCTTAACAGACCATTTAGATCATTAAGATCGAGTCAGTTAGAGAAATACCAAGGGTTCACACAAACAAAGGGAGTACGCTTTTAGCTATTATGCCGCCCGCAGCTGGAACCAGCTTCCAGAATAGATCAGATGTGCTAAAACATTATCCACATTTAAATCCAGACTCAAAACTCATCTGTTTAGCTGTGCATTTGTTGAATGAGCACTGTGCTACGTCCGAACTGATTGCACTATATATATATATATTTTCTATTCTTAACTGTTGTAAATTCTTTTAAAATAATTTTTATATAATTTTTTTTTAATTGTTGTGATCACATTTTATATGACTATTTAACTTCCTTTTATGTAAAGCACTTTGAATTACCACTCTGTATGAAATGTGCTATATAAATAAACTTGCCTCGCCTAAGCAAAATCAGTACATCAAATAATATTAACAGCATTCTTATTAATGACTAGTGCTGGGAATCAAGAACCAGTTCTTATTCAGAGCAAATACAATTTTTGTAGTGCCACCTGTCAGTCAGACAGGGTGCCAAATCAACTCTGCCATCAGTACTGATACAGGTCTGGTAGTGTTATTTATTCATAATTTTTTTTAATGTTAATATTGACTTTTATTATCAAAGTACCAGTACATTAAATGTGTTAATCGAGTTAATTGCAGGCTGTAGGCAAAAAAAAAAACACTCAAACAACAACAGGAACACACTCTATATTTGCGTAATCTTGTCCATATTTCTGAACGTGACACTGAGTTTTGTGCATCCCTTTAGTCATTTATAACTCTGGTGATACTTTGCTGATATTTGTTTATGCTTTTATTAATATTCTCATTTAATGCACAGATTTATTTAATACAAGTGTATTTATATATTTTTTATGATGAAGAAAATGTAGACAAGCCATAAATGAATTACACAACTGGAATACATAATTTATTAGCAGTAAAATGTCAGGGCACCCTGCTACTGAAATATGGTATGAATATTAATTATACTATGCAAATAACATGAAAATTACACTGAGCAAGTACAGTGAAATATATCATGGCTTTTGCTGATAATGCATCTCTTGCTTTCATTTACAGGATACTGAACAGAAAACCAAAG
This sequence comes from Ptychobarbus kaznakovi, assembly GCA_027422405.1. Taxonomy (NCBI): domain Eukaryota; kingdom Metazoa; phylum Chordata; class Actinopteri; order Cypriniformes; family Cyprinidae; genus Ptychobarbus; species Ptychobarbus kaznakovi. The sequence goes on from CM049800.1 coordinate 17,344,161, forward strand.
GCAAGTACTCTTAAAAGTTCTTTTGATCTTTAAAAATACAATATTGTTATATTTCAACAGAAGAGTAATGTAATTCAGCTAAAATGTAATGTGGTTCGTGTGTATTAAGGTCAGCGGATATGAGATCTCCCTCATTAGTCTGAAGATAGCATTTGTCACTCTGATTTCATGCCTGTGCGGGCTAATGCTTGGTGATGCATGCATTATTTAATTAGCATATGTTCACTGGGGTGTAGGGAAACCCAGACGGGTAATACTGGGATGAGAGACACTCCTCAGTATCAGCGGTTTGCAGGATTTAATTAATGGTCGCTTTGTTGTTGTTGTTTTTTTCATGTAGCCTTAAAGCAGGTTGAATCTCTTGAAGCTCTAATTTTCATTTTGTATATTGTTTCTTGCTTTCTTACAACTTAAGGTAACATTTTAGACTTTAGTGAATGTTGTATATATTTAGTGAATAAAAATAGAGATATAATTAATCTGTAACTAAATCAAGTCCAGCCTTCAGTGCAATTAAAAAATTAACTCAGACTTGTAAAACTCTCTAGTAAATTTTTACTTGAACTTGACATAAAGTCCACGTTGTGTGTAACGAGAGATTAATAAAAATATGTAACAACATAAAATTAAGTCTCGACAAGATGTTCTCAGACCCAACACGGCTCTAGATTAATTCTTCCCACTGGTCGCACTTTTGCGACTAGCTTTCTCAGTTGGTCGCACGAGCACATAATTTGGTCGCAATTTGTATTTTTTTTTTTTATACAACATTTGATTAATCAATGCATGCTGATAAACTTTTATCATAGCTTATAGTTATATAGTAACGAAAATGTTCAATATTCAACCCGTTGTTTTATTTGTGATTTAAATTTTGTGAACAGGAATTACTTTTTTCGTGCACTTTCACTTTCTAATTCACAATCTTGTCAAATTTTACAAGAAAAGATAAGTGTCCGTTTTGCTTATATCTATACTATTGAATGATTTTAATATCGATAATATGCTATATGAATGATTAAGATTTGCGATATATGTATTGATCGTATGCTGTAACTATGTGAATACGCGAGAGAAAGCAGATGTAGTGATAATTATCCAGATGTACGCGTATTTATACTTCACGTGTACGATCAATAATGGAAAAAATCCCATAATGTACGATAATTTCAGAGTTTTCAGTCGTTCTTCTGCCGAAGAAGACAGTTCAGTTTAGACAGAGACAATTATCAGTTTAACAAAACGAAGCAGTAAAGTGCTAAAAAAAAAGTTCAGAAAGGAAAGGTGAGGACAGTGGAGGGGCGAAGAGAAAGCGAAGTCTGAAGAGCAGCGGAAAAGTAAGCATAGGCCACAAACATATAGGACAGAGTGGGAAAAAGACCCCACTTTTGCAGGATGGCTAAAACCTGTCCCAGGAAACGATGCGAAAGCAGCCTGTCGTTGTTGCAACGTCCAAATGGTGGCAGAGATCACGGTTTTAAAAATCATGAAAAGTCCAAAACATACAGATAAAAAGAAAAATCTAGCCCCATCACAAAGATCCATAGCACAATGCCTACAGACACCATCTGAAAAACAAAAGTTAGATGAATCTGTGAAGAATGCTGAAATCAAGTTAACAGGGTTCATGGCAGAGCACAACGTACCCCTGAGAATCTCAGACCATTTGGTCTTGGTCTTAAAAGATATTTTCCACGATTCACAAATAGCCCAAAATATTACCCTTGGGCGCACAAAGACGACTGCTATAACCAAGCATGTCATTGGGGATTGTTATTCTGAAAGTCTAACAGAAATTCTTAAAAGAAAGAAATTCAGTGTTTTGATTGACGAATCAACTGACATAGGCAATGTAAAAACGCTGTGTGTAGTAGTTCGTTTTTTGATGAGGGACCAAGGAAGATTCAGACCAGGTTTTGGAAACTAGTACAACTCTTCTCGAACACAGACGACCACAGACATGCTAGAGAGGGAGCCACTGCGGAACGACTTTACGCCAAGATGATGAAGTCATTCACTGATGCAGGTGTACCACTCGAAAATATTGTGGGGTTCGGGTCAGATGATGCAACAAACAATGGGGAAACACAACTCTGTCTCCAGCCGCCTCAAGAGTGATCTTCCAGGCATCACAGTGCAGCGCTGCGTGTGCCATTCACTGCACCTTTGCGCAAGCGAGGCATGCAGACAACTCCCTCGCAGGTGTGAGGATTTAGCCAGAAACATTTATGGGTACTTCAAAAACAGCGCAAAACGTATCGCGCAACTCCGAGAATTTCAAGATTTTTGCCATGTTGAGCCCCACAAAATGCTCAAGCCGTCACAGACTAGATGGCTGTCACTGAACGACGTTGTAAAACGTGTGTCTGCGCAATGGGATGCTCTCCGTCTTTTTTTCACAGATCAGTGGCTTGAGGCCAGACTTACAGACTATTTTCACTCACTCAATGACAGTCTCTACGCCTCTATTATTTCCTTGAATGGGTCCTACCAAAATTCACAGATCTTAATCAGTATTTTCAGAGTGAAAAGGTGGTGATCACTTCATTGAGAAGCAAGGTCTGCAGACTTACAAAGATCTGCTTCTGACGTTCATGGATAGGGACCATGTCATGCGCACTCCACTGAAAGACATTGACATCAATAATGGCCCAAAGATCGCACTGAGCTCAATGTACTTGGTCATAAAGGTGATGCAGCATGTGCAGCAGGCAAAAATTGTGCCAGCAAATCTGACCGATTTTTATGTGCGCTGTCAGAACTTTCTACAGGTTGCCTGCGGGGAAATCAAGAAACGATTTGATTTTGATGATGCTCTCTTGACCTGCCTTGTATGCCTTTCTCCTGCCACTGCAACAGATGCAAACGCACGAGTTGAGCATCCGTCTCTGCTCCCCCTCATGGAACAAGTGCCACGGCTCATTAACATGTCAGACACAGACCGTCTCCAAGTCATTGATGACCAGTGGAGGCGATTGCCTCTCATGGCCTTGAGTGAAGACACGAAAGAAATGGATATCGATGAATTTTGGCATCATATTTCTACGTTGGAGGATTTCCAGGGGATAGCCGTGTTCAGCGAACTGGGGAAGTTTGCTCTGGATGTGCTTGTGTTTCCCCACTCAAATGCGTCATGCGAACGAGTGTTTTCAAAAGTAAATCTAATCAAAACAAAACCACGAAACCGACTTATCACAGACACTCTGAATGGACTCCTGCACACATCGGAGTGTGTGAAGAATGCTGGTGGGTGTCACGCCTTCAAACCGACGAACACTATGCTGCGCTCCATGACGGCATGCAATCTGTACCGTAAAAGGATTCCCCAACCAACAACATCTGCCAACACAGCACAAGTGGATGTGGCATCTGATGATGACAGCGACTTAGAGATCGAATTTGAATCTTTCGAGTGTTAATTGTGCACTTTTTCTCTCTCTCTCTTTATCAGTTTAATTATGCTCTAGTTCAAAATGTGGACTGTCGGCATATCTTTTGCACTTTGGCAAAAAAAAAAAGTTAAGTAGCCAGACTTCCTCCAGTTAGTGTGTGAGCGTATTACACAGCTTGTTTAAATTGGCTGTAAATTTTTTTGGAAAATACAATTGTTGTAAAATATATATATTTTATGCGTTTGGTTCTTGTACGATAATTTTTCTCAAAAAACGATAATTTTGAGGTTTTGGTACGATACTTTGACATTTCTAATCTGGCAACACTGATTAGGAGACGTCCTCACTCTTATAGCTCTCGCGGCACTTTGATGACACACACCGATCAGTCTAGCAGCGCTGCTTCAAGTCAAACACATCTAAGTAGTCTTCAGAGGAAGCATCATGTTGGCACGCTGCTATGTTGCCAAGTCCGCAGTTTGCCGTGGGTTGTTTTCGTGTCCGCGGGTCTTTCATAACATGCGGAATTGACGCACTACATGTAAACGATATCCTTTGTTGTACTTTCCTGTCAAAATAATGGAGTTCGTTTGGACGTCTTCAGCTTTTAAGAACTGCCGGGTTCTCCTGTAGTGGGCGGAGCTAATGTGCAAACGGCAATCTCATTGGCCGGTGCTCACCTATCATCGTCCCTGTTTTGATTTCAGCGAATCAGTTCGAACGAATGGAGACGACCTGATTAATATTCATGAACCCAGCAGCTCAATAATCCCTAGTGCGTTTTATATGGTTATTAAAAGTAGAATTCGTGGTAGTGTTGTCATCTTATCAGTATTATTTGTAGGTTTTTCCCTTTTTTTATAGAAAAACTAAATGACAAACAATATCTTAAGCACCACCACCAGTCCTAAGTTCAGACAACATGACAAATATGCATTCATACATGGTTATACTAAAGTTCTATCATATAATGCTAAATTATCATAATATCATATTATAATATTTGACTGAAATAATCAATCAAATTTGATAGGTGTCTCTCACATTGTCTCACAGAAACATTAAAATAGTGTAGATTAGTGTAATGTTTTATAATAATAAATTATTCTATTTGGTGACCATTTTATCCATTTAACATATTTAATATTGGGGCATCCAAGTTATTTGACATATTTGAACCTTTTTTGTTTTTTAAAGTAACAATAGTTACTTTCCCTGGTAATTAGTTTATTTTATAACGATGTAACTCGGTTAGTATTTGTGAGAAGTAACTAATATAACTAATAACTTTTTTAAAGTAACGTGCCCAACACTGCATACTATACAATGATTTATTGCATGTCTTTGATTAATAATGAATATGAAGAGCTTTAAAAAAATCCAAAATAAATCGCAATCGCAATATTGGTAAAAAATTATTTGCAATTAGATTATTTTCTAAAATTGTTCAGCCCTAATCTATACACCTTTCACTTTTTAAGACTAAAACAAAATATGGATTCATTGTTATTCTTAATTGAAAAGCAAAACTACAAGAAAACAGTAGGCTGCGATGATAAACTGTCTTAATGTTTATTTACAAAAACGTTTCCGACGAGGCATGGCACAGGACACATCACATGCTGTATTATATACCAACTAATATATTACAGAATGTTTAGCAAACACTGAGGAATCAAAAAAAAATATTATAAAAAAATTAAGGAAAGCCTTCCATAGCGTAACGTGAGGTAAACTGCAGAGATAACAAGCTTTTCAAAACAAAAACGAAAAGTAAAACCAAACTGGCTGTCGCTGACAGGACTTGCATGTTTTTTTTCTACAAGAATAGCAACATGTTTACCTTCTCTGGTTTAAGAAGTGGTCTTTTACTTTAGTTTGAAAACCAAATCCTCCGTTCCACTCAGTCTTCGAGAAGGCACCTTCGCGCTCGTGCTGACGCGGCGAGTTTAAACCAGGCTCTACCCACGAAGCGCTCGCGTTGACAGCACCTCTCTTCACTTGATCAGTGAAATCTGCCGCGCTGATCACTCTGCAGCGTGCGCTGTATGAAGCAGATGCTTTGGAGCAGCTTAGACCATGCACTCGCAAAAGTGCGACCACTTCAAATTTTTACTCGCACATTCTCAAAAAATGGTCGCAGTCTAGAGCCCTGCAACACTAGTTACCCAGCCCTAATATTTTGGTACTTATATTAGGGATGTGCAACAGTGATCGATTACTCGGCTGAGACAGTGATGATCGATCAGGAAAACGATGATCGTGGGGGGGGAAATCTGATTGGTTAAAGCAGCACTTTGGGCAGCACCCTGAGCTCTGATTATTTTGCATGCAAGCGTTCAACGTATAGTGGGAAGCGAGAGAAGCTTGGCTTTGAAGTCATGTAGTGATGTCTGGGTTAGCTACATGCATATCTGATTCATCTAATATAGGATGTGTTGGGATATTAACGTTTATTTACATGCTGAATGCACTGCATATTACCAGTAGTTTCATGCTCAAATGCAATGCCCGATATTGACTTTAATTTTGAGAGGGTCATATCGCTTTTAGAGGTTTCTTTTTCAAAAATCCTTTTTTTCCTCATATTAGTTAATCAGTATGCATTCTTCAATTCAAATTGTTTTCGTACTTCGTACTACTAATATGGCTTCAAAAACACGCAGACGATTTTAGGAATCACTTGATGATGTAGATGAAAATATAGCACAAATTTGCCATACACATTAATGACATAAGCATTATAATGAGAACTTTATAGAATGTGAAATCTATAGTAAATCCTCTCCTTGCCCGTGTTTCAGTCAGTGCTGAAAGCGCGCCACGGCTGAAGCACTCTCTCTTTCTCTCTCTCTTTCTTTTTCTCTCTCTCTCTCTCTCTCTCTCTCTCTCTCTCGGTATTGCGCGTAATTTAAAGTTCACTGCCATATGCATCCTTTTGTGCAGATACAAGTTGTAATGTTACGTCTATGTTATGTATCTCAGTTATCTGATTAATATCATAGGAAGTGTCATAGAATTTGTTTCAGTTTATTGGCATACAGTCAGCTTCACCGCAGGCAGCTAGTCTTTTTTAGATGCTTCTTTTTTTAACATTGCTGCATCATAATCTAATCATGTTTTCATAGACATGTTTTCATGTCATATTTTTATTTTTAACATTAATTTTCATAACAGTCTTCAGATATTTTCATTATCTCCATTACGGCCATGCCCCGCCCCCCACACATGCGCCGTCCCCCTATTACTCGATTAATCGTTTTTTAAACCTATCGATGATCGAAATAAGAAATTGCCAAAAATGCCCATCCCTAACTTATGTATGATTACTATATTATTCACAATGGTATTTTCATGGTACCATTATGGTATTGAAATTGTAACTTGATAAATTCTAATTCCAACTAAACTGCTGCCATGGTGGTACTTAGTGTGTATTTAATTTTTTTATATTTAATATTTGTAACAGTTTTTGAATATTGCGGTTGTAAAAAGTTTGAGTTTCCGGTGAATTCCAGATGATGGACAGTCTGGCATGAAGTGTTACTTATTGTATCTGGGGATGTTTGAATGTTTTGTTTGCTTGCATTTACATATTTGGTGGATATTTGGTGTGCCTTTCACAGTGCTGGCATGAAAATGCAGCCTTGTCTGTATTGTTCTCTATCCTGAAATATTTATCTGTGTGCTTCATGCATATTTACATGAATGTAGTACTGTGCAATTAATCGCATGAGATTCTAATGCGCATCTCGTCAGTAAAGCCAGTTCCGTGATTGGCACTAAATCGCCATCACCTACTTTCAGATGGAGCGGCAGTTAATACACAGAGCCGTAGTTCACTAACAAGTTAGATAATATCCAACGCTTATTGCAGATGAATCGCATTCGATTATGAACGTGAAATTGCCTAACTTGTCAGTGAACTATGTACGGATCTGTGTATTAAATGCCGCTCCATTTTAAAGCATTTCAGCACTTGACCAATGGATAGCGACTCCTAAGTAGCACTTAAAGAAGGGCTACGTGCCATTGTGTGAAGTGCAGTTTTGAGAAACGCACGGGAAACAATAACGAACATTTGTAAAATTACTCGTAGAAAACGCTTTTAAGTAGGGATGGGTATCGTTTCGATTTTATCGATACCGATAGTTCATTTTTTTCTAGGGCTGGTTCGATACCACTTTTTCAGAACCGATACCGATCAGATACCAAAAATTCTGAGTGTCTGCTTAATACCGATATCGATCCGATACCTGAGCAGTTTTTTTTAATCAGTGTAGAATTTCTATACCTAAGTGTGTGTTGACCTGCTCATCAGTCTTTTGTGTTTTACACACAATCTACTAAATATAGACAACTTTACTGTAAATAAAAACAACAAATGAATGAATATGTAATAATCTATGACAAAAATAGATTATTACATCACTCCACATACACTACATCACTGGGTCCCATCATACAGGCACATGGTTTCTCCTACCATTTCTACGCTGATGACACACAGCTCTATCTCTCATTTCGACCAGATGATCCAATGGTAGCTACACGGATCTCAGGCTGCTTGGCAGACATCTCGGCATGGATGAAAGAACATCACCTACAGCTCAACCTGGCAAAGACTGAGCTTCTTGTCCTCCCTGCCACTCCAACTCTACAGCATGATTTCACGATTCAGTTAGGTTCATCAACAATTACCCCATCAGCTTCGGTCAGAAATCTTGGTGTAATCTTTGATGATCAGCTGACCTTCAAAGAGCACATTGCAAAGGTTGCTCGATCTTGCAGGTTTGCACTTCACAACATCAGAAAGATCGGGCCCTTTCTAACAGAGCATGCTGCACAACTTCTTGTCCAGGCCCTGGTCATTTCTAGGCTGGACTACTGCAATGCTCTTCTGGCTGGACTTCCATCAAACACAATCAAACCTCTACAAATGATTCAGAATGCAGCGGCACGACTGGTCTTCAACAAGCCCAAAAGAGCACATGTTACACCTCTCTTTGTCTCCTTGCACTGGCTATCAGTTGCAGCTCGTATCAAGTTCAAGACACTGATGATTGCATATAGAACAACCACAGGCTCAGCACCCTCCTACTTTCACTCACTATTACAAATCTACATCCCCTCCAGAAGTCTGAGATCTGCTAGTGAGCGACGCCTCGTGGTACCATCACAGAGAGGTTCAAAATCACTCTCCAGAAAATTCTCGTTCACCGTTCCTGGCTGGTGGAATGATCTTCCCACCCCATCCGGAATGCTGGATCCCTGTCAATCTTCAAGCAACAACTGAAAACTCATCTCTTTCAACACTACTTGACTTCATCAAAAAAAAATGATTTCCCTTTTTCTATATCTTCATCTTTCTCTTTATCTTTCTCTCCTTCCCTTGCTAGTTTGTATTTATTTGAACAATGCCTAAGACTTGGTGTTAGGGGAACTTCCTCTGTTTGTTTGCCTCTTCAAGATTAATCGCTTTATGTATTCCCCAATTGTAAGTCGCTTTGGATAAAAGCATCTGCAAAATGACTAAATGTAAATGTAAAATTACTTTTATAAACTAGGTAAGTGGATAATTCAGAAAAAAGTTACTCTAGGAAAATCATGAGTGCACAATTTTATAAAATCTAAAATTAGTGAAAAAAAAACATTTATTGGGGAACAAATAAAAGTGAATAAGTGTAGGACTAAATATAAAATGAAAATGTAAAATTATATACATTGCTCTTAGTATTGTTGTAAAATACATTCATGGAAAACAAGTTATATATTTATATATAAATACTGTAAAATTGAAATACATTTCTTTTAAACGTACTGCACAGTAATGAGGCAGCACCATATAACAGATGAGACGAACAAGAAAGGCTATTAATAATCTTTCATTGCGCAAAAATATTATAATGCGCGAGGCTCCAATACAGAGTGGCAAAAAGCACTTATGCGCATCTCGTGCACAGAATGATGCACTTGAAGCAACACTGAGTCTTGGCGCGCAGACCCACAGCGCTTATGCGCATCCTCTGCGCAGAATGATGCACTTGAAGCAACACAGTCACAGCATCCAGGCGCAGCGCTCCGGAGTCCACCTAGAAGTTCAAAGCACAAAGGAAAGAGATATTTATACGTAGTGTATTAAATCTGTGCCACAGTTTATTGAGCCTTTTCTTTTAACCGTTTTAAATTTCAGTTACTGTGCTCGTGAACCATTCATAGTGCTCTCTACAATAGTATTGTGATCTAACAGACACCCGGTAAAAAGTAACACGATTTAGAAACAGCACAAGACTGTTGCTAGATAAAATCCTTTTATGCAAAACCATTGAACTTTATTTACAGATCAAGTATAATGGGAACAGTGGAGCACCCAATTTTTTTACTTTTAAGACTGCCGGTTTTCGGATTATCGTCTTGAATCAAATCAAACTCTAGTCACCACAGCACAACCGAATGCGGCAAAAAAACAAAACAAAAAAACAACACGCAGTTTGAATGCAAAATACACATACATATACTGAATGGAGGATGTTAACAACTACACATTATAAAGTACACAATCTATACCACATGGTAATAATGTGAAGGTGATTATAAATTTACAGCAGATTGGTTGTGAAGAGAAATGTTTACGTGAATGTCGTGGGTGTGCTTTGTATGGTGTTGACTTAAATATTCATCATGTTGTGTGAGTGGGAGTGTGTTGTACCAAACATTGAGGGAAAAAGCTGTCCCTCAACTATGTAACGGCTTCAGATCCTCGGGCTTTCCTTGCACTGGTGTAGATGTTGGAGGGAGGGAAGAAATATAGTGCAGGGCTTTGCGGTTGCCAGCGGTGCTGTTTCCAAAACTTTATGCTGTTTTATTCTGGGGCTCGTTAATGTCAGGAAGAAGAGACGTTTGTGGCTTTTGTGGGGCTTAACAATAACAGAATATTATGGGTGTGTGTTCTCTGCTCTGCTAGCTCCTTGGTCTTGCGATGTTGAGTGAGAGGTGGGAATATCGAATTTGGATCGGTCTCGTCAGACCGATAGCTGTGTGTTGCCCCGATCCAGCAGAAAATGCCAGTATCGAAGCGATACCGATCCTGAATATCGGATCGCTATAATCCACGCGCACCCAATTTTGGGAGAGAGCAGTTTTAACTTTTAAGAACTGCCGGGTTTTCCGCTTCTCAAAACACTTGTAGTGGGTGGAACTAATGCGCAAATGGCAATCTGCGGGGAACCACAGACAGAGAGAGGGACATTGGCAAGATTAGTATTGGTGCTCAGATTAGTATTAGTATTAACTCAAAATTAGTTTGAGCGAACGCACACAACCTGATTAATATTCATGAATCCAGCAGCTCGTTAAACCTTAGTGCGTTTTATATTATTCTTATTAGCAGAATTCGTATTTTTATTATCATCATCTTATAAGTATTATTGTTCGTTTGTTCCATTTGTTTTTTTTTTTTTTTTTTACAGAAGCACTGAATGACCAAAAAAGCACCACCACCAGTCCTAAATTCAGTTTAAAAAAGGCTATGCGTTCATACATGGTTAGTATGTTTTAATTCTAACTACTAAAGTTATATCATTAAATAATACTTGATTATCATAATGTCATATTATAATGCTTGACTGACTGATGTTAAGAGTGTACTTTCAGATATTTAAAAAGAAAGCTGTACCATTTTACAATCATATACAGTATATATGGCGATTAAATTGCCAAGGTGTCCGTAGAGGGTTGTGCAAATAATGTGCTTTGTGATTGTGAATAATATAATAACACATTGTATTTATATAGCACAGTTTAAAAACAACTGGAGTTGACCAAAGTGTTTTGCAACATGCAAATTAGAACACAACAACAGAGGTAGAGGAAAAATAACACATCTTTTAACCAATATAAAACTTAAATATTCACAGATTATACACAAGCAATAAAAATGTGTGGCATTCCAAAAGCTGATGGAATATCAAATGCCGATATGTCTTTAGAGTGGGTTTAAAAACAGACAAGGTTGGAGCAGTTCTGATGCGAGAGGGGAGACTATTCCAAAGTTTTCCAAAGAATATGTGCAGTGTCTCGTGAGTGTAACTCTACCGCTGAGTCAACATTTGATGTGAATGTGTCTCGCGAGTTGCAGCTGGAGCCGGGAGAAATAGTAAATACAGCGCATTGCATGTTGTATTTTGTTAGTAAATGTTTCATTATATTACTGGTGTTGCCTCTTTTGTCTATTGTTTGTTTACTATTACACTACTCAGACCTGCCAACCTGTACGCATTTTGCGTAGCAGATACGCATTTTGACCTCAAAGTACGCTGATATGATTTGTCACTCTAAACTACGCAAAACCCTGGTTACGCCTCTGTCCACACGCAGTACTCAAATCAAGCATCAGACAAATAAGGGTTTTTATCCCGGCTTTGCGATTAAATCATTTCCGTACATTTTATTTCTCTCCAAACTGGCCGTTTGTCCGTGAGTCTACGGGCTCCTTTTGAAAAAGCAAACGTGCATTTCAAAAAGCTGCACACGCGAAACATCTTCCCTTTCTGACTTGTAATGAGAAGCGTTTCTAAACCTGCTGTCCAACAAAAGAGAACATTATAACATACTAAACAGCATCAGTCGAATGTTAGAAATAACTTACTTGGGTGATCTTTTGTGACTTCTTATCACAGAACGCAGAAATATATATCCTCTACTGTAATAAAGGTTATGTCAATTAGCGATGGATTATGAATATACTTATTTCTATGTATTATTATTATGAAAAAACCTGAGGTGGTTTTAAGAACACAAACTATACATTTTCACAGTCAAGTGTTTATTTGCTAAATATTACATCATTCAAAGGTAAATCGATTCTATCTTCTCTTATTCAGTTACAGCGATAGCTGGATGCTTTTGTCCATAATCGTTTATTTTGCTTGTGTATGCATATTATGTGGATTTTCTGCACGAGGGCGCCCTCTGGCTTCCAGTATGAATGAACACATTACATTTGTTTATAGCACTAAACAATGGCCAGTCCATAAAATAATGCATCTCTCCCGTGTTTTTCTGCAGCATTTAGTTTGTTATTATTTAAATAGCATTTTAATATATATATATATATATATATATATTTGTTTTTGTTTATTTTTCTTTAGGAACTCAAAAATATTTTCCAAGGTTGGCAGGTCTGCACTACTGCATATATTGCATCTGACGCTGGTGTAGCTTAGCTTAGTTTTGTAACGTGAGCCCATACTTTTTCACTCTTGCCGCCACTGATTGCACGCAAACTCACACCGCACATGTACATGGATATCACACACACGTCGAACAAACAACGGCCACATCATTCAGATAAAACAACGCAAGTATCGATAACAGTATCTTTTGTCCAGAAGCTTACCGGTAGTCCGGTGTTGACCCAATTACAGAGTGACAGAGCAGAATAAGGATGGAGCAAAGTGTGGATGCAGTTTCCTTTTGAAGGACTTTCAACTCCCGAGTTTTTTCATTATGCTTAGCCTATCATTTTAAATGACAGACTGTGTCGAATTTATTTTTGTATTTTTCTCTGTGACACTTTTCCTACAGCAAGACCTTAAACTAATTCAGTATTTTGACAAGACGAATAAAATAGCTATTAGGCTATTTTTGTACAACCTAAAAAAATTTCCCTCTTCGACACTTTTTCTTATTGTGTTGTAGGCTGAATTTTTGCCTAAACGAATTGTATCCTGACAAATTAATACAAATAAGGAATACAATTTTTGTACATTTTTATTTTCTCTGACACCTTTTTTCCTACTCTGTTGGCAGCAAAATTTTTGCTGTCAATAAATTCAAGACTCTTTACAAGACGAATAAAATAACAAATACAATTTTGTGCAGAATAGACTTTTATTTGTTAGCCTATCTATCTCTCTTTCTTTCAGTAGCGGACATTTAAATGTGAGATTCTGGAAACAAGATCTAAATTAAGTGGGAACGGTTGAGTCGGGAAGAAAATTATTCAAAGCAGACAGCGGGTGAACAAACAGTGAATATAGGCTATTGCGGGAGCAGGTGGGTGCGGAATAAAACCTCGCGGAAGCAGGACTAAAAAAACAGTCCCACGCAGACCTCTAGCTCAAACATAGTGCGATTTATTTTCACTTTCATTTAATTTGCCGTTTGATGTTTCTCATATGCTACAGAAATGTCAGTGCTTATGAGTTGAACAGCGCAACGCTGTGGTCGTGCCAGTGCAACCACTCACAAAAATTTGTCACACTGGCAGAAAAAATGGTCGCAAAATGGAGCCCTGGATCAGGACATTGAGATGAGAGATAGAAGCAACCTTTAACCCACCTCAAAGACCTCTCTTGGTAGTAGTTGGTGGCCCCAGCAGCTATGCCTGTGCTTTTGAACATTCAGACTTGTTTAAAAAGGTTAATCTCCTCATAACATGCAAAATCATTTACTGTGTAAGTGAAAGTGGCTTTTTGCAAAGGTCACCAATTTCTTAGTGCTGCACAGCAAGGCCACAACAAAACAGAGTTCAGACTGAGGCATTTTCTGCCCCAATTATGCCCTGCTAGGTTGGAAATTTCATGCAGTCAGTTGACTTTTTAATGGGTAATGGAAAAATTAAATGCATTACTTTTTTTTGCATTGCACATTTTCTGAGGTTCACAGTGATTTCCCTTTGTAACAGAATATTGTAGTGTTGCAAATTATAACAGCATCACTTCTCTGCTTGATAAACTGCGATTCTTGATGCAATTATTTTGCCATTTCTCATCAAATTAATTACGTCAACACTCACCATGAGGCTGATTTTCATGCACAGTAATAAACGCAGTGTCAATTTAACACTACTAAAGATCATATATGGTCCCAATCTATCTGGTGTTAAAAGTAAACTGTTCATAGTGTTGAATTTGTGTTAATATAGCACCTTACAGTGTAGAACAATTACACTCCGAGTGTAAATTGTTACACTTGCAATTGTTGTTCAAATTTTACACTATGGGGTATTTAACACCCCTGGTGTTGTTTTAATCCTTTAAGTGTTATTAGTAAAGTATTATTTTTAGTGCAAAAATAAAAATGCTATTGTATGGTATTAATGTACAAGATCAGACATAAAATCAAGAGACTTCAGACAGATGTATAAATTCCAACATTTATTTAACAAATGGTCAAAGTGGCAACACAGAAAAATAACATAGTTAATAAAACACATAAAATAATCAAATTTACCTAGACACTAACAAATATGACAGGTAGATTTGAACAAGACTGCAGCAATATGCTTGTCAACAGTTGCAAAAATGTAGCTTTTGTATGGTATTATCCATGAATGATGTATACATTCCAACATTTATTTCCTCGTTGTTAATAAAACACATAAAATCATCAAATTTCCCATCAGCAAGCAGGTATGGCTGTGTGGTCTCTTCTATGCAATCAAGGTGTTCTTCTTGTTAGTGCCTGCAGAATAAAGGCAAAAATGACACTCAAGGCCAGCTCTCCAATTTATTTTATTTATATTAGTCTTTCATATACAAACCATCTGGCAATATTTTGAGGCAGACAATAGGTAGTGACGGAAATGTCCAAATGTACCTTTTTTTAAATGTTTTTCAGCTTGATTGGAGGACATTTTTCCAGGTCCCTTGCAGCCTTGTGGTAATGGTGGAATCGAATGAAGTAGTCCCATTCTAAATAACATATATGACAACTTCAGCAAAAAATGCATGAAAACCGAATATAGATAATATATGAACATAGATAATCTTATTCCGAAATATAGTCTAACCTTAAACATCGGTTTCATCCTCCTTTACAGCTGATTCCGAGGTCAATCGGGTCTGCCAGGAACTTGGCTTCTTGAAAAAAAAATATGATAATAAAAAATAATTATGACGACACTATCTCTCTAAGGAACCAATCTGCTAAATTGATTGTGTAGCCACACACTGGCTCTGTTCACACCTTGCATTAGCATGCATCTTGGGGGATGCTCAAGTGAACAGACACAAGACGCATATGGCCACATTCTTTTATTACAGGGTTAGTTCAAAAATGAAAACTTCATAGTTTACTCAGCCAAGACTTTTATCTTTGAAACGCAATTGAATATATTTTAATAGAATATAACATTTCTGTCCCTTGAATGACGGTCCATGCAACTACCCCTTTCATACTTCAAAAACTTCACATAGAGATGTAATCCATAAAGAGATCTAATCCACACGTATCATGTGGTTTAGTCCAAATTTTCAATTTTTCTGTTTTTGTTCTCTGATGAATGTTTAAATGTGGGAAAAAAAACTGTCTGTTCATTGTATAAAGCTATTGAGTCTCTTCAGAAAATTTGGACTAAACCACTCATTTGGATTCATTTGTTCATTCATTGATTCATTTGGATTAGTTTTATGATCTCTTTATGAACCCGTAGCGTCAAAGTGGTAGCTGTGCAGACTGTCGATGGAAGGACAGAAATCTCTCAGGTTTTATTTAAAATATCTTCATTTGTGTTTTGAAAATGAATGGAAGTATTGCAGGTTTGGAATGACAGAGAATGAGAAAGGACAATCTGTCATTTTTGGGTCAACTAACCATTTATCTTTTTGCGTTTTTATATCTTAAATTAATAATTAGTAAATTCCAGATGTGAACATAAGCTGATATTGTGTGGCTGCCCAGTTAAACTTAAATATTTCATATTCATTTGTGCATTTTAAATTTGTACTGAACATAGAATAACATATAAATGACACAGACTTAAAATTCTGGCTTCATCTTCAGCATTCTGCTCCATTCTTGAAGGGCTTCCATCACTCACACTAAGTTTCATCAGACTCCCATTTTGCAATCTTATGAAAGGAGCTTCCTTCACATGACACTGCAGAAGTCTGGGCCAATTCTATTGGAAATAAGGATAAAAAACCTGCACTTGTTTCGGTAATTTAGTTTACATTAGGACTGTAAATATGGTAAAACGATTGTAAAAAAAAAAAAAAAAACTAATTTTGAGTATGCTGAGAGCTGTCTGTAATACGGGTGTCAAATCATAAACTTATTTACTTCCTTCATTCTAGGGTCAATTATATGACTGTTAAATTAAATATTCACATGAAGGTCTGAAACAATTTAAGTATTCTGATTATTAAACTAATTTATATAATTGTGTTATAAATATACATTTATATTTAATGAATAACATGAGTAATAAGGCATCTTCAAATTAACATGGTGTACTACATTAGAATAAATTAACACATTTAGAATTTATCTGAGTTATTATTTATTGTTAATAATGAAAATAACAGTGATAGATATCTTTACTCTTAGAACTTACAAATTTGTCATATCTGGAACTTGGTTTAGTCTGGAAATTTCCCAGGAGCATAATTAAATAGCATGACATATTAAAGCTAAAGTACTGGCATGCTAAAGCCCATGCTCTGCCCATTGAAAGACTGAAGGAAATTGAAACGTAAACTGTTTGGATTAACGTAAACTTTAACTCCCTTTAACTCGCTTGCAACGCTTGCATCATATGTAAAGTGATGGTGATGGTAACGTGTTTGTCTTAACGCAGATATGACGACATAACAGACATGATTATTCAGCCCTGAGAACAAGCAACGTACAGATTATGCAATTCACACTTAAGCTTAGGGCAAACAAAGTTTATGAACATGCTCTAATTTCACAGTTTTGCATTAGATAACGTCAATTAACTGACTGGTAAATGTTCCACGTTACACCAGCTCCGTCTGCAGAAAGACTGCTCGTTTGCAGCAGGTGCGACACGACACATTGTGCGTCACAAAAACGAAATTGTTAGCGCGTTAATGTTCAACAGTCCCACAATTACCCTTTCAAAGCATGGAAACAGCGTAATGCCACACTCAATGCTTTCAAAAACACATATCAATTTACCATTTGATGAATTCTCTCATCTGAGTAGAAAACCGCCCAAATGTGGCTGCTTCAGACTCGTAGTAAAACCAGGCCTCGGTGGGAATGGAGGCGAGAGGATCTGTCAGCGAACCAAACTGAAAGAAGCTGAAACTGTAACGTTATATAACATAAATTGTAAGTGCATTACAAAAATTGTTACACGTAAAAATACCTTTTTCAGGAAATCGAAAAGGCATGAGAAACTTTCACACTTGTCTGTAGGCTAACTTACTTTACATCTCTGCACCTCACGAACTTACCTTAAACCTAACAAAAACACTCGCAGTTACTAATTTCTAAATGTGTTCACCACCAATCGTATCTTGAGTATAATTAACAAAACATTTTTTTCCGTGTAAGTTTATAAAAAGAAAAGCAATCCAACTTACTGTCTCTGTCGCATGAAGAAAAAATGGAGTCATCGCTTTGCGAGGCAGCAGTCATTGAGGGGCTGAGTCAGACAAATGTTTGAACCTTGGTTTAATTTCAGGCTTAAAACTAAGTAGAATGATTTAAATGCTGCCCAAAGTGTATTTTTGATAAATGTATTATTATAAAGAACCATCTCTCATCCTCTGCACTGACTCTAATGCGCTTTGTCAGCAGTTCACGCCTGTGCTCCGTTGAGAATTTCTCATTTTCTCTTTGCATCGTTAGATAGGGGGTATATAGAACGTGTACATAATTCACTAATATTTCCGGGAAGAAAAGAGTTATTAAGAGAGTCAAGGATATTTTCATATTTATTAAACTGATCTAATCTAGAGGGAAATTAGCGGGTTCAACTGCAACCAGACTGTTACTGTTGTAACAATAAAAGTATACACATGCAAACAATTGTTAACATAAAAACACCATTATTTCATGACCCTAAAGCCCCGTTCACACTACAAGCGACACTCAGCGACAAAGCGACACAATCCCATTTATTTCAATGGAGAGCTGGCGATTTCCGGCGACACGAGTGACAGCGAGCGATAGTGACCATCGGCGACCGGATGGGGTTCAGTTCTGACGCGACAAAGTTCAGAATCCTTCAACTTTATGCAAATGAAGAGCGACATTTGAGAGCGACAGCCAATAGGAAAGAAGACAGTTGAGCTCACGTGATCGTTCTCCTCTCAGCCGTAGATAAACATACTCAATGGAAAAAAGTAGGCTCTGTTTCTCATTCATTTTTGTTTGTATGTACGGACTTAATTCACATTTATATTATATTTAGTATTTTGCCTCCAAAAATGTTCTATGTAGCAGCAATAAACCTAATTTGCTGTCAAGGCAACCAGTAGCGAGAATGCCCACTAGCGACCTCATCACCAGCCCCTGGTGACATGCAGCGACAAAGTCGCTGGTAGTGTGAACGCAGCTTAATACTGATATAATATTTTCTGCCAGTGTCCCTGATGATTCCCACCCCTAACACATCAGACATATACAGTAATACATTTATTAAAGATTCCGTTTCTTCTCCAGCTTCTGAACACTTTAAAGAGAAGTAATACAGTTAAATAGGAAAGTACCCATTTTAATCAGTGATGCTGTCAACAGATGCAGCGCGCAATATGACACGACAAATCCCTCACAGTAAACTGCCTTGTCCTATTGATGGTGTACTGACACAAAGTTCAAATGTCCTGTGTAGACACTCAACTTGTTGTGTTGCGATGCGGCGTCCGGTTTAGACATGTTCACTTTTCTGCCACCAAGCAAATGGGTGCGTGAATTCATCTGCACGCACTCTCTGTGGAATAGGAATCGCAGCGTATGTTGCCACATTTCCATTTACCACGGTCTCGTTTGCATTTGCTAGTTTGGAGAAAGCCTCACCAATACAAACCTGACCAGCCAGACGTTTGCGATCACGTGAATTTGAAGACTTGTACAAACGCGGATGGGTGACACAGATGGAAATTATTCCAGATTGGCGATGTAGTATTTGGTTTCCCAACAAGGTCCATCGCTCATCACGAAATAAATTTGCTGAATGCAGAATAAACTGTATTTTCCTGCGCTCAAACCTGCCAATCTAAAGGAAACGCCATGTGTGGCGTTTGAGGTCATTTGTGAATTAGTATAGATTTATAGTCTAAATAAAACAATTAGCAACTGTTACTATTATTACACTTGTATATAAAACTTTTTATTATGCTTGTCATAGAGTGTGTGACGTCACATGCACTACCGCTGGTGGCAATAGACAACCGCGGTGATGCGGTTGTCACAGTGACCGTCACAGCCCTAGAAGTGGTGGCAGATTTATTCTAGGATTAAGAGCCATACTTATATGCTTGCTTATGTGTGATTTTTAGCCTCGTTCAGACTGTCAGCCCAAATCCGATTTTGTGCATATCTGGATGGAATCTGATTTTATTAACTGACTGTCCACACAGTAAATTGCAACTGTTCATATCCGATTTGTGTGTCCATAAGCGCTCTTTTGTTTTTAATGAATGTACATTGGTTTCTATGGTAATGCTGTTGCCTTGTTATGCCTATGCAAAAAAACAGTAACAGCAGTACAGTTTGCAAAACATATGTCTTACCATCGCGGTTGCGCTGTAGTATTATATCTCGTCTTGTGAGGCAGCGGCAGAAATGCAGAAAGCTGTGTGGCTTTATTCCATGCTGCCGTCTCCGCTATTTTCTTTTTTTTTTTGTCTCCGCTAGGGCTGGACAATAATTCGATATCAGTATATATCGCGATATAATTTTTTCAATAACGGTGATATGATTTTTAAACCCATTTCCGATATTTCGATCTACGTTAGCATTTGTCACTGAACGACGGTCAATGCGCAGCCGTCAGAAAGAGCAGAGCAGAATTAGGTACTTGCATGATGACGTACATCACAGACACACAGCCAGCGCTCAGCAGGAGTTGGTTAAGCTCCGACGCGGCATGTTTTACCCCCGACCGCAATACAGATGTGACTGAATGAGCTTCCACAAGTAAGGAGAAAGCAGACAAAATAGTTGATAAGAGAGGAAAAACTAATTCAGTGGTGTGGAAGTGTTTTGGCTTTTTAAGATCGGATAAACTTCAGGTTTCGAAAAGCTCAGGGACGAGATGCACCCTCGGAAGTAGGTTTGTGGGAACAGGGACGAGATGTTTATAAGCCTACCAACACGCGAACGGTCTGCGTGTTTAGTTGAATTCTTGTGTCCGAGTCTTAAATATTATGCATCTGGCACGTCGACTGCCGCACTTTCTTTCCCAGCACGCACACACTTCTCTCTCTGCTTCTGCTCTGTTCCGCGAGCGCTGCGCTTTCAGTTAAAACACAGATATGATGCTTCTCTAATTTTACATGCAAGTATAGCCGAAATCACAGCACTATTGTCTTTACCTTATGTCTTTGTCTTATTTTGATTTTATCAGACGATGGCACGATTATAAATAAGGATTTTTGTGCAGATTATCATCTTGGAAGGGAGAGCTGTGTATCTTAATGGGTCGCGTTTCAGTCACTATATCATATTCATTATATATATATTCAACTGAAGTAGTTTGTTTGTTGTTTCAATCTTTAAGAATAATCAGCCTGTTATAGTTTAAATGAAAATATATTATTGTTAATAAGGTGAGTCTGAGAGTTTTATTTATTTGATAGTTTGTTTATTTTACATTTCTTGTTTGTGAAGGCTAAATACAAATAAAAAGTGAACATTAATTTATCTGTACCATTTTTATTTCAAAAATATTATATCGTTTTATAGGAGGAGGTATTATATACTTGGCAAATGCATTTTTCAGACTTTTGTAGGTACAGACATCCATTGTGGGCGTTCTTGGCAGTTTTTCTGAGGCTTTTTTAATATTCATATCGATATTGGAATTATATCGTATCGACCGAAATTAAGAAATATATTGTGATATCCGCTACTTTCAAAACACAAAGAGGTACGTGTACTAGCAGTGTATTGTTTTTCCCCGCTTGACTTGCACTTCGCAACAACACAAGCTTGTTTCTGCAAAGATGTTCAGCATGTCTTTTGCAAAAACGTCTGACGTGTTTACGTTTTACGTGGCGTGAGGGCGTGAAAAAGCTACGCTAAATCCGATCTGACCGGTCAGACTAAAACGAGTCTCCAAACCACATACGTATGTAGCTCGAAATGGATTTGCACAAATTGGATTTCATGTAGTTCGTTGCCGTTCAGACTATTTAAATATGATCGGATTTCAATCGGATTTGCACAAAAATTGTATTTGGGCTGACAGTCTGAACGAGGCTTTTGAGAGTGAGAGAGATGGAGCTATCTGGAGATTGAAGCAGACAGAAAGAGATGGAATAAGAGAGGCCCCACAGCAAATTGCCTGTCTTGAGATTGCCAATGTGAAGATCTTGTGGTCCCAGTGTCCATCTGCTTCCTGTAATGAATTCACAAGCACTTTGAACAATAGGGACAATGAACGAGTCGAACAGGCTGTGGGGGATGGAGGAGAGAGCGGAGAGAGGGAAAGTGTAGAGGAGGACGGGAAATGTGTGAAGGAGAAGGGCACAGGAGAGAAAGAGACAGGCAAGACTGCTCTGCATCCTGATTGGCTGGAAGCATGGTCGATGGATAGGCATGCTGAGCAGAATGTAATCATAGATGTGCGTCACCATATTCAGCCAGCGGCCAGCAGCTCTGAGCAGCTCTCTGTTTTTAAATGACTCCAGGGGATCTCTGTATTCAATTCACAACTGGAAAACATTTAGTTCTTTGCTTGGTCACGAGACACAAAATGCGAGACAAACTCGAGGCTTTTGTTTTTTAAATGTGCAGAGATCTGCATTAAGCAGTTTGATCATGTTTTATTTTTGCCATTGTGTGAATTTCCAGATCATTTAATTTCCTAAAGCAAATCTGCCATTCAGGCTGTTATAAATGGCTCATCTTGGCATGAAGCTTTTCTTCGAACTGTGTCTATCTTTAACCCAAATCCTTGGATGAATTACTGTAACTCTGCCCAGAGCTGCTCAGTGCTTGAGACTGATGTTAATCCTGTTCTTTTCTCCTGAGCATTGTGTGTAAACTTCTCAAAGAACCTTGCCCCGGATGACCCTCCTGTGTAGTGTTTACCCAGAATTCCCTGGAAATCATGAAAATTAAGCTTAGGCTGGCAAAGGGTCTTGGTGTTATTGGTAGTATTTATTCACTGCAGCTTTTCCAAATGTTTTCTGTGCAGTAATGAGATGCACAGCACAATAGAGCTTAGACAGTTTTTTTCTTTTCTTTGAGTGTTTTGTGGTCCAAGGTCAAGGACTTGCCGCGTCCCCCTCTTTAATTTATTTATTTTTTAATATACGTGATGAACAGAAACTGTGATATTTCAAACATACTGAAATACTTTAGACGCAGAGCGCTGCTTCTGATATCAGTGAGTGAGGAGCGGAGAGGAAAATGAAGCGGAGTGATTATTAAATACTCAGAGGCGGAGGGTGCTCCACTCCGCTCACATACTCGGACACCGCCACACAAATGTGGCTTTTTGTTAATGACTCTCCTACTACAGGATTTAACACAGAGTAACAGCTCGCTATCAGTTACAAAAGACACTGTAACAGTCTGTCACAGGCAATTCTAGTTACATTTTTCATCAATTAATTTCTTAAATTATCCTTTGACTATATGTTCTGGCCCACCATCTAGTGACAACATTTTTTTTGGCCCCGATGCCAAACTTACTTGCCGACCCCTGCTCTACAGCATTCATAGTAGGGGTGGGAATCTTTAGTCACCTCACGATCCGATTCAATTCCGATTCTGGGAGTCACGATCCCATTCCAGAACGATTCTTGATCTACTTTTCCCCCTCCTTATTAATTAATTAGTTTACTGATTTGAGAAGCTTAAAATCCTTACATTTACATATCCTTACATAAGTAATTAAGCACTTTTTAAAATAATTACAAATTAAAACAGTTGTATGTTAAGAATTTTAAACTAATATAACTTCAAAACATACAAGCAAGTAGCAAATAATAAAGAGGAGCATAGAAACATATAATAAACAACAAACAAAGAGTGCTTTCAGTGTTTAAGATCATCTGAATGTTTTCCATTCAAGAACTGTGAGTGATCACATTATTCACTTCAGGATAATGCCAAAATGTGAATTTCTTTCTTTATATATATATATATATATATAATAAATTAGGGGTGTAACGGTTCACAAAATTCACGATTCGGTTCGATATGACACAGTGCACGGTTCGGTACATTTTCGATACGGGGGGCGGGGCAATTGGTTACGTCGAAATGTTGGAAATATTTCTGTTTTAAACCATTAAGGCGAGCCAATGGATATCACACACGCACACATTTGCACCAGGGTTTGCACAAGATTTATGTCGGTGAACATCTTAATCAGTAATTTCACTAAAAGCAGAAAGTGAAAGAAAAAACGTAATGACTGAGCTTTCTGCATCTGACGCCGCTTATTCTCTCAGAGACAAAGAGAGAAGAATCTACTTCAACATATGCTGATATAGCCTATAAACTATACCTAACTGATCAAACTTGCGCTGGCCGCTTGGTATTTTAAAAAACAAAAACTTGAATTTAACAAACATAAAATGTTCCAATCATATTTCTGAATTAAATTCATAAAGAAACAAAACAAAATAATGACCACTTTGCCAAATAAAAACCAAAACGGAACTATTTGAATGGCTGCAACAGCAGCTTTGTAACGGGGAGGAGAGATAGATGGAGAGAGAAAGACACGGGCTCTGGTCGGACTCAGGCGGAGAATTCTGATAAGATGCAGGGCTCTATATTCGTTCCCTCGTTTCAATTAAAAGTTCCCCGGACTAATTGTGAACAGATTGCACTCCCGTCTTCTTCCCGAGCATGTGAACATGTTCATTTAAAAAATATTAAATAATATTATATATATATATATACATGTACATACAGGTGCTGGTCATGATAATTAGAATATCATCAAAAATTGATTTATTTCACAAATTCATTCAAAAAGTGAAATATACATTCATTCCACACAGACTAATATATTTCAAGTGTTTATCTTTTAATTTTGATGTTTATAAGTGACAACTAATGAAAACCCAAATTCAGTATCTCAGAAAATTTGAAATTTACTTAAGACCAATACAAAGAAAGGATTTTAGAAATCTTGGCCAACTATTATGAACATGAAAGTATGAGCATGGCACTCAATACTCTAGTTGGGGCTCCTTTTGCCTGAATTACTGCAGCAATGTGGCGTGGCATGGAGTCGATCAGTCTGTGGCACTGCTCAGGTGTTATGAGAGCCCAGGTTGCTCTGATAGTGGCCTTCAGCTCTTCTGCATTGTTGGGTCTGGCATATGCATCTTCCTCTTCACAATACCCCATAGATTTTCTATCTATGGGGTTAAGGTCAGGCGAGTTTGCTGGCCAATTAAGAAAGATACCATGGTCCTTAAACCAGGTACTGGTAGCTTTGGCACTGTGTGCAGGTGCCAAGTCCTGTTGGAAAATGAAATCTGCATCTCCATAAAGAAATCAGTCAGCATCCATACGGCTGTGTTGACCTTGGACCTCAGAAAACACAGTGGACCAACACCAGCAGATGACATGGCACCCCAAACCATCACTGACTGTGGAAACTTTACACTGGACCTCAAGCAACGTGGATTCATTGTGCCTCTCCTCTCTTCCTCCAGACATCTGGGACCCTGATTTCCAAAGGAAATGCAAAATTTACTTTCATCAGAGAACATAACTTTGGACTACTCAGCCAGTCCAGTCCTTTTTAGTCTTTAGCCCAGGCGAGACGCTTCTGACGCTGTCTGTTGTTCAAGAGTGAGCTTGACACAAGGAATGCGACAGCTTGAAACCCATGTCTTGCATACATCTGTGCGTAGTGGTTCTTGAAGAATTCTGCTTCAACTCCAGCTGCGAGTCCACTCTTTGTGAATCTCCCCCACATTTTTGATGGGTTTTGTTTCACGACCTGTCCAGGGTGATTGGTTATCCCTATTGCTTGTACACTTTTTTCTACCACATCTTTTCCTTCCTTCGCCTCTCTATTAATGTGCTTGGACACAGAGCTCTGTGAACAGCCAGCCTCTTTTGCAATGACCTTTTGTGTCTTGCCCTCCTTGTGATGGATGAATTGGTCGTCTTTTGGACAACTGTCAAGTCCAGTCTTCCCCATAATTGTGTAGCCTACAGAACTAGCTGAGAGACCATTAAAGGCCTTTGCAGGTGTTTTGAGTTAATTAGCTGATTAGAGTGTGGCACCAGGTGTCTTCAATATTGAACCTTTTCACAATATTCAAATTTTTGAGATACTGAATTTGGGGTTTTCATTAGTTGTCACTTATAATCATCAAAATTAAAGAAATAATAAACACTTGAAATATATCAGTCTGTGTGGAATGAGATGTATACATTATACAAGTTTCACTTTTTGAATGGAATTTGTGAAATAAATCAACTTTTTGATTGATATTCTAATTATATGACCAGCACCTGTATATATGAAATAGGTTATTATTATGAAGACATTAGATGTTAAAATTAATGTTCACATAATAAGTGCCGTCATTCAGCCTGTTCACAATGTTTTAGTGCATAATGTTTTAAGAATTATATTCTGTTTAGCACGCAATATGTTTTAAGCCTAATATTCATTGATGAATTAATCAAACTGTTAAGATTCTTTTTTCAAATAGAAATGTCCTAGCCTTATGAGCAGTTGATAATCGACGGACTGTTCTGTTAATAAATGCCGTCATTCGGTTATGTTATATTAATACGTTTCAGCAAGCAATCATACGTTACAACCATTAATTGGCATGTGTGCATGCGTGGGTGTGATTTTCGAATAGTAATCGAATAATACCCAGCGATTATCGAATATTACTTTTGCTGAAAATGCCCATCCCTGATATATATATATATATATTTTGTATGTGTGTGTGTTGTGTGTGTGTGTGTGTGTGTGTGTGTTTGTGTTTGTGTGTGTGTGTTGTGTGTGTGTGTGTGTGTGTGTGTGGTGTGTGTGTGTGTGTGTGTGTGTGTGTGTGTGTGTGTGTGTGTGTGTGTGTGTGTGTGTGTGTGTGTGTGTGTGTGTGTGTGTGTGTGTGTGTGTGTGTGTGTGTGTTGTGTGTGTGTGTGTGTGTGTGTGTGTGTGTGTGTGTGTGTGTGTGTGTGTGTGTGTGTGTGTGTGTGTGTGTGTGTGTGTGTGTGTGTGTACTCATTCAGTACTTGCAATTTGTTCATTTAAAAAAATAAAATAAAAAAATATTTTGTGGTGCAGCTTACATTTTTTTACAAAGACTATAAATAAGATGATTTCCATTTTATTGTAGTTTGATATATTGCCACTTAATTCTATTACTTGATTTATCTCAATTAGAATTTTGTCTTTAAATTTCCACTTCTCTTGCAGTGCCAGACTCTGTTAAACCCAATCCCAGCATCCCTTCAAGCCCCATTCTGACCTTGAACCTGCCTGTACCCTCTGCTGCCTCCACCAGCAATGGGAAGCGTAGCCCTTGTAATTCACTACAACAGCAGTTACCTCCATTACAGCAGCCCAGTGCCCGATATGTACCCAGAGAGGTTCCTCCACGCTTCCGACAGCAGGAGCAGAGGCAGCTACTGAAGAGGGGTCAACCTTTACCTACAGGCGCTCTGAACCTAACCTCTGCTTGCACTCAGTCCGGGGTCATCTCCCCTCCCGAGACGCCCACCAGCAAACGGCATACAGGTGAGAATCATGTTCAGTTTTTGAAGGAGAGACTAAGATATTTATTTTGACAGGCTTTTCAGTTGACCGATGTCAGGTCTGTGAATAGAGATGAATTGTGGTATTTTTTATAATTTGGTGTCTTGATAGAGAGATTGTATTCCTCATGGCCCAGCTGGGATGTTGAAGTGTAGAGTGTCTATGATTTAAAGACAGAGGGTGGGATTGTGTCCCCCACCCTGCTATGCCCTAACAAAGCCTGCCATTGGCCTCTTAAGTCTCGTTCTAAGCCTGAGGTCATGGGAGCGGCATGGTTGAGGGACTCTGTCTCTAGTGTTTTCTGCAATTATTGTTTACTGGGCCCCTCCCCTACATCCCTCTGGTTGATGACTGAGAGGTTTGCCATGGCAGGTGGAAGGCCAATTGGTGGGGCATTGCTGGGAAGAGGGGAGTCAGCTGGGAACGGGAACACCAGTGTCTTCAATCATATTAATTGCTTTGTCAACTCTTAAATCATTATTGTCTTCACTAGGGATGTTCATTTCGGTTATTTTTCCAAACCGACAACAAGATTCATTTTAACCGAACAAATTAAAAATAAAAAAATTAGAAATAAAAAAATAACCTGTGTTTTCATTATTTGTTTTCAGGGGATTAATTCTACATGCGCAAGAAGCAGCAAACAACAGAACACGAGGATTCACATGGTCATCATAGCTATCACATAACTAGGGCTGCAACTAACGATTATTTTGATAATCGATTAGTTGGCCGCTATTATTTTTTCGATTAATCGGATTAAATACAATTATTTTAATTTATGGACAAAAACACACTATTCCACATTCTGCTCAATGTCCTTCAAACACACTGAATGCTATGAAAACATACAGTGCTTAATTTATTAGACCACCTGTCATAAAGAGAAAACTAATATTTTAGGAATCTGTCAAAAAAAAAATTAAATCTAAAAATGTTATTGTCATTTATTGGGCAAATTACAAAAAGAAACAATTTGAGAAAAATAAATAATTAAATACAATTAGTATTTATAATAACGAAAATGGCCTCATAACAGCTTGCATTCTTGCTTGCATTGTTTATGTACTTTTTGACTGTAATTGGGTATCTGAAAAAAACACTATAAAGTGCTCTGCCTTTCTTTCATAGATAACAGCAATAATTATATTATAGCATTAGAAATAGCCTACTACTGTTACTAAAGAGCTTACGCATATTGGAGGACTAACCAATACAGAAAGCTAAAACATGATTTTGGTAATCACCAATGCTGTTAGTTTAGAGCAGCAGTGGCACAAACCTTACATAATTTGTTAAAAACCGTACATAAATGTGTTAAGCATTGTATATAATGAATATAGTTTACATCTCTTTTAAAAATTTAAATAATAATAAAGACTCCGTGTTAACCAACAGATGAGAGGAATGTTCTGCAGGAACACACGTTCACTTTGATCACAGTCATGTCTTACTGTCATTTCTTTATCCTGTAAAAGGCGGTTATGGAGCATCTCATATTTATATTCAGACTATTACATGCTGTTATCCCTTTAAAGTTCCTACTCTCATAAAATATTCACACTGAATATTGACTTTTAAACCTTAAATTAACTTTCAACAACAGATAATTCAGCACAATGGATACAGTGATTCCCACAGGATTTTGTGAGACTTGTGGCGGCAGGTGACGTCACATATTAATTGGCATATTCATGACGTCATTGCGTCAAGTTTGCGTACAGACGAGCTTTGGCACTTCAGATCTGTTCTACTCTATGAACTGTCACATACTGTAATACAACTGAATGCCCAATAAAGCTGTTTGCATTATATTTTCTGTTGTCATACATAAAACAAGTATAAATAGTACGACCCATTAATACTGCATGTCAACCAGGAATCACTCTCACTATACTCCTTAAATCCTGATTTATAATCGCGACATCATCTGATAATATCAAAATACATCTAACTTACACTAAAAAGCGACTATATGCGGTGGTTTTGGCTACTGTTTTGTCTCATTCAGCGCACTGCCTGCGTCTGAGTGACAAACTGAGCATATTAACAGATGAACTATGTTCATATTTAAAAGTCCAAACAGTCAGTAAGCGACAGGTGCTTGGAAACGCTGTTTTTGTAAATGATTTATTGACGAGTCGGCTGCGTTACGGCCAGCTAAAAAGTGCTGTTTCTCTGTCGCTCACTGCTCCGAGCAGACGCAGAGAGAGGCGACACTGCACAGAGCTCGCACTCGCAGCCCGGGGCAGTACTGGAGACATCTTCCAAATTAATGAAAGCTAAGGTTTTTTCAAAAAATTTGCTAGGGTTGTCAGTGTGTACCTGTTATGGAAAAAAAAGCTGCCAAAAGGGTTTGAAAGTTGTAAATAAGCCGCCAAAAGGGTTTGAAAGCTAAATATATGCTCGTCACACGGGATGCTGATGAAGAGGGGGCAGGCGGCTCGCACAAATAAATGAACGTAGGGCGGTTGAGGCGGGCCACAAATAAATCGACGTATGGGAAATAGTCGAGCACACAGAAATCGAGCACACAGAACAAGCCGTACGAAACGTGTAGAGCGAGGGGAGATTTTCCAATAGTTAATCGATTGTGGATGGTTTAATTTTCTCGGGTGGATAAAAAAAGTGTAAGAGGATAATAATATTAATAAAAACAAAAATGTGTCACCAAATATACTCAGGCGGCCGTCTATGTGTGGGAAACACTGGGATATTTTTGCGCTGCATATCCTGTTAATTGTCTCCCTCTCTGTGTTCCGTCTGTCTGACGCGCAAGCACGCGCCCGCCGTGCCGGTGCTCATTCGGTATATTAAACTTAACACAGCCTTTACACTAATGCATTAACTTAAAGCTCAAAATAAAGAAGTATCATATTTTTGGCAGCTTGGATCACGTACTTCTCCCGCGGCATCTCATTCTGTTTCCTCCATTATTTTTAGATGCATTTTGTCCATAGAAATGCGTTATTCAGTGCTGTAATTTGAGCAAACGGCTGAAGTTGGACGTGCACTGTGGGCAGACAATAATGAGAATCGTTGTCGATGATTTTCATAATCGATAATAATCGATTTTATCAATTAGTTGTTGCAGCCCTACACAACGCATCTGCATCGCTCTCGCTAAAAACATAATAAAGCTAGGCGTTATATATATATATATATATATATATATGCATATTAATTGTAAATATATACATACAGGGTGCGATTTGTTGGCGATGGGGGGGGGATTTATGCATCCCTGCCTCTGCTGAATAAACGACAGTTAAATAATTAACTGTCAGTTAACGATTAAACGGTTAAAATGAACATCCCTAGTCTTCACTGTTTCACATGCATTTGATTTTCTGATAATTCATTTTTTAGATGTGTGTGCTTCTGGGATTCAAACACCATCAGATATCCAAGTTAAGCAGAGAACAAGTTTATTTTAAATTGTGAAATGGCCTTTTGAACCTCAAAACCTATGGTTTAATTTTGGGATGTGCAGAACTACTTTTTTAAATAATTGATTAGTAAGTTGTTTCCCTTTAATAATAATTAGTAAATAAATCCAGTTTTAGAGAAACCCTATGTGCTTTTGTTTTTACCTGACCCTGATCAGACACATTTCTGTGGAGCATTAACATAAGATATATTGCTGCATTCAAAGACAGTCAGTTGTCTGTATGTGGGTTTTTAAGTTTGGCCATTTTTACTCTGGATCTTAATTGACAAATGCAGCCGTCCTGTAGCTCAAACTGAGCATGGTGCTAGAAATGGCAAGGTCATGGTCTTGATTCCCAGGGAAAGCAAGAACTGATCAAATATATACATAGAGTACAATGTAAGTTGCTTTAGATTAGGGCTGCAACAACTAATCGATTATTATCGATTATGAAAATCATCGACAGCGATTCTCATTATCGATTAGTCGGGTCTGTCCACAGTGCACGTCCAACTTCAGCCGGTTGTGTCAAATTACAGCACTGAATAACGCATTTCTATCGACAAAATGCATCTAAAAATAGTGGAGGAAACAGAATGAGATGCTGCGGGAGAACTAGGCTACGTGATCTAAGCTGCCCAAAACATGAAAATTCTTTATTGTAATGCATTAGCGTAATGGCTTGCCCTGTCAGATGCGTGTGCGTCCTCAGTGCAAAAACGTTCAGTTTACGGTCATATCCTTATCTATAAATGTCACAGATTCACGCAAGCATTTCCATTTTTACATAAAGGTCCGTCCTGACAGCCTGTTAAGTTTAAAATACCGAATGAGCGCTGGGCGGGCGTTTGCACGCGCATCAGACAGACTATTTAAATTAAAAGGCTATTCAGCGCAAAAATATCCATTGTTCTGAAATATCTGTTGTTGAAAGTTAAATTAAGGCTTAAAACTCAACATGCCATGTGAGTATTTTATGAGAGTAGGAACTGTTAAGGGATAACAGCATGTAATTCTGAATATAAATATCAGACGCTTCATAGCCGCCTTATTACAGGATAAATAAATTACACGTGACCGTGATCAAAGTCAACTCGTGTTCCTGCAGAAAATTACTCTTACCTGTTGGTTAACACTGAGTTTGTGTTTTTATTCGTCTTTATTATCTTTATTATATTTTAATTTTTAATAGAGATTTTAACTATATTCACTATTACAGTGCTTAACAAATTTATTAAAACACATTTATGTAAGGTTTTTAACTAATTATGTAAGGTTTGTGCCACTGCTGCTCTAAACTAGCTTTCTGTATGGTTAGTCCTCCAGTATGCGTAAGTTCTTTAGTAACAATAGTAGGCTATTTCTAATGCTATAATAGAATTATTGCTGTTATCTATGAAAGAAAGGCAGAGCACTTCATGGTGTTTTTTTTCAGATACCCAATTACAGGCAAAAAGTGCATAATGGCATCAAGAATTCAAGCTGTTGCAATGCATAGGAGGCCATTTTTGTTAAAGTGGGAATTAATACTATTTGGTTGTTTCAGTTTGTTATTTGCCCAATAAATGACTAACATTCTTAGATTTAAACTATTTTTCGACAGATTCCTAAAATATTTTGTTTTCTCTTTATTATGATAGGTGGTCTAATAAATTAAGTACTGTATGTGTATCATTCAGTTGGCATGTTTGTTTGAAAGACATTGGACAGAATGTGGAGTAGTGTGTTTTTTGTCAATAAAATAAAATGTTTTTTTTTTTTTAATCCGATTAATTGAAAGAATAACCGGCCAACTAATCGATTATCAAAATAATCGTTAGTTGCAGCCCTACTTTAGATAAGAGCATCTGCTAAATGCATAAATGTAAATGTTGTAACTGGACACTCAAAAAAGATATCAACTGTGAAAGATGTCCTTCCAGAGAGGGCTGTACTGTGCAAACAAAAGCACAGCATGTTAATAATAAATAAATAAACAAATC
The DNA here is from genome assembly GCA_027422405.1 of Ptychobarbus kaznakovi. NCBI lineage: Eukaryota > Metazoa > Chordata > Actinopteri > Cypriniformes > Cyprinidae > Ptychobarbus > Ptychobarbus kaznakovi. Next base: position 17,376,642 of record CM049800.1, read on the forward strand.
TGTGCTTGTAAAGTAAATGTAGACAATATTACAACTAAAGCGAAAACAAAAGGATCTAAGTCCACTTTCAAATCCATGTACAGTGTGAATACAAAGAAAACTGAGTTCTCTCCTCTTTTGGGTCAGCTGAAAGAGTTCCCGTTCTTGGTAGCAGAACAAGTTTTGAGAGCTGCTTTTTCAGTGTGATTTTAATGCCTTTTTGTTCTTTAGTTTTAAGATATTTAAAGCAACAGAAATATGAAGTGTTAAAATATATATATATATCATTTAACAGTTCAAATCACAATTGTGGTATTTCTCAATATCAGTGCTGTATGCTGTAGTCATGCAGTTAGATTTGATTTGTTTTGTTATAGAACAGACATTATTGAGAGGTATAAAGGCATGGACATGCTAAATTAGCAGGGTGGCGCTTGAGTTATGGTACAGATAGGATATCATACATGTCTAAACTAGAGGTGGTCCCTGTCTCACATGCCAGCCCCCTTTGTGGCTTCATTAGCACAGTGTCTCCCAGGCTGATACCCGTCTGGGTCTCTCTCTCTTTCTTTTTTTCACTCAGTCTATTTCATTCTTCTTTCTCTCAGCACCCTTCTAAAAGGACACTGATCTGAAGTGGAAAACATGACTGATGAGCTTTTAAAACATGTTTGCCATTCCGCTCTTGGGAGGAAGTAAGGCCTTTGATCCAAAAAACAGAATTAGTATAAAAGGAAGTTATTTTCAGACAAAATCACAGTCTTTTACTTCACTGAAGACTTTTGGCTAGAGAAAGTCTGTAACTGGAAAGCTGTAATTGTAAGCTGTATTAAAGCAAATGTTTTAAGAAAATGAAAATTGGTAGCCAAACATCTCAGTTTTTTCTTTTCTTTTGGATCTGCTGTTATTATCCAAAGTTTGGAAACTTTCTGGGCATTCACCAGGATGAAAAACCGAAACAAATAATTGTTCAGCAAATTGTTCCATTTAAGACAGTTACTACAGGCAGCACAGCATGCTGCATAAAAATTCTTAGACAGAGGTTGCATGGTCACAACATTTTTATCTCGCTTTTTTGAGGCTGGTAATGTGGAGCCACTTTCTAGGTATATAAACTCCCACTTCCTGTGTTTTCTGTTTTGTTTTGTTTTGTCCAGGATGCTGAAGTAACAATGTTAAAGGAAAAAGCATCTGCCTTAATTTATCATGCAGCCTTTTTTCTCTTGCTTTCCTCTCTGTAGGGAGAGAATGTGACTAATAGCGAGAGCAAGCAGAGGAGGGTGTGTGAGGAGAAAGTGAAAAAGGGAATGAAAGCGAGAGAGACAGAATTGTAGACAGCAGACTTGTTCTCTTGGCTGCATTTCAGCTCTGATAAAATGGCGTCCCTGAGAGCTGCTGGCTACAGGAAAATAAGTCGCTGGATTGTTTGAGCTCCATAAAAAAAAAGTGGATTCTTTCTTGTCAGATTCACTATTTTTGACTTGTTGTTCAGCAAACATATCAGGGTTTGGTGAAAGGCTTATTCAGCCTTTCTGTTTGTATGAAAACACTACACTTAAGATGTCAGATTTTTCAAATGTTTCAGGTGTCCCAGTGGTGCCAAGTCAATCTAATAACATTTCAGCTCAATTGTCACTTTGTTGATAATTCAAAATTAAGCAGTGATTGCATGGTTGATGTTGAAATGCACTATAGCCTGTGTGATAAGACTGTACAACAGTGGTTCTCAACCTTTTTTTCCACCGGGCCGCACTATGGTCCAAGTGCAAGTCTCACGGGCCGCACACATGTCATGAACATATTACGTCATCAATACAAACCAACCAAATTTATAATATTATTTATAGCCTAAATATTATGATGTCTAAACGATTACATTTATTGAAATAAATAATTCTACTCCCTAATAAAACACCTGATGCTGTCGGGAGCGTCAAGCCAGCTGCTTGACTTACGATGTTTCTCTCTGCACATGTACAGTATTAATTTGAAGCAATCGTACAGTTTGTATAGTTTTTATTTTTTAGTCTATGTATAGGTTAACATTTATATATAGTATATTTATAGTCAAAATCTCTCAGTTGGTTAGTTGTGTATAGGAATTTTTTATTTATTTTTTTTACTTCATTGTTGTATGTCTGTATTTATGTAGCGCCGTGGTCCTGTGAGGCATGACGTTTCGTTTCACTGTATGTACCCACATGTAGTGGAATGACAATAAAGCTCAACTTGAACTTGAACTTGAGCTTACCAATTTTGTGAAATTCTGCTAGAAAGGAGTAACAGCACAATGAAGTTGCGATTGTGTAAGATGCGCACGGAAGTGTGACTTGACAAGCGGCGTTGCAGAAAATGTGCATTCACAAATGTAGCCTATGTTGATCCAAATATGGAAATCGTTTTCGAATTTAATAATCTGAGGATCTCTCCAGAGATGTTTTGCCACATTTCTGTAATTAAGGATGATTGCTGCGTAGTAGCTTATGGGTGTTTATTTTTGCCTGAACATCTTCAGTGTGAGTGGCGGGGCAAACCGAAAGTCGATGCCGAAAGTCCAGCACTCTCTTCACTGCTGATGCTGCGACTATTCTTGTTTGAATGCGTTCCTTCGCTGACATTTTCCACATTTAATTTTATCCCTTAACAAATGTGTCCATTCTGATGCTCAATTTTACAGAACTAATGGCTGCTGATGACTATTTGAATTGAATTCTGCCAAAGTGCGCGCTTGTAAGTGTTCGTTAAATGCGTAACATTAATTACGTGAGTACATAGGTCTGCTCCTGTCTGAAAATAATATATGAAAATTATTTTACATAACAAAAACATTATAGCTTATATTTGTTTAGTAATTTTTTTAATTAATGTAAAAACTAAAATGAATTGTAAAATTGAAAGTTATTTTTTAATTATGTTTAGCATGGTGGGCCGCATTTGGATTCGTGACGGGCCGCGGGTTGAGAACCACTGCTGTACAAAATGAGGGGAGAAGTTTATAGATGGATGAACAGCATCATGAAGGAACTGGGCAGTATTGTGGCCAGGCGATATCATAAACTCCACATCTATTTGAGCTGACACAGAAAATTATTTTAAAGCCTTAGTCTCATTCTAGTTAATGAGCAAATTAATTTACAAAGAATACACTGATTGCTTAAGAAGGCACTCACCACGGATATGGATAAAAACACGTTAAACATGTTATTAACTAAACGTTAGGTTAGTCATGGACACCATATTTGATTAATTCTGTGAATCATATAGCTGCAACATGCCCCTTTAAGGAGTTGGATAATACATGTGCGTACTGTTTCCATATTTTCACATGTAAACTGTTTCCTGTTTACATGTGAGGAACACTCTCAGTGGTTGTGGTTATGGAGACTAGGGCTGTAACGGTGGCTGTGACAACCGCGTCACTGGCGATGGTCGGTTGCCACCGCGTTTGTGTATTGCCACCGGCGGTAGTGCATGTGAAGTCACACACTCTATAACAAGCATAATACAAAGTTTTGTAAAGTGTAATAATAGTAACAGTTGAAAATCATTTTATTTAGACAAATAAATCTATGCTAATTCACAAATAACCTCAAACGACATACAGTGTTTCCTTTAGATTGGCAGGTTTGAGCGCAGGAAAATTGTTTATTATGCATTCAGCATATTTATTTCATGATGAGCGATGGACCTTGTTGGGAAACCAAATACTACATCGCCGATCTGGAATCATTTCCATTCATGTCACCCATCCGCGTTTGTACAAGTGTCTTCAAGTTCACGTGATCGCAAACTCCCGGCTGGGCAGGTGTGTATTGGTGAGGCTTTCTCCAAACTGGCAAAATACGAACGAGACAGCGGTAAATGCGTCGCAACACAACATGTTGAGTTTGTCTACAGGACATTTGAACTTTGTGTCAGTACGTCATAAATAGGACGAGGCAGTTTACTGTGAGGGATTTGTCATGTTGTATCGCGCATCTGGTGTAGACAGCATCACTGATTATAATGGGTTTGTGCCACTCGCGTGAGGTAGACAGGGTCACAGGGTTTATTTAACTTTCTTATTTAAGGCTACATTCCTATTTAACTGTATTATTTATTTGATATTTATTTTAGTGTTTTGCAGGCTGTGTTCACTGACGTAAGTGCTAAAATAAGCATGCATGTTTGCTATAAATGATTGAGCCTCATTTATTTTTTTTATGTTTCAGAATTATTTATATATATATATATATATATCACAACACCGTGCCACTGGCGGTAGTTGGTCCATTACACCACGGTGGTAAAAATCTGCCACCGTCACAGCCCTAGTGGAGAGTGCATTTGCTTTTGCATTGTAAATCAATGCCCTCTTTCTGCTCTCCACCATAATTTACACACCATCGATTGCCTGCTGGATCATGGTTGATTATAGCTGGAAAGAAGTAAAGCTAGGTGTAAGTGAGAGAGAGAAACGTGTACATATTGTTTTAGTATGCATCATCTTGAGTATCCGTGGAACATGTTGGTGAAGCTTATTTTTTGTGAGGACTTCCCTTTTAGTGATTGAGATGCTAAAATGAAAATTTAAAAAGAATATCCCTTGGTTTTATTTTAAGATAAATGGCATCATGTATATTTGTATCTCTTTTTGCTATAATAAAATCCACCCTGTGTATTTGTTTTACAGGACTTCCCCCTCAAAGTGGACTGGGAGCCCAGAATGAAAATTGTCTTTGGAGCATCCCAGTCAGCAAAAGCAACAGCAGCAACTGGGATAAAGTGATTATTAACTGTAACGACACCGACACTTGGCCTTCCAATACATACAGCAAGAGCCACCAGACTCCAGAATGCACCTTGAATGCTGAACGCACATCAGAGGTCGTCAGCAACAGTAGCAGCACTATTATGGCTACAGGAGCTAGCCAGCAGGGCCATTACCCAATCAGCAAAGCCAGCATTAATCTCTCTTCTAGTATGGTCTCTAGTCAAACTGGCCCTACCAGGGGCTGGGTCTCAGAGGGCAAGATTGACTTGTCCATGGGCAGTAGAGGACAGTCCAACTGGAGTGCCTCTAACCTGAACCTAAATCCCAGTGCCAACCCTGCTGCTTGGCCAGCACTTGGACATGAGGGTCCTGGAGTAGGGTCAGGCCCTAGTAGCATGGTTTGCTCAAATCCAATTTCACTCAGTATGTGTGGCCAAGGAGGAGTGGCACCACCTCATGGCACCAATGGAAATGGTAGCATTGTTTGTGTCAATGGAAACCTTGTAGGGGACTGTGCATGGGGCAACCCGGATGTCCCAGAACAGCATCAGTCACCCAAAAATGTATCTTTCAACATGAAACCTCCTAACCTTAAAACTGATGGACCAAATAACACTAAACCAGAGCCAATGAGTCCAGTGAACACCTGGAGAGGAAACCTTAGTCAGTCACCTACTGAACCTTCCAGCAAAGATGGAACTGCCTTCTGGGGCAACGGCGATGCCAAATATGGAGAATCAAAGGACTCAGGCTGGGATTCTGCAGGCGTCTCCTCTTGGGGGCAGGGAGGAGCTAGCAGTGGTGGCGGCTGGGGTGACTGGGGCAAACAATCAAGCACTGAAGGTACAGGATGTGATGTGAATGATGGTCCTTCTCATGAACATATAAGTTCCTGGGGCCCTAATACTCCAGCAAGTGAGGGCAGCAGGGACAGTAGTGAGGGCCACTCAAGAAGAAGAGAGAGGTCCTCAAGTGATGCTTTAGACCCTTTGCTCCCAAGGGAGGACTTGGACCCACGTGTCCTCTGCAACACAGGCTGGGGACAGACTCCAGTTCGCCAACACACTGTTTGGGAAATGGAAGAAAGTCCATACAAAAAGAATGGGGCAGGGACTGAGGTCTGGGGGTCTTCCTCCAACACACCTTCAGTTGAACCTGCACCACCTCCTCCTGGATGTGCCAGTCCCAGCCTCAATGTACCTCCTAGAATGGAGACAAGCAAAAGTGAGGGATCTTGCAGAGCCATGCCAAATGCAGGCTGGGGAGGATCAGTCTCAGCCTCTTCTCAGCCTAACGGTGGATGGGGGGAACCTCCTGCAAATAAAAAGGTTCCCAATGGACCCCAATGTGGCTGGGGTGATCCTGTTGCTGAAGGTCCCAATACCAATGGCTGTAATGGCCAATCCTGGGCTGAGGAAAAGTCCCCTAGCTGGGATGATGGTACTTCTCAGAAGAAAACACAAGGTTGGGGTGATGGAACCAAAACTTCCTCTGGCTGGGGAAGTAGTGGCAGTGGGAATAGTGGAGAGTGGGGTGACCCTTCAGAAATGCGAAAAAATGGCTCTGGAAGTTCCTCTCGGGACCCTGACAACAGAAATTGGAAAGAAACACAGAGAGGATGGGGTAAAGCAGCACCAGCACAGGGTGGTAATTGGGATGATGCTCAACATTCCAATGGTTCAGCCCAAGGTTGGAGTGGAAAACTTCAGGAATCCACATGTGGCAACGGTGGAGCTGGAGGCATAGGATCATGGGGCAGCCCAATCTCTGTGAAACAAAGCAACTCTGGCTGGGCATCAGAAGGGCGACAGGAGCCGGGAGATGAGGCCACAGGCTGGGAAGAACCCTCTCTTTCTTCTATTCGTCGCAAAATGGAAATTGATGATGGGACCTCCACCTGGGGTGACCCCAGTGCTTACAGCAAGAGTGTAAACATGTGGGACAGGAATAACTCCCAGAATCATCCAGGAACCAGCAACAGTGGCAACATTAATAGCTTCACTGAGCCAAACAACAATAGCAAGCCTCACCAACACCATAGCCAAGCTCCCACTCAGAACCATGTCAGTGGTAGCAACAACAATGGATCACCCAACCAAGGTGAATCTCCTCTTAACAGAATGCCCGTGGTGAACCCAGGTAAGAGAATGCATATATTTTTCTCTTAATTTTAGCTAATTTTATTCCTCTGTGCATCTAGCAAACATCATTACCAACTCTGTGGGATATTTGTTTTTAATATTGAAATTTAAAGTCCAATTTGTCACCCATGATATCTTAATTTCTCTATTACAGTGTATCATTAGTGTCTGTTTGTGCTATACATGTTCAGTTAGTAATAATTTGATGCAGTGCACTTAATCTGTTAAACTTTTGTATTATATAAAACAAGACAATTATTTTGATAACTGTTACTATTTTGATAATTTATTGATTATTTGGGCATAAAAAAAAACATTTTATTTTCTGTATTTTAATTACCAGGCTGGGGAGAGCTCCCTAATGTACAGCCAAACTCAGAACCCTCTTCATGGGGCAAGCCAGCCAATTCTAACTCTTCTATGGGCAATGGAACTTCAGCTTGGGGCCAGTCATCGAGGGGCTGTAGGGGATGGGGTGAAGGTGGCCATGACTCCAGTGGACCTTATGGCAGAGGAAATGCACCTGCTGGATCTGGCTCCTGTAAGGAAGGTAATGAAATAAAGAATAATAAAGCACTTTATATTTTAAATTTCATATTAAAGCACTAGCTACTAATAGAAGTTTGGAAACTAAGACATTGTTGATACTTAAATGTGCTGTATTCAAATATGTATCTCATAATCCTTTTTGTTGATGATAACGTTAAACTACACTGACCTCTGGTGGTTGAATAAATCAAGTACTGATAGCGTTACCTCACTGTAAATTTGAAGTTTGTATTTTTTCTGCTAAATACTTCATGCTATACCATGTTACACACTAAGACAACTTGAAGTTATTTGTATTATAAAATATTAATTATGTGGCTCTCTGGCATCTAAAAAATGCTCTGTTTGCTTGAACATCTCAACCAGCCTTACAAGCAAACACTGACTCAACCGGTGGCGTGGGTTTGAGGCAGGGCTATCTGTTTATCCAACCAGTGACAGAATGGGGCAGTATTTGGAAAGCTTGTTTGAAAACTGTCATTATGTTTGCAGTTTCAGTTGCTGACCCTGGTGCCACAGAAATTGCATACTTCACCTTTAAAGGGCACCTATTATGCAAAATTAACTTGTACATATTGTTTGAACATAAATGTGTGTTGGCATTGTGTGTACACCAGTGTTGGATGTAGGGCTACATCTAACGATTATTTTGATAATCGATTTCTTGGCCTTTAATTCTTTTGATTAATCGGATTAAAAACTTCTTTTTTTTTTGACAAAAACACTACTCCACATTCTGTCCAATGTATTTTAAACAAACGTTCCAACTGAATGATACACATACAGTACTTAACAATTTATTAGACCACCTATCATAATAAAGAGAAAACACAAATATTTTAGGAATCTGTAGAAAAATTGTTTAAATCTAAAAATGTTATTGTCATTTATTGGGCAAATAACAAACTGAAACAATCAAATAGTATTAATTCTCACTATAACAAAAATGGCCTCCTATGCCTTGCAACAGCTTGCATTCTTGATGCCATTATGTACTTTTTGACTGTAATTGGGTATCTGAAAAAAACACCATGAAGTGCTCTGCCTTTCTTTCATAGATAACAGCAATACATTTACATATTTAGCAGACGCTTTTATCCAAAGCGACTTACAGTGCATTCAGGTTATACATTTTTTTTGTCAGTACATGTGTTCCCTGGGAATCGAACCCACAACCTTTGCGCTGCTAACGCAATGCTCTAACCACTGAGCCACAGGAACATAATTATATTATTGCATTAGAAATAGCCTACTATTGTTACTGAAGAGCTTACGCATATTGGAGGACTAACCAATACAGAAAGCTAAAAAAAAATACTTTGGTAATCACCAATGCTGTTAGTTTAGAGCAGCAGTGGCACAAACCTTACATAATTTGTTAAAAACCTTACATAAATGTGTTTTAATAAATTTGTTAAGCACTGTAATAGTGAATATAGTTAAAATTTCTATAAAAAATTTGAATAATAATAAAGATAATAAAGACGAATAAAAACACAAACTCAGTTAACCTACAGGTAAGAGTAATTTTCTGCAGGAACACGAGTTGACTTTGATCACAGTCATGTGTCATTTATTTATCCTGTAATAAGGCGGCTATGAAGCGTCTGATATTTATATTCAGAATTACACGCTGTTATTCCTTAACAGTTCCTACTCTCATAAAATACGTATGATGGGACCCAGTAATGTAGTGTATGTGGAAAAGAGGAGGGGTCCAAGAACCGATCCCTGGGGAACCCCAGTGACAATTGATGTGCTTTGGATACCTCCACTCCCCAGGCCACCCTGAAAGACCGACCAGTGAGATAGGATTCAAACCAGCGAAGTGGAATCCCAGTGATGTCCAGTGATGAGAGGGTGGACAGGAAGATCTGATGATTGACAGTGTCAAAAGCGGCAGACAGATCCAGCAGAATGAGGACTGATGATTTGGAATCGGCTTTTGCAATTCGCAGGGCTTCAGTGACTGAGAGTAGCGCAGTCTCAGTAGAATGGCCACTTCTGAAACCTGACTGTTTAGCGTCCAGTTTGTTGTTCTGTGAAATAAATAATGAGACCTGGTTGAAGAAAACTCGTTCGAGTGTTTTGGCTATGAATGGAAGGAGAGAGACAGGTCTGTATTTTTCTATAAGAGAAGTGTTTAATATAGTTTTTTTTAGCAGTGGGGTTACCCGAGCCTGCTTGAATGCAGTGGGGAAGATGCCTGTGAGGAGAGATGTGTTGATAATGTGTGTGAGTGCTGGATAAGAGTGTGGGAGAGATTGCTTGGAGAAGGTGTGAGGGGATTGGGTCTAGAGGACATGTTGTAGGATGGCTAGAGAGGAGAAGTTTGGATACTTCCGCCTCAATGAGGGGACAGAAGGAGAAGATGGGAGTTTGAGTAGTGGATGTAGTTGGTTGGAGGTCCTGTGTGAGTGGAGGTGAAAACTGACTACTGGTTGTTTTAGTTTTGTCTGTAAAAATAGTTGCAAACACATCACACATGGCAGACCAAAATGTTCTGAAGTGTGCCTATAATAGGGTCTAGGTCAGGGGTCTGCAACCTTCAACGTCAAAAGAGCCATTTTGGCCCCTTTCCTACCTAATAAAGTTCACGTGGAGCCACAAAATATTTGATGCCCAAATAAAGATAACACGGCATATAGCTAAAGTTTTATATTCAGTTATGTTACAGGGCAGAGGAGTAGCAATCATTTCAGAAGTGAGGGGGACAGACATGTCAAATGTAGTAATAATAATTATAAGTATAAGTATTATAATATTTATGTATGTATAATTTACAAAAAATATTATCTTACTTTTAATTGGCTAAGAAATTAAATATACTGCTGGACAATAATAACATCACATGGTTATGATTGTACAATCAGTATATATACTACAAACACTTTTTCCATTTTTATCACAGAATAAGGCAGAAAATATATGTGACCCTGGACCACAAAAGCAGTCTTAAGTCGCTGGGGTATGTTTGTAGCAATAGCCAAAAATACATTATATAGGTCAAAATGATCGATTTATCTTTTATGCCAAAAATCATTAGGATATTAAGTAAAGATCGTGTTCCATGATGATATTTTGTTCCGAAAATATATCAAAACTTCATTTTTGATTAGTAATATGCATTGCCAAGAACTTTATTTGGGCAACTTTAAAAGCGATTTTCAGTATCAAGATTTTTTTGCACCCTCAGATTCCAGATTTTCAAATAACGTTAATGTCAGTTGTATCTTGGCCAAATATTGTCCGATCCTAACAAACCACACACCAATGGAAAGCTTCTTTAATCAGCTTTCAGATAAAGTATAAATCTAAATTTCGAAAAACTGACACTTAAGATTGGATTTGTGGTCCAGGGTCACATATTGTATAGCTTCTGTACTGTAATTAATGCTGTCAATTACCACTGTATCATTCATATTTATTACCTGGAGAAGACTTGAAAAACACAAAAACCATATCGTCTTCATGTTTCACATTGGCCCTTGAAAACCTCCACTTTAACACACTTGACAGAGAAAAGGTTCAGAGGAAGAGTTTAGGTTGTATTAAAAGTCGGGGGGACCACCTCCCCCGCATATTGTACACCCACGGTACAGGGAGCCACCGCAGAGGGATGAAATCCCTGGAAATACATGACGACATGAACACATGAGCTCACAGGCTTGTGAGATTTACTTGATGAGAATTTTACCATTTCATTTGAGAAAACTAGCATCATATCATACTGTATAAGCACAGAAACTTCACGGCAACCTGTCAAAATAAAAGTGAGGTTTTCCATGTAACAGAAATGTATTACTTTTGTACAGTATAATGTACGTCTTTATATATTCAATTTACTGTCAAATTTAAATAAATCAATTAAATGATCAAATAATATTTGCAACCACATTAATCACTTAATTGTAGAAAAAATACAATTATTATAAAAAAAATTAAAGGAATATCCACACAATTGTTCTACCATGTATTAATTTTAACAGTAAACCTCAGTTTGTTTGCAAAGGGTTTAATTTTAATTTGATTAAAAAAGAAAGTTTAATTCCTTAATTTGATTATCAGAAAAAAATAAAACAAGAATTTCTGGAAGAAAAAAAATTGTAGGGCCCTAATGTTCAAAATGTTGAAATTGAGGGTTTTGGACTTATTTTTTCAGTGAAATAAATGTTTTTGTTATTACACAGAGAGTAAAGTACCGAAAAAAAGGTAACGTTGGGTACCGGTACTGATACCAGTACCGTTTCGGTTAAAATGTGAACGGTACCCAACCCTAGACGGAATTAACCTCAGAAGAACAGCGCGATCTGATGCGGCTTTATTCTGCGGAGATCATTTCTGTAATTTAGTCTCACCTACATTAGTTAACGTGTTATTTTTACATAAACCTGTATGGACTATTTTACTAGCTTTTCCTGAACATCTTGCCAAACTGAAATGTATTGTTTAACTTTTCTTAAACTTTTTTGTTATTCAGATATTTTGCAGAGTATTTATATTTGTTAACCAAAGGTTACATTTTTTATAAAAAATGTTAAAGTAGTACAGTAACCTTTACTGACAAGATGCGCATGACAATCGCATTCGATTAATCGTGCAGCCCTACTTAATACACAGATCAAATATAAACATGCAATTTCTTTCCCAGCTGTTTAACTTAACAGACATAACCGTCTGTGTTTTTGTAACTTATGCATGTTTTTAACATAAATGTGTGAATGAGAAGGCAGGAAAATAAAGGTGTGTGAATGTAAAGGCAGGCCGATTCTGGAAAATGGGACGGAGCGCAGCAGCTCGTTTGCATTTAAAGAGACATGCAAGGAAACAGAGCTTCCACTCAAAATAGGTATTTTCAAAATTATACAATAAATGATCTGTTGGGTATTTTAAGCTGAAACTTCACAGACATTTTAGGGACACCTGAGACTTATGTTACATCTTGGGGGAAAAAGCGGCATAATAGGCACCCTTTAAAGGGATAGTTCACCCAAAAATGAAAATGATGTCAATAATTACTCACTCTCATGTCGATCCAAACCCATAAGACCTTTGTACATCTTCGGAACACAAATTAAGATATTTTTTTTTAAATCTGATATATCTCTAACCCTCCCATAGACAGCAAGGGTCCTACCATGATCAAGGCACAGAAATGTAGTAAGGACGTGGTTAAAATGGTCCATGTTGCAACAGTGATTCAACCATAATTTTACAAAGCTACAAGAATACTTTGTGTGCAAAGAAAACAAAAATAACGACTTTATTCAAAAATGTATTCTCTTTTGGGGACAGTCCTCCGCCATTGTTGGCGCATATGCATTGCTTTCCTCTGCTTGTGGACAAGGTTAAGTGCATGCGTGTTCTGTGTCAGCCGCACCACACACATGCATCGATAATGTCGGAGGATTTGTCCCGTAAGAGAAGAAATAATTTGAATAAAGTCTCTTTTTTTTCTTTGTACACGAAAAGTATTTTCGTTGACTGGTGTCACTACTGGGTCGCCAGTAACAAACAATGGAGGGCTCTCTGCTGGACAAACAAGTAATTAAACCATTTACAAGTATTTTATCTGTGTTATATAATATATTCTATAAAATATTTATGTCTATGGGATACACACCAATGCAAATATATCTGTGACAGTCTCATATCAGCTGATAAATCAGCAAAGGGTTAATCGGTCGGGCTTTAAATTAAAATGTATATGCTGGTTACACCCTTGATTATGAGCAGTCTTGTCCATTGGTGTTTTGCCAGGTCCCAAATTTATGCAAGATGGTTGGGGATCAGGAGGGGAAGAAATTGGCATGAACACTGGCCAATGGGATGCTGATGATGGTGACGTGTGGAACAGTTCTACATCCCAAGACTCCTCTTGTAACTCCTGGGGTCAATCCAAGAAGGGCCCACAAAGGGTAAGCCACAAGTGCTCTGTTGTGTAATGTCATGTCACATACTTAATGTATGTGGTTAAGGAACTGTTTATTTTTTTTTTTTCGTTGTATATATATATATATATATATATATATTTCACACATATATACATATATATTTCACACATTCATACATACATACATACATACACACACACAGACATATATATATATATATATATTGCTATTGTTTGTTCATTACAGGGCAAGGTCTCCAACAAGCAGGATGATGTTTGGATTATGACCAGACTTATCAAGCAGCTTACAGATATGGGCTTTCCTGTATGTTAAAGACATAAAAATGTACTCTGAAAAGAGTAAAGTTTGTCATTAACAACATATGTAAAATAAATATTTTTAGCATAACAATTATTTTTATTTTTCCTGATACAGAAGGATCCTGCAGAAGAAGCTCTAAAGAGTAACAATATGAATCTGGATCAGGCCATGAGTACGTAGTACATTTTGAAGTTTACCCATAAAAGCAGACAGACTTGCCATGAGTCATATGATTCTTGGTCTAGAACACTGATTATGTACTTGCCTTTCCTCAGGTGCTTTGTTGGAGAAGAAAACTGAACTGGACAAACGGGGGATGGGCATGTCCGACTACAGTAATGGAATGAATAGGCCCATACTGTGCCAACCCACAAACCTCTCTAAAGATCCCTCACTGGATCGTGCACCCTTCCTGAACAAGGTATAGTTTTGTTTTTTGAAAAAGTCCAAGGAATTTTCTGGGCTGGTGTAGAGAGAAATTTGATCTAGGTAAATTTTAGAACTAGTTTTTGCAACATTTTCTGGTCTCTCAGGATGGTAGGCTATCAGATGATGCTTCAACCTCACCGTTTATGCCTTCTGGCCTCAAGCTCCTACTGGCTAATAGCAGCCTCCCTAGCCACGGATTGGGTGGGGTCTCCTCTGGCCTGTCCATGCAAAACTTGAACAACAGACAGGTAAGTGTTGTGAGATCTCTGCAAAGGACATAGGCATAGCTAGATCTGGGTGTTGAGTTCGATACTTTTTAGGCACCGACCGAATTGCCTCGATACCATCGAGTATTGAAAAACGCCTCGTCGTTCGGTACCAAATTTCGATAAACAAGGGTTAAACATCTCATCAATGTCAGTGAGCCAATAAGCCTGCAGCACTAGGTGTGTTGGAGTAGAAGCGGCGCGGCGCAGATCCATCAGTGTTTGACATCCGTGAGAGTGATTGGAAAGCATACGGAGCAGTGTGCTCTCTATAGCTCTAGGGGTACTGTAATACAGCGATCGGCCATCACAGTCTGTCCGCGTCAAGTCCAACACACCTAATTAGGAATGGGTACGGAGAACCGGTATTTATTTGGGCTGGTACGTAATTGGGTCAATACCGGACTACCGGTAAGCTTCAGGACAAACGATACTGTTATAGATACTTGTTGTTTTATCTCTGTATACTTAAATGTTAAAGCATTTATTCAATTTTTTTAATTTATTTTTATGATGTAATCTTGTTAAAATTGATTTAATAAAATTGGTATATATTGGTAAAATTGGTATATTCAGGAACCAGTGTCGAAGTTAAGGTATTAGTGGTACAACCTATCACAAAACTCACGGTTTCGGATCATACTACCTGGTTTTGAGTCACGGATTGGATAATTTTTCGGATCAGCAAAAAAAGTTGTGTAAACTACTAGCTTAACTACTAAAGTCAGTAATAAAACAAGAACAATTACACAAATTACAAGCATAGATGAACAGCCTACAACATAAAATTACCAATAAATACAGTAACAGTAGTATTCAAGAGCAGAAATGTAAAAATTAAGTGTAAAACAACACAATAATGCTTACTGCATAAGTTAAATTAGCAAAATGATTAGCAGGTATTATAGGCTACTGTCTCTTTAAGACTAAATATACGGACCAAATACTGACACATATCCGGATTCTTTCTCAGCTGTATACGTTAACTTGAGACATAACCGACTGTGTTTACCAGAATACTTGCCAAAACGGGTATTTTAACATCATTTTGTGTGTGTATGTATCCATCCGTTGAGGCGTTGTCTGAAACGCTGTATCTGAATCGCGCCTCTCACTCTCTCTCTCTGCGTATGCGCGCTTCAGTGCGCAGAAAACGGAGTGCGGGTCCCGAAACGCGTGCAAATTATACACTTTCACTCTATAGTGGTTAAACTTATCAGTTAGTCCGCGAATCACATGCGCCAAACCATGGGGACTGGTCCGTACGGATCATGGATCATCTACAATCCGTTGCACCCCTACATGGTATTGGTATCGATATCGAAAATTTTCAATGTTAAAAGGACAATCATTTTTAAGAGGCTGCATTGTAAGAGAGATTTTGTTACATTTGTGCTGAAATGTATCAGATTTTTTTCTTGATAAGTGCATCTAACCATTTAGAGTATATAAAAGCATTTCACTTGTATTGATCCCCACCCCCACTCTCTTTGTTTTCTAGATGCAGGATGGAATGTTTGGCACTAACGGAGCAGCACAAACTCGGGTCATACAGCAGCAGGCCCTGCCCTCTCAGCCACCAGTGCCACCTCTTAGCTCCGCCCAGCCTACTCTATGTGCTCAAGTGCCTCAGCTTCTCACCCCTCAGGTACAAATTGCACCTATTATTTCAAATTCCATTGTGCCTACATCTGTGACAAAATCCAATGGCATTTATTTACATATCTAAGTGCAATTTTACCAAATTAACCTTATTAAATGTTTGTAGCAACTCAAAATCTTAAATTTAATCAATAATCTAGTCAGAATAGTCAAGTCAAGTCACCTTTATTACCGTGGTGCTTTATACAGTACAGTTTGTGTCAAAGCAACTTCACAGAGATAAACAAGAATACAGCTCAATT
The DNA here is from genome assembly GCA_027422405.1 of Ptychobarbus kaznakovi. NCBI lineage: Eukaryota > Metazoa > Chordata > Actinopteri > Cypriniformes > Cyprinidae > Ptychobarbus > Ptychobarbus kaznakovi. Next base: position 17,392,878 of record CM049800.1, read on the forward strand.
AATTATGGAAGCTCAGCTATGAGACCGTTCAGATTCAGCTTTAAAGCAGCTCTAAAAGACAACAGTGTCATTAATTAGTTAAAGTCAGTTTAATCAGCTATAAGCAATTTTGTTATTCAGTTCAAGTCAGTTCAGTGCTGATTCAGTTCAGTTCAACACCAATGTTTATGTAAAGCAGCTCACCGAAAACAATAGTCCCATCATCCAGCTTAATTCAGTTCAATTGTTTTCATCCGATTGTGGCAGTCAATGTGGTCATATTGATAAACTCAATCAATAATAATAGCCGAAGAATAATACGTTTCTTTAAGAGATATTTCACCCAAAAATGAAAATTCTGTCATTAGTTACTCACCCTCAACTTGTAAATAATAAAAGATATGTTGAAGCATATGGGTAACCAAACAGGTAATGGTCCCCATCAACTTCAATGTTATGGAAAAAAATACTTCAACTGTTCTTCTGTGGCATAGTTTGGGATTATTGGTCACACTTTATTTTAAGGTCCAATTATTGCTATTAACAAACCATTAACTATTTTTGCCTCAATAATCTCCTAATTTGCTGATTATTAATAGTTAGTAGTGTAGTTAATTTTAGGCATTGGGTATGATTAGCGAAGTAGAATATGCTCATGCACAATATGTGCTTTATAAGTTCTAATAAACAGCCAATATGTTATTAATTAGGCATGCGAATAAGCAACTATTTAATAGGAAGAATTGGTCCCTATACTAAAGTGTTACTGAATCTTTTTCATTGTACAGTATATGTGATACTGAATCTAATGTCAGTTAAAAGTCCACTGAAGTGCCTTGAAACACGCACCGTTATTCTGTGTTGACGTCAGTTTAACTGAAACAGGAATACAGGGCGAGACATATCAAGCAGCCCTGCCCACTTTTAAATAGCTAATAGCATTCGTTTATCACAGCTTGTGCTAGAGCCGTTGAGCTCGGTAAAGCCACATTTCACAGGTTATGAAAGCCACAATCTCATCCATATTGCTATTAAATATACGTCAGATACGTTTTGTGGTCTGCGCTGACTCACGCATATGATCTGCTTGCGTGCTATGGACTGGAAAAGACTGTGTGCATGGTTTGTCAGTTAGCATGACATTGCATGAAACCAGACTTCTTTTGCCCCAATGTAAAGCATATTTACACTGTCTGAATTGTCCCTATCTCCTATATATTTTCTTTGTGCCATTCACTGTACAGAAAATACAAATCCTGTGAACAAGTGACCGATCTCAGCTGGCACTTCAGCGTTTATTTATAGTGTAGGGGGCAGGCACTACGGATTCTAGAGAGCATTTGATTGGTCAGAAGATTTGATGAGAAGCTGAAGTATGAGGTGACATCAAAAAAATAGTTGATCCATTTTGGCGGAAGTGAGAGACTGACTTTTGAATGCTCATATCTTGTAAACATGAATTTTTTCACTGTTTTGGAGCACACTGGCTTATAGATAACCTTAAGACTAGCATGTTGATACTAACACCCAAAAAACATTTGGTTTCACTGGGATTTTAAAGGGGTGTTTTTTTATTTATTATCTAGGCTTGATTGTGTTTATGGGGTTAATCTAACATGTTAATGCTTCATTTGTTAAAAAATTCATTATTTTTCACATAATTTACCTTTATTGCACACCGCTCTGTCCCTTCTCTGATAAACGCACTGATAATGTCCTGCTTTTATGAAGCCCCTCCCTCATAAATACACGATGGACTCTGATTTGTTAGCTGGCCCAGTGTGTCTAAAGGTCCCGTCCCTCACCTCAGCGGCATGCTCTCCGGTTGTATTGTAAACAATGGCGTCGTCTATATTGGTTATCAATTTGAGCCTGATTGAGACGCAGAGGAAATTAGTGAAGAGGACCGCGCAGTATCTGTGCAAGCATGGCTTTTAATGGTAGGCCTATGTTTTTTGTTTGTTGTTGTCTCATACTTTTAGATATGCTGTAATTATGCTACTGCTTATGTTAGCTTTTAATATACGATTATATCATGATTGAAGCTTTAATACAGAACGGCAAACGCATGTTTAACGCTTTTCATAGCTATGTGAAAACAAGTGTATTCACTGAACTGATGGTCTAATGAGAGAGAGATGCAGAGCAGGGCAACGCGAGGAACAGAATTGAGAACCGCTGCTTTAGAACATTGATTTTGAAACTTGTGAATCCATTAGAATCGTTAGAAGACAGAATCGCGATTCATACAGTATGAATAGATTTTTTTACATGCACCCCTAGTTTTCTTCCTCTTCTCTAAAGCAGCGCAGCACGGCCTCGCCCCCTTTGTTGTATGTTCTTGGGGGTGGGGTTTATATGGGTTTGATGTCACTAACCCGGAATTATTTTGTTGTAGTCCCTTACCAGTCATTCGTTGTAGGCGATGCTATACTAATTCTGTTAGAATTAGACAATTTCTCCCTTTGCATTGAACTTTGAGCTTCGTAACTTTGCAGATGTTGTTTATGCTCACACAGCTACTTTACAAACTAACAAAAGTTAAAAAGGTGAAATCGTATTATATGACACCTTTAAAGAGGTAGTTTGCCCAAAAAATTTAATTTGTTCATTTTCATCAGGAAGTCATATTTCCTTGCTTCCACTAAAACACACAAGATTTTCTTTGAAAAATGTTCAAATCATGGCAGATAACATGGGTCATCAGGCTTTGCACAAACCATTTTGTTTTTGTGTGTCTTCTTCTGTAGGTTCAAGCACAGCTCTTACAATTTGCGGCAAAAAACATCGGACTGAATCCTGCACTTTTAACCTCACCAATAAATCCTCAACTAATGACCCTGCTGTACCAACTACAACAACTGCAGGTGGTGAGTCACACAGTTCATTCTCCTACTCTGCTGCTTCCACATGAATACCAGTGATTGTCCTCTACCCACTGGCCTGTCTGCAGGGAGTGAGATGCTAGTGCTTTCTGTCTTGATAATGACCCCATCGAATTTCTATGTATATTTCTTTCTGTTTCTCTGTAATTTCCTCTCTTTCTCAAATTGTGTCTTTTTCTATTTATGTTAGGCATATCAGCGTTTGCAGATTCAGCAGCAAATGATGCAGGCTCAGCGTAATGTCTCTGGTCCCATCAAACAACAAGAGCAGCAAGTATGACAGACACATTTTACTGGCCCTGATATTTATACACTTACAGTAATTCTAGTCCTAAAATATTATCTTATAATTATATTGACTATGACAAATAATATTCTATGTACACTCACCGGCCACTTTATTAGGTACACCTGTTCAATTGCTTGGTAACACAAATTGCTAATCAGTCCACTACATGGCAGCAACTCAATACATTTAGGCATCTAGATGTGGTGAAGACGACTTGCTGAAGTTCAAACCGAGCATCAGAACAGGGAAGAAAGGGGATTTAAGTGACTTTGAATGTGGAATGGTTGTTGGAACCAGACGGGCTGGTCTGAGTATTTCAACAACTGCTGATCTACTGGGATTTTCACGCACAACCATCTCTAGGGTTTACAGAGAATGGTCTGAAAAAGAGAAAATATCCAGTGAGCGGCAGTTGTGTGGATGAAAATGCCAATTGAGCATCGTTTAAACGCCACAGCCTACCTGAGTATTGTTGCTGACCATGTCCATCCCTTTATGACTACAGTGTACCCATCTTCTGATGGCTACTTCCAGCAGGATAATGCACCATGTCACAAAGCTCAAATCATCTCAGACTGGTTTCTTGAACATGACAATGAGTTCACTTTACTCAAATGGCCTCCACAGTCACCAGATCTCAATCCAATAGAGCACCTTTGGGATGTGGTGGAACGGGAGATTCGCATCATGGATGTGCAGCCAACAAATCTGCAGCAACTGCGTGATGCTATCATGTCAATGTAGACCACAATCTCTGAGGAATGTTTCCAACACCTTGTTGAATCTATGCCACGAAGATTTAAGGCAGTTCTGAAAGCAAAAGGAGGTCCAACCCGGTACTAGCAAGGTGTACCTAATAAAGTAGCCAGTGAGTGTGAAATGAAAATGATGATCACTGTCGTCCTCTCACACAGGTTGCACGTACAATCACAAACATGCAGCAGCAGATCCAGCAACACCAGCGTCAGCTGGCCCAGGCCCTGCTTATGAAACAGCAGCAGCCTCCACCTTCCTCTCACCCTGGCCTGCACCCAAATCTTGGCAAGGCAAGCCTGGACACTTTCACGGGTCATCCTCAGACTTCAGGCCTCTGCGTCTCAGACCTGCAGACCAAAGAGCAGCAGTCTTCTCCAAACTCCTTCAGCCCTTATACACTCTGTAAGAGAACAAGCCTCATGTGGACACACTCATGCATGCGTATGTTTCAGTGATGCCCGGATGAGCTAAAACGTCACCTGAATCCACAGCTTCAAATTAATTATCCACCCGCAAACCGCCCGCACCTATATTTTTGTCTGATTTAGATAACCGAACCCGACCCGCACCCGATCATCACATTCAGGCTTTGTATGGTCATGAAAAACCTGGAAAAGTCATGGAATTTTAAAACAGCAATTTACAAGCCTGGATCGATTTGGAAAAATAAATAAACCCAGAAAGTTTTGGAAAAGTCATGGAAATCTATTTCACAATCCTCTGTATAATAGAATTATGTTTAATTATGACCTGAATTTCAGTGCGGTATTGCGCATGTGTCGGATTACTCATTCCCGCAGCTTTCAACTTTAAAATAACATTTATTCAATATAGCGTATATAGGTTAGATGAGTAAATAAATTCACTCAACCTATCACATCAAATCAGTCATTTGAAAACAGCTTGAGTGATTCATCACCGAGTCCTCTCTCTTTGACTTTCTCTTCACATCGGGGCATCTAGAGCTGCTGCATGCTGCGATACAAGACTTTAGCTCACGTTTCGGTGCAGTTTACAGAATTGTCAATTTCCTAATTGGGCATTGTTGCATCGTCACAAAAATGTATTATTTTCACGTATTTTTAAGCCATTCGGTACTCGTGCTCTCCTTTTCTGTGCGCTCACAGTCACAGCCAAGGCGCGCTCTGCGAGTACCAAATCAAACAAGCAAAGCTTGTTGCGTTTAAGTAGCCAAACACTCACAAAATTGTCAAAATGGTCATCCTGTAGAGTATCCTCGTAAGCACTGTCGGTTTTGTCTTAAGTTAATGTAAACAGCTACGAAAGAAAACGTATGTGTATCAGTATTGGATTCGTGAAATGGGTCTTGTGACAGCAGCCTATAATAAAACTGTGCCATCTGTCATTAATGTTAATCAAACAACAAAAGACAGAGAAAATCCCTCACTGCTCTTGACTAAATAGCCTAATGTTTTGTTGAATAACTTTAATATGTTAGTTTACACTTTATTCGATTTCTGTAGCCTATTTAGAAAATGTAGTTAATATTTGCATCATTGATAATTTATCTTATCCACCCGCGACCTACCCGCAAATAATCAGAATGCATCTTTTTATTACCCGACCCGTGGATCATCCGCAGCGCCCGCGGATATAACCGCCATCCGCGCATCACTAGTATGCTTGCTCTGTGTGTGTGTGTGCGTACACTTTTCACTTTATTTTACAATGTCTGTTATGCATGTTCCATGTACTTACTGTAGTATTACCAGTAACCTGAGGTGCAAACTTTTCACCTTTCGACGAAATTCGCCGTTTTCATCTTGAAATAGGTCATTCACGTGAATCGTGTAGCTCCGTAAAAGAAAAAAAAAACAATGGGGGGGGGGGGTCGCCGTCGTCATTGTATCTGCGAGTCATCTGTGTCAAGTCACCTGTAGCCTCCCATGTTGGCAAAGGAATGGACCCGCCCTTCTCTGCCTCTGATTGGCTTACATTAAGGTTCTTTCACTCATCCAACCAATCTCCTGAAGCTTAACGTTTAGACGCTGCAGGCAACTGTCCATATAGATTAGTCTGTTTGTAGACTAATACTCTGTATTAGTAGTGATGGAAACTTTGATTCTTTCAAGAGATTCTTTCATTTTCAGTTCGTTCACCAAAATGATTCGTTCAGATTCGTTCACTGATTCGTCCAGTGACCATTTCTTCATGTTACATAAATACGCCAGCAGGTGGCGAAAAAGAGTGTCTTATGTTTTATGTACAAGTCAACGAACACATACTTGCTAAAAAAACTGATTTGGCTTTATTAAAATGTGTGCCTAATCTACCCATTAAATAAATGAAATAAGTCTAAATACGTGGTCAGATGACCAAAGCACAAGCATTAACATTTTAATTGTTTGGGCAGACTTACACATTCATAAATCTGGGATCATGTTTAACGTGTTGTAGAGTTATGTTCTGTTAGTTAAATATGAATATATAAACAACTGTGCACAGTTCATATAACTGCACTTTGTATCCGCTTTCTGCTGATTGATGAATTAGACTGACTCGAATGACCGACCACATTCTTCCCAAAATTAATGACATGTTCCAGTTCATTCAATTCATTCATGAATGAGATCTCTCTCTCGTTCAGACTCAAAACAGCGACTCGGTCAGTGATGGGCGTATTCGTTCAGTAGATCCAATCGTTCGTGAATGAACCAGTTGTTTAACAACAATGATGGTGAACAGAGCGCATGTAGTTTGGCATATTTACAGCAAAGAAAGAAATGTACACTTTACCATTGTAATGAAAACAGACCCACAAACGTTACTGTATTTTAGACCTAGTTTTGTGGTATATTTTGCACTTTTAACAATTTACTTGACTACTGTACAGAGAACTGATTGAGAGAGATCTTGAGAGAATTGTTCAAAGTGCAAAATACACCACAAAACTAAGTCTAAAACACCTAGAAAAGTCAGTTTTCATTACAATGGTAAAGTGTAACTTCCTTTCTTTGCTGAAAATATGCCAAACTACACAAGTCGAGTTCTGTTCGCCATCATTATCGTTCAACAACTGGTTCTTTTCATTCACAAACGAGATGTATCAGTTCAGTCATTTCGTTCATGAATGACATGTACCAGTTCATTCAACTCGTTCACGAATGAGATCTCTCTCTCGTTCAGAGTCAGACTCAAAAGCAAATCGGTAAGTGAAGGGGATGTAAGTTCAAAATATTCAACAAATCACATGCTCCGCCGCATCTCATACTCGAAGGCCATTGGCTCGAGGATTAGTCAATCTTTGACAGGATGAAACCGTCCGCAGTGCAAACAGAGCTGCGCTGCTGTGGAGCAGCACAAAGTGTGATGTGAAGGGGAAGAAATATGTGTTTCAATTGTGACAGTAAAACAAAAAAATAGAGAAACCAGGCCATGGCAGCCTCTGCAGCAAAGAGATCAATTATGCTACCAAGGACTCCCTTGCCCTTTTAGCACATTGTAAAAGTTGTTTGTAGTTCCGTTTATCAGATAAAAAATATTGTGTGATGAAGGGTGTTTTTTGGGGGGAGGGGTTAGTTTGTCACCCCTGACGAGTTTGCACCCGAGTAACATTATGCAGAATTACAAGCAGCAAATACAAATCCTAACCTTATAATAAGTGCTTGTTGTTATTTGATATTTGATATTGTTTGTATAATTACACATTAACAAACACGTCTTAAAATAAAGTTGAAGTTTTATATAGTTGCACTAATTAATTACTTTATTGTAATAAAAGCGTTGTTTTTGTAATAATAGTGGGATTGTCAGTTTAAAACAAAAGCATTTTTTAATGCATTTTATTTTGTCACCATTCCTGTACTTAAATTCTTTTATTTTATTTTTTGCCAAAGTAATGCCTTTCAATTATCTTCTTTTGGGGCTTCATTGGGGGTTTTCGCCGCAAATATTGTTATAAGTGAATAATGTATTAGAATATTGTGTAATACATTTGATTCTTTTTTGATTCATTGATTGAAGTTATTTTGATCTTGATGTTTTTCCCCGTGTTTGTAAATGCACATTAATCTCCTTGTCTCTTTGTCGCCCCCCTGTAGCTGGCTTGAACCCGAACATGAATGTAAACTGTATGGAGGTGGGAAGTCTATCTCTCAAAGACCCCCCTCAGCCTCAATCCCGGCTCTCGCAGTGGACTCATTCAAACTCTATAGATTCCTTGTCAGCTAGTACTCAGCACATGGAGGCAAACCTCAATAAGCACGGTATTCATTTATTCATTGCTCCAGACATAGTATGGGCTTGATTTTGCACTGTGACATACATTAATTTAGCTAATCTAATCTATAATGTCAAGACAATCAAATCAAATCAAATCACCTTTATTTTATAGCGCCTTTAACAATACATTGTAACAAAATGCACAATACAAAAAGCAAATTTTGCAATAATGTAAAATGAAATAACACTCAATTATCTGCTGAATGCATTTCATTATTGAATTTAGTAATGGCATTGTCCAGCTTAGTTCAGTTTAAATAATATCTGTGCAATCAAGTCGATGATTGTTGTTTGTATAATTACACAGTTTGTTCCCTCCGGCCAGACAAACAGTAGTTTGTTCCAACACGTCTTAACTGGTTCCGGGGGTCTTTCCCCGAATAAAGGTTGAAGTCATTTTATAGGATAGTAGCTGATAGTTGCACTAATTAATTACTTCAGTATTGTAATATAAAGCGTTGCATTATTGCATTTGTAGATAATAGTAAACAGGGATTGCGTCAGTTTAAAACGAAAAAGCTATTCCATAGTTTAGGAGCCAGAATGCATTTTATTTTAGGTACCACCATTCCTGTACGTGATAAAAGATTAGTTTTAAAGGGTTTATTTTATTTTATTTTTTGCCATAATGTAATGCCTTTCAATTATCTTCTTTTGCATGGGCTTCATTGGGAATGGTTTTCATTGGAAATATGCCACAAATATTGTTATAAGTTGTGAATAATTCTGTGTATTAGAATATTGTGTAATACATTTGATTCTGGTTTTGTTGAGATTTTTTGAGTTTCATCATTGATTGACAATCAATATAGTTTTTTTAGTTATTTTGATCTTGATGTTTTTCCCCTGTATAGTTTTGTGTTTGTATCTAATGCACATTAATCTCCTTGTCTCTTTGTTGCCCCCTGACTGTAGCTGGCTTGAGCAGACAACTTTTTCTAATATTTTCGACATAAACGGAAGATTTGAAATGGGCCTGAATTTGCCAGTCACAAGGATCTAATTTTGGTTTCTTAATAAGAGGCTTAATATGCCAGCTTAAAGGTTTTGGGACGGACCTAAAGTAGCGAGGAGTTAATAATATGAGAAGCGGTTGTTCTCAAAGACCCCCCTCAGCCTCAATCCCGATGCTCTAGACGCTGTAGCACGTTTGTTATTGTATTTCTGATATTATCTATTTTATCAGTAAAGAAATTCAAACTATTCTATAGATTCCTGTTATTTGTTAATCTCACTGTGCTAAATAAAAACCTGGATTGTTTTGGTGTACTATGAGTTTGCGGATAGCACTCGGTTCTTGCAGTTTTTAGAGCCTGTCTATAGCTGAACATACTGTTTTTCCACGCAATTCTAAAGACTTCCAATACTTTTTCTCCATTTGCGCAAGAATACGGTTTCTTTCTTGAGAGAATGGGTTAACTGTTGTACCATGGCGCAGCACGTTTTTCTCTAACCTTTTTTTAATTTGATGGGTGCAACAGTTTCTAACGTATGGGAGAAAATAGTTCCCATGTTGCTAGTATGGGCAATTTATGGGTACACAGAGATTTTCAGGCAGGTTATTTGTGATCTGTCTTTAGTGTGAATAATAATTCTGCCTGGGCATAACGCGGACATATATTAATAATTGCAGCAGCATGATAAAAGGAAATCTAAATCTATAATGTCAAGACAATCATATGATAGCCTCTAGGTCTAACATCCTTGAAAAGACTTCTGCTTCCACAAACAACATTCCACTCAATGAAAACACAGCAATATCTTTAATCAAACTCAAGACACTGAGTCACAATTTCTGTCCCTGAGATTTGTGTATTTCAAAAGTACAGACAAAACTCCCTCTCAAGTTAAGTGCTTGCAGACATTCCAGAGTTATTTTTGCTCTAAATCAGGAGGGCCTTTTAAAATATTATCCTTCCTTGGCATTTGTTCTCAGTAAACCTTGCCTGAACAGTACATCCAGCCAAGCTGCTGCAGTTTACTGGAGTGAGTTCAGCTGAGGACAAAAGCTCAAGCCTGTAATCTTGAATTTTAATATTCAGATTGTATCTTTGAAGGTGGATTTTTTTAGAGAAGCAAAATAGCAGTTCAGATATTGGGCATCAAAATATTTATCTGAGTTTGGGTTGCTTAGTCTCTAAATATTTTATTATATGATGTTTTAAGTAAAACCTCCTGTGAATAGACAGATTAAAGAGACTGTTCTTTTGTTTCAGGTTCAATCTCTTCTGCTCAGTCCCATGTTCCTGTCGGAAAGTGTGTCATGGAAGATTCCTTCAGCCCATACAATATGATGTCAAGCTCTGGATCCCCCACCAGCACCTTGGTGTCTCCAGAGAGCTGGACACAAGGCAAAAGCCACAATGAGAAAATGTCTAGTAACTCCAATATCAACTGGCCTCCTGGTACGCTTCAGTGGCATATTATCCACACTGATCACAGTAATGTTTTTTTTATTATGTGTACTGATTAAACCAGAAAAAATTAAAGATGGAACTTCATGACCAAAAGGTTGCTGACCCCCGTTACATACTTTAAGTCTTGATGCTGGACAACCAATTATGTTCTTGCTTTATCTCAGAATTCTGCCCTGGAGTGCCATGGAAAGGTCTGCAGAACATTGACCCTGAGAATGACCCCAACATGACCCCAGGAAGTGTTCCAAGTGGCCCAACCATTAACACTAACATACAGGATGTTAATCGCTACCTGTTACGGGACAGGACTGGAGGTAAGGATGATTGATGGCATATGAAATAAGTTTTAACAGACTAACAGAGCTTGTTGCTTAAAATTTCTGAAATATTTATTGCTAAATGAACGTGTACTGTCTTGCTTTAAAGCTATAACAGAAATCACTATCATTACACAATACGTGTGTTTCCTCATGCTCCTTTTGCTATCCACTTGGGACAAATGGCCATAATAGCCTTGTCCCCATCTCAGAATGGGACTTTGTCTTCCTTGAGTGAGTGGTCAGTCAGTGCCTGTAACTCGTTCGGTCTGTCCTCTCAAAACGAGAGGGATGCTAACAGTCCAGGTACAGCCCTAAATCCTAAATGGCCCTACCCCACACTAGACCTACTTACCCTTATTTATCCTTGCACCTAAACAGATCCCTCATCAAGTGTGTTCTCCTAAAACCCTAAAAATATATAAACTCCTAAAAAGTTTATAAAAAAAATTATATATATATATATACAGGTGCTGGTCATATAATTAGAATATCATCAAAAAGTTGATTTATTTCACAAATTCCATTCAAAAAGTGAAACGTATATAATGTATACATTCATTCCACACAGACTGATATATTTCAAGTGTTTATTTCTTTTAATTATGATTATAAGTGACAACTAATGAAAACCCCAAATTCAGTATCTCAGAAAATTTGAATATTAAGACCAATACAAAGAAAGGATTTTTAGAAATCTTGGCCAACTGAAAAGTATGAACATGAAAAGTATGAGCATGTACAGCACTCAATACTTAGTTGGGGCTCCTTTTGCCTGAATTACTGCAGCAATGCGGCATGGCATGGAGTCGATCAGTCTGTGGCACTGCTCAGGTGTTATGAGAGCCAGGTTGCTCTGATAGTGGCCTTCAGCTCTTCTGCATTGTTGGGTCTGGCATATCGCATCTTCCTCTTCACAATACCCCATAGATTTTCTATGGGGTTAAGGTCAGGCTAGTTTGCTGGGAATTAAGAACAGGTATACCATGGTCCTTAAACCAGGTACTGGTAGCTATGTGGTGCAGGTGCAAGTCCTGTTGGAAAATGAAATCTGCATCTCCATAAAGTTGGTCAGCAGCAGGAAGCATGAAGTGCTCTAAAACTTCCTGGTATACGGCTGTGTTGACCTTGGACCTCAGAAAACACAGTGGACCAACACCAGCAGATGACATGGCACCCCAAACCATCACTGACTGTGGAAACTTTACACTGGACCTCAAGCAACGTGGATTCTGTGCCTCTCCTCTCTTCCTCCAGACTCTGGGACCCTGATTTCCAAAGGAAATGCAAAATTTACTTTCATCAGAGAACATAACTTTGGACCACTCAGCAGCAGTCCAGTCCTTTTTGTCTTTAGCCCAGGCAAGACGCTTCTGACGCTGTCTGTTGTTCAAGAGTGGCTTGACACAAGGAATGCGACAGCTGAAACCCATGTCTTGCATACGTCTGTGTGTAGTGGTTCTTGGAGCACTGACTCCAGCTGCAGTCCACTCTTTGTGAATCTCCCCCACATTTTTGAATGGGTTTTGTTTCACAATCCTGTCCAGGGTGCGGTTATCCCTATTGCTTGTACACTTTTGTACACTTTTTTCTACCACATCTTTTCCTTCCCTTCGCCTCTCTATTAATGTGCTTGGACACAGAGCTCTGTGAACAGCCAGCCTCTTTTGCAATGACCTTTTGTGTCTTGCCCTCCTTGTGCAAGGTGTCAATGGTCGTCTTTTGGACAACTGTCAAGTCAGCAGTCTTCCCCATGATTGTGTAACCTGCAGAACTAGACTGAGAGAGACCATTTATAGGCCTTTTGCAGGTGTTTTGAGTTAATTAGCTGATTAGAGTGTGGCACCAGGTGTCTTCAATATTGAACCTTTTCACAATATTCTAATTTTCTGAGATACTGAATTTGGGATTTTCATTAGTTGTCACTTATAATCATCAAAATTAAAAGAAATAAACACTTGAAATATATCATTCTGTGTGGAATGAATGTATACATTATACAAGTTTCACTTTTTGAATGGAATTTGTGAAATAAATCAACTTTTTGATGATATTCTAATTATATGACCAGCACCTGTATATAGACTTAAATAAGAGGTTGCGGTAGGTTATACAATCAGACTTTTTTCATTTTCGGATAATACAATTTTACAGTGTTCTAAAAAATGTTCGTCACTTATGGAAAGCCAAACACTTAATTCCTTATAACATTTTTAAATCATGTGTTTCTATCACACAGATTGCCTGAGTTTCTGTTTCGGTAGTAATACCTATGTTTGCTGAATGTTTTTATTGATAACTATTAAAACGAATAGGATAAGTAATGTTTTTTTAAGTCTCTTAGGCTCGCTTAGTCTGCTTTTATATATAATTCATTAAAACAGTGTTACTACAAAGTGTTTTCTGTTTTAATATTTTAAATACAATTATTTATTCATGTGATGGCAAAGCTGAATTTTCAGCAGCCATTTCTCCAGTCTACAGTGTCTCCTCATTCTAATATGCTGTTTTGGTGTGCAATAAATAATTATGATAAAATGATAGCTGTGCTGCTTAATATATTTGGGGAAACTGTGATTCAAAAATGTTCAGCTTTCTTTGATTAATATAAATTTAAAAAGAGCATAATTTATTTGAAATAAATGGTCTTTGGAATGGACTTTCTCTACCCAAACAAATTTATTTTGGCATATTGTTTTAACCAATCCTTAGAGGCAATGATGGGTGGTGACTGTACCTACTGTTTTTTATTAATTTGTCCCTCCCTTTCTTCAGGTAAACTCTTGGAAATGAAGTCTACCTGGTCCCCTGGACCCATCTCCCACACACAGGCCTCTTTATCTCATGAGTTATGGAAGGTTTCCCCAGGGACACGTAACTCCAGTGTTCCCTCACGCCCCCCTCCAGGCCTGACCAACACCAAGCCCTCCTCCACCTGGGGAGGAAACTCTCTTGGCCTCAGCCAGGGCTGGACCAGCTCCTACTCCTCAGGTACATCCTCAGTACACCTGTGTGTGGTATAAAGCAGCAAAACCAGTTACTCATGAGGTTCTGCTGTAGTGTGGTTGACCATTCACACTTCCCTCTGTCTTTCTCAATTTGTGTGTTTATCTTTTTAGAGTTGCAAATGGGCAGAACTCAAGAATTTAGTGGAAAATATGCTCAGCTTCAACATGTTTTTCCAAAACTTTCTCTCTTTAATTTTTGTTATAGAAGGGAGAACTTGGAGCACTGACAGTCCCAACAGAGGAAACAGCTGGCTGGTGCTGAGAAACCTCACTCCACAGGTGCATAGAGCAAATCATTTATATTACTGTGAAAACTAGTATGATTTAATCAGATTCATATCGCATGAGAGAACAGAAATGTACAGGTATGTCACTTTTTATGTAACAAAGGTGTTTTTTTATGTAGCATTATGCACTATAGTTTTTTTTTAGTTGCACTCTGATTAATATTTTTTTTTTTTCATGTAGAGATTTTCAAAACATATTCTTTAAAAAAAATTTTTTACTCCTGCAAAATGTCTCGCTGTTTTTCCAACATCTCTCACATGAGTACAAAAATACGTTTTGACAAACAGGGCACCTCATCAATATCAATTTCGAAACACTGGGCCAATCAGAAGAAGCCATAGGCAGGCATATTCTGAGTATGTGTTTACAGTGGCATCTATGTACCATTACGATGAGAGGTTCTTAGCTATACACACCTAAAAATCAAGTTAAATCAGTCTAGTCAGAGGATATCAAAGATATTTTGGGCTGATTTTAAAACACATTCACCTCCTAGCAACGAGACAGATTTCTTTGTGTTCAATGTGTGTGTAAAGTCTGTTAGTGTGAGATCCTCAGTTGTTTAGTGTATTATTCCCAGTTTTTCTTTAACCATTTACACTGTTGGCAAGCCTTTGATGCCTATCGTGTTTAAAATCTGTTCAGATTTTGAAAGTAGTGCAGTGTTTTCCAGCTTTCTTAAAAAAGTGCTTTCAAAAGTTGAGCACCATCTTTTTACTATTTCGTGCCTGTTATTAATGCAAGAACACATTCTCTCTGAACTGCTACTTAACACTTGAATATGAATAGCAATTATTTAATTATTTATCTGTGTGTGCATCAGATTGACGGCTCCACCCTGCGGACTCTGTGCATGCAGCACGGCCCTCTCATTACCTTCCATCTGAACCTGACGCAGGGCAATGCTGTTGTACGTTACAGCTCCAAGGAGGAGGCTGCCAAAGCCCAAAAATCCCTGCACATGTAAGACTACAAGCTCTTCTACATCAAACCTCTCTGAGGCCTTGTCCCAAATGGCACCCTAAACCCCCACGGTCTTTCTCTGAGTCCACACCTTTGTGACGTGATGCCTCTTTGACTGCCGGGTAGAAGCCTGCTACGGAGCCCTACAGCCTCACAGGCTTCAGAGTCATGTGCACACTGTACGTCCGGCATTGTACGACTGCAAGTGCACATGACATGTGCCATTTGGGATAGATGCCTAAGAGGATGTTCGAGAACCACTTTTATTTGCGATTTATAGTGTTAGCTGTATGTTGTTTCTTCCTTTTATAAATTCAAATCCTATAGATAAATGTGCATCATGTCGTCTTTCTCTCTTAAAGCTGATTTTATGCGTTATCTATCAAGAAAGCTTTTTAAGACTTGAATCCCTTCCAACTGTTTGTCTGCCTCTCAAGGTGTGTGCTGGGTAACACTACAATCCTGGCAGAGTTTGCCGGTGAGGACGATGTGAACCGCTTCTTTGCACAGGGCCAGTCCCTTACCCCTACCCCCAGCTGGCAGGCCAGCCCAGCACCAGGCTCCAATCAACCCCGGCCGGGCAACCCTGCTGCCAGCCACCCCACAGGCCTCTGGAGCAGGGGTGGAGGAGGTACCAAGACAGTTTGCAGTACCGGGAACAGCAGCAGCGGAAACGGAGGAGACCTGCTGTGGGGAGGTGTGCCGCAGTACTCCAGTTTGTGGGCTCCCCCAAATGGAGGCAACACCAGGGTAATCGGCAGCCCCATCCCAATTAACACTCTGCTCCCGGGAGACCTGCTAAGCGGAGAGAGTATGTAGGATGTATCGGACATCATAAACCAACAAAGTCAAAAGACCTAATAGATCAAAACCCAAGCAAATCAATGTGGCGATAATCACTTTTTGTGGAGCTGTAAGGGAGGTTTAAGGTGAAACAAAGCTGCAAACCTCCCACTGCTGTTTATTTGTCCTCTGATTTTTACGTCATACTCTTTGTTGTGTTCGTGGATCTTGTTCTTAGTGTTCAAAGACCTTGAGAAGCAAGAGTCAGTAGAAGCAGAAGCCTTTTAATGCTTTCCAAAGGTTGTTTTTTTTCTCAGAAGTGTTGTTCAGGAGAAGCCATCAACGAGGCAGCCATCTGAAAGAGACCCAGGCACAGTGAGACCTCATGACACCTTTCCCTATAACGACACTGTTCTGATGATTGGAATGATCCTGGTACTTTTTTGGTTTTAAACTTTGCATAGTTTCTTCAGAACTTATATTAGCCGTAAGTGCTCTCATTCCAGGTCCTCCTTAAAACTTTTATTTTATAAAGCCAACAAAAAAAAACAAACAAACAAAAAAACTTTGTATCTTGCACAGTTCTGTTTCTGAGCCAGCGAATAGGCCAGAGCAAATGAGAAGAACACTCCTAGCAGTGGCCTGTCAGCATGACTAATCACCAATGATATTTTTTCTTTAATTCTTTTAGTTTTACAAAAGGGAGCTGCACTGCTCTGATTTCTATTTGCTCACGCCAGTTTTTGTTTTACAAAAATATGTGTATGGTTTAAAAAAAATAAGCTGAAAGTTAAGCTTTGATGAATGAATGTCAGTGTGTCTGCTGGAAATTGACCAAGCATCTGTGTGCGAGTATATAACCACTGTTAAAAACACTCAGTGGAGGCTTTTTAATTATACCTAATGGACTTCAGTGCTGAATCAATCAGAAGTTATTCAGTTGATGATGTGATGTATCTGGTTGGCCATTGAGATATTGAGATACAACCGAGACAAGAAACTCATTCTGATGCATTGTTCAATAGAAGCCAGAGATCCTTTCTTCCGTCAACACTGAAGCGTACTGAAACTTAAGACTCCTTTTGTTTTTCAAAGATTTTTGAAGAATTTTACCTTTGAACTCATTTTCCCACCTTGCCTCTGTCTGTCTAGTTTGCTGGATGTTCGGTATTTGCGTGGAAAGGAGGAACTGTTAATTGTGTTTGACATCACTCCGTGCAGTTTTAAACTCAGCATGTGTGGATCGCACAGTCTCCCAGCCACTTCTTCACCAAACAGAAACTGAATCCAGAGCGGAGACACATGGCACAGGAGTCAGGCACAATACCAAATACAATGGGTTTCTCTTAATGCAGTACAGAATAAGAGACCTTTGCATTTGGTACAAACAAAAAATACGTCTACGTTTTCTATGTCTCTTAAAGGGGTATTATCATAGCACTTATTACAATAATTATGCTCCTTCTGTGAAGCCAATAAATCAGATAACGGAGCGTATAGAAAGGGAAAAAAAGGAAAAACAATGACAACAAAAACTTCTTATGGCAACTTTTTACCTTACTGTTTTTGTACCTTACTGGTATTAAAAAAAACGTATTTGTTTGTTGTCCATCTCTGGTCCAGAAACTGGAGTGCAGAAAAAAAAATCATAATGAAGGGAAGAACAAACTCTACAATCATACAAAACTTGCAATGTATGGTTTTTTTTTGTCTGTTCTTTCTCCCCGCTCTCTATCAAAGTGAATGTCATTGCTACACAAATGCAAGGGTCAAATGTCTTTATCTGTCTGGAGGCACCTCGATTAGATTGGATTTGAAAAGGAGGATGTGTGGTGTGTTAGTGCCTCAATGTGGAAACTGATAGGAGGACGTTTGATTCTCCATCGCAACTTTCTCCGTGCACCTAGTACAATGGAATGCAAGAAAGGACAGTTATGATGTCATGATATGGACGTTGGCGTCATCGTTTATCATTTGCATCCTTGTTGTAGTAACTTAGGTACGGATCTTCGAATGTCCCCTGTTCCTTCTTTGGATAACATCACACCTCTCATGCGTCCATGGTCTTGCATGATCTTTTCCGCTGGAGTTTGAGAAGGAATGGAATTGCCAGTGTTATTAAATTTGTTTAGTTTTTTTTCACATTCTGTTGGTCTTCATGCATTGGTCTTTAACTGCCTGCAGTCCTCATATGCAGATACACTTTAAAAGAGATGCCTCTGTATACCTGTTCTGTGTAATGAATGCAAACGAAGATCGTTGGTGTGGGCCATATTTGTTTTTGTTTTTGTTAACAGTGTTCTTAGGTCATTTAGATTAGGGCCTCTTCTGTTGATGCGTATTCATGTGACCTCACCCTGGGTGTCCCACCTCTAACTCAGCTGCTAACATCCTCTTTCTCTTGTGTGGCCTCAGTGAAGCCAACCCTGTTATTGAGACACACCGCCCGTACTTGAAAAGCCCTGTCCGAGCAGTGTTTGTATGGACAGACTCTTTCTGCCACTGGCTCTTTAACTACAGCACATGGTATGCTGTCACTATGCAAAGTTGGAGAAGATGGGCACGTAATGTCCGCCCTGTGCCAATCTGTGGCTTTGAAAGTAAGTTGGAAATATCTCACAGTCCTCCCGTAATACTCAAGGCCATTGCCATCCTTGTAAACTTAGAATGTTGTCTGACAATGAGCCAATTTGATTTTTTTTTGGAGGTCTGTGTGTTAATTCTGCTGAATTTGATAAATCTCATTTCAATACAATCTCAGGGCACGATATGATTAACTAAATTTATGTTTATTGAAAGTTTTGATCGTTTTGAAGATGTATCATTTGTAAGTGGTTTTACACATTCAGTGATGTATATGCAGCTTACAAAGTGTACATTAAAGAACCGCAAGAGGATATTTATCAGTGGGGCAATACATTTTAGAGGGTGGCTAATTTGGGTCTGCTGCAGAGCCATCAGTTCATTTATACAGTAAATGGGACCTGCTCATCTTACCTCTCTGCTGCTGGTTGTTGAATTCCCCTTATGGTCTCATGTGCCAATATATACATAGATATATGTACAGTACACTGTGGCATCTCTGACTTCACATCTTAAATTCCAATGTGTGTTGTTTTGTTGTAGAGCACTTCTGTTCAGAGGCACTTTGATGATGTGTTTGAGGTGGGATTAGGTTCGAAAGGGTTGAGGATATTCGTCAAGATATATTTGTCACCTCATGCTGATTATTTGTGATAATCTTGTTGCTGTCATTGGAAGAATCCTTTATAAAAAGCAAGAACTTTAACAGCATTGGGGATTATGGTGTGCTATTGGCATACAAATAATGAGTAATCCCTGGTACTTTTTTTGAATACCAAAAATGTAATAGCATTTTAATATCTTTTTTATAAAAGGTTGACAAAAACACAATGAAGGAAAAACATCTATAATGTTTTAAAAATGCACTTCTTGCTGATATTATCTCCTGTTTGCTGGTCACATTCTGAAGGTTGACAGCAAGCAGGAGTGCCTTTTGTGTATGCTGTATTAACTGTTTGTTTGTAAAGATGGGGCCCTGAAATGTACATTTCCATCTGTTTCAGTTCGGTTTGGGCCTTTATGCTGTATAAATCTTTTTTTTTGGGGGGGGGGACATTTCAGCAGATGTGTCTTAAGATACTAAAGTTGTTCATTGACTTGTTTTTTTTTCTGTTTCTGGGGGGGGGGGGTTACTGTTGCCTGTGTATGTAACTGCCTTGTTCCAAACTCAGTCGCAGCTGACTGACAGTGAACCACAATGTGACTGTAATTCCAAACAGTCAAACATCACAGGACACCAGCATAAGTAGACTACAGCTAAACATTATCCTGTATATTATCATGCTCATTATGTACAAAAAAATGCTATCAGATTTCTGAATCCTTCCCTTTTGAAATTACTGGGTAAAATATAATTTGAATTAAGCAATAGACCTTGAACCTTACAGTGTGTCATCTGAGAGAATTTTGCTAAAGGAAAAAAAAAAAAGAGTGATCAATGATCGATATGAACCAAACAGTCTTACTGGAGTAGCATGTTTAAGATTAAATGACACGGGACATACATGCAGTATTTGTGTATACCTTCAATCATTATGTTGAATCCCTCAACTATGAACCATGTTTTTGTCTCTAGGCAAAGAATGAAAAATCATAAACATATCAAAAGAAATATCTTCACCGATACTTGAAATAAAGTGCGCCAATTGTAAAATGTGAATTTATTTTTTCTTACATTTTTGTTTGAGTCTGACACTTTCAAGGTTTTTGATAACATGCTCGCAAGGTTTAACATTCTTGACGAGAAAGAAAAAAAAATACGATCATAAAAGTAAAAAAAAGTTTGAATGTGTTTGAGTGGTTTTATATGTGCGCTCTCTAATCACTGCTTCTCGTCACGGGGCGACTGTCTGCAATTATGATCCATTTAGTATGTTGTACTGTCTCTGTTATTTGTGTGTGTTTTAAAAATTGTTCCAACATGGTTATCTAGTGTTGCACTGAGTGTCTTTTTTCCCTTGCTCGGCTATACTAAAAAAAAAACTGCAGGGGAGATGATGACAATTCATGTGTTAATGTTTACTCAAGGACTTTATGGATTTATTTTCATCTTAAAATGTTTCAAACCTGTAAAATTGTATTTTTCATAGTGGCTTTTATTGTGAATTAATTCCCACAAGAGTTATCATTTTTAAGTGTTGCATCATTTCAATTGCATTATTAAAAATTAAGAAATACAAAAAAAAGAAGTTATAAACTGAACTTTGGCCATAGTGCGGAAGTTGGTAGAGAAGCAGTTACATTCATGGATGAACAGTAAAGATAACCAGATGCTAGTTAGTGGCATTCTGACTCATTTCAAAAGGTGCCTCTCTTCCATTCTAAGAAATTATTTTTCTTTTCAAATCTACCTACCGTTTACAAATAGTTGAATTGTCTGAACTTGCAAAAGTAAATTGATTACAAGAATGCAAGAAAAAAAACTTTTACAATTACATCTTCCATAAAAAATAAAAAAAAAAAACATGTTTCAATGAAGACGTATGCTACTTGCTGAACTCTGGGATTGTTTCAGTGTTGCATTGTATTTTGCTTATGAATTACATTATTGTTGTTCTCGTTGGTTGAACTGATGCCGAAATGTCTAAGTTTTCATTTCTGTAAAAGTAACATGATGGACTTGGATATTTTCTCAGGAAGATTAGGGGTCCAGAGTTCCAGTTCCACTGTTATGATGTTGATTATCATGAGAATTTAACAAATCGGTTAATGAAAGAAAAAGATGTTGATAGAAATCCAGCTGTAAGCACTGAAGGTTATGGATTTAAAAATGTCTTTTTGAATTTAAATCCGTAGCAGATACACATTTATCAAATATTAGATTTGTAGTGAACCGGTGTTATTTCTTGAAGTGAAGTACTTTTCATTTGAAATATGTTTGTTTGTATCTGTCGCTTTATGTACAAACACAGTTTTGTTTATTGGTTAGGTTGTGGAGGGACCTACCACTGTTTGATTTTACCTTGCCTGATGTTTCTCAACGAGGTCCAGTAAAAGATGCTTGATATTCCATCCTCTTGTCTTTACTTGTTTTCAAAATCCAGTATGCCTGTATGCAAAGGCCTGAGAATTGTAGATTAACACAGAACTTGAACTCTTACCAGAATTTCTTACTAGTTTTTGAGTGCGGGATGAAAATACTCCCAAGTTAATTCTCCATCTAGGTTTAACACTAGATGCATAAATAAGATGTTGTGAAAGGATTAAGAATCTATGCACAAGTTTGAGGGGGCAATTTGTCCGGACACACTACTCTTACAAGGATATCTTTGGTTGGGTGGGAGAGGGGGATTTCCAGTTTCTTTGTATGAGAAGGCGTCATCACCATGCTTTGTGTCTCCCAACCAAGGAGCATCATCAACCAAGCACTGTGGGTTTATGCAAATCTCTGACATTCTTGTGTTTAAATGGAATGATGGGTTGTGAAAGGGAATTTAACGGTTTCTCTTTATTGTTCAGATATTAAGAACATGACTGTACCGAGATTTTAACAATATTGCTGGCTTTTAAATGTTTGTTTGTTTTTTCCTTACCCTTAAACGGATAGCTGACACACAAATGAAAATCCTGTCATCATTTACTCTCTCATGTTGTTCCAAATCTGAATGAGTTTCTTTCTTCTGGTGAACACAAAAGAAGATATTTAGAAAAATGTTGGGAACCAGACAGTTGCTGGTAGCCATTGACTTCCATGGTTCCATTTTTTGTGTCACTATACTATAAGTGGACACCAATAACTGGTTACCCATATTCTTCAAAATATCTTCTGTGTTCAACAGAAGAGAGACATGTATACAGGTTTGGAACAACATGAAGGTGAGTAAATGATGATGAAATTTTCATTTTTGTGTGAAATATCCTTTTAATAGAATGTGATCGTTGAGGACTAGCACCGAAAATGTCTTTCCATGTGGTTTGGAGATTATTTCAGCCTATATTAATAAACCGCATTTTTCCTCTTGAACTGTTTGTTTGATTTTTTATTTGTTGTGAGGTAATATTTTATTTACATCAAGTTTATTCAACATTCGAGTAGATTTTTCTACAATTTGTTAGTAGTTTATATGCTGGCTGAACTGGCAGTCATCTTAAATTTATACTGAAATGTGAGTTTGGCTATATATTGTATATGGCAATATAAATTTTGATCAGGGCTGTCAGTTTAACGCCTTAATTAGTTATGAAAAATAACGCGAATAAACTATTTGAACGCAGTTAACGCACTGGCCCCGCCCCCAGACATGTAGCCTACATCATCTTACATTGCATAGGCTATAGTTAACTGTTCACAAAAATGAAGGGCAACAACTTAATAAATGTAATTATGCCCTAAAGTTCAAGATATTGGTGCAAAAATCCCCCTTTGTGAGTTTTTGTCTCATATCAAACGATAAGCGATATCACACGAGCAGGGAGAGCAATATCGTGTTTGTCCCGAATATCACAAGTTTAAATGTGATTTTTTTTAACAGTTCAGTAAATAAGAAGTTGATATTGATACATTTTAAACACAATATAATGTGTTTTGCTCAATTTTGCAAAGACTCTATTACCTTTCAAAGCCATAGCAGAATTGTTGCGTCGCCGAGCAACACAGCATGTTTAGTTTCTGAATTAATCTGCTTTTGAACGAATAAATATAATTTACCACCACCTGCTGGCAGATTTAGTTTCTCATTTAGGGTATCATTTCATTAAAAAATGTATAAATTATAAAAACATTACAAGTATAGGCCTAGTTCACACCAACAATTTAAGTTCAGTCATCATTTACTCACTCTCGTGGTTTCAAACCTTTCTTTTGTGGAACATAGGCTAAAAGAAGGTATTTTGAAAACTGGTAACAAAGCTGTTTTGGTTATCGATGACTTTCATTGTATGAACAAAAAATGCTGAGATGTTTCTCAAATAGTTTCCATAGTTTGTGTTAGGCCGTTGTAACAATTTAATGTTGAATAAAATAAAATAGTTGTTTCTAAATATACAATTTGTAATGTCTACTTGATACTTTCTCATTTATCACAAAAATAGCTTTAAATAATCTTTTGTGGGTATTTTCAGTCAAATTTATTTAGCGACTAATTAGATTAATTAATCGACACATTGTGTAATGAATTAGGCTAGATAAGACATTTTAATTGGCTGACATCCCTAATTTGGATATTTAAATTAGATGGTAGCTGTACTTCCATGACCTAAAAATAGTTGGCTTTCTGGCTTGTCTTTTTAGCAATCAGGCCTGAATAATTTGTGTGAGAAAAGAGAACTGCAGTGCTACAAGCAGTTTTTAAGTTTTTACAAAAGTTCTAGTCATGTCTTTGTGCAAACGATTTACATGAGGAAAATATTACTGACTGAGATAACTATGTAACTGAATGGCACATGCAGAAACTTCACATGCTTCCTTTGATCATTCTGGTGCAGTTTTGCATTGCCTTAGGCTTAGAACATTTACAAAAGTAGTAACCTAAACTCGACCTCAACCTACTGCCAAGAAACAGAGATATAGGCTAAATATATATTTTAAAAATACTAAGACCTTTCTGCGTTTATTTCTTTATAACAAATTAAAATATCTCTGTATAAATTTCTATTTTAACAAATTCCTTAATGGAAGTTGTCTTCTGGCTCTTGTGTTGCACTTATACAAATCATACACAAGAAGGCAGTATGGAGCTACATTCAGTTTTGTATCTTCACCACAGTCCTTAAGGTCACCATGGTTTCTCAAACATAAGGCTGCATCCTCCGGAGGTCGCATTTGTAGGCTGCATACGCCATCAAGACTGGTTTATTTCAGTTATCTGAGCATTACATTTGCGAGTCAAAAGCATATTACAACAATTTACACTTAACTAAGAATAATGGTCAAATTTATAACTGTTAATATTCTAAAATAAGATTTATGGCGTATGCAGCCTATAAATGCGAGCTCCGGAGGATGCAGCCTTCGGTTTGAGAAATGACCATCATTTACTTAAATTCATCAGGCTTCTGAGACTTATTTGCCTAATCTTTATAGTATACAGTAAACATTTAGGCCTTTGTTTGCATTCTTTGTACTTAATTTCAGTTATGACCATAAATCATATTTACATAAAAGCGTGTGATTAATATACAAACTTCAATAATATGGTACATTATGGAAGTCTAATAATATAATGGTGCATCGTTTTTTTTTTTAAATGTGAAAATCTCAAATTTCTCTCAGGTATCACTTTTTTGGAATATTTTTGGCAGTGGTACAGAGAAACTCCCAAGAATATAAATGCTTGTGTAGGTGTTTTATGCTATAAATAACTACGGTCTATACGTTACCATGGAAATACATCCTCGAGACCAATGCCAAGAGTTACTGTGAGGGAAAACAAGCATGCTAAGTTTGTCGACACCACTCAAAAAAATGTGTTGGATGAGTAAGTGTTTTTTCCATATGCATTTTAAAAGTGGCTAATTATATAAATTATATAATCCTTGATAGGCTTTTAGCTGACAGACACAAGGCCACAGATAATCACAGCCCAGATATTGAGAACAACGCTATGATGGTGATAGTGATATTGTTTTGTTTTTTTAAGTTACTTGAATGCCCATTTTTAAAGTGGACTATAATCAAGGCATTTGTGGAGTTTAGACTGTTGAATTGTTTGGTAACACAAATTTCTAATCAGCCAATCACATGGCAGCAACTCAATGCATTTAGGCATCTAGATGTGGTGAAGACGACTTGCTGAAGTTCAAACCGAGCATCAGAACAGGGAAGAAAGGGGATTTAAGTGGCTTTGAATGTGGAATGGTTGTTGGTACCAGATGGGCTGGTCTGAGTATTTCAAAAACTACTGATCTACTGGGATTTTCACGCACAACCATCTCTAGGGTTTACAGATAATGGTCCGAAAAAGAGAAAATATCCAGTGAGCGGCAGTTGTGTGGATGAAAAGGTCTTGTTGATGTCAGAGGTCAGAGGGGAATGGGCAGACTGGTTAGAGATGATAGAAAGGCAACAGTAACTCAAATAACCACTCATTACAACCAAGGTATGCAGAATACCATCTCTGAACGCACAACACGTCGAACCCTGAAGCAGATGGGCAACAGCAGCAGAAGACCACATCGGGTGCATCTCCTGTCAGCTAAGAACAGGAAACTACAATTCGCACAGGCTCACCAAACTTGGATAATAGAATATTGGAAAAATGTTGCCTGGTCTGATGAGTCTCGATTTCTGCTGCGACATTCAGATGGTAGGGTCAGAATTTGGCGTAAAGAACATGAAAGCATGGATCCATCCTGCCTTGTCTCAACGGTTCAGGCTGGTGGTGGTGGTGTAATGGTGTGGGGGATATTTTCTTGGCACACTTTGGGCCCCTTAGTACCAATTGAGCATTGTTTAAACGCCACAGCCTACCTCAGAACCAGCCTCCCTTTATGACTACAGTGTACCCATCTTCTGATGGCTACTTCCCGCAGGATAATGCACCATGTCACAAAGCTCAAATCATCTCAGACTGGTTTCTTGAACATGACAATGAGTTCACTTTACTCAAATGGCCTCTACAGTCACCAGATCTCAATCCAATAGAGCACCTTTGGGATGTGGTGGAACAGGAGATTTGCATCATGGATGTGCAGCCAACAAATCTGCAGCAATCATGCTATCATGTCAATATGGACCAAAATCTCTGAGGAATGTTTCCAACACCTTATTGAATCTATGCCACGAAGAATTAAGGCAGTTCTGAAGGCAAAAGGGGGTCCAACCCGGTACTAGCAAGGTGTACCTAATAAAGTGACCAGTGAGTATGTATGTGTGTGTATATATATATATATATATATATATGTATATATAGCCAATATGGAAGTCATTTTTATACCAAACAGCTTTCTGTTGCAATGCAAAATATGTGTGTAGAAATCTTTCAAACTAAATTTCTGATTGTGCAGATTCCTATTAAAATTACTCAGTTTAACTGTGAAAATGCACCAAACAACAGTAAATGTGAATTCAATTTTAACAGTACCAGTTATTTATTTTTGTATAAAGGTGAGGTCCAGCGTTAATTGTTTTGATGAATAATATTTTTTGTCAACAACGGGTTTTTTTTCTCCAATCAAATAACTAAATAAAAAAACTTGAAATACAAAAACTATGATGAAAATCTATTAACATTTTCATCAATAAATAAAATGAGATGAAAATGGTAGGGTTGGGTATTTTGGAAAGAGATCCAAAAAGATGATTTCTTGTGTGGTAGGGAAGTTAGATGCACAAGTTTAAATTGAGACATACTGATCTACCTGACCTATAAGTTGGCATACATTTGCTCCATATCTCATAAAATGTTCAAAATGTCATTTTTTGAAGAGCAGACATGTATAAATCTGAAACACATTGATGATGCCAAGGAAAACTCAATTTGGTACGGTTTTCTGTGCACACAGACCCGAAGCCTCTATTGAACTGAGTCAAATACACACAAAATTATGTCAATTTATTTGTTTTAGTTAGTGTTCATATGAACACAGTTGGTTATGTAGTAGATGAACATATAACAGCTGGGAGAATATCAGATGCTTATCAGTATTTTGGATACATGGATTAGGTCTTAAAGTGATATCAGCTAATGAACCTGCTGCTGTCTCTGTGGTCAGTGTTAAACAAACAAACAAAAAAGAAAATCATTCACTATGCTTGACTGAATTACTTAAGTAATTTTAATAATGATTAATCTATATGGCCTTTCATTGAAAAGAAGACCAGTTTCTTATTTCTTTATGAGAAGTGGTTTTTATTTAACTTTAAGATAAATAAAGTCATGATATATTTCACAACAGTTACATCTGTGTCTCTGTTGCATGTTCAAAACGCAATAGGCCCATAGATGTTTCCTGCATGAGAATAGCCTATAATAAGTTTGGAATTTTAGAAAATGTTTGATAATGCACATTTTTACTAAACCCATTACTAAATCTACTACATATATCAACGAAATATACATATTTAGTCAACTAAAATCTTATGACATTTAGTCGACTAAAACTGAAACAATTCAAATGACTAAGAATAAACGGCATTTTATTGGCCTAGACTACGTTCATATTTAGTGAAAATATTTAGACAAAATTGGCTGTTAAAATTAACACTGGTGTCATATTTAGTGTTGTTCGGCAAATTTTGAAAAATCCAGCCGTTTCAATTACATTTCCCATGAGGGTGACTTCTGTGTGAGTTCCTGTATAAACGGAACTCTTAATCAGTTATTTTAAATTACCCTAGTAGTCACTGTAAATAGATGTAGGCTACTTTATTGATCCAGAAAACAAATCCACCGGCGCAGCAACATAAAAGACAAACTACACAAACGAACATGATGATATATAGGCTTATATATCATTCACGCGCATCCACGTTCACCTCCCATCACTTGAGACACGCGCTTGTAAAAGCGCCCACATGACGAGAATCAGTGAAAGGAGGGGGGTGCCTCTCATTTACCTCCCCATGCTGTCTGCGCTTCGCCCGGTCACTGTGAACTTTGGCAAAGCGCTCTGTGGATGCTGGCAGGAGTCACTCCTCTCGGGCGCTGCTGGCACGCGCTGTGGATGCGAAACAACAACAAGGTACAATGACGCACCACAAATGATCACTTACGCATTTCGCGCTGTTTTATTTTTAGTCTTGTGTGGTTTTACGTTGGTACGATAAACACGACAAGCCGCTTTTGTAAATAACCTGATCGTTTCGCTTTATCATGTTATCGCATTCTGTTTGGTGACACACCGGGTATGCAGTTTGAGCAAAATCACGCCAGGCACGACACTGGATTGTAATAATTTAATACGAAACACAAAATAGCATGAAGGGATTTAAGAAAGAAACGATGTTTCTCTTGCAGGTGACTGTTTGAGGACGAAGCCAGGCGCTACTGGGAAAGAATGTCGTCTTTAAAAATCTAACGCGAACTTCTATGTGACGTACCGTGGATTTACAGTGTCTAAAACATCCTGTAATGAAATATGGAAGCGAGGAGGGACTCCACATACCCCCTTAGTTTGGGATAAACTCACGTGCCATAGGATATTAGTATGACAGAGCTGGGAAAAAAATGCCAGTTTAGCTCTGCATGAAGTTTGGAGTTGTCAAAACAATTGATGTGGATATATGTGGCGGAATATAGCCTACCTGAACAAGACATAATGGCAGAACTTTATGAGAAGAGATAATCATTATTTTGGTGGGTTGAGAGGGGCACAGGGGCTATGGTGAACTCATCCCCAGCGGTCGCTGCTCACGCAGAGGGTGAAGAGATCGAGGTGCTAGAGAGCACCGATGTCCTTCCTGTAGCTCCAGAGGACGTAAGTGACCATGATTTATGTTGTTGAAAAGCAGAAAAGAACAGAGATGAATTTTAGATTGATTCATCTTTTTCTCAATTATATCTATGTTCATTCCTTTCTTCTACCTCTTTCTCTGTCTTACACAAATGCTTCTCTCAGCAATGGAAGTCTCTTATTTGACAAGGTAGGATTACTGCTCTTGTTCCTGACAGTTTCTTGTGTGTATGTTTGAGTTTGGTGTTGTGCAACTCTGTACATGTGCAGGCCATGCTTGTTTACTAACATGACAATAATAACTAATAAAATGGTTCTATAAAATACGAAAAAAGAATCATGAAAAAGTGATACAGTATTTAAGATAGTGGTCATCTAATATCAGCCTATGTGTTATACCATCACTATGTTATGTACATAATATAATTAAACGAAAGCACAAGTGGATTGGGAAAATTGAGAATTTAAAAATCGTACCTCTTTCAGTTTATGAGTTTGAACTGAATCAGCAACATTCTACAGGTTTTGCATTTCAATTTGATTTGGAATGGCTGGAAGTGGAACTTGCTGAATCTCAGTTTAAAGAAATTAAATACAGTTTACTTTAAATACCCAGATGACACACTTAATTGTGTAATGTTGGACACTTAATGTCTTTAACTCTGTCTCAGCTTTCCTTACTTGGCAGTGCTTGGCTATCAGACCCCAATGCTGGATGACAAAATAGCCTTATAACGTTTTTACTTGAGACATACTTATTAAATTGTGTTTGGGGCACAGCCATGTAAGTAAGGTCTATAATGTACTATGAATCATCAACAATAATTGAAATTTAAAAAGCATTCTGTTAATATCCGAAAAGTTCACAACATTTGTACACAAACTTTCTGAAATTAAAATATACTTTATACAAAATTTACTCAAAATGTACAAATTTGAACAGAAATTGTATTGCCAAAATGGCCAGTAGACTTTGGAGCTGACTAAGTGAAGAAATAGACACTTCTGTTAAATGGCCAAGTGGACATGGTTATTAGCTGATGCTAATAATCTCAATATATTGGTCTGTGACTGGTCTCAGGGGAAGGTGTGAATGTGTGATTTAAATACACATACAGTATCATGGTTACAGTTCTTAGTCTGGTCCACTCAGAATCCAGCATTGGGAGGGGTTAGTTAGTTAGTGGTTTGCAGGGAGACAAGAGAGCTGGGTGACAGACGGAGAGCGTTCCACCCTCCACCCCTTCTGTCCTTGCTCTCAGGCTTTCTTGCTTGCTCTGCACCTGCCTAACCCTGACCCCCCACACGTACTCCCCAGGGATAAAGGCATGAAGGGGGCCCAGATGCAGAAGAGAGAGATGGATATCAATATGAAGGGAAAGAGAGATTTTAGGGTTAAGAGAGGGAGCCAGACATGAACAGAGAACGAGAGCTGTAAGGGGGCAGAAGGCTCGTGGCACACCCCCTCCTTCCCTTCTAGATTTGACTGGGGAGGGAGGGGACTGCCACACAAGTGGGCCTCTCACTCCGCTCCCTTTATACAGCCGACACTTTGAGTCCCTCAAGTTGCCTGCTGTTTGGGGTTTCGTCCAGTGTTGGGGTCACTGCCCTGCAAGGCTGTAAATTGTGCATTGGGGGATCTAAAGGCCAGGAACACACTTCACTGACTGCAGATGTAACAGTCTAATGAAAAAGAGGAGGTGGAGCTGGGTTGTTATATGACACAATGTTAGAGTACAAACAATCTATAATTCTCACATACATATTAATTTGCTTCAAACCTGACTGCTGATGAAAAGCTGTTAGCATCAGATGATTGCATTCTTACCCTGTGGTGCAAGTGACAGCAAATGGCTTGTTTGTTTTTGACAACTTATTAACTGACTGCATTCAAAAAACAAATCCATAAACATGGAAAGCTGTTAGACCACTCATTGCAGATACATAACAATTATAACAGAATGTTAACTTCTCTCCCCAGTTAAATTAAGTTTAATGACTGCAAAGCAGTAAATGCAGTAATTCAGTTAACTGACATATTTAGTTTATCAACTCACTCACAATACTAATTAGTTTAGCTGTGTTTTCCATAAATTAGGGTCTGACTTGGTTTATTATCTTTTTCACACGTTGTAAAATTTATATTTAAATATGAGGCAAAATTGACAACAGCCTATTGAATTATTAAAAAATTATGCATACCCAAGGTGTTAATGCTGTTGCCAGTTTTATTTATTTTTGTTCCGCCAGGAAAATAGTTCCAAATGCTTGCCAAAGCAGAATTAACTGTTGTGTGTCTCTGAGCAACACGCAGTAGATGGTGTGTTGTTCCTGAATAAAGCAGTGTTTTTGCACAAATCAGTTGAGATAATTATTTAATGCACAAAACACAATTATTTGTAATCTACAGATGTAACAATGTTACATGATGAAAAAATCACTGAAAAATCTCCACCAATAACAAGACTTACAGCCTGTCCAGATCCCTAAAAACACAGACGCATAGCATCATATAAACATTAAAAAGTCCCAGTGCTGTTGGATTTGTTATATCAGCGCTCTTGGATTACCTCTAAATCTGTTAAAATCATAAACTGTAACTAGCCAAACAATAGTAATTAACAGCAGAACCCTTAAGTGATTACTAGCAGTTATTGTTTGTTGTGTAACGTACACGAGATGCTGATGCTCTGTAATAATTCTGCGGCTATTCACCATAAACTGGGTTTTAGATATGACCTTTGTGCTAGAATTTATTTCATTGTTTGGATTTGTTGCAGCTCAAAAGGGTCTTAGAATAATACGGGGGATAAAATTAACATTTATGGTTTCAGTGTGTACTTGCCTGCAATACCCCAAACATAAACCCAACACATAGCTACATTCCACAGATATTTAACTTTACAATGTCCAAAGTCACCCAAAACAACTGCTAAAAATTTCGGAGCCCCATAAAACACAAACAACTTCACTTAAATGCAATGAATTGAGAAATTTAAAATTCCTTAGATCTTTTGAGATATGTGTCCCTGGACCACAAAACCAGTCTTAAGTTGCACGGGTATGTTTGTAGCAATAGCCAAAAATACATTGTATGGGTCAGAATTATAGATTTTTCTTTTATGCCAAAAATCGTTATGATATTAAGTAAAAATCATGTTCCATGAAGATATTTTGTAAATGTACTACTGCAAATATATCAAAACGTCAGTTTATATTGATAATATTCATTATTATTCATTATCACTTTATTTGGACAACTTTAAAGGCAATGTTCTCAATATTTTTATTTTTTTGCACCCTCAGATTCCAGATATTAAAATAGTTGTATCTTGGCCAAATATTGTCATATCATAGCAAACCATACGTCAACGGAAAGCTTATCTATTCAGCTTTCAGATGATATATACATCTCAATTTCGAAAAATTGACACTTAAGACTGGTTTTGTGTCCTGGTATTATAGAAATATCCTAACTTTAAATCTTATCTTATCTGTTTGGTAACCATGGTAATTTCAGTTAGGACCACATTTAGGACAAAAACTATTACAGAACAGCATTTTCTAATTGTGTTATCTTATCTTAACTACAGATAGGAAGATAGTATTACAGAAACCTCCTAACTTGACAAAAAAAATCCTAAAAACTGTCTTAACTTTAGGGCAACGCCACAGCTGTCCTAACTTCAAAATTATTTGAAAGCTAACAGAAAAACTGCTTACAGTTGCGCTGTCCAACAATGGTATTACATTTATTAATAATTGAAAATGAAGAACGGAGATGTTTAATGGTATAAAGACTCTTGGATGACCCTGAAGATGTTACATTTTGATGAAAAAACACTTATAAATAAGTACAGACTGCCACGCAACAGGAACTGAAACCAGCATTACTGAGACCAACAAAAGCATCACGGAGCTGTAATACATTTATGAGCTATTATTTCAGCTTTGGAGATTCATTTATTAAAGATTCGATATTGATTTGATTGAATTGATATTAATCCAAAACTTATGATTTGTACCTTATTAACGACTCGTCCAGCGACTATTAAAATCAGTATATCTTTAACAATTTAATTTATCTTACTTCGTGGCCAACGATAAAACAAACAAAATAGTACTTTATCAAATTTTGAGCTAGGTAATGCGATCTTTGGCAAATAGGTTAAAACTTGAAAATCACACGGCACAAGACACCATTCTTTAAGATTGCTAACTGTTATTCTACAATACATGGACTAAACTTACTAAAACACATATACACACATACAGTACACATACCCACACACACACACACACACACACACACACACACACAGGTCAGGAGTTTTGCGGTTTGAAGAAAGTTTAAGTCTAGCACTCTTTTGCTATCTCGTAACTTTACCAGAGGTAGATCACAGGCAGAGATTTCGCTATCTTTACTGCATACAGATCAATTCATCAGTTTCCATCAACAATAGAGAATGTATTTGGTTTACTTGCTTTCAGTTGAGTTTGACAGCTGATCTGGTGTTTCCGCGTGTTTCTGCATTGTCGATGGAAACCTCCGGCTGCTGTTGGTTGGCTTTGCGTGACGTGTTTCTAGGAAAGCCCTCCTGTGATTGGCGACTGTTCCTGGTGACGTTAGAGTGACTCGTTCCCTCTGTCTCTTCAGTGAGAAGTTTGTCGAAGTGTTTAGTTCTTTAAGTTCATCAGCCTGATTGTAAGGCGGTGAGTGCTTTCGCAGAGCGATCAGTGACAACGCCAAAGTTTTTTTGCAAGCAAGCAGCGTGCCCAGAAATTGGGTGTCTTTTTTTATAGGGCTGATTTTAGTCCATCCCATCCGCCTGTTTGATCCAATCAGATTGTCTCTGTAGGGCTGAGCCCCGCCCATACTGTTTCTTTTGGACACACTTAATCTAATCTGTGATCTTCCATGTGGAGAAACTCTAGAAGTTAAAACTTATGTAAAGTGTTATCACATGCTTACCCGTTTATAATATCACCAAATCTGTTGCACCACTGATTTGTAATTATCATGGCCATTCTTATGAAACTAAACACTAGTGATCTGTTTACCAGGAAAAGTTATATGCAAAGATTAAAAAATATCATAGTGTTTAATAACACAGCATGCTTATAGAAGACATAAAATACAACTTAATATATATTGTCTCTTGAGTATATTGCTTTCATAGCAGAGCAATTATTACTTGTCCAATTAGCAATACATTATAAACAGTTTGAGTCTCTTGTCTGCCTACAGGAGATAAAAAGGCGGTCCCTATGAATTCAGAGAACGAAAGGCGGCTTTTGGAAGGGTCAGCGGAAGTCACTTTTGATATGTATCTGTGGAGGTTCAAACTCGAAGTTCACATAAAACAGTTTTATTAATTGAATTATGCGTTTAAACGGTCATTTTAACCATG
This sequence comes from Ptychobarbus kaznakovi, assembly GCA_027422405.1. Lineage (NCBI taxonomy): Eukaryota > Metazoa > Chordata > Actinopteri > Cypriniformes > Cyprinidae > Ptychobarbus > Ptychobarbus kaznakovi. Next base: position 17,427,131 of record CM049800.1, read on the forward strand.
TTCCAGATACAGAGGTCCTTGTCCTGTTCTGGTTGAATTACGTTTAAGTTATAAGAAGCCACAGTAAAGTCCTGTTCTGGAATACATGAGATGTTTCCCTAAATCTATCCTTGTTTTTAGAGATCTCATGAGGGGGATTTAGGGCGGAAAATCGGCCAGCCAGTAAATGCAGATCGATCATGTATTAACTTTTATGACTTACAGATGCTGGGGGGTAAGTTCCTTAGGAATGTTGCTGTCCCGCAATTATTTTTGTGTGTTTTCTCTCTCGACAATGCTCTACAGAGCATTACTGGCTGTAGTGCAAGTGACTAATGCCGTACGCTTTTTTTGCAAAAGGCAATTTTCAAAGTGAGCATTGGTACCGGAAGCTTTTGTTTACCTCACCAACAGCTCGCAGTGTTGGACTGCTTGGTAACAGACCTGAGAGTGGATTGTCGAGCTTGATAATGCCATTCAAGGTTTCCTAACTAGAGATAAGATAGGATTTTGTAAGATAGGATAAGAATCCCAAATCAAGTTAAGATTAGCTTCTGTCATACGAATTTGCGAAAAATCCTAATTTAACATATCAGAACTCCAAAGAAGAAGATCAACACCTGCTTCTACATCACAGACTATTTAGCCCTGCCCACCGATTTGCACACATAGTAGGTAAAAAAACATGAATGGCAAGCGCAGGTCTATGCAGAAGCCAAGCAATAAACTTCATTTTTAATGAAGTGTCAGACCGCGTCAGATCTTGATCCTTTGTTCACTTCTTTTTTCACGGATTTGTTTTACGAACAAGGCACAATTCAACACAGGATTTTCAGAAAGATTTAAACTAAAAGATGATGCTGTGCCAACTATATTGGATCCGATGTCGCACCTCACAAGTGTGAGTAAATGTTTTCATTACGTGATCACTATTGCTTTGTCTGTTATTACAGATCGTTTATGTACTTATTATTTATGTGTTTTAAACCAAAACACAGCAGTGTCCATCTGTGAAGAAAAGATACCAGTGGGCATTAACTTTAATCTGCCACACCTATTCAAACAGAGCGTTCAGATGAGGGGGGTCATAATTACTTCTAAATTATGATGCTTTTTGATGTCAGTCATCTTGATAAAATGTCAGACTTTGCTTGTGTCTCCACAGATCTATGGTGTTTCCTGTCATTAGTTCATTCATCATCTTGTTGATTTGCTCCTCACCTGATGCTGTTTCTTAATCAGTTATGTGTTCTAAGTGAGTTTTCCTGAGTCTTTGTACCGTCAAAGTCTGTGTGGTAGTGTATCCTGTGTTCACCATTAAACTCGTTTTTTACCTTAATTCTGTACTCCCGGTCCTTATTTCACGAGTGACAATAACATTGTAGGTGACTCAGGAGAACAGTACAAAAATGTAAAAAAGCAGTTCCAGGACACCTTAATTCCCACTGAATACAGGGGTTAAAGTTATCCGGCACCGTGCCGGATCTCCGGCGTGCAGCGTTCGGTTATGAAAAAAAAAAGATAGTCCTACATTTTAAAAAAACTTTTTTTTTATATCACATTCGAGTTCACGAGTTCACTTACCAATGGTATGAGAGGAACACCGCTTTCACTCTCAACCAAATTAAACATTACTAGCCAATCAGATGTTTTTGCTCTTTTTATAGACACGAGACGCGCAATAGTATCCAAAGCCGCAGCCCTGATGAATGGAAGTGTAGCCTGGGTCTTGAGCGCGACACGCTGAAAAAGCTGCGAGGCGCAATGGTCAAAGATGTCATTCTAGTCTAGACCATATTTACATAGGGAAGATATTTATAAAGCAGCAGAGCTTTTTAAACAGCTCATAGTAATCACATCATCTCCATGAAAGTGATATGATTGTCAGAGTGAATTTAAAAAAGATCCTGTTCACATATGATCTCTTAATGGTAACTTACCGGTAATTAAGTACAGACTGTATGTGTGAAAGGCGCTAAACTCTTCCTCTGTATATGCTGTGTTTAAAGTTAATCTGGAAAAAACAGTGTGCATTATCTCACTAGATTTGTAATGTAAATCATTTATAAAACCTATGCCAACACAGGATAATACATCAACATATTTCTATATGCGATTTGTTGTACATCGCGATTTCAAAATAAAAGTTTAAACCCTTGCTCTGAGTGTGCATGTGAAATTAAATGGATTTAAATGTCGTTGAATCACGCTGTAAAGTGAAATAACACCAGGCCCTTGGCGCCCTCTGCTGGTAAGCTATTTGTTATAAAACATAATGTAGGCCTACTTAAAGGATTAGTTCACTTTCAAATGAAAATTTCCTTATAATTTACTCACCCCCATTTCATCCAAGATGTTTATGTATTTCTTTCTTCGGTCGAAAAGAAATTAAGGTTTTTGATGAAAACATTCCACAAATTATCTCCATATAGTGTAATTCAATGGACTCCAAATGGTTGAAGGTCAAAATTACAGTTTCAGTGCAGCTTCAAAGGGCTATAAACGATACCAGGCGATGAATAAGAGTCTTTTCTAGCGATACAATCGGTCATTTAAAAAAAAATTAAATAAATGTATATGCTTTATAAACACTCGCCTGTTCTGCGATGTGCATCCCAGACTTCACGTAATATGCAATAATGTTGAAAAGGTCACGCTTGACGTAGGCAGAAGTACAGAGTCAGTGTTTACAAGTTGAACGTGCAAATACTAAGTCAAATGCCGTTTACAAAACCCTCAGATTTGAGTTACAACTCAACGATGTTTACAAGTAAATCAACAATGTCGAACGATTTTGAACTTGGAGGAGAAGGTGAGATGGAGCCTATGTCAAGCGTGACCTTTTCAATGGCATTACGTATTACGTGAAGTCTGGACGCGCATCGCAGAACAGGCGAGCATTTGTGTTTATAAAACATTTATATATATATTTATATTTTTTAAATGACCAATAGTTTCGCTAGATAAGACCCTTATTCATCATCTGGTATCGTTTATAGCCCTTTGAAGCTGCACTGAAAACTGTAACTTTGACCTTCAACAGTTTGTAGTCCATTGAAGTACACTATATGGAGATAATTCTTGGAATGTTTTCATCCAAAAAAAAATTTGGCTTATTTATATTATGCAGCATAGTTACTATGGTCTAGAATTACTACTGATTGCAGTTAACATGCCATTAAGTTTCCAAAAATATGATATTGAAGTTAAGTATATTCTTCTAAATTATATTATAAGAAGTATATTTAAAGTGTACTTCCTTTTCACAAGGGACATCTAAAATCTAACATCAAATGTGTAGTCTGTCTTGTTTCTCTGGTATTGTTTTGAAGAGGCGGTCCATTAGTGTGCCATTGCTCACCACCTGCTCCTTATCGCTCATTCTACAAGCTAAGAGGGTTCTGTCTATGAAAGGATGAAAGGAATAAAAAAGAAAGTGACAGAGAAGGGGGCCATGTGCATATACGCAACCCTGTGTGTCCCAGTGGCCAATTAACACATAACAATCACATACATTGTGTGCGTTCCTAAGCTCTTTGTGTTTCTTAACATTCAGTGATGAAAGTTTGCCAGATATCTCTATATGTGGCCTTGTTTCTGTTTTCAGGCACATGCAGCGAGTCATTGTCCAATATCTCTTTCTTATTCTATTTTCAGTGTATTTTCCTCGTCTCTCCCTCGCTCTATAGTCTTTCTACACAGCCCACTCTTTCTCTGTCACTTTACTTCTAAGAGATTGTGATAATAAGAGGAATCTCCAACTTGCAAAGCGTGAAAAAAATCCTGTGTTTGAACAAAAAAAGAGAGATAGTGAATTGGTGTTGTTTTGTTAAATTTGAGCCAAAATCATCACAATTAAAAGAACCAAAGACTTGAACTACTTCAGTCTGAGTGCATTGCATTTATTTAATACACAAGTTTCACAATTTGAGTTGAATTACTGAAATAAATGAACTTTTCCACGACATTCTAATTTATTGAGATGCACCTGTACTTACTATTGGGGAAAGCGTAACGGTCAACTTGGATCACGTGTGCCTTAATAACCAATCGCATTACTGCCTTGACGTCAATGAATTTCAGTCAGAGTTGTGCGACACTCAATCACTGTTTACGGATACCATAGGAATGAATGAGAAGTGCCGTAAGCTGAATCCAACCAGTCGCAAAAAGTCAGTGATTTCTCTTATAAAATTTAATATTTTCGGTGTAAACTCAAAAAATCTTTAAAAGTAATTAGTGTAAAACATGTTGAAGATTGGCCAATAGGCTGTTGATTCATTAAATGATATGCTGTTTCCTCTAAAAAGCTGTTTATTCAGCATAGTGAAGCCTCTCCTCCATTGACATCCATTTAAAAAAAAAAAACTGTCTCCTCTGGTCTCCTTTCCCACGTACTGCCAAAGCGGAAGCGTTAGCATTAGCCTTTTACACTTTTTTGGCTAAACGTTTAGTGACTTTGTATTTGGTGTATTTGAAACTTCCAGGCAGATCTGTTGAGGCAAGTTGGAGCTAAACTCTGCAAGACACCGGCCCTCCAGGACCAAGTTTGGTGACCCCTGGTCTAGGGAGATTGCATGGCAGTGTCCTTGATTTGATGTGCCTTTTAATACTGAATAAAGCTTATATTTTTGTCTAGATAAATTGATAGATGGATAGATAGATACTGTCTTCTATAAAATAAAGGCACTGCGTGCCTTTATTTTAAAACTTTTTTAAATAAAGTTTAAATGTGAAAATACATAGATTTTATTTTAGATTTTTTATTTGATAAAAAATGTCATTTTGTCAACAATAACACCTGTACATATGAATCCTTCCCCTTTGTTCAAGTTACAGAAAAAGTAAACTGCATGGCCCAAATTATTTTCTTAATTATATTGAGTTAGTGGGATCCCTGGACAAAGAAAGCTGCAAACATTAAAAATGCGTCTTTGATGTGGTAATTAAGGGGCAAGGAGGTAACTGTGCTATCTCTGGACCTTCGGTCTTGAATCCAGAATAAAAGAAAGAGAATGATGAAGAAACATAGAGACTGGGTGTACATGTGAGGGTATCATGGGGTACATGTGTGACAGCTGTGTGTCCAAAATAAAGAACCCTACTTGCTTTCATGCTCTACTGTTCTCATCACTTTGGCTGAAAATTGAGCTCACAGCCCACCTGCTGTCTGGCCAACACACAGCCACCTCTCTCACACTCACATATACACAGTATGTGATCAGCATCTGCTCATCTGTGGGGGTGGTGACATTCTAGTGGTCAGAGACAGAAGTTGCCGGTTAAATCTCAGGTAGGGGAAACCCATGAGTCACTGAGATTTCTCATAAGTGAGTTCTTCAGTAAAACACTCCAGGTTCCTCCAGGAAAGCTGTCCCTGCAGTTAGTGTAGTGTCCTTTTGAAAAGAAAAAAAGGAAGACAGTGGAAGTAAATGGGTCATGTATGCCGTCATGTCAGAAAAACACATATTCTCAAATTCAGTTAATTCAAATTTAAGTTAATTGGTAAGCTTAAATTAAATTTACACATTTCTGACGTGATGAACCACAAGTGTCTTGCAGATCATATTGTTTCCTTCTCACACACTGCACGCAAAAACAAAACATACAGCACGACTTGAGTAGTCTGATTCATTAGCAAATGACTTAAGGGTTGGTTCTCACAATGAAAGACTCACAATCTCAGCAGTTACTGGTTTGAGTCCATCTCACGAATCCTGGCATATCATTCACCGGCTTTTGAATCAGCATACTGTGTGACTCTTGAACTACAAGATCCATGTCACTGCATAATTACTATAATGTAACCATTGAGCTGATCTTACTTGCTGTGCTATGAAGAACCCAATAATATATTCTTACTTTATCCTTTTTTATATATGTCTTACCATAATCCTAATTGTAAAGCATTGGAATTGGTAAGTAATGTAATAATATTAGAATTAAAATAGGGGTAAAAGGTGGGGGGGATAAGTTATTTATCATATAAGTTAATTATACATACTGACAAAAAAATGTATAACCTAAATGCACTGTAAGTCGCTTTGGATAAAAGCGTCTGCTAAATGCATAAATGTAAATTTAAATTAAATGTACACCACTGTTCATAATTTTTTAATTTACACTTCTATTCTAATCCTGTGAAGCAGTCCGTGGTGTTGTGTGACATTCGAGTCATGACTCTAGGTATCACTATGGCAGTTTCAAGGTGTTTGACAGGTGATACTCAGATTTCAGCACTTACCTGTAGTTTATGTGATCAGACACTGAAGCTTTTCACATTTTTAAGATTAAAACCTTCCCACAGATTAAGGTGGTGGCTTCAATATAGAAGTGGCAGCACCAGCCTACTTCAAGGCTGCAAGCAACACATTTTAAATGATGGTATCAGGAGATTTAGTGAAACCTGACTTCCATTTTTTAGCAGAACTAATGTGAACTGATATGATCTGCATTACCTACTCAATATGAAGGGAGCAGCAAATCCCAGAATATTTCAGGGAAATATTCCCTGTCCCTGAAATGTGCACAGTTAATTGGCTTTGGATGATCATGTCACCCAAAGTAAAATCTACTACATATCCATTTTTATGTTGGTGCTGGACATTGAAGTCAATATTCTTACAGTGTTTCTGAAGTGTGTTAGTCTTTTTTATAGCTGGAGGAACTGTCAATCTTTTATTGATTCAGAGCTTTGCTGAATTCTGTGGTTATCCATCCTTCATCTGTTTGCAGTCAAATGTTGATTTCAGGCCTCTAAATCCATTAGCTTAAACATTAGCTTTTCATTTGACTTCATGAGGCAGCAGCTGCCTTGTGTCTGTGTCGTGTTGTGTGTGCATGTGCCTGAGGTACATGTACATGTAATTTGAATAGGTATGATTTTATTTTTGAACCTCTGTTAGTATATTCTCTCTGTAAATCTGTAAGAGTGTCTATCTTTAAGCATGGGTGTCCCGTCTGTGTTTATGCTCAATTACAGGCCAATAATCCTGATTCATGACTTAATTAGAAGACTTCAGTCTTTAGTGTGTGTAGTGTGGAGCCTTTCTGTCGTCATACAAATTAAGGATTTGAAGATTTGAAACACTGTGGTGAGCCGCTTACATAGGATATAAGACTCTTTTTGGCTCTGGGGTATTTTGGCATCTTCATATACACTGATGATGATAAGCAAGCAGTTCCTGTTAGCTCGAGTTGTGTGTACCTGAAACATTGAGTAGGCATACGATACCCCCCTGATCTGATATGAAGATCACTTCCTTATTTGTGCTTCATTACAAAAACAGACCTGTTTGTTCCTGTTTTGTATCATGTGGGATATCAGTAAAAATATATAGTTGTGCAAATTCTGAAGAAAATTTTGTTCCAATAAAAGTGATGCTAGGTTGTGCAAAATGTGTCAGTTCAAGTGTTCTGGGAGGTTACCAGAGCATTGCAATGTGGTGACTATGATGTTAACACAGTTCATGTAAATTTGAAAATCTCTTTTGTGTTTAGAAGCTTTCTTGCAATAAGCAGTTTTCTGCTTAATTACAGTTTGAATGCCCCATATATAAATGATTTACCTAAAACTCTGGGCACTTTTTTCCATTTGTAATTGTCATGTATTTTCACATTCTTGCTTTAATAATGTAATCTTAAAAAAAATAAATATTTATCTTGAATTATATATTATGTTAATTATTTATTAAGTAATTTTTATGATGGGAATTAACATTATTATTAATAAAAAATCCTACTTATCCTGCCAAGACTAATTTTATAACTAGCATTTTATATAACATACACATAATTAAATAATATTTTAGTACTCTTTAAATAATTTAAAGGGCTCATTTTCCACAAGTTGCTATGATTTTTTAGGGTCTTCATGAAAAGTCTATAATGTACTTTGGTTAAAATTTCTCAATAAACAACACCCTTTTTACCTTTAATGAGCTACTGCTCACCCACCCTCTCTTCCGTTAAAGTCACCATTCTTATTCATGCAGTTATAACTGCTCAAAAATTTAAAATACATTTGTAAATGACTTATTAGTCATTAACAAACACCTTTATAAACCATCTACAAAGGCTGCCTTAATGTAGTGTAGTGGACACAACAAAACGACCGTTGCAAATCATTTAAACTTTGTGTCAGTACATCATAAATAGAACGAGGCAGTAGTTTACTGTCAGGGATTTGTCATGTCGTGCCACGTTACATCCAGTGTAGACAGCATCACTGATTATAATGAATTCTACAATATTTTGTTGAGCCGTGCCGCTCGCACCCTGGTGTAGACACGGTATGAGACTTTAGCTGCATTTGTCGTGGAACTTGCTAACTAGCACTTTATTTGGAAAGGCAATTTGCAAAGATTCATAAAAGAAAACTTATACTCACTTCTTCAGGTGGTAAAGCTAACCATCCATCCTTCAGGAACAACTTTTTAGCACAACCTGCTTTGTACTGACCCTCGTTTACATAGCAGTCTAGTGTAAAATGATTTGTGCAAACAAATGCATTTAGGTAGATCGGGGGGTGCATTCCCTTCAAAAGCAAAAGTAATTGTAAAAAATTACGACTGCTATGTTCATTATTACATGGAACAGCAAAAGATCTCAATCGCTTAGGAGACATTCTTGTCTACACCTGCCCCAGCATCTAAACAATGGCGGACTGTTTAAAGCTCACTCAGGTGGGTCTATGCTAAAACGGCTTGATCTGAGAAAGTACTTATGATTTGTGGGGATTTAAAAAAAAAAAAAGCACTGAGTGGATTTTTATCGTTTTAGGGTGGTTGTGTACACACACTGCCAACACACATTTAAGTTCAAACACCATGTAAAAGTGAATTTTGCATCTGATGTGTCCTTTAGCAGAATTACAGCTTGATTGGAAAATTACACACTAATGATCTGGTCTGTCTATTTTAGCTCTGTATTTATATTATCATAGTTAAATTAATATAATATTTAATAATAATTTTTGATGGTTTTGCAAAGGGAGGTCTGGGATAAGGTTACAAAGGGTATATAATGATGGTATTTATGATATGTGTTAGTTTTAATAAAACAAGCAAAAAAGGGACATAAAGGAAGAAACACCCATATTAGGCAGGGAGATCGAATAATAAAGGTAACACTTTACAATAAGGTTCATTAGTTCACATAAATTTACAGCCTGAATAAGTAAGTCACTTTGGATAAAAGCGTCTGCTAAATGCATAAATGTAAATGTAGTTAACAACATTAGTAAACATGAACTAAGAATGAACAATACTTCTACAGCATTTATTAATCTTAGTTAATGTTAATTTTAGCATTTACTTATGCATTATTAAAATCACAAGTGTTTGTTAAACATTTGTTAATGCACTGTTAACTAACATGAATAAACAATGAACAACTGTATTTTCATTAACTAACATTAACAAAGATGAATAAATAGTGTAATAAATGCATTGTTTGTTTGTTCATGTTAGTTAATGCATGAACTAATTTTAACAAATGAAACATTGTAAAGTGGTACCAAAATATCGATGAAAAAATAATAATCAAGGGAGAGAGAAAGTAAGAGAGAGACTAAAAGTAAGAAATAGAAAGAAAAGAGAAAAAGAGAAGTCTGAAAAAGAAAAGAGAAAAAGAGAAGTTCTGACCTCTGGGGATTACAGCAATAGGATTATGGCACAGATAGAAAATGGAGAGTGATCTCTGCTCCCACGACCTCCACATGGCAGCCTGCTGGATGATTGAAGCAGAAAGCAGAAACACAAGTGAGCCAATACCAAACAAAAGCCCCTTGGCCTTAACAGAATTGAACAATTTCTTCAAAAGAGAGCTTTTTTCTCTTTATTGCAGAGTTTTTTTTAACACTCTGGAGCCTTATATGAATGACAATAACATGGATGGCCAATGATGGGTTCTTTTGGGCCCAGATGGCAACCTTGAAAATGTCTCAGACAGTGACCTCCTAGTCCTATGGCCCTCTACAACAAACTCCCTCTGCTGAATATAGAGATGACTCCGAGCCCCCTGTGAGTCACTGCTGGGCTGGTCCCCCTCTATTAGAGACCATAAATCTCTATGGAGAAAGACACTGATTCTTTTTAGGCTGAAGGTCAACTCAGGGTGAGCTGAAGAAGAAAAAAAGAGTGAATGAAGATCAAGACAGTGAAAAACTGTTGCTCTTTTCTTTTGCTTACTGTGATGAGTGCCTTTTGTCAGGGTTTATGGTGAGTGATTGCAGTATTGAGGATAAATGGTGCAATTAATTACATTTTCACTTAAGTTTGTAGAAGTGCTTTAAAAACAGGGGCGGCCTGATCTGCTATAACATAACCCTTTCTCGACCCTCCCAGTGAGTGTGTTCATCTGTTACAAAATGTAAAGGAATTTAACTTAATTTAAATATTGATTTTGTTATTTATAAACTAGTAATGTTTATTATGCTAGAGATAAAACATAAGAAACAGAAATGTATCGGAAAAAATATATAATTTTAGTAGCAATATGGAATTAAAAGATATTTTTTGAGTGGCTAATCCCACTTCTACTTCTAATCCTTCAAAAACCATTTCTTAAAACTATGTACAATATAAAAAAACATGACAGACAGACAAGTGCAAACACAATATTTTATTAATTTAAAAACTATCAGAAGTGGCACCCAAAGATGTGTTGCAGTCGCAATTCTCCGTGACAGAATTTTGTGAGGTAGAGAGTAGAATGTAAGTTGTTAATAGCTAAAAAATTGTTTACCAGTCCACTCCATGAAAGCATGCATTTCTCAATCATTTGCACGTCACCCTAAAAACGGCATATCTCTATTTGTAACGACCCTGGTGAGAGCATATATATATATATATATATATATACAGTATATATATATATATATATAAAATTTATTTATACATTTTTATTTATCATTTATTTATAAAATCATGTGTCTTACATATCAGTTTAAACTTCTTATATATGGTTTTCTGAGCGCATCACACATCCGAAGCACGTGGCTGTCACATGGCATGTGAGTACTAAACTAAGTTCTCTTTCATTCTTATTGTGCTTAAACTGTCTAATACACACACGTTTATGTAAAAACACGTGCATAAGTTACATAAACAAAGTGGGTTATGTCTGAGAAAGATATGTTAAATTAGGTAGTATAGTCTCGTAGTATAGAGTACCTATACTGTCTACGCTGTTAATATTACCCAAACAATAAAATAAAAACAGAATATCTCTGCGCTGAACTGAAAACTTCTGTAGATTTAATAAGAAGAAATTTCTCACTTGAATGCTGCTTTTTAACATGATCTAGCATGAGAATAAACGTGCCAGATTTTGTGGTGGGTCACTGTTAATATGGCAGTGTCTGTCAACAATCATGGGTGGGGTCTGTAAAATGTGATGTCACATTTTATAGATTCTGTGAACGGCTTGTTCTGAGATGCTGCTTATGATTTATGGGGATAAAAAAAGGAGCAGGTGGATTTTTATTAGTACACACGCTGCCAACAAACATTTATGTTCAAACAACATGTAAAAGTAAATTTTACATAATAGGTGCCCTTTAAGTAAATGAGTAAACTGCATTTAATGAATGCAATTGAAAACATAATGCCGTTGATATATTGCCACTGACAATAAATTCAAAATGTCAATGCCACGATTTCAATATTCATAAGAATTAGTACATATTTGTATGTCTGCAAAGTTGTTTGTACAAAAATAATATGTTTTAGAAGCTGTCATTTTGTCAATGTCATACATTTAGATGCTGTCAGTATGTTAATCTTGGACATTTAGATGCTGTCAGTATGTCAATCAATATTGTAAATTTCAGTGTCTATAAATACTCATGAGATCACATTGGTGTGTCCCATATTGATGTAGTTTCTTCTCTCTTGGACATGTGGTGATGCAGACAGATGCTCTATGCACATTTATCATTGTATGCAGCACCTTTCATGAATAAGGTACTCTTAATGTCCTTAAAGGAGGTAAAATACAATATAATGTCAGCTGTTTCATTTTCCATAGATTTTATTATTGGTTTTCAATTTATCCGATGCTGTGACCAAAATTTCCAAAATCTATTCTAAATCCAGCTTAAAATCCTTTTTTTGCGTTAAATTTAATTAAACTTAATTAAATATAAATACAAATTTGGGAACAAATATTGGTTTATAATGAGTATGATTATAGTAAAATTATGTATTTCCCATGAAAATAAAGATAGAGACCAAATAAAGAGCAGTCACCATTTTAAAGGGCTAGATACATGTCATTTACTAGCTATATTCTATGTTAATTGCATGTTAGATTATAGGGTATTTAATAAATCTGCTTCTCACAACAAGAACATTGGATTCATGGAAGGCACCATGCAGTTATGTCACAAATTCATACAAAAACACTCAATTGAAATTCATAAGCCATACAGAACAGCTAATCTCTCTCTCTGATTCTATGTTTTGCAGTGGTTCACTGGATTTAGCATTATACATTATGATAATGAGCTGAAGACTCCCAGTGGAGCATCTGTGAGAGGTCTATGGTTGGTTTCCATTAGTATTGAATGAAATTATTGTGTTTTGCTTTGGCCCTCATTGAATGTGTAGCTGTGGGTTCTCTCTCACTTTGGCTCATTATTGAAAACTCAGTATGCTTAAGTTACTAAGAAGGAAAATCAAGGGAAGAATATGCGTGTTGAGAACGCACATGGACATATCTCAAAGTTAACATGGAAAATGTCCAAACGAATAAACAGACCATGCTTACAATATCTTACTGTGCACATAAAATGTAATGAATAATATTTTATTGTAATCTAATACTTCCCCCGCTTCTGAAACGACTGCACTCTCTAATGTAGTAATTCATCACAACATTTTGATAATAATTTTGGTGCCATTTTGTAGTGCATTTGATTTCACATTCTAGGCAGTTATTCAATTCTATTCAAGATTATTTGTATAGCACTTTTTACGATACAATCGTTGCAAAGCAACTTCACAGGAAATTAAGTTTCTAAAATAGATTTATATTGTAGAAACTCAATATAATTAACTTATGGCAAAATGTGGTTAATTCGTGTTAATTCAGTTATGTGACTAATCCCCTCCAAGACAAACAGAATGGTCAAATCAACTGTTTTACATGGGGTTAAACCATTACATCATCGTGATTTTCTTCTATTTCTGTTGTCTCTGACATCAGAAGAAGCTTCATTCTCAGGGAGTATCGTTTTGTAGTGTGAAGGCATTGTGATTTGTCCACAACACACAGGGAATTGTGGGATAGCTGGTCTATGAGGCAGCATTGATTACCCTGTCAAGCTGCCAGTGCTTTCTCTCTCTCTCTCTCAATTTCTGTCTGCATCATTGCGAGCCTGCTGATAACACCTCAAAACTGCTGCTGACGACAAGGGCTTGGATGACAACATTCTTCATCTGCTGCACAAACTGCCCTTTTCCAAACTCGGAAGAAAAACCTGATCCATTAGTAATGTTGCTGATACATTTTGGTCTGTTGTAATAGTAACTGCCTTATCTGCAAATCAATTCCACAAGCTTTCTGAAATGCATTGTCTCCCTATTACACTTTAGCATACTTTCAAAAAGAGTACTTATTACTGAAATAACAAACTTTAAAAGAATATGCTGTAGTGCAAACTATATTTTCAGACACATGACTGCATGATTTCATGAATTAATGTGTCTGAACATTTCTGTCATGTCAACTCTTGGAATAGATATGGTACACTGCTACGGCAGAGCAATTACCGAGACTGTGGACCAAATACATCCACAGACATGCTGCTGTGAGTACGTAAGAAATACTGCTGCTGCACATATAGCACATATGAAATAACCCCTATTTTTATAAAATATGTGAAATAACCCCGTAGCAGATCTATACTGGTGGAGTTGGGGAAGGTGGAGGGTTTCTGAAGCACGCTGCAACTCCTACTGCAAGCACTAGCCAAGTATTTGAATGTTGAACAACAAGCTCATTGGCTGCTGAAATAAATCAGTCGTGCCTTGTGAATGTTGATTATATCAGATTCAGTTAGAACCTATCGACCTGCGGTCCTGCCAGGCATGCAGATGGCACTAGGGACGGGGCTCCCCCCCAGATTCATAGTGACCCGATCTGTCCCCCACACTGTCTCTACGAAAGGCTACATCGGTAAACAGAGGATTAATCAGGGTTTCTGCTATGTACATTAGCCTAAAGGCCCGGGTATTAGAGATGCGCAGATGAGCTCAAACATCACCTGAATCCGCAGCTTCAAATAAATTATCAGCCCGCCACCCACCCGCATCTATATTTTTCTCTGATTTAGATAACCAACCCGATCCGCACCCGATCTTTACATTACAATGATTCTAATTAGACTTAGTTTTGCACAACAATATGGCGAATGGATGGTTCATTTTTAACAGATTCAGTGATGTGAGAGCTGATCTGCGCATCACGTCTGCCGCACATTACGGCTCCGACATGGCCACCGGAGCTGATCACGGTTGTTCTAGTCAAGTCAATGCTTGTTTTTATACCCATAGATAGGTTTAAATTATACCAGCCACGCCACGGCACGTTTGAGAAGCATCCCAGAATATAGTGGTCTCGTGAATCTAGTTACTTCGCTCCTGGTGTAATTTGGCACCGCGTGGAGGACGGAACAAAACGTCGTCGGAGCCGTAAGGGGTAACGGCACCAGGCTAATACAATGATAATATGCTGCTTTTAAATGAACATTTAATAAAAAAAACAAAAGTTCTTCTTTGGCCAGATTATAGTCTACACTTTCTTAATAGCAGAAACACACGCTTTAATCCTCACAATTGAACCTTTAAAAAAAAATTTTTTTAAGAAAAGGGGTGAGTCAGAAGTATAAATTATTATATTATTTAAAACGGGTTTATGTGGGTGGATTTTCACATTGGTCTAAACAAAAACTGTAGACTGGATTATTGAAAATGCACATTCATTCTCTGCCAGTAGGAGGTGGTTTTGGAACGTCTGAAATATAGCGGTTTTCTCGGTAATGGCTGTAAACAAAGCAGTGCTCGGCTCATAAATGATACTTTATCAGGTAAAATGAAAATGCAATCAAAACTTTTCTGAATACAATCGGTTCCCTTCAGAGGTTCATTCATATAAAAACTTGAATTAGTGAGAATGAGAAAGTGTGAACATAGCCTATATTGACAAGGAAAGACCACTGATGAGTTACCAGCGTAAGCCTACATTTAATTTTAGTCATTCTAACTTAGGGCTGTCAATCAATTAAAATGTTTAATTGCGATTAATCAAATGATTGTCATGAGTTAACTCGTGAATAATATGGATGCTTTATGTAATATATGTTAATCATTAGTGAAACCATTGTCAACATACATAGAGCATGAAGAGCATAGGTCATAGAACTTTTTTTCAAAGAACTTGTTCATGTCTGTTAGACACATGAAAAAAGAACATAGAAATACCAGGTTCCTATTATTTCTTTCTTTGCACTGAGCAATTTACATTTACGTTTACATTTTCACACTACAAGTCAGCTTACTTCTTCTGAACATGCTAAATGTAGGCTACATTTATTATTACATTTGATTGCCTCTCTGTACCACATACTTTATTTTGATGCAGCTCAATTCTCAATAAAACGGTTTTCATTGATATATTTGACTGTTCTCTTTCATAGTTTACTCAACACTGCGTAAAGCTAAGATGCTTTGGGAACGCCCCTGGGCGTGCCGATTTTCTGAAGCCCGTATAGAATCACGCCAATTCATTGGTTGATGGCACGGATGCCACCATCGACGTTCTCACGTCGTCTCCTTATACTGATTATCTGCCTTCACGAAGTGGCTATATTAGCCCTTCTGTTGCAATTTTCTGGTCCGATTTCGATCACTTTTCTCAGGATTTTCTTCGTTTGCACTTCGGCGACAGCAATAGTGGAACTCTGTTCTCCTTGCGGTGAAGTACCATGGAATATCGTCGCTTCTAAGCCTCTGTGCTCTCACTTCATCGTGAGCGACGACCCTCACAGTAAGTGTGTGAAATGTATGGTTTTTTTTTGCATGCACGTGAGGCTGTTTTCGGCATTTCAAAATGCAAATTTTGCAAAAAAAACTCAGTCTCAAAACCCTCCGCTCTAGGCTTGAGGTTTTTGAAAGGGAGCCATCTGTCTTTCCCCATCGCGCACCGGAGGCCTCTGCGGCCTTCCATGATTCCGCGATGGAGCTGAATCCATGTGGAGGTCGAGGCGATGGAGAGCGAGCAGACGGGCCTCGCCCTTTCTCTCCCTCTGTCACCTGAGCACGTGCTCGCGAATTCTCCTGTTGAATTTGTGCATAAATATTTATATCCTAGCCCGGAGGCACGCGACGCTGTTTCCTTCAGGCTAGATGATGTGTCATTTACAGTAGCGTCCGACTCTGAGGATTTCGGGCCTGCTTTAGCCAATGCTCTCCCGCCTAGCGGCCAGGAAGCGCGGCCTTCTGCGGCCTACTCAGAGATCGTGGACGTACTTTTGCGTGCCACTGAAAAGCTCTCCATCGATTGGCCCGACGAGCCCCGCGAGTCTCAGTCCTCCAAACTTGACGAGCAGTTCCTTAGCGGCCCAAATTCAAGACACGCTAGCCTCCCACCTCTCACCGTCTTTGGCACCCTCATGTAAGTCCTGTCCCCTCTTTCCAACTAAGCTATGTAGGACCACTTCCGCTGTCATCGGGAAGTCCAGATTGTCAGGCAGGTATGGCCCTCCACACGATGGCTATCCTCCAAGCCTACCAGGCAGATGTCCTTAAGGAGATGGATGAGGGTGCGGTCTGACTCCTAAGGCAACGGACTTGGCCCTAAGAGCCACCAAACACATGGCACGGGCTGTGGGACGCTCTATGGCGGGCTCGGTAGCCACAGAGCGACACTTATGGCTGAATCTCACGGAGATTCGGGAGAAGGAGAAAGTGTTTATCCTTGACGCCCCCATCTCTCAAACTGGGTTGTTTGGGGAGGCAGTCAGCTCTGTGGTGGAGAAGTTCCGGACCTCAATCGGACCTGGAACGAGGCTTTTTCAGCCGCTATTTCCTTGTACCAAAGAGGGACGGCAGTTTACGACCCATTCTAGATCTGCGTCATCTGAACCTCTCCCTTTACAAAGGGAAGTTCAAAATGTTGAAGACTATCATGTCTCAGATTTGAGTGGGAGACTGGTTTGTCACTGTCGACCTGAAAGATACCTATTTCCACATTCAGGTCGTCCGGCGGCACAGGAAGTTCCTTCGGTTCGCTTTTGGAGGGAAGACTTATCAATACAAAGTTCTTCCCTTTGGCCTGGCTTTGGCGCCGAGGACGTTCACAAAATGCATGGCCCCGTTGAGGCTCCAGGACATTTGTGTACTCAATTATCTGGACGATTGACTCATTCTGGCCCACTCCAGGAGTCAGTAAGCTGTCACAGGATGTCATCCTCCGCCACGTTCGTGTTCTTGGCCTCAAAACAAACACCAAGAAGAGTGTTCTCTCCCATTCTCAACAACTTTGTTTTTGTGAGTTCACTTGGATTCCGTTCAGATGCAGGCCCGTCTGGCTCTTGCCCGGATTTCCAGCCTCAATACATGTTTGGCCCACTTCAAGCTAGACCATCATTTTTCCGTGAGCACTTGTCACAGGCTCTTAGGCCTCATGGCCGCAGCCTCCCCTGTGCTGCCTCTGGGGTTACTCCACATGAGGCCATTCCTTTGGTGGACAAAGCTTTTAGGGTTCCGCTCCACAGGACCAGCCACTCGCTGCTTTGCTTTTGCACCCTTTTAATGTGACGAAACCCCCTTTTTCTCCAGAGTGGAGTCAGAATGGGTGAGATTCACCGTCGCCAAATGGTCACGACAGACGCATCCATGACAGGCTGGGGCATGGTCTTTGAGGGCAGACCGGCGTGTGCAGTCTGGACACGAGAGTTCCTCTCTGGCACATAAATTTCCTGGCACTGATTCACTTTCTCACCTCTCTCAGGGATGTCATGTGATTGTCAGGACGGACAACATGGTGGTAGTATCCCATATAAATCACCAGGGGGGTTCATGGTCGCACACCCTAAACAGGCATGCACGCCATTTCCTCCTTTGGACTCAGGACAAGTACCTCCCCTTGAGAGCAGTTCATGTTCCGGGAGTCTTGAACCTTGCAGCCGACTTTCTGTCAAGACAGAAGCTCAGGTCAGGGGAGTGGATGTTGAACCATCAAACAGTAGCCCAGATTTGAGATTTGTTCGGCAAAGCAGAAATGGACCTCTTTGCATCACAGGAGTCGTCCAAATGCCCGCTTTGGTTCTACCTGAGTTTCCCGGCACCTATGGGCATAGATGCGCTCACTCACCCTTGGCCGGACAGGAGGCTGTTCGCGTTTCTGCCAGTCAAGCTGATTCCGGCAGTCCTGTGCAGGGTGAAGGAGAGCTGTGTCCGTCTCCTACTCGTAGCCCCCGTTCTGGCCATCCCAGATAAGGTTCTTGGAGCTGATTCCACTTCTATATCAGCCCCTTTGGGAGATTCCGATCAGGCAGAACCTGCTCTCTCAGCTTCAGGGCAAGATCTGGCACCCTCAACTCGAGATCTGGAAGCTGTGGGTATGGCCCATCCAGGGCCACAGGTTTTGATTTCTAGTCTTCCTGCTGAGGTTCAGGAGACTATCGCTAACGCCAGAGCTCCCGCCACTAGGAAGTTGTACTCTTCCAAATGGAAGGTCTTTGAGTCTTGGTGCTTAGCCCATGCAGTAGACCCAGTCAACTGCCCTATTGGTCCAGTGCTGGAGTTCCTGTAAGAGAGACTTGAGGCAGGGTGGCACTACCACCTTAAGGGTTTATGTCACGGCCATCGCCACTCATAGAGGGCTGGATGAGATTCCCCTGGGGAGACATCAATTGGTTTCTGCGTTTATGCGTGGTGTCCGGCGTCTGAGACCAGTACGCCCCCATTGGAGTTCCTTCCTGGGACTTGTCCGTAGTGCTTGAGGGTCTAATGGGAGCCCCATTTGAGCCCTTAGAGTCAGCTCCAGAACGGATTCTGACTCTTAAGGTTACTCTTTTGTTGGCGCTGACGTCATTGAAAAGAGTTGAGGACTTGCAGGCTCTCGCTATCAGCGAGATGCGTATGGACTTCGCTCCGGGTCTGGTCAAGGTGACCTTACGGCCTAGGCCTGGCTATGTTCCGAAGGTTTTATCCACATTGTTTCACTACCAGGTGGTCACACTTCACTCTTTCCATCCTCCTCCCTTTGCTTCAGGCGAGGATGAAAGGCTTCACATGCTTTGTACTGTCCGAACTTTGAAGATCTATGTGGACCGCTCCAGTCTTTAAAGACAATCCCCCAATTGCTGGTATATTTTGGTGCTGGCCACCATGGGCTTGCCACATCAAAGCACAGAAATTCTCACTGGGTGAGGGACGCTATTCCGCTAGCTTATGAGGCGCGTGGTCTTTCTTCACCTCTCAACGTTCGGGCGCATTCTACTAGGAGCGTGGCTTCCTCTCAAGATCTTTTCAGAGGGGTCTCCCTAGAAGATATTTGTGTAGCAGCAGGATGGTCCTTTTGTCAGGTTCTATAACATGAATCTTGACACAGCTCCGGGTTCCCAGGTTTTATCTGCTTGAACCGGCCGTGTATGCTGTCTGGTTCGTAAACGGGCCAGATAGGGCAGCGTTTTTAGCTTGGCGTGTTTGGTATATCGTTCCCAAAGCGTCTTAGCTTTACGCAGCATGGTCCTTCCCTATTCAGAGAACAAGGGATACGCGAGTAACCCGAGAAGTTTATGTTGTCAGACAACGGAATGAATATGAAATAGTGACTGAAACGCGACCCATTAAGAGTACATAACCAGCTTTCCCTTTCAAGATGTTAATCTGCTCAAAAAAATCCTTATTTATAATCCAGCCGTTGTCTGATCAAATCAAATAGGCTACACATAAGATAAAGACAATAGCTATGCTGTGATTTCGGCTATACTTGCATGTAAAATTATAGAAGCAACATATCTGTGTTTTAACTGAAAGCACAGCTCCTTTCAGCCGCTCGCAGAACTGAGCAGACGCACAGAGAGAGAGAGAGAGATAGAGAGAGAGAGTGAGAGAGAGGTGTGCGCGCTGGGAAACAGAGACCTTGCGCTCGTGCGGCAGTCAGCTTCAGATGCACAATATTTTCATTTGCTACAAGCAGGATATACACAAGAAGCACGTTCAACTCAGACACGCCGACGGTTGTCGTGGTAATAAACACCCGTTGGTAATAAGCAACCATTCGTGTGTCTGCGATTAATGCGCATCTCATATATGAAAAGCATTTTAGTGGGCCCTTGGCTTTCGGGGGCCCAAGGCAGTCGCCTACCTTTGCCTAATGGTAAAGTCTGCCCCTGCCTGATCCTTTAGGCTAATGTACATAGCGGAAACCCTGATTAATCATCTGTTTACCGATGTCGCCTTTCGTAAAGACAGTGAGGGGTGCACAGAGGTCTTTTATTTTATTTTATTTTATTTTTCTATGCCTTACATCAGAACAATACAACAATAAATATTCAAATGTAAGAGAAAAAATAGAAAAAGATGAACAACATTAATATAATGAAATGGGAATGTGCCAGAGGAGAGTAACAAAATATAATAGACCAAAAAGAAAATACACCCCTTTTTTGGGGTGTCATTTTATACAATAGCCTACCTGCTTACATTATTATGAGTTCTAATAGCCTTTTTACTTGTGCAATTACACAGGACCTTACAATACAGCTTGAAATCATTTATAAAATGAGAAAAGTTTGGTTTGTAGCCTGACCAATTCATTTTATGAAAACAAAACTTCCCCATTAAAATTAACAACTGTATGAAGTATGCTTTATCTTTATCCAATCCATGATCACCGAAGTACATTATTACATCAAATCCACTCCGCTGCAAAGAAATGTCCAACATTTTCTTAAGAAATAACTCCACATCAATACAAAATATTTTGTATGTATACAGTGAAAAAATAAATGAAAAATTGTTTCCTTTTCACCTTTACAAAAATTACAAGAGTAATCAATTTATAATCTAAAGCGTTCCAGCACATGTTTAACTAGGTAAATTCTTTACTTTACTTTACTTTTTAGTCATTTAGCAGACGCTTTTATCCAAAGCGACTTACAAATAAGAAAAAGTAACTAAAAATATAAGTTACAACTCTATAAATACTATATATACACATTTAAGAAAATGGATAAATACAAATAAAATGACAAATGCACACAACAGCATTTCAAAACTAAACATTTAAATGAAAACTAAAAATAAAGCTAAAAACATTTCAAAATATTAAAACAACAAAACATATGAGTATAAAAATGATTCTAACATGACACTAAGCCAAACACCCATATATATATATCTTATTTCATTTCCATGTAGTATGTTGAAGTAACGTTACTAAAATAAATACAATTTATTAAAACTAAAACTAAAGAAAACACCTATAAAGACATAATAAATTCATAGATAATTTATCTAAAATTAAAATAGATAACAAATCAAACGGCAGTAGTTTATCTGTAATCCTAAAAAAAGAACACTGCCAAACACACATGCTAACAAACAATAACTTACTTACACATAGTAAGAATTGGTTATAAAAACTTAAACAGAAGTGAAACAAGCAGTAAAAAAGAAGATAAATAAAAAGTGATACTAAATTCTACTATATTAAATTCTATGCATTATTTTAAAAGAAACCTCTTTTACTTTGTTATTAATATAGAATATGTCTACTGTTTGCCAAGCTTTACACCAATTCACATCTCGAAATACAGAAGCGAACTGGAGGATAAACAATATTATTAAGTATACTCCTAATATAGTTATTTGAGAGTCTATTTTGTATAATATTTGCATTACCAATCAATATTTTACTCTTGATCTCTTCAAAATTCAAATCTTTCTCCCGTGATGCACTTTTGAGAAGGGTCAACTTTTTGAGGGATTGCATCCATTACAACTGCAAATTCCTTAGGTCTAAGCGGTATTTTAAATGTATTCAAAAAATCCTTATACGTTAATAAAACTCCATCATTGTTTAAGAGCTGGCTAACTATTATAATATTGTTTTCAACAATATTTATTCCTGTTATACAATATACAATATTTATATTGTTATACAACTTGTTTATACAATACTTCTTTTCAAATCATAATCAAAATATAAAGATTTATTTTTGTATAAGATGTCTTTGTTCCAAATTTAGTATCTCTTTGGTGAGAAATTATGTTTGTAGGCCCGCGTCCATGCCATGAAAGCTTGTTTATGAAATTTTGCAAGCTTAACCGGTATTCTTTCAATTGAATAATAGCACTTCAACAAAAATTCGAGGTCACCCAATTGCGTAAATAAATATTTGGGTAAGGATTTCCAAATACTGTCTTTATTTTTTAAGAATTGGTAAAAATTACAAATTTATTTTAAATACATTTTTTTAATTATCATAACTCACCTCTAAACTACCATGATCTTTGGAGTTGCATTAAATTAATTTTCTCAGGTAATGAGCAGGGCCGTTTTAACCATTGGGCTAGGCGGGGCTGAAGCCCCGGGGCCCGAGCAAGGAGGGGGCCTGTGATTGGCTGTGGGGTAGATTGCCTGGCACGCCGATTGCCAAAGCCACCACACCCCCCACTTATTAGCGTTGTCATTTAGTTGAATTTGGTTTACCAATCAAATGTATTTATTCTATATTTGACTTTTGAACGATATGTGCATATATCTAATAGGTGATTGGTGCCCGTTTCCATTCACCTCCAGTCTTCACTTGGTTCTGGAGTAATATGGAAATGGTCGCGCTAACAACAATATTCGATAAGTAAAAATGTAAGCAATTCTGAGAGAGAGGGGCTCAAAAAATTAAAAACTCCAAATATGTAGAACAGAAAAGAAAACACAAGTCAGTAAGATCCCCAGCTATCGGGTTATTTTACTAAAGCTAATGATAGAGTGGAAGTTGTTGGAACAGCGAGTGGACAACGCACAGCAGTCCACTTTTTATTCTGCGCAAAACAGAAAAAAAAAGAAAACAAAAAAAAACTGCGTCGTCGTCCACACAGATTAAGATTAGTTTGATTATTATCAGAATCTACAGTATATTGGTTTTGTGTTTGAACAAACTCTATATAGGCTATTCATTGAGACTTGGGACATAATCCGGTAGAAATATATCAATCGTTTTGCGCGTCAAACTGAAGTCTAAGCTTATAATTTAAACGCGTTTTAAGCAGGTTTTAAAATGAATAGATTAAACTGTTAATGAACATTATGCAGTAGGGCAGAATTCATTCTGGTAAATGCGTGCATTAAGACGGTTTCAGCCCGATTTCGCACGACGCGCACCTGTTCGTATTGCGACTGAATACACTTTTCGCTCCTTGTTGTGCTTAAACGTTCAAATACACATAGGTATGTCAAAATTACCATCTTTGTGAGTATCCTCGTAAACACAGTTATTTGTGTCTTAAATTAACATTAATATTTAAAGATAAAGCATGTGTAGTGTTAGATATGAGATCCTAGATATGATGAGATCTTAAAAGGACAGTTCACCAAAAAATGAAGATACAGTCATCATATACTTAAACTCAAATTTTTCTAAACCTCTATGATTTTTTTGGTTCTACTCAACATAAAAGAAGATACTTTGAAAACTGATAGAAACCAGTTTCTGGTCCCAATTGACTCCAATTATACACTGAAAAAAATTATTCATTGAATTTAAGAATTTTTTTAAGGTAAGTGGTTGCAATCAATTTATTTTAGCTACATTTAAATAAACTAATTTAGTTGACTGACTTTGAACATATTTTTTTAATTAAATGTAGCTAAAATAAATTGATTGCAACCACTTACCTTAAACAAATTGAGTAGATTCAATGAATAATTTTTTTCAGTGTATTTTTTTTTCATACTATGGAAGTCATGGGGGCCCAGAAACTGTGTGATTACCAGTAGGCCTATTGTTCCAAATATATTATTTTGCATTCAACAGCATAAGGAATCTCATAAAGGTTTAGAACAACAACAGAATTTTCATTTTTGGGTGAACTATTCCTCTAAAGCAGCCTAATATAGCTGCTGTTGCCATTTGTGTCAATAATGTAAATCAAACATCAGAAAGAAAATCACTTACTGTCCTTGACTGAATCACTTTTGTAAAATAAATAAGAATGAATGTATATTGAATACAGTAGACACCATTCAGTCTATTTGTAAATTTTGTATGCATCATAATATTATTCAGTGCTTTAAGTATTTCAAGTAGGTCGATTGCTAATGATCTTTGTTCTGTTGTAGCCTAATTTGTGACTGTTTACTTATCTTCAGTAAGCTTATTTTTACTTGGGCTAGTATTTTCTTTTGTGATATGGGATAAAAAAATATATATTTAAAGCTTTAAATATATATATATATATATATATATATATATATATATATATGGGCCCAGGACATCATTATTGGGATGGGGGGCCCTGGAGTAAGTCATAGCCCCGGGCCCAGTGCAGTCTTAATGCAGCCCTGGTAATGAGGTTTATTTTTCCAGATAAAATCAATAAGCATTTTATCAAATTGCTTCATAGGGTGCACGGCTGTCCACGAGCCCTCTTGATGACAAAAATGACAAATGCGGACGGTACGCGGATGGCTGAAATATATTTTGGCCTAGTGGCGGCCCGGCCCACCGCTCCTTAAACGTGCACTAAGCGCGTTAAAAAAGTAGTGTTGATTTTGCTTTGATTCACACAACTTATTCATGTTGGCTTTTACTTGAATATGCTTGCGTCATCTTCGCTTGTTTCTGTACTTCAGTACTTACCACACATTTTACAAGATTGGATGCTCCCCCCCCCCGCCTTGGTCCCCCCCAGTTAAAGAATCCCATCTGCGCCCCTGGGTCCTGCGCCATCTAGAATTTCATGACAGAACTTTGTATTTATAGTAAACTAAAATACACTGTCATTTCTATTGAATTATCATTATTTCAAATAAATCATAGCTTTTTGGAACAATATGATGGTGAGTAAACTAAATAGTCATGTGTTGGCTGAACTATTCCTTCAGTCTTCAATCTAGGTTGAAGATAGAGCATTTAAACAGGTTTTACTTGATGAGCTAGTAGTTCTATCTAAAGGGCTTCACAGAGACACCAGGGTCAGACGTCTTCTACAAAAGGACATTCTTTGTGTTAGCTGATGTCACCTGAAGGCTCAATTTAGATATGACTTTTCAAGAAGTTCTTTTTCTTGTAAGCATATCATATGTCTATTGTAGATGGGTAAAATCCCAACATTGCTTAGCTTTGATATGTAAGGAAGGAAAATATAAGTTTGTTGTTGAGAAAAACATTAAATTAATTGAAATTTAAAACCTAAGGGTAAGAGCAATAAAACGAGTGCGTTGTGGCCATGACAGTGGGAGAAGTGATAGTGTGCCATTACATAAAATATGTGTGTGTTTATGTGTAGAACATGATGGTCACGCAGCAGCTACACTGTTTAACAACCAGGATTAAAGGTGCAATAGGTGATTGTCTGGTGAAAAAAATTGAATGCTGGTTGAATGTTTCTTCACATCCTGATAGCAATTATTAAGTTAAGTGGTCTAAATTTATTTGTATGTGACCCTGGACCACAAAACTAGTCATAATGGTATTTTTTTTAATTGAAAAGAAATTGGTGAATCCTTGCTGTCTATGCAGGTTCAGAAAGTTCTCGGATTTCATCAATAAATATCTTAATTTGTGTTCTGAAGATGAACAAAGGTCTTATGGGTTTCGAACGACATGAGGGTGAGTAATTATTGACAGAATTTTCTTTTTTGGTTGAACTAAACCTTTAATGCTCCAAAATTGTTTGGTTACCAACATTCTTTAAAATATCTCTGTATTCCACAGAAAAAAATGAATTCTTACAGCTTTGTGATGACATGAGAGTGAGTAAATGATGACATTTTTTTATTTTGTGACTGCATTATCCTGACCTGTACTGTGTTTTTTTGTAATTGGGTGACTGCTCAGTTTCTATGGTTTAGACAAGATACAGATAGAGCAGTGAAGTAAAGCACAGAGAGCTGCTTGGAATTGTGGAAATTTTTCCAGTTACAATTCAGTTTCACTGAGAGGGGCGAGCAAGATGGAGAGCGCTTATAATCCCGTGAAATTGGTCCAAATATGGGGCTTACATCTGAGCTGTCTCTGCAGACTATGCAGAGAATGTCAAAGAATGTTGCAAATGCCAGTATACAGCACTGCTCAGTCAGTTAGTTTTGCAGTTAATTTGTAATTCTATATTGGAAATCCACATTGTTGTTATTGTTGTTGTTAAACACATGGCAAAGACATAATAATTTGGTCAGATATAGCATTTAGTCTAACATCAAAGTTACTAGGTCTCATTTACTAACCATGCAACTCCTTGTGGCCTGAATTAAAAATGGCATATATTAGGACTGTTTTCAAACTTTAAACATGTATTCAAAGAGATTAAGGCTAAATTGAGCATGTGTGTATACAGATAAATATACACAGAATAATACAGTTTACTACTATTTTTAGTTCTACATTTCTACAAAATTTAGCCTCAGAGAGATTAAATACATGATTAGGGCCAATCTGAGCTAGACGTGACCTTTAGTGCAAATGTGAGAAATGGTGTCTGGGCAATTAAAGGTGTGAAGTATGGCCTGCAGACAAATGCCCAGTGGCCCTGACCATTAATCCATCAGTTCAGTGTGGCTTCATTGATGGATTTTGTTTACTTAGAGCAGTATCTAAAATGGATTGAATGAAGTCTTGTTTTACAATCCTAGGAGAAAGAGACAAAGCATTGGAAATGTGGTACATATTTTTGACTATGCATATTTGACTGTAGGCCCAGGCAAGGGATTTCGTACACAGCCGTGCTAGTTTAATGCATTTCATATCAATTGAAAGCAACATTGCATATACAAGACTTTTCTTTTTTTCCATGCAAGTCCTATTTTATGATAATGGCTGGCTATACATTATCCCTTACTTATATTCCAAGTATTATTGTGAGTAACATGCACAAAAAAACTTCTGTTTATTCTGTTGTAATAGGCTTTGATGTAATCTTTCAAACATGTACTCTAGTTCCTGTCACTGCTGGCGTGTGGGAAAATATCCTGAACATGACGGGCTGTAAAGGTTGTCTTTAATTTTAGGCACTGAGCTGAGACGGAACTGCCTTGATAAGCTGTCTGCCTTTTTGGTTTGGTGGGAAGAAATTCCTGCTGAAGTAGACTCGTTTCTACTAGTTGTGTCCAACTTTTATCTTTCTAAAGTGGTTTATGGAAATTCGAAGAGAAGACTAGACACAAAAACAGAATATCCTCAAACTAAGAACCTCTGGAGGTTGTGTGAGGTTTTCTGTTGTTGTTGTTGTTTGTTTTTCTGTCTGCACGAAGGATGCAGCAAGGTAAAAAGTTGGCTGATTCTTAAAGGAATAGTTCACCCAGAAATGAAAAATGTCATCATTAATCAACCCCATGTTCCTGTAAAACTAGATCACTTACTCTTTTTTTTTTACTATAAAAGACGTTTTCAGAAATATTTAGTTTTTTAGTACATTCAATAGAAGCCAAAGGTCACCAAACAGTCTGGTTACCAATATTCTTCAAAATATATATTTTTTGTGTTCCAAAATGTACAGAAACAAATTGTATCTCTTTAAAACACACAATACAAGGCAACTATTTGGCTCGGATTGGTTTTAGCTGGTTAAGTCAAATAAAGTAATTAACATAGAACTTTATACAATGCACAATTTTACAGAAAATGACTGCAGTAGTAATGTTTTATATTCAATTTACAGTGACATTAAAAATGAATATGTGTCTCTAAGCTGTTGTAAGCAAACAAAAAAGCCAATGTGCCACTGTGAAAAAAAGCCACTGTGGCAAGGAAGGAGAATCTCTAAAAGATCATTATGGAGAAAAATCCTTGGGAGAAAGCAGGTCCAGCTCGGGTGTGTGTCCATCACGTATTTCTTGCGGTGATGAATGTAGATTGGCCCTGTTGGAAGAAACTAACTGGAGCAACTACACCAGCTTCCTAAAACAGTCCTTCAGCACTGAGAGCTGTTCAAAATTATCTGCGCATTCATGAATACTGACATTTACACACAGGGACACACACATACATGTGTAATGGACACCTCGCAGATACAAATGGGGTAAATAATGTTTTGTGTTTTGATGAAAATAAAGTTAACATTGGCTGGCCGCATATCACATTGTTTATGATTCACACTAAATTCACGGAGATTCACACTAAATCTTGTGTGCGTTAATGTTTACTCTAACTGTATAGAGATTTTCGTGGAGGAAATTAACAAATATCCTGCAAATTTTTTCTGAATTTGAAGCATAACCTACTACCACATAAAACTCCATGCAATCGCCTAAATATGAGTTACTGATAATGAAAACTCCTCAAGCACATCCAACTTTATACAAATACTGAGGGTGCTTCCGAAATTAGTGTGTTCTAGCCTCAATGCACATACATTTTCATGTATATTTTTGTCTTGTCCATTGCTCATATCATTTCTGAAACTTTGCAGCATGTATGTGGCTGAAAAGCAAAAGTTTTATACAAATTCTGAATAGATTATATATAGCCTAGAAAGCACACAAAGAGCACTTCCCTTATAACCCCCTTATAATCATTAAAAAGCTGTTCCTAGTCTTAGGTCATCGTCTTCTATCTGTTTCGCACGAGATTGGCACCTATGACTACGTTTTTTTTTATTCATTAATACAGTTCTGTTGTGCAGCATCTTGCTTGACAATAAAAATACAATGTTTTGTTATAAATTAATTGTATTTGATTACACACACATACAGTATATATATATATATATTATATATATATATATATATATTACATTTACATTTCTGCATTTAGCAGACGCTTTTATCCAAGTACTTACAGAGCATTCAGGCAGTATATATATATATATATATATATATAAATATATATATGTATATATATATATTGAGAGAGAAATAAACATGTCACAATAAAATAACAATAAAAGAGTGTTTTTATGTCACGTTATATCAGATAGGTTTAAGGTAGGGGTTTAGTGTAGACGGTACGTTATTTTCAAACAAGATTTATTATTAAAATGAGCATTAACCTTAGCACCACTCACCTGACATTTCATTTCCAAACTGCTGCCATATGTACAACAACCATTATAATAAAACATCGCCACATTCATGCTCATCTGTTTAAGGACGAACTGAGCTCACTTCTAGTGCCAATCACTGAACATTTCATTTTGAAAGTGTCAAGAAGCAACATAATATCATTTTGCAGAAATGACACACAGGCACATTTTTCCAATAAGCGTGGGTGGTTTTGTACACCCCATGCAGTGCAGCTTTTGTCGGTTCACAGCCTGAGGGTCAGGCTTATTTATACTACAGTCTTCTAAAGCAGCTGAGCAATAGCTAACATATGCAAAACCCTGGAGGCCATAAAAAAAACTAAATGGTAACTGCAGCATCCTGACAAAAGTGGTTCATTTTGTCTGTGCATAATGTTTGATGACACCCTTTGTTTGAAGTGCTAATTACGATTGTGTGTACATTCCTGACTTGTTCCCACACACTGTTGCTTTGTAATTTTGAATAGCGTCTTCAGTACTGAAGACACAAGCCATGAAATTACTGTGTTCCCAAGCAGTGAAAATGAGCTTATGTTCACACTTCCTGGATAGTGTTCTGTTTTCACATTTCTTTTAATAGCTGCTGTGAATGACATCATACAGTAATCTGGGCACAGTGTTTGTGCTCTTAACGATTTTGTGAATGTTGACTTTGAGACCCTTCTGAGCGGTTGATTTTTAATTAGCAGCTTTTAATTCATGTTTGTCAGGTTGGTTCTTTATCTAAATGCTGTGTGGAGCCTGTAACTCACACCTGATGGCATTTGTGATCTGGCTGCTATTTTTTCATGTCATTATTTGTAGAGATACCAGCCTCTGGTCTAGCCATTAATGAGAGAACAGAAGGTCTTTTAACAGCGGTCTGTAATGACATTGAGCTGAAGATGGATAGCCAGTGTTCCAGTGTGTGTATAATGTGTTTCTGAATCTAAGCTTCCGAATTTGCATTTTGTTTTGGTACTGGATTTTAAAATTGTTCTCCCTTTGGAATCAAATAAATAAAACTTACTTATGAATGCAGTATTTGTATTCAGTATAATTTTTTTATAAAAATGAGTTATATCTGGATAAATGAGCTCCAAAATTTTGTGTTTAAAATTTGCAAACATATTCACACATTTTGACGATGGAGTTTTTCCCTTTTCTTCAAAGCAAATTTTCTCATTACTCATGATAGAGAGTGTTTCTTCTGCATTCTGACTGCCTTGGATGGGTCATATGGATGCCAACAATCTTTCTTATAAACCCCACTACCATAAGTGACAGAAGGGCCAACTGATTCATATGTACACTGCATAAAACTAGAAAATATGTTAAGGATTTGATTATTTGACATCTTTAATCTCTTTAACATGGCAGAAAAAATACGTCCTTATTGTATGATTGTGTGTAGGTTCTGTAATATGTTTTAATCTTTTTGTTTATGTTTCCTATTCATGAGGAGATAATTATGCTAATCCTCTTTGAATTACACTTTTTCCACATGGACATGTATTGAGTTCGGTTACAGCATAAGGCATATGCTGAATGTTATTCTAAGATTCAGCTGCATTTAAAAAGCATGTGAGACACACACCACCCCTTTCTCCTGTTATTTGTTTGTGCATTAGTTATGGGCCAGGTCTTCTACTCAGCCCTGACCTGCCATTAGCAAAATCTTCTTTATAATAATACCGTTTGATTATCTATAATAACTCTGACTTTCTGGAGTTTTGTCTATATACCAACATTACCAAGACATTTTACAAGATTTGTTGTATATGTGTAGGAAAAAATAATAGCCCACAGTGCTAAGCTCAAATGTAAATGTCTGGTGATGCAGACGTGCTCTAGGTTAGACTTAGTGGGGTGTGAAATTACATGTGTTAGTGGTAGTAGAACGTTTGCAGTATTGCAACATTTTGTGCTTCTCTATATTACTAGTGATAAGTCAAATGTATAGCTCATGAATCTACCTCAGAGTAAAAGATAAAGAAAAAAGAAAGAAAAAAATAAGTTTATATCTCCCATATGATTGTATATCTCACAATGTGTTTTTAAATCATGCAAAGTGATTTCTGCAACTTGACATCTCATAATATGGCTTTATATGTCACAACTGTGACTTTGTATCTCGCCGTTTCAAGTTTATTTCTTTGTAACTTTTGCTTTATTTCTTGAATTTTCCAACAACACACACACATATACATATATATATATATATATATATATTATATAATATATATTTATATATATTTAATATATATGTGTGTGTGTTGTGTGTGTGTGTGTGTCGTGTGTGTGTGTTTGTGTGTGTGTGTGTGTGTGATGTATATGTGTATATATATTTATTTTATTATTTATTTCTTAGTTTATCTCCCAATTATTATTTTATTATAATTTTACTCGGGGGTGGAAATAGTTTCTATATTAATCAAATAATTCAACAATTGTTACTATTATTTGGAGATGTATTAATCTTTTTATCCCTCCCCTTCCAAACACACACACACACACGAGAGAGAGAGAGAGAGAGAGAGAGAGAGAGAGAGAGAGAGAGAGAGAGAGAGAGAGAGAGAGAGAGAGAGATTGTGGCAGTCTGTGAACTCTATTCTCTCCTGTGTAAAGAAGACTGTTTAATATGCAGCTGTATGAAAATTAGGCTTGGAATACCAGGGGTCTCACAAACACACACCACCCCTTTTCTTAGCTCTGTAATGAAAGATCAGCCCCAGGACTGTCTATAAGCAGGATTAATGTGGTATTTAATTATCAGGGCTGCAGTGGTTGGTGTCTACAATATAATACATTTTATGTACAACAGGGTTTCATAAAAGCACTATGAACTTCACAAACACATCAAAATAATAGAATTAAGTGACATTTTAGGAAAGGACTTAGGATGCTTACATTTAGCTAAGTCATTTTGTGAGATTCATTGGTTATATTTGTGCTTTTGCAGGCTCAGCAGAGAGAATATGTATGTGTGTGATGTATAATTAGGTAAGGTGGCAGAATAAACTATAGGCCATCAAAACCCCATTGTTCAAGCTGGATTCTCTCAAATCTGTCTGTTAGCCAGTTTACTAAAAAATTGTTCTTGAAGGTATGGCACCAAGAATGTATGTGTTTTCTTGTTCACAGCAGAGAGTGTGTGTTTGTGATTGGGTTCTAGGAATGTAGGCTAAGGGGTTGAGGGTGGAGTTTGTGGTGGGTGTTTGTTTGCGTGTGTACTGGGGGTGGGGGTCTGCACTGAACTGTAAATCCCCAATGGGTAGAGATTAGTGTCTGTCTCCAGCTTCTCACTCTCTCCCTCTATGGGGACAGTGTTCGAGAGGAACAGATCATACCATGAACACTTATGGGGACAAAATTAACATCATGCAGAAGTTAGCAGAGATCATTCAAGAGAACGTGAGTGAATGTTTTGAGAGGCTGTTATGTGTTTGAATGTCTGAATATCTTTTTCTCTTTCTCATATCATCCATAGTTATCTCTATATGGTGGCATATTGTTTTACAGTTCTGTTCTGCAAATAAAATAACTGGATAATAACTAGGTACTAACCCTGAACCTAACACTAACCATGTAGTTACTGTATATTAGCCAGTACTTTCTTAGTTAAGGACACTGTAAATATAAGTGCACATACTATAAAATGAAGTACAACCAAACAGATAGTCTATCAATTCTGAATGGTTGAGCCAGGTTTGAAGCATTGACAATAAATGCACACCTGTGAGCCCACTTTCTATTTCAGGGGTGTCCAAACCTGTTCCTAGAGGGCCACTGCCCTGGAGAATGTCCTAGAGCCTTAACTAAACAGCTACTCAAGGTCTTCAGGATTACTAGAAACTTGCACAAAACTGTGTTGGAGCTGGTTGGAGGTAAAATATGCAGGACGTTGGTCCTCCAGGAGCAGGAATAGACACCTTGCATGTTCTATATAAATGCACATACAGTGTTACTTGGCAATTGTAAACATCCTAATTAACTATATTATATTTAACGTAATAACTAACAATATTTGCTTGAATGATTATAAAATTGAAATAAAAATCAGCTTACATTTAAAGCATCAATGTTCCCTTTCAGTGAGATAAATTGTTCTCTTTGTTTATGCAGATCCATCTGATACTGTATATGTATGCATTGATTGATCATTTTAGCTTTAATAATGTTTAGCAAACTGTGTATTAATCTTGAGCCATATTTATATCCAAATTCTCTAGTTTAGAAGAAAGAGGTTCATGATGTCATCGTGTGTGTGTGTGTGCGTGCGTGCGTGCGTACGTGTACCTGTGTATTTGTGATTGTGTTTGTGTGCATGTTTATGTGGTTTATGAGGACACAAATTTGTATAATGACATGGGTATGACATAGGTATTACAAGGAGAAGGTGATTTATGAGGATATTTTCAGTGTCCCCATAATTCAAAAGGCTTATAAACCATACAGAATTAGTTTTTTTGAAAAGTAAAAATGCACAAAGTTTCCTGTAAGGGGTAGATTTAGGTGTAGATTTGTTATGGCGATAGAAAATACGGGTTGTACAGTATAAAACCATTACACCTATGGAGAGTCCCCGTTAACCATAAAAACCAACATGTGTGTGCGTGCGTACGTGCGTGCGTGCGTGTGTGTTGTGTGTGTGTGTCTTGTGTGTCTTATGACCTTAGCTGCCCAAGCAAACAGTGAATGAATGTTTGAAAGCCTGAAGGGCTGACGCATTGACACCAATTACTAAAACAGGATGAGCTATTTGAACTTTGACTCAGTGACACAAAATACAATGCAGACACAGATCATGTTATTGACATTATGCCATTAAACCATCATTGTCTTTCTGATTACCAAAACACGTTTTTTTATGTTTTTAAGCTCCATTGCTCAGACTTTAGTTTGGGGGACCAAATGTCACTATTAACTTTGACTTTTGCCTCTGTAAACTCACATACATACATACTTTTTTTTATTCTATTCTACATACGTAATAAAACAGCTTTTAACACACTTTTACGGGCACAATCTGACATGTATTAATATGTTTTGTCAATGGCCTTATAAACTGATAGTGGGTGGTATTTTACTTGTTGAGCTTCAACTATAAAAAATTGATCATTAAATTTTGCCACAGAAAGAATGCAAATGACTCTACTTTTGTTAACTCCCCATCTGACTTTCTCTAGCATTTCTGTATAAACAGGTCTTTGCCAGAAACTTTGTGTGTAACATTTGTGCTGTGGCTCAGTTCCTATCAGCTCTGCAAGTTCTGTTCAGTTGTTAGAGATCACAGAAAACTGAATGAAACCGTTATAATGCCCTAGTGTCAGAGGCGGTTCGAATGCTGCTTTTGTTCTGTGTAAAAGAAAGCATCAGGGCCACCTTCACTCTTAAAAATAAATGTGCTTAAAATGTTCTTCTGCCATAGAAGAACAAGTTTTGGTTCCACAAAGAAGCATTCAGTCAAAGGTTCTTTAAAGAACCATCTCTTTCTTACCTTTTTATAATCTGAAGAACCTTCTTTCGCTACAAAGAACCTTTTCTGAAAAGAAAGGTTTTTCAGATGTTAAAGGTTCTTTATGTTTCTTCTATGGCAGTGTGAAGCACCTTTATTTTTAAGAGTTTTCTTTATTGAACACCATGTTTCTGTATTCTTAAATTCATATTAAACAACATTAATATTTACAATTATTTCAACAGTTTTATGAAAAACATTATATATCATACATTTCATGGTACAGTATTTTTGGCACTTAAGATCATTGTTGGGGAAAGTTACTTTTAAAAGTAATGCATTACAATATTGCGTTACTCTCTAAAAAAGTAATTAATTACGTTACTTAGTTACTTTTTATGGAAAGTAATGCGTTACGTTACTTTCGCGCTACTTTCACGCTACTTTTTAAATATGAGCAGGGCTTGATTGTTTGTTTTTAATATAAGAAGTTCTATTTATAGCAAATGTAAAAGCCCTTCACACCAAAAAGTGTAAAAAATAAACCTCAGGCTGAAGGAAGAGTAAACCACGTCTGTACAATAGAACACAGGAGAAGATTCAACACTCTTCAGCAATTAAAAAGCAATCAAGCACAATTGTTAATGTAAAGTCATTTTTGCTTATGTTGAACTGGATCATCAAAGGTCAGCAGCAAAGACATTGGTTAATAAAATGAGATTAGATACATTTGTGTTGTTTAACATAATTAATTATTGCAGGCTTGCGTCATATTCTGAGTTTGCATTTCACTGTTCTAATTCATTTTGATGAATACTGAATCTGTTTTTGTGAGTGGGATGAATTAATACACATTCACATTTAGTCTCTAGAACTACAGTAAGAACATGTTCACACAGCACACTGTCAGTCAATAAATGGAAAAAAGTAACTCAGATATTTTCTCGTAAATTAAAAAGCAATGCGTTACTTTACTAGTTACTTGAAAAAAGTAATATTATTACGTAACTCGCGTTACTTGTAATGCGTTACCCCCAACACTGCTTAAGATACAGCTTCTGTGCAGACTTGGCAGTGTGAAGATGACAATATTCAGTGTTAACATTAATTTTCGCAATACCTAATATTTATCTTCTAACTTATTTAATAGATTAAATCCAGTAATGTCCCTCTGCGTATAGTCCTCAGATAGAATGATGGATAAATTCCTCTGTAATGAATATAATCATGTTATGAGTTCAAAGAACTGTTCTTATAATGTTCACCAGTGAGTGTTGTGGAAACGTTTTAGAATGAGAATTTGAAAATGAATTCTAATGTCCTGTTTCTTCTTTGTGATATGGTCAGTATGACCCAGAGAATTCCGGCTTCATCAGTACTGAGCGTTTCCGAGACCTGCTTGCGGCTCATGGATCAGAACTGGACCCCCACAAGCTGGAGGTTCTTCTTGCCCTGGCTGACGGAAATGCTGATGGAAAGATTTGCTACCAGGATTTTGTTAACCTGGTGAGTTCTGCAGATGAACTTGAGGTGAGGTTTGTAGAACTTATGACCCTGAACTAAAAGCCAAAACATGGAATGTTCCATTCCACTTGCATGGGAATGCCTTCAAATCGGTGGGAAAATCTGAATGCCACCCATCCTCAATCTCACACCCTCTTTTGCCCTTTTCCCTGTCTCTTTCTCATTCTCTTTCAGTCTTTCTTTCACAGATGCAGCAACTCTTCAAAGAGTCTCATTGTTCACCACAGTGGCTGGAGAATAGAGCTATAGTGCTATAAAGCAATGCAGTGAAACTTTGAATCAGATTCTGTGTTTTGATTGGCTGCAGCAAGTCATGTGAAAGTAGGACAGAGAGGAATGAGGACCATGCTATTGGGGTCTCTACACTCTTTTTGTTCCTGTACAGCTCTCATTCATTGTCCACTATAACAATGTGAGAACAGAGATACAGGGGAAAGACAGATTCAAATAACTAGTGGTGGATGAACATTTTATTTTAAGGCATGAGAAAAAAACAGTAGAAAGGAGATGCAAGGGGGAAACTGGGAGGGATGGAAAATTCTCTATACATGCATTTATAACCATGTTTCACCATTTCACCACTGTGATGGAAAGCAATTAAAGTGTGGCAGCACCACTCCTTTGTCATTTTCTGAGAATTCTTTCTTTTATTCAGCCTTACGGTCTTTCAGTCTTTCACCATGGTGCCCCAACAGTAGAGAACATGACTTGTGTGTGTACTCTCTAAATACCATATTGTTTGACTTTTCCTTGTGTGGTTTCCATGGAAACACAAAAATCTTCTACAAATCATTATGCCACAGAAAAGTGCATCCCATGGAGCACTTAATGTCTGTTTGTTTTTGTGGGGAATGTGTAAAGTGAGAATCAGGTGTGTGTATAAAAAATGATGGCACACAGACTGTAACTGTTAATGTGAGATATTGTATTAAAGCTGATGTGTAACAGTAGGAGTAATTAATAGAAAAACAGAATTACAAGAGACATAATGGCTCTTACAGTGGTTGTTTGTAAGGTTGAAGTAAGCAACACAAGTCAAAAAAACGTTTTCTTTCACATCATGATAAATATATGGTTATGTTTACATATTTAGTGAGTTAATCAAGTATTCACTAACAAAACAAACACTTTTCATTTGGTTATTGATAAGAATATAGATTAGGCACCATGAATAAAACAAATAACAAACAATAATTTGACAGCATTCAGTGTTTATTAATGTAATTGGTTAATGTTTGCACTATGCATTTTTGATATTTCCAGATTTATACATTAGCAATAGTTAATGTATTACAATATTAATTATATATGAACAACAGCATATGAATAAATTAATATGAACTTAAATTGATAAATGTTTATTATTGTTCATTATTGTAATGCATGACCAAATTTGTGCTTTTTTAGACAAACCACAGTATTATTTTAAAGTATCTTGGAGTATCATGTAAATACCTGCTAATTATTCATTATTATATTAAACTGAACTGAGCTAGATAACGACATCACTGAATCGATGATGAACTGACTATAACAGAAAAAAACTGACTGTTTACTATTGTTGTTTTGCATTATCAACTCACCCTTGTTCATTCTAATATGCTGATTTAACATTTCTTATTATCACACCTGAAAACAATCGTGCTGCTTACATTTTTTGAGGAAACCATGATCTATTTTTTTTCTTTGATGAACAAAAAATTTCAAAAGAACAGAATTTAAGCTGAAAGTCTTGACTGTCACGTTTGATCAGTTTAATGAATCCTGGCTGAATTAAAGTATTATTTAAAAAATAAAAAGATCCTTAATTTTTCAATTATAATCTATTTCAAAGCTGGCCAGTGTGTGTACGTATTTTGTTTTGTGTGACCGTGTGTATATCTATATCAAACAAACAGGCACTGATGTAACATCAGTACAAACAGTTTGCAGATGTTTGTGTGCACATATTCCTCTACAGAATTTTATTTGAGGTGAGCTGTTATCCAGACAGGGGGCTGTGGTCATTATTTTATGGCTTTAGTTTTTTAAAAAGTTGGCTTCTTTCCTGTTTTTAACAGAGTTTTTATAGCTTTACTGAGTGAATCGTGAAACTGTAAGCTTTGTAGGTCAGCTTAGTCATGTTTTAAACTATTTCATTTGATCCCAATGTGATGGCAAAGGCAACATCTTTAGGGGCTTTCCAACTAAATTTCTTCATCCTTCTCTGGGCCTCTTCTACAACTTACATAATGCATGACCTGTATTCCTGATCAGGAGCCTGGCATTGGATAAAAGAACATTCCAGGTTTTTGAGGAGGGCTTTTTGCCTCAGCAGTGAAAAGCTTGTTTGAACAGCATTGTCTCATACGCACAAACACACACTCATGCAATAACTTACACACTGTTTGTTACACAGCTGCTCTGAGACTTGAGATGAGTGTGGAATCTTTAATCGGTTGCTAAGTGACAACAGTGGCATTCTGTCTGTGGCAGAGAAGGGTGGGGGGGGGGCATGGGATGTGTGATAGGGTGCACTGTCAAAGACAGAAAGACAGTTCATTGACCAATAACATCAGGGATATTTCCCAAAAAACCCAGGTGGGGAATTAGTGTAGTCAGAGATTTTGAAT
This sequence comes from Ptychobarbus kaznakovi, assembly GCA_027422405.1. Lineage (NCBI taxonomy): Eukaryota > Metazoa > Chordata > Actinopteri > Cypriniformes > Cyprinidae > Ptychobarbus > Ptychobarbus kaznakovi. Next base: position 17,465,938 of record CM049800.1, read on the forward strand.
GAGAACAAACATCCATAAATATTATTAAGGATTAGAGTAAATGATATCACAGATAAATATAAAAGTTTGTTCCTGTCTGTATATAAAAACTTGATTGACTTTGTTACTGTTACATGATCATTTGCATTTTTTTCAATAAAAGTGCTGATAAACACGACTGTTCAATTTGTGTCATGTTTTTTTGTTTTGTTTTTTCAGATGAGCAACAAGCGCTCAAACAGTTTCCGTCGAGCGATCCTGCAGGGGAGTCGGCAGCTCAGGAATTCTGCACTGAGAGAGGAAGTGGGCTTGGGTCTGTCTCGGAGACTTGTGCGTCACGTTGCCTATGAGACTTTGCCAAGAGAGATGGACCGCAAGTGGTACTTTGACAGTTACACCTACTGTCCACCACCATGGCTTATGCTGGCCATCACTATAGCAGAGGTAAGAATAAACTTTACTATTGAAGATTATTAAAAGAAAAAAATATATTGTCCACTGCTTCTATAAAAAAAAAACGGCACAACAGCAGATATTTTTCCACTTTATATTATGTGACTTTAACTACTGTGTTGGCTACTTATGTTAAAAAATGGTGCAGTGTACTTATTGTGTTCATGTTGGATTGTAAAGCATTTTTGCTATTGAGGTGGGATAAGGGTAAGGTTAGAGACAGGATTTGGTTTAAAGGTGGTTTAAGGGTATGGGTAGTTACTGTAATTATGCCAATGCAGAAGTATGAAAAACAATGTAAAAACACAACTGAAAGTCTGTATCAAATGATTGATTTAAACGTTAGTACATAGTAGTTTAAAACATGCCCAGATCAAACTGTATAAAGTGGGCCCATTACTGCTGTTCTAAATAGATTAAAGTCACTATAGAGAGCACACTAGTCAGATCCCTGTGCTTGAACTCTACTTTAAAATTAATGAACAAATAATGAATGATAGTCAATGAATTGAAAGTCTTCCTCCAGTTCCAGCAGAAATGCAAGTGATATGCAAGTCTTTATACCAGGCCCCACTTTTTAGTAGGAGATAATATGAATCAAAGCTTAACAGATTCTAGTAAGCTGCTTCAATGCATGTAACTGCTGAAGCTGCAGATTGTGGGGAAAATTGCAAGAGTACCCAGAGAGAAAAACACATGCAAACTCTAAATTAAAAGGCCTTCCATCTCAAAAGACCTGAACCGGGGATCTTCTTGGTGTGAGGTGACAGTGTCACTGTACCCCCTGCATGGGTGGCTTGACTAGCATTCATGTTCCTAAGGTTTGACATAAACATGTTGATAAGCTACAAATCTAATGCTCTAATAAGTATAAAATACTTTGTGTAAAATAATAAATATTTAATCACAATAATTATTTTTATTAAATTAGTAGTGAATGAAATGTTTATTAATATTGAACATTAGCATTTTTCTCACCATCTACACTGTGCTAATTTCTTTAATACATAATATACAAAACAGCACATTTGAATCATGTGACAGAATTACTTTAATAGTATATTAAAGTATAAAAAGGTTGTAAATTGTTTGAAATTTATCTGAATTGTAATATTTCACAGTGTTACAGTTGTTTCTGTATTTATGATCAAATACATGTAGCCTTGGTGAGCATAAGGGACTATTTTCAACAATATTGAAAACACTTTTAGAACAGCCATTGTGTGAAGAGCGCCCTTAAAATGCTTCCTCTGTAGGCGGCCCACAATGTTTTGAAGGACAGCACGAGTGTCACATTAGTAACAGGCTCTTACTTTCCACATTGTCCTCAGGTTGTTGTCTTTATGTATTACGGATTCCAGCTTAACCGCTGGGTTCTGCAAGTCTCATCACCATACTTCCTGAAGGGCCCATTGCCATACCACCCGCAGCTCAGAGCTCAGGCCTGGCGCTACCTTAGCTACATCTTCATGCACGCAGGGTGAGTCACACACTGGTTATATTATTACAAGATAACTCATTATGTTAATATGAATATATATGAACATAAAATATTTATTTGATTTCAACTTATTCTAATATTAAATGAAGATTAGCTTAAACTTCCTTTGGAGAAAAATAGTCCATTACAATCATACTGGCAGCAATATTAAAATATTAATTTCTAAACGAGAATTTAATTGAAAGTTAGGTAACACTTTCTAATACATTATAAGGGTATTTTCAAGGCATTTTAATTAATGCCTAATGCATTATAAAAACCTTATTATATGTTATATCATCTGATGAATATTCATAAGAAAAGTTTTAATGTATTATAATGTTTACTTATTTGTGGTTATAGCTTTTAAGAGTATGATATTTATAACCTGTGACAGGCATTGTGCAGAGAGGGGGGGCGGGGGGGGTGGTTTCTATTTGGGGGCTCAAGCCCCTGCCCCTTTATCAAAATTATTCAAAAGTGCCCTCTTCAGACAAATAGCTTGCAGTTGTCGGGCGTTGATGGCAATGGGTCCCCAACTGCACTGGCATCATCATCTGCCAGAGAAGTTGATTATAGGCTAGGACACCTGCCTTGTACCGTCTCAAGAGACGCTAATTACGAGGCGAGCACGATACTGGTCAGTACAGACAATACTGCAACCGTCGATGTTCATAACCAGACAAGAGTGGTCTACGCTCCCGTCGGCCCAGAGGGCCTGATCGCAAGTTGCATTATCCCCCCGTGAGCCTTCTCGCTACGACACTGTGCTAGATCAGGGAGGAAGAGGAGCAGATCCTGCTTGTTGTGCCATATGGGCCCTTACTACGGATTGGTTCCCCTATGGAGACTGCCTCACAGCCTGTTGTGACAGCCGCCTCTGTGCCAGATTCCTTTGAGGAGAGGCAATTATACTGACTCATAGCAGAATGGGTGCACACCTTATGTGGACCGCGCGTCGCAGACCTCTGGAACACTTCATGTCGGGTTCCCTGGCGGGCATCCGGAGATTCTAGGTGACTTTACCCCAAGAGGTATTGACCACGCCATCACTTCGGCGAGGAGCACCGTCTACGAGTATGCTTTACGCCTTGAAGTGGTTACTGTTCGTCGATGATGGTGCACTTTTCACAGATCATAGACTCCCGGAGATGCCCTATCAGAGTCATTTGCTGTCCTGTCTTGCAGCAAGGGTTGGAACGAAGGCTATGTCCTCCACCGCATAGTCTAATTTATGGCCGCGTTGTGCTGCAACCACGACCCTGTGGGAATGAAGTCGTTTGGGGATGCATGACTGGGTCGTCAGGTTCCTTAGATAGCCTTAGAGCCCGTGTTTCCCGGCAGACTTCTGCTACTTCCATAGAGGGTTACTTATCACCTTAAATCTTCCATATAGGCTCCATGAAATATGGTCCATATGTGATCTGTTCTGAACCTCCTCGGGAAGGTCTGGTGGCGCTTCCGCAGTGTGTTCCTGTTCTAAGTGAGAGATGGTCGTTTTCCACAGTGTTATCCAGTGCCTACTGAAGTGGGTTCGAGTGCCTTAGACATCATTACTCTTGAGTCTTCTTGTGGTTCCGAAGGCCTAATCTTGAGTCCAAAAAATTTAGCACGGCACAGGGAAGCTTACACGGGACACTGGAAATGGGCAGTATCCATGGTGTATTGGTAGGGATCCTGAATTGTCCCGTCGCCACGTCTCCTGTAACACCGCTGAGTGGCGTATTCCCGGCTCGGCTCCTCTCAGTGAAAACCTGATATGCACCAACCTGCTGCTACTTTACCTCGACCTATTGTGCTTCAGTGGCAGCCTGGATGCAATAATTGCATGCCATGTGCATTGGCTCGTGGTTTACACTGTGAAATTGATTGGTCTCTCTAACATTGATCGCGAGATCCCAATTCGTTCTGTCTATCCGAGTGACGGTCTCCGTTCCCTCCTTCAGGTAACAAGGATACATATGTTACCGAACGTTTAGTTGACATGTTGTTGCAAAGTTGCTTATAGTCAATAGACTAAGGGGACCATCAAAAATAAAATGTAACCTAACATGTAAACATTGCATTCTTTCAGTTGAAATTATTAACTTGCTCACATCATAATTAATATTATCCTCACAGGGAATACTCAAATAACACTCCACACCTAACCACTTAAAAGATGTACTGTAGTAAGATACTATGCAGATCTTAAATAATGTCAAGATATATAGTCCATTATAAATCCATAATAAATCCATTATAGATCTCTTACCCACAGTTAAACCTGTCCAGAGCATGGTAGTTGTTGCATGTAGTGTACTGTAAATTACCATCAACACCACCTAAAACCATCCACCTTCTTGGAACTGAAAAAAGCAGGATTTGCTTGAACTAAACTCAAACTACTTACTACATTTTCTAGTTAATGCTTTTGAGATACTGTAAAATTAGTATGAAAAAGAAAGAGATCTGTAAGTGATATGAGATAAACCACTGGTGTGTTTTAGTTTAGTTGTCATTACACAGAAATAGTTGACAGCTCAATGCTACAGTTGACCAATGTGAATACAGAGAGCAGTAAACAAGCAGGAATAAAACCTGTCTCATGTACATATCACGCTTTCATGGTGCTTAGCAAATGCATTACCTTTTTCTCTGTTGTACTGTAAAGATGTATTTGTCTCTCAAATCATCCAAGAGTATTGCAGCCTCAAAATGTGGCTCACTGCTGCTAATTCATGCCATTTTTAGATACTGCTTTGATTAGCTGTTTCTTTTCTGGCATTTTAAAATGCTTACACTCCCAATGCAACATTTTCAAGCACACAAAATGCTATTAAACCACATTTCAAAAAGCTTTTTTCTGGCACGAAGGATGGAAGGCCTGTGGCAGAGGTTGATAGAGGGCTTGAGCCCCTGTGATATGTCTGATATGCTGTGATCTGTGGGGTTTAATGTTTTATATTACACTCATCTACAGAGTAATCTCCCCATTAACCCAAGCTAGTGATCCGCTCTGTCTGCTGCACCAACAGAATCCCAATAGTAGAACACACAGACTCTTTCACACAGACACAGGCTTTTCAAAAGTCCCTCTCTATCTTGGTTTCATCAGCAGCAGTGAGTAGGACATGACTCATTCTGAGATGGTGTCACAGCATTGCAGCATAAACACCACATGATCTCAGATGATCAGCAGTTGTATCAAACAGCATTTTGTTTGGAACAGAAATAGAAATGTTTTGCATTTTTTATTTTGCCCTTCTAAATCCCCTTCACATGATTCTGCTTGTAATCTGATGGGTAAAGGCCATTTTAAAGGTCAGTGCCAGAAGAAAACTGGTACTTACTGTACGTGCGTTGTTTTGGTATATTATCCTGTCCTTGAAAGTTTTGAGATTCTTTTAATATATCTCACCACACAAAAGACTGCTGGGACAATTTTTAACATGCTAATGCTATTCCTTATTAAAAAAATACAGTATTTTAATATTTAAACTATACATTGGATCACATCTTGACACTTTTTAAAATATTCTTTCCTTCACAAAATTATATCTATATCTTTTTTATAAGAGGCGATTTTGTGTTTACTGGAGGAGCAAAGCAAGTGTGTTGTTGCTCTGATCTCATGTAGTGATAATCAAACCAACAGCCTGATTACAATCAGTTCAATAAACAAGACCCAATGTTGCCACTTACTTTTTCTTTTTTGATCAGCTAACAAAAATTTTTTAAACAAAGCCACAGCAAAATTATTTGTCACACGTCTTTATTAAAGTACAGTACAGTGTGTACGTACAGGATCATTTGTATGCGATTGTACTGTAGACACACTTTTTTCAGGAAAAATTTGTGAAATGTGTTCTTGCTTTATCAGATCAAAATTTCCCTCTTATTTCAATTTTTCATGGCAACGATTTAATTATCTTTTATTCTGGAAACTGGGTTTTATTGAAGCAGAGATCAGTTTCAGATCAGCCCCCTAGCCATTCATAATTCAAGATCATTCATGGAGATTGTCCTGATAAGTAATTCAGCTACTTTTATATGATGTTTCTGGGGACATGAACTGTCTTTTGTTTTGAAAGATGGACCGTGCTTGTATTGAAGATTAGCTAATATATTCAGAGATCACATTCAGTTCAGATATTTTATTAAAGGCTCTTCAGTTTCATTTCTTAGTTTCTTTTGTCTGTCAGGCTGATGTCTTTATCAGCATCCTGAATAAGCTGTTTGTCAGTTATTCTTTATTTTAGCTCTGTATGATTATCCTACACCATGACTTAAGTTATATGCCCCAGTTATCTGAAGCTTAGTGAATTTCAGGTCCTTGTTCTATGAGGATAATTATTACAAGTCCTGGGAGATGGTGGTGCCCAGAAACCAGAATGACTCCACTGCAGTCACAGTGCTGTTCATGATGGTAAGTGGGGGGAGAGCGGGGGGGGGGATTTTTCTCCTGAAATCCACGATCATCTACACTGTTTTGAGCGTGTTCAGCTCCAAGACTGCATCAGACAGCCAGCTCCATTGACCTCCTGTATGTAAGCAGACTCGTCACCGTCCTGGATGAGGCCGATCAGTGTGGTGTCATCTACAAGCTTCAGGAGCTTGACAGAGGGGTCTTTTGATGTGCAGTCGGTCGTGTACAGGGAGAAGAGCAGTGGGGAGAGAACACAGCCCTGAGGAGCTCCAGTGCTGATCGTACGGGTGCTGGATGTGTATTTTCCCAGCCTCACTATCTACTGCCTGTCTGTCAGGAAGCTGTTGATCCACTGACTGACGGAGGTTGGCACAGAGAACTGAGTTAGTTTGGGCAGGAGGAGGTTTGGGATGATAGTGTTGACAGATAACCCCTCTGTCATAGTGTTAAAGGCCGAGCTGAATTCCACAAACAGGATCCTCACATAAGCCCCTGGTCTGTCTAGATGTTGCAGAACATAATGCAGTCCCATGTTGACTGCATCGTCCACAGACCTGTTTGCTCTGTAGGCAAACTGAAGAGGATCCAGCGAGGGTCCAGTGATGTCCTTCAGGTGGGCCAGCATCAGTTTTTCAAATGACTTCATGACCACAGACGTTAGAGCCACAGGCCTGTAGTCAATTAGTCCTGTAATTTTGGGTTTCTTTGGAATGGGGATGATGGTGGAGTGTTTGAAGCATGAAGGGACTTCGCACAGTTCCTGTGATCTGTTGAATATTTTTGTGAAGATGGGGGCCAGCTGGTCAGCACAGGATTTCAGACAGACTGTCTGGGCCTGGTGCTTTTTTCCTTTTCTGCTTCCGGAAGACCTGGCTCACCTCGTCTTCGCTGAATCTGAATTGCAGGTGTGGGGGAGAGGGCGGTTGCTGGAGGTGTAATATTGGTTGTGTGGAGAGGTGTTCAGGGCGGGTGTGGGTTGTTTTTCAAATCTGCAATAGAACTCATTCAGATTGTCTGCCTGTTGTTGATTATCCGTAGTGCTGGGGGATGGAAGTAAGAGTCATAAGAGTAAGATCATAAGAGTCCTGTTCATTTTAAATATTGCGGTTATCGCCAATACCGGTATATCGCCACACACTAAATTAACACGATATTGTTGCTTTGAATATCATGGCTATCATCAATATATCACGTTTCATATGATAAACAGATTTAATTGAGGCTTTTATTCACATATAAACATTAATGAGTGCACATACATACATACAGCACATCAAATATGGTAAACAGAAGGAGGTTTTTATGCGAGTGCACCAAATTGTAAATTCTAGCTACTTCTGAAAATAACTAAATATACAGACACTCTGATCTAATCTAATCTGGGGAAATGTATTAATCCCTTTCTCAGGCACATCTATAATTGTGCTAATGCTGATTTATATGTTTCAGAATTGAACACCTGGGTCTAAATATGACCATGCAACTTTTGGTGGGTGTGCCGTTAGAGATGGTCCACGGAGCTTTGAGAATCGGCCTGGTGTATGTGTGTGGTGTACTGGCAGGTGAGTCAAACTCAGCATATATTTTAGGTCTTCTGTTTGTGATGAGAACGTTTTTTTTTTTAGTGCAATCTCCTTCAAGTGCCCCTATTATGCTTTTTCGGATATTACCTTTCATGTAGTGTGTAATAGAGCTGTTTGTGAATGTAAAAGGTCTGCAAACTTTCAAAAAGCAAAGTGCACAACAATTGGAGTTAGTCTCCCAGAAGAAATCACCAATACTGAACTGTCTGAAACATGCCATCAGTAATTCCACACCTTACTTCCTGCATAAACAGGATAGGTTACATAGGTTACAAATTTGCATAAGTCCTAACTATATTCTTCTTTGGCTGCCTGTGAACAATGTGTAATTTGACCTGCCCTCAAAAACTGTAGCTGTGGCCCGGAAGAGTTTGGTTCGTGTTGTCGTTATATCTAAAAGTTATGTTGTTCTCTGCACTGCGAAAGTAAAAATCTGTTTGCATGTACTCTCAAAGGATGTGGATAGTCAGTGGTTACAATACATTTTTACAGTGAAACCATAGCAGTATAACTTCAAACTTTTGTTGTGTCCCTGTCATTTTACTGACGACTGCTTCTCAAATCTTGCTGAGTTCAACATGGGATTTGCAAAATGCTTATTCACTAAAGATAAAGCAGTACCCACTTTATTTGTACCATATTGCGCCTCTGGGTCACAAACATATGATTAATTATTTATGTACATATTTTCTACCGAGTATTCAAAACATGTAGTTTGTTTTATATGAGTACACCCAGTGCACAGTTGTCGCCTTCTGCTAACTCAAATTATTGTCTTGAAATACTGTTGGCCCACTATTACCTAAAATTGTGTTGATTAATGCAGACTTAATACTTTGAGTAGTGATACAGTGTGGAGCAAGATTTTAATACTGTTTATATCCATGTTTACACAACTGCTGAGGACAACTACTTAGCTGGCATTCAGAAATGGTAATGGAAGTTTAGTTTCCGACGTATACTGTTAGCAGTAGACCAATCACAACAGACTGGTCTAGTCAGAGCAGAATAGGTGCTTGGAAATGACTGGTTTATAAATATCGGTTCCTTACAAACCATTTCAGAGAAAGAGCTAATGCTGCATTGTATATTAATCGAAATTTAAAGTGTTTTTGGATCTTTAATGCATTTAAACCTCCAAAACAAGCTCGGTGAATATACATTTTTAATTTTAACCAAAGACTGAAAGCTGTGATTACCACAGTTCATCTTTTTGTTTGGGAATAATTATTTGAAAGTCATTCATTTGTAAATATGTAATTGTAATATGTTAATAATAGACATGCTAATAAACAACTAGTTAATAGTGAGAATTGGTCCCTATCCTAAAGTGTTACCCTAAACGTTTAGCCATGATGAAGGCCTGTGTGCCGAAACACGTTGGCAAAATAAACAGTATTATTGGTTGGCAGGGTTATTATGGTTGACAGTTCTGGCAACATTCACATTTGTATACTGATGCCTGTAGATCCCTTGATATCATTGGGTTCTTTGAGACTTTCTGAAGCATCTTGTGCTCTGCTCTTGAGGTGAGTTTGGTGAAGTTGTCCAGCCTGGACAGATTACCAGGGGTCTGAAACCTTCTCCATTTGTAGGTTATTTCAGATACATTGGAATAGAGGATTTAATGAAGTTATAAATTGCTATAAGGGTGCTTCTCAAATGGAAGAGCACATCCATTTTGGGCTGCATATCTAGGCTACATTAGCTTTTCAAAGCTCAATTGAAGAGCTTAGAAGAGTTGCATTGTCCTTTATTCGACTGTTTATATCTGGTGCATACTGTGGACAATCCTATAGATTAATTTGCTGAAATAAATCAAGACTTTCATTTATTAAGACAAAAAAATAACAATGTTTTATTGAAATTACACATAATCTATCGTTAGGAATTGTATTATGGTGCATTATACTTACCCAACATTTAAGTCATTAAATGGAAGTAAAAGCATGTTCGTCTTCATCCAATTTAAGATATTGGATGAAAAGGATCCAGTTTGACTGCCTAAATTAAATGCAAAGAGGTATGTCCATCTGAATTTAATGAAGCGACGAGAACTTTTTCTGCACAGGATAATATCCTGCTGAACAACAGAGGAGACATTGTTAATAATCGTATTGTAGTCTTTCAGAAGTGATCTTGTCGCTCATTAAATTCAGATTTGACCCACGTCATGGAAGGATGTCCATTACTTTTCTCAAAATGTACTTGAGTCAATGAACAGTCACAAACCTACTCTGTTACCAAAATATCAAATTGTGTTCAAAGGAACAAACTTTGTGTTGGATTTACACATGTACCAAACATGTACTGTACCCTATGTACAGTATTTGAAAAACATTTTTTTTTTTTACATTAAAGCATATCAACATATTCTATTACACCAAATACACCAAATAATTATCTTAAAAATAGCTTCATATGACCCCTTTAATACAGTAAGTTAATATAAGTAAAGTGTTCTTCTAACTATAATTTGAATAGTATTTTCGTTCTGTAACAATGAATGAATGATGCATTTATATAGCGCTTTATTGTGTATTGCTGTACACCCAAAGTGCTTTACAATCATGTGGGGGGTCTCTCCTCCTCAACCACCAACAAGGCAGGCAGAAACATATATGGCCATGCACACTTACTAGACCATCTCATTCTAGTGTTTGATGCTTAGAAGGGCTCTAGTCTTGAAGCATCAGAAGAACTGGTCTAGGAAGGACACATCCTCAATAGGATGCAGCCTTCCTTTTGAGAAATACCCATCATCCCTTTCCAGACTCTTAATACTCAACAGCCTTCATTCAAGGGTTTAGGCAGCTCTTTTTATCATGATGACACTTATGACTTAACCAGACTAGTTGATTGAGGTCACATTTATCTTTATTGTTGTTCTATTAATTTGCCCTTCTTTCTACAAATTGCTGTTAATTCATTTAATCGTTGGGCATTAGATTAAGTGACATATTTGCAAACTTTTTCCACACATATTTAACCATACCAATCATTACAAAATGTATAAAATGTTCAAAATGTATCCAATAGTCATCAATTATGTAAGGATGACTCCGCTTCGCGTCGTGACCACATTATTTTTCTAATAATTCAACGGCCCGTCGTCAATTATTCCGCTTATACTTCAGTTGCCACACTCCGCAAGACATCGATCAGATGCTATATTTCAAGGCATTCGCCGTTTTTCTACTCAATCCTATTGTGAGTAGGTTTATTTATTCCACATCATCAATCAACGCCTCCCTTGCTAATTCCAAAACGTCATTTTAAACCAGGCTTGAGGCTTGAGCACTTGATAGCAGACTAATGCAGTTAATACAGTTAATAACTAAGTTATGAGACAGAGAGAGAGAGAGATAGAGAGATTAATGTTACCTCTGTGAGTCAGTGATCGGCAGCAATGTCTATAGTGAGACTTTAAGTTAATTTTCTTCAGGAACAGCGCCGTTGTTGCTAGCTCGCTTGTGAGAATTCATGTAGTTTGTAAGTTCTTAAACTATGTTACTGATAAAATCATCAGAGTAGCGCTAAATACATTAGTGCTTATGTTAAGGTGTGTGCAAACTATGTGTGTGTCTGAGGGAGAGACCGAGAGCGGGAGAGAGAGAATAGGCTATGGGCTTTCCGTACATAATAAAACAAAATTTTGCAGCAAAAACATGGACAAGATATGTTGATTTTATCATTTTGTTTAGTGTATTTGTTTGTTTAGCCAGTGTAGTTGTGGGTTTTGGTTATTTTTCTGTTGTAAGACCTTTGAAATAACAGAAATCATTTGGCGAAGTGATACGGAACTGTAATGCGGTCAAGAGAGCTGCCTGGAACTACGTTCGCCGTGCGTTTCCCTGAAAATAATTGCACACCTCAGAACGTTCGTCAGCCAATCAGATTCGAGCATTCAATGGCCCCGTAGTATAAATACATTTTATACATTGTCATTGGTAAAATGTCCATTTTGATTTGATGTGGTACTCAAACCACTATAATTTTATGTCATTTACTTGTGAAACAAATGAAGTTGAAATTCTAAAAACTCAAAATCAAGTAAAACTCCTGTAAATGATTCAAATGAGTCAACTGGATGGAAACAAACATGTTGGTTTAACACAATGATTATATAATTATTTCCATGTCTAGCCATGTGCTTTCAGACTTGTGAAGATTAACAAATGGAAAGCTGATTAAACGCAAAACAAACACTCTGAGCTTTTCCAACATTAGGAAACCTCACACAACCCCTGCTGAGAGGAACAGCAAAAAAAAACATACTGGAGAATGCAAGAAAAACAGAGATGAAGAGGCATGAGGAGTTAAAGTGAGAATGATGCAGAGCAAAGGAGAGAAGAAAGGAGGGGGCAGTTCGCCTGCATTTTCCATCAGCTGTGGGGTTTGATTTGAAGTGGAAATGTCATTTCATTCTCCCTGATGACATTAGCAGCTTGTGTGTGTGTGTGTGTGTGTGTGTGTGTGTGTGTGTGTGTGTGTGTGTGTGTGTGTGTGTGTGTGTGTGTGTGTGTGTGTGTGTGTGTGTGTGTGTGTGTGTGTGTGTGTGTGTGTGTGTGTGTGTGTGTGTGTGTGTGTGTGTGTGTGTGTGTGTGTGTGTGTGGTGTGTGTGTGTGTGTGTGTGTGTGTGTGTGTGTGTGTGTGTGTGTGTGTGTGTGTGTGTGTGTGTGTGTGTGTGTGTGTGTGTGTGTGTGTTCCTGGAGAATCAGCAGCAGATGTCATGAGGGGGGAGTTTAACCCCTTCACTGCAGCCCAGACCTGGAACTGGGAAATTAGTCATACATTTTTGGAATATTTTGGAAAAGGTGCAAGTTACAATGTGAAATGCTAAAGCTTACAGCAAATATAAAACGGTTTGGTTATGCAAGTTGATCAATTTTATACACTGCAATGCTTTGTCAAAAACCTTTGTGAGTTACATATTCAGAGGACTTACCTGGTCTGATCTTTTGCCCTAAACTGAGTGGAATTTGAGAGAAAGCTTGATAAATAAAAGTATGGATATTGTTGTATTAAAACCTCCTGCTTTTACAAAGAGAAAAGACTGAACCAAGCTAACTGAGTGTAAAGAACGCAATATCTCATGTTGAAAAAATACAAATACAAAATATAAACAGATTTGAAGCCTAAAATAAAATATAATTCCACAACAAAAGTGCTTTTCTTAAGTAAAAACCTTCATAAACCATTTGGGGAGCATGTCCCATGAACATTCAGATTTATGGTCATTATTTAAATTCCTACATTCATTAGATTTGTTTCTGCCCATTCAGAAATATTTGTGACCCTCTCTGTGAAAACCTAGCTAAAGTCATTTTTGTGTGATTTGCTGTTTTCTACAAAAAGTCATCCTTCATATGGTAAAGAACATTCTGTGATAATTTCACCATTATATCTTTAATATTGACTGAGTACGGTCATGTCAAAGATTGAAATTATAGTGAATTTAATGGTGGAAATCCAAATTTGATGCTTGTTATCATAATTAGATTTTGAGACTTTAGCCTGGATTTCACAGAGAGGGTCACATTTGGTTACATAATTGAGTTACTTGCTGGAGGGTGTGTAAATGATGACCCTTTTCGTTTTTAGTGAACTAAACTTTTAATATCTGATGGTTCTTCTGCACATTTAAATTCCTTTATTAGCACATGGATATCCTATTAGAACATGAAAAAGTTGTGGAAGCATATGCATTGTAGCCAGAGATGGGCACAAATACACCAAAAATGTTTTTAAAATAAAAAATAAAAAATACTGTGTGCAAAAATGTTTTTAAATACAAATACAGTATTTTGTATTTTGAAAATACACGAAATACATCCAGTGAATTAACACTATTAAGGCTTGTTTACACCAAGAACAATAATTATAAAGGTAACTGTATTAGTGTTTTCTAAGTATAAAATGCAGTTGTGTCATGTCACTAAATGCTCAAGCTCTTCAAAGCAGAAATGATTCCGATTGGCTGTCAATGTTTTTTATCATTCATAATTGTTTTGCTGTTATGGTTATAGTTGTGGTGTGCTATCTGCTATTCACTTAGATTTAGGATGTACTCACACTAGGGGATCTGATCCATGCTTGAGCACGATTGACCCCCAAAGTCCAGTTAATTTCACAAGTGTGACTGCTCTGTACCGTGTCCAGTGCGGTTCGTTTAACCGTGCCCTGGCCCGCTTGAAGAGGTGGCTCGGGTAAGGTACACATGTAGTGTGACCGCTAACCGCGCTGGAGCATGGAACAGGTAAAGGTGGGGTATGTCATTTTTTCAAAAATGCTTTAGAAAACTAAGTCGGGGCCGAGTACCAAAACAAACTTGTAGCCAATCAGCAGTAAGTGGCGTTTCTACTCATGACTTTTTTTTTTACCTGCTGAGAGACAGGTATGCTGTTTTTCCCACAAAAGCAAGATCACCTTGTTTTAATGTTAGTCATGTACATAATAGTGCAATAACCATTTCAAGCATTTTATATTGTTTATACACAGCAAAACAGCATGTATTTAACTGAAAATCCAGAATCATCAGCAAGCTAACTGTAAAGATGTGTGTATGTGAATGACGATATAGTTGTCAACAAATGGGATGCTACATGTTATTCAAAATTAAATATCTTAAATATCTATGATTTTGACTTTAATAAGATTTTCCCAGGAAAAGCATGAAAGTGGCATGTTTGAACTTGTTGATACAGGGAACCGGCAGTCTAATAAAGCGGTTGACTGGCAAAAATAATTTTATGTATTTTGAAAATACAAAAATACTCAAATTAAATGTATTTAAATACAAAATACATTAGATTTTTTTTCAAAGGTATTAAAATACAAAATAGTATTTTGTATTTCAAATACGTATTTGAAATACTGCCCATCCCTGATTGCAGCTACATAAACATGAAAAGGCCAGTTAAAGATGAAATAACCCCATGAGGTGTCACTAAGTCACATCCCTCTAATAGTATTTCACATTCATCAACAGTTGTGTGTAGGTCTGATCACAATGTGTGTGTTCACTGTGTGAATGTGGATGTACATAATTACATCTTTACAAGGCCCTGCCATTCTCTGCCTAGAGAAACTTGATATAGTAATTAGAGGATGTTCAGGTTTAAGTTTGTTCTGGTTTTATTAAAACACCCACATTAGGGAATAGTTACAATTTTAAAAAATTTTGTTATTTTCGGACCCATTCCAACCCCATTATTTTCTTTCTTCTGGGAAACACAAAAGGAGATAGGCAGAATGTCTCATGAGTTTACGATAGCTTTTACGTCATTGTTCACTGATGCTCTTTTCACTTGCAGGTTCATTGGCAGTGTCAGTGACGGACATGACAGCACCTGTGGTCGGTTCATCAGGCGGAGTCTACGCTCTGGTCTCCGCCCACCTCGCCAACGTTGTCATGGTAATAAAGAAATTAGTATATATTCTTATCATGGCAGTTTGAGCAGTTGTGAAAATGTTGTTCAGCATCAATTTTTGATAATGCTTAGAAACATCAAATAATCTATTAGTCACAGTGGTGACACTAAGTGGTACTTTGATGTGTAGTATATAGACTTCAATCTTAATTCAGCTCCTGTTTAAAATCTCTTTTGAAAAATATCAGCATGCCTTTGACTCAGACTGTCAGGATAAATGATGAGTGTGAAGTTCAGCCTGATGTATCTCGTCACAAAAAATTACTCAAACTCAAATAATTAATCCTCTCTGTTGTGTATGTGCGTGATTCATCTGCCTCTTTTTCCGCCTTTATTTTCAGATACAGATTATCAAATAGCTGAAAGATTGTAAGGTTCGCCTTTTAGTCATGCATAATATATTGAGTATGTTTACATGCACACGAGTAAACTGATAACTCACAAATATCCGCTTATTAAAATAGCCAGTTTTCCCGTTTGCATGCACATCAGTAAACTGACATTGCAAGTAAGCTGCATTTACATGACTTAATTAACAAATCAGGTTACTTCCCTGTAGTGACTTCAAAATACAACCATTTGTGTGTCTGACTCAGAGTATTCCATACATTGTCAGTTGTGATGTTAAATAAAGCTTTCAACATGTCTTAGGGAAACGTACAGCTCATATATGTGACCCTGTACCACAAAACCAGTCTTAAGTCGCTGGGGTATATTTGTAGCAATAACCAACAATATATTGTATGGGTCAAAATTATCCGTTTTTCTTTTATGCCAAAAATCATTAGGATATTAAGTAAAGATCATATTTCATGAAGATATTTTGTAAATGTCCTACTGTAAATATATCAAAACTTAATTTTTAATCAGTAATATGCATTATTAAGAACTTCATTTGGATAACTTTAAAGGCAATTTTCTCAATAGTATAACTGATATTGATATACCTCAGGTTCAGTGTTGGGCAGTAACTAGTTACTAGTCACTTAGTTACTGTAATATTATTACTTTTTGCAGTAACTAGTAGTGTAACTAATTACTAATAAGGTATCAGTAATAATATTACAGTTACCATCCATAAAACAGCTTAGTTACTTAGTTACTTCTGATGCCTCAACCCCGCTGATTTAAAATCCAACAATCAAATAATTCCTAGATTTATTTTCATAATTTTTTATGACTCACACATGCATGTGATGTCCCCAGTGCAGCAGGCAAGCTTGGAATATGGAAAAGCTTACATTCAGCAGATATAAATATTGCATTATATTGATTTTGTCAGGAAAAATGATGACCTGAACACTGATGTGTAAGTTGTGACTTTACTTTACTCTGGCATTACATCCCTCTGATCTGCATGTGGCACATTATACTACTATAATTAAAAATATTTTGGGAAAATTAAACAGTTTCTTACAAACGTATGTGATATGATAAAATACATTATGAAATATAATCATATATGGGTAACAGAGAAATTCCAATTAGCTTCAAGCTACACATGACAATTAATGAGATTAATACAACACTTGAATGTCACGATCAATCACTATTGAGTGTTTGTAATAACTTCTGACTGCGATCCAATGTGGATTTTATTTAAATGATGAGGAAGAAATATGTTATTATGAATATTCTAGAATAATTGTATGTGGAAGATACACAGTTACAACTTCTGTGGGGCATGAAGAAAAAGTAATGTAACTAGTAGTGTAACTAATTACTGTTGCCAGAAAGTAATAAGTAAAATGACAACATTACTTTTGAAAGGAGTAACTAGTAATGAGTAATATATTACATTATTTGAGTAACTAGCCCAACACTGCTCAGGTTCCAGATTTTCAAATAGTTTTGCCTAGGCCAAATATTGTCATATCCTAACAAACCATACATCAATGGAAAGCTTATTTATTCAGCTTTCATGTATAAATCTCAGTTTCATAAAATGGACCCTTTTGACTGGTTTTGTGGTCCATTGTCACATATTATCCTCTCAATCCTGTGTTTTGAGAAACACTTATACATCTGCTGCACGAGTCATAAATTTTCGACATGAAAGAGTCTGCTTTTGTTATAGGCCTATATTTCCTTCTTTCTTTACTGTAAATCATTTGCTCTTTCTAGATGCTCTTAAATCTGCACTAACATTGCATTCCTGTCACGTATCACACATGCACACTTTAATAAGCTGAAAGCATTTTATTGTGTTTACATGCCATGCGAAATTGGGGTAAGAGGCAAAAAATAATAAGCATAATCAGCTTAAGAACGTGCATGTAAACACACAGGTTGTGTTTGTTTTGATCTCTGCATAAAGACTTTATACTTTTTATTGTTGTTCACTTCTTGTTGCTGTTTTCTTCAGTAGTATCTAAATAACACGGTCAGAACCGATGATATATAATAACACAATACAATAACTGTCTACTTTGTAGCTCCTCCTCCTCTGTCATTGACCAATCAAAGACCTATGTGCTATTGCCCAAAGCTTTGACCTTCTCTCTAAGTGAATGGAGGTGTTTTGTACTGCATAATGACCTGGTCAGAGTCATTCAATATTAACACCGGGACTGTCCACATTCTCTTGAGTCAGATCATGAACCCTCCTGTACTTGCTCAGCAGTTCAGATAGAACTTTTAGTGTCAGCACTGGTAGATGGTATGGACTCAGATTACACATAGACTGTCTACAACAAAAACTGAACTCTCATTAAGTCAAAAATCTAATCTGATTTAGTTGTCATTTATAATACATGTAAAACTGCAAGACTAACCTTGAATTAGCTGATGAATCACAGGTGCTAATGCTGCTCCCTTTGCCAGCTGTGATCGTCACAGCATCACTGAAAACGCCAGAACAAATATACATCTCAGTCTGAAGCAACCTTGATAAAACGGGGGAACCAAAACCAATTCCCTGGAACAACACTAGAAGAGTATAAGAATGAATACTGAACTGTTTTCTCTCTCAACTACCAATTTTCTTATCATTTCTTCTAATTTGATGTTTCTCTCCCACGCTTTACAGAACTGGTCAGGGATGAAGTGTCAGTTCAAGCTCTTTCGCATGGCAATGGCTCTGGTGTGCAGTATGTAAACTGTTTTTTATGTTATTCATGCTGAAATAGTCTTTCGTTTATGAGACTGTAAGTCTGTGCTTGAAATATTGAATGACCATGATATTCTTGGGGATTGACAATATATCTATACCATATTGGTTATCATCAGCTGATTTTAGAGATTTTTTTAATTTATTGGATATTTATTTGTGCCTTCTAATTTCCTTACCCTTTAAAAAATAATACATATGATGTTGTAAATGTCAAAAATGTATTTTATATTGCAGTTATAATTATATTATATATAATTCAATCTATTTTGCAGTGCTTAACTTTAAATTCAACAAGAAACACTGAATTTTAATATAGTTGTCAGGGGTTGTAGTTCACATGCACAACACAGAATAAATTATAGACACTTTACTGAGCCAGGAGAATCAACACCACAAACTACACAAAATCACAGACAACACTGACCAATGAACAGAAAGAACTGAGGGCTTAAATACCATAAGGTATTTATTTTTTATCTTAAGGTGGTTCAAAAGATAAAAGGACGAGCTGAATGCTACTCACTTTTTTTGGCATACAGTTTAAATAATTATAGTTACTAAATACCTGTGAATAGACCAATGACACAGATAACTTTTGCATCCATTGTCAGTATAAGTCCAAGAAACAAAAATATAAACAAAAGCAAACCATACAAATTTACTTAGTGTTCTTAAGTTTTCTGCATTTAAGATTTGCTGTCTTTTAAATGAAATGTGTAATATATGTAAACCCTCACATTGCTTTCTGTATCTACAGTGAGTGTGGAGTTTGGTCGTGCCGTCTGGCTTCGATTCTATCCCCCAGCCTTCCCACCATGCCCTAATCCCAGCTTTGTGGCCCATCTGGGGGGTGTGGCAGTGGGCCTCACCCTTGGCGTTGTGGTTCTTCAGAACTATGAACAGCGTTTGCAGGAACAGTCCTTGTTCTGGATCTTCTTCAGTGTCTACACACTCTTTATCCTCTGTGGAATCTTCTGGAACATTTTTGCTTACAGTCTCTTGGATGTCAAGTTACCCCCACCACCATAAAGACCAGAGTGTGTGTTTGTGTGAAATGACAGGCAACATAATTTAGCAGTTGTAAAGGTCATAAATGAGAAACAAATGTTAAGAATCTTTCTGTGGTCCTCCTGCAATTTTGCAGTTTGTGTTAGTGCCTAAAACCATGCCAAGTCATCAAAGCAGCTAAAACAGCAGATTCCGATTTTTAAGCTATGTTGAATGTAAATTAGCAGGAGAAGCCTATAGGTTGATGCTTTTTACATCTACATACGTTGTGCCAGCCATCGAGGGCTATCAGCGATAGCACAAGTATTCATTTCAAAATAAAACTTGGGTTTTAGTAGCTGCTGCTGGCTTGTCAGCTTTTCAAGGTGCCAGGTAAAATATTTTTCAGTTGTTGAAGGAATTAATATATTCCTTAAAGCACAGAATCTGAAGTTGCATGAGCAGAGAGAAATATCAGTATTTTATGGAGGACATTTTAGTAAGTGTTCTATTTTTTTATAAACTTCTAAATGTAAGTACATTAGGTAGTATGAGAGCACTGTTACAGTTATTTGTGTGTGAAGGACCTTTAAAAGATATTTAAGAGTAACCGAAGTAGCAAGGAATCCGCTAGATTAACTTCTCTCTATCTTACAAACAATGTGTTATTTTCTGATAAATGTTTCAATGTTAAAAGGTCAGTTTAAAATAACCGCAATCCCTTACCATTCTCAGTGGTGGTCTGCAACAGAATTCCCCGCTTTTTAAAATGTAAATTAATATTAATCTAATTAATAAAGGATTATATCATCATGTTCCCATACAGCAGGAGATTTCTCCCTTACATGTGACCCTGGACCACAAAACCAGTCTTAAGTCGCTGGGGTATATTTGTAGCAATAGCCAACAAATCCAGTGTATGGGTCAAAATTATCCATTTTTCTTTTATGCCAAAAATCATTAGGATATTAAGTAAAGCTCATGTTCCATGAAGATATTTAGTAAATTTCCTTCCGTAAATATACCAAAACTTAATTTTTGATTAGTAATATGCATTGCTAAAGACTTAATTTGGACAGTTTTAAAGGTGATTTTCGCAATATTTCGATTTTTTTTTTTGCACCCTCAGATTCCAGATTATCAAATAGTTGTATCTCGGCCTAAAATTGTCTATCATAACAAAACCTAATCCTAATCAATAGAAAGCTTATTTATTCAGCTTTCAGATGATATATATATATCAATTTAAAAAAATTATCCTTATGACTGGTTTTGTGGTCCAATGTCACATACTGTATATAAAAATATTAGTAATTGGGCTAACTTGATACTTAATTACAACTTATAATCTTTTTGATTGGAGTTTGGACTTTCATTTTTAGGTTATGTGTTTGAAAGTCTGTAACCTATGGTTTTAAGCACAGCCTTCATGATGTACTAAAATAATACTGAAAGCTAACTGAAAATTCACTTTAATGGTTACCTCATTTATGCCAAAGGAAGTCAAATGTATTGCTTTTTTCAGCCTTTTTCTCAGCTACGTTTTATTATTTGAATATTCGTTCTATCAATTTACTAATCAGTAAAGCATTTACACTGAGACACCTGTATTCGTTTAGTCATTGAAGCTCCTCTGACAGACCAACACTGTTCATTTTTGTTGTTGTTGTTGTTGTTGTTGTTGTTGTTGTTGTTGCTATCAAAAAATGTGATTTGAAGTACCACATATTGCACACTTGATTAGATTTATTGAATCATATTTGTTTATATATTTGAATCATGTGTTAGTGGAATGGACAGCACGACCGAGGAGTCATCAGAACTCAATTTCCAATCATTGATCAACTGAATAATAACAAAAAGCAAATAATTTACTATTATACATGCTACAAATAACTAAACTGATCTGTTCTGCTGTTTAATATATATTATGTATTGCAGTAGGTTTTGAATGAATTGTGATTTTGTGACATCTACTGTACCTCAAATACTGTAAGTCGTCTATGTTATGAAGTGTATTTCTATTGGTGCTGTAGTTTTGGACAGGTTGCTGAATGTCTGTGCCTCTAGTAACTGCTTAGCTCCTCTCAATTCTGTGCACAGTCATTCTTTACAGCAAAACTGATCCTGCAGCTGTGTGTGTGTGTGTGTGTGTGTGTGTGTGTGTGTGTGTGTGTGTGTGTGTGTGTGTGTGTGTGTGTGTGTGTGTGTGTGTGTGTGTGTGTGTGTGTGTGTGTGTGTGTGTGTGTGTGTGTGTGTGTGTGTGTGTGTGTGTGTGTGTGTGTGTGTGTGCGTGTGTGCGTGTGTGCGTGTGTGTGTGTGCGTGCGTGCGTGCGTGCGTGCGTGCGTGCGTGCGTGCGTGCGTGCGTGCGTGCGTGCGTGCGTGCGTGCGCGTGCGTGCGTGCGTGCGTGCGTGCGTATTTGTGTTGCCACTGATTCTCAAACTAAGAGGAAAAAAGGAAACTCTAAATAAAGTCCTCAACTTCTGAAAATTATTGAATCCACTATACTTTTGAATTGCCAGTATGCTTTTTGTTTTGCTTTGTGCTGACTTTACTGTATCAAAATGTAATGCTGGGATGTAAGTAACCTGGGATTGTGTGTAAAGGGCTATGGCACTGGAAATAATGAGTTCACCAAGCATATTTTAACATGCACCTATTTTGTAGATTTGATATATAGAGTGCATTAAAAATATGTGATTGGAAATGGCATTTTCTGTACTTGCATTGTGAATAAAAACAGTTGTATTGTTATAGTGTGTATAAACCCTGAATGTGATAAACCTGCTTAAATTTCTTTATTATTTGGGTCAGATAATCTTAAAACCATTGCTCAAAAGTTAATAAATGACTCTTGATACAGAAGACTCTGTAATAAATGACTCTTGCCTAACTAGATACCAAAAGTCAGTTAAAGAGGCTAAGTCTGAATTCCTTTCCAAACGTATTAATGAAAATGTGAACCGCCCGAGGATGCTGTTTAAGACTATCGATTTGGTTCTAAATCCCTTACCCTTTCTCTTGATCCATCTCGTGAAACCTGTGAGAACTTTTAGATTTTTTTTTTTACAATAAAGTACTGGATATTAAGGTTTCTTTTAAGCATCACCATTTGATCGCCCACTGAGCTGTTTACCAACGGATTTGTTAACTTGTTTTCATCCTATTTCCTCCATACAGCTTGCTGATATTTAGGTTTTTAAGATTAAATCGTCCGGCTATGAGTCTGATGTCATCCCAGCTCGTCTTTTTAAGGAAGTGTTTGCAACCTTGAGTCCGGCCGTAATGGCCATCATTACTAATTATTTAGCAAATGGAGTTGTACCAGCGAGTTTCAAACATGCTTTGGTCCACCCCGTGCTTAAGAAACCTCATCTTGATACATCTATCCTCAGTAATTTCAGACCTATTTATAAATAGCATTTTATCTCAAAACTATTAGAGAGAGTTGTTTACAGTCAGTTGGATTCCTACATCCGTATGTCCAATGTTTTGGATACTTTCCAGTCTGGTCCATTTTAGGCCCTCTTCTCTTTTAACTTTACATGCTTCCCTTGGGTGCCATTTTTAAGAAATATAAGATTTCCTACCACTGCTATGCAGGCGATACCCAGTTCTATCTTCCAGCCAAAACTGACAGCAGTGACTCTTTGGATGTGCTTTACAACTGTTTTGAGGCGATAAAAGGTTGGATGGCTAATACATTTCTACAATTAAATGAAAGCAAAAGTGAAAATCAGATTTTAGGACACTCTAGGACTTCATCTTTTTTTAATTTAGGGTCTCTCTCTGCCAGTGTTCAACCCTATGTAAGAAATATTGGGGTTACATTCGATTCGTTACTCAACTTTGAGAAACAAATTAGCACAGTGGTAAAGGGCAGCTTCTTCCATCTGATATCAATTGCTAAACAGAAACAGTCGTTGCCCCAAAGATTTGGAGACAGTCATCCATGCTTTCATAACATCACGCCTGTATTACTGTAACTCCCTTTATTGTGGCCTGCCTCAAACGGCAATTTCTCGTCTTCAAGTTGTCCAAAATGCTGCAGCGAAGCTTCTTACTGGAAGAAAAACTAGAGATCACATTTCTTCAACTTTAATATCTTTACATTGGCTTCCGGTAAAGTTTAGAATTGATTTTAAAATAACTTTCTTTGTGTACAAGGCTTTATCTGACCTTGCACCTAAATACATCAGTGACCTTCTGATTCCTTACTCTCCTCAAAGAGCACTTAGGTCTAATAATCAGCTTCTCTTAACTGTCCCACGTTGTCGCTATAAAACCGAGGGTGGTCGGCCTTTTTCAGCTGCAGCCCCTAAACTTTGGAATAGTTTGCCTGTATATGTGAGACTTGCTCCTTCACTATCTAGTTTTAAGTCTGTCCTCAAATCTCATTTGTTTTCTCTGGCTTTTGATTAATGTCAGTTAAGGCTCTGATGTCAATTTGCTCTGATCCTGTTTTATGTGTGTAATTTTCATATGCTGCATGTTTTCTTTTCTGATTTTTATATATTGTATTTTGTTTTACAGCACTTTGGTAAAACTCTGTTGCTTTTAAATGTGCTATAGAAATACATTTTGACTTGACTTGACTTGACAGAACCATTTGTGACCCTCTCTGTGAAATCCAGACTAAAGTCTCAAAATCTAAAATAAAACAAGCATCAAATTTTGATTTCTACCATTAATTTCACTATAATTCCAATCTTTGACATGATCTTACTCAGTCAATATTAAAGATATAAAGGCTACGCTTTCACAGAATGTTCTTTACAATATGAAGGATGACTTTTAGAAAATTGCAAATCACAAAAAATCACAGAGAGGGTCACATTTACACTGATAGCACTGAGGACACTAAGTGAGGCAATATTTTGATATTTAGGAAATTAACCAAGTGGTTTATTTAAACAAAAAAGTATAACATCAAACAAATCAATTTTGCTTCAGTGTAGTTATGCATCAACAAATTTCATAAAATCTAACACAATATTTTTCAACCAATACCAATTATTTACATATCTTTATAATTATGAAAAATATCTCTTTACATACACCAATATAAAAATACATTGACTATGTCAGATTGTTTGCCTGATAGTAATAATCTCTGGTTTGAATCCCACGCATCACGTATGAATCTATGTACACATGAATCTATGATTTTGTAATCAAATAAAGTTGTAATTCTAAACTAGTCGATGTATAACAGGATGTGACAGCATCAGGGTCTAATTTGGTCCCATTTTATTTAGTGAATTCACTGACTTGATTAACTTGCCTTCAAAACGGTAGTGAATCTTGAACATAAATGCAATCGTGCACTAAATATTACATTTATGCATTAAAACTGAACTAATATTCAGAACAAAATTATGTTGTCACAGAAATATTTCAAAATGTTTCTAGTTTTACAAATAAAATGGGACTCCCCCATTTGTTTATTTTTTTACCATAAATTATGTCATAGTTTTTACCTCCAAAGCCCATACATTTACAGTATTTTACAGTATATAATTATATATTGTACAATGTTAATCCATTTACATGTATTCACCATAACAATGAATAATTAATTCATCCTCAGTGCCAACTCACATCTAAGGTAAATGTTGTGTTCTATTCACACCTATCATGTATGTCTTTAGATTTTGGGAGAAACCAAAGCATGTGGAGGAAACCCACA
Organism: Ptychobarbus kaznakovi; assembly: GCA_027422405.1. Taxonomy (NCBI): domain Eukaryota; kingdom Metazoa; phylum Chordata; class Actinopteri; order Cypriniformes; family Cyprinidae; genus Ptychobarbus; species Ptychobarbus kaznakovi. The sequence goes on from CM049800.1 coordinate 17,491,064, forward strand.
TCAACACAAAAGGGAGAATATGCAAGCTCCACACAGAAAGTCATCCTAGCTCAGAGACCAGCTGTAATGTTCTCAGTCTGAGTGAATGGCACTGTCACCACAATAATGTTAGTAATGTTAGTCTAACATTATACTGATTAAATATTGAAACCAAGCCTATCTCTGTATGCTCAGATTCCTGTGTCAAATTCTGCAGCATTCATTCTGTTTGTTTGAGCCTCTGTCAGTGCTCATTAAGGCCAAGACTGTGAGTCACTTATTTGTCATGCTGCTCCTTAAAGGTGAAGTTTGCAAGATTTCAAATGCATTCTCTTAACCCAGTTTAGTGTTCATTGACTCCTATGCCATTAATGGGTTTATCTCACCCTTAAACGTGTAAACATTGAGCCTCCCAGCTACATTAAAAACATTTAGAGTGGTCCGCTCCTTTCAGCTTAACCGTGAGAGTTTGGGCTTCTGTACCAGGCAGAGCCCGAGGGTGTTTAGCTGGTGTGGGACCATGGTTACTGTGTTAAATGTCTAAAGAAATTCATATTCGGTTACAGAAGTGCAAGGTAAGATACGCAGAGACAGGAAATGAAGTCGAACAAGGGTAAACATCAGTGGTGATTTTACAAGATGGAGAAATTTGGTGTTCAACTTGCAGAGTCCCAGATAAAATAGTATGTTTTTGTAAGTATAAAAATAATCATAAGGCAGTGATGAGTTATAGGGCATTTTCAAAAGTTATATGTAGGTTAAAAGTTTAAATATACTCTTATTTTTTTCTTATTTTTCTAATAAATGGTGTGACCATTTGAATATTCACAGTGTCCCATAGGAGATGTGCAGATGTCAGTACCATATTATTGTTGTCAAATTTCCCAGCCAAGTTAGAGGTTTTTCAAAAAAATATGGAGCGAAGTCAATCTCACTCCATATTTATAAGGCATAAAAAGTTAAATAATTGTGTGAGCAAAACAATTTTATTTTCTCCTCACTAGCTTTCACAAGATGTAATTTAAAGCCCATTTCGTAGAAGGGTTAAGAACTGCAGTGAACCATGATGCACTGTCACACTGACTATATAATCGAATGACTCCATTTCTCTTGTGACACTTTTGTGTGACTGCATGTCAAATCCATCTCTGACAATATGAGAAAGTGTGAAGTGCGAGTCTGTTTCGTTTAATCAACTCTTTTCAAAGAGGCAGATTATGAACGACTGGTAGCTTTGTAATCTGGACAAAAGCCAAAGCATGATTCGTACAGTGCACAGAGGAATAAAGTACTCAGATGTTTGTACACCACATACATTCTTGTAACTTTGAGTCCTAGCAGATGGAGTCAAGGTTTGTATGAGAGAAATTTCCATAACTGAAAGCAATTAAGACACTCTGTAAAAGATGCAATTCTGTGACGCGATAAGCGAGGGAGTCTGTTGAAACTTCAATATTCTGTGTGGGAGCTATGGGAGCTCTTTTTCATTACAACTGTATATTTTAAATTCCTGAGAAAATGTAACATCAAGTAGGAACCTTTGTGCACTTGTTTTCTTGAAGATGAGTATATTATTATGTATTGTAGGGCAATATGCCTGTTTCACTACAGGGAAAAGATACTTTTAAACATCTGCTAAAAACCTGTGTGAAGGATCTAAGGATCCTCAAATGCAAACTGTGTGTTGCATCAAAAGAGCAATCATACATTTGTGTTGTTTTATTTCCTTGTTTTTACATTTACATTTACTTATTTAGCAGACACTTTTATCCAAAGCGAATTACAAATGATAATGGAAGCAATCAAAATCCACAAAAGAGCAATGATATGCAAGTGCAATAACAAGTCAGTACATGTAGCAAGGTTTTTTTTTAAATATCATAAATAAAAAGAAAACAGATAGAATAGAAAAAGAATAGAGCAAGCTAGTGTTAGAGGCCTTTTTTTGCTTTTTGTTAATTTGTGTAATAAATAAAAGAAAACAAATAGAATACAAAAAGAATAGAGAGGCTAGTGTTGTTGTTTTTGGAAGAAAACAAGCAGTTAGTAAATTAATAGAGTGCAACTCTAAAACTCTAAATTAATAGAGTGCAACTCTAAAAGGAGCAAATATTTTTGTTGTTGTTTGTTTGTTTGTTAGTTTTTTAAGAATATAATTAGAATTGATAGTGCAAGAGTTAGAGGGTCAAATAAAGATAAAAGAGATTTAGCCGATTCTTGAAGATGGATTCTTGAGTTAGGCAGTGTCACGAATCTGGTTGCCACTCACCACACTACAGCTGCACATCACCCATGGACTACAATTCCCATCATTCACTGCACTACTACACACACATTCCCATCCACCATTACACCAATCACACAGCTGTCACCAATCACTCATTAACCCTGATTGTTTCACCACACCTGCACCTCATTCACACACACACACACACACATATAAGCAGCACACTTCCTTGCACTCACCGCGAAGTCTTGTTTTGCCCCGGCTGACATTCTGAGCGTTTCCCCTGTATTCTGTTTCCCTGTGTTTACCTGGACTGCCTTTACACTCTGACCGTTTGCTGCCTGCCTTCTTGACCCTGCCTGCCTTGTGATATCCTCTCTGTCTGCCGCCTGCCCCGACCATTGCATTGCCCCTGTCGATGATTCTGCCTTGCCTTTGTGTCCCCTGCTCTCGTTACTGAACTCTGCCTGTCTGACCTCCTCTTGTCTGTAAATAAAGCTGCTATTGGATCTAACTACACTGCCTCTTCGTTACAGAAGACTTCGCCAAACTCAGATCCAGCAGCTTCATCATGGCTACCCAGCCCAACTATGGACTCCATAGACCAACTCCTACATCTTCGCCAGGGAGTCCTGTCAATTGAGGAGTATGTTCACCAGTTCCGTGAGCTGTCTTATCAGGTACCGCTGTACGATGAAGTGCTGTTTAAAGACTTGTTTCATTTTGGATTAAATGAGCCTATTAAATCCTGCTTACCTGCCGGGAAGTTTAATTGTAGTTTAGAGGATTTCATAGACTATGCTTTGCTGTGTTCTGGCTCTTCATTTACTGTGGGTGTCGCGGAGGAGGAACGCGACACCGCGTCGGTAACCAAAATGGCGGAGGCAACAACGCACCATCAGCTCCCAGAGTCTCACAACGTGCCTGCCAAGCCAGGGCCTGCTCGCGTCATGTCGACCACGCCTGAGTCCCCGGCCAAGATGGCCACCAAGCCTGCAAATGCACCTCTTTGGCCAGGACTGATTGCTTGTGTGTTGGACGCACCACTGGTGTCGGTGCGAGCAGCTGGCATTCCCAGGGCCGCAGCATTGACCATTCCAGAGTCACGCCCAGTCAGGGTTAATCTTCACGAGTCAAGTCACGTCATTGCTGATAATCAAGAGCCTCTTCACATCTAAGCTGATAATCCAGAGGCCGCTCCGTCCCAGGAGCTTGCAGAGTCCGCTCCGTCCCAGGAGCTCGCAGAGTCCGCTCCGTCCCAGGAGCTCGCAGAGTCCGCTCCAGAGGCCGCTCCGTCCCAGGAGCTCGCAGAGTCCGCTCCAGAGGCCGCTCCGTCCCAGGAGCTCGCAGGGTCCGCTCCAGAGGCCGCTCCGTCCCAGGAGCTCGCAGGGTCCGCTCCAGAGGCCGCTCCGTCCCAGGAGCTCGCAGGGTCCGCTCCCCAGCTACCATGGCCGCCTAAACTCCCTGCTTCAGTCCTTGAGATTATAAGTGCTCTCTCTGTCTCTTGTGTCTCAGTTTCCTCTAGGTCCCAGTCTCTGCCAGGGGTCCCTGCTCCGCCCTGGTGGGCGCCTGTCTCGTCTGCTCCGCCCTGGTGGGCGCCTGACCTGCCAGAGTCACCCCACGCCTCCGCCGACCTGAGTCACCCCACGCCTCCCCCACACCCCTCCGCCGACCTGCCAGAGTCACCCCACGCCTCCGCCGACCTGCCAGTCCCCCAACCCAGTCACCCCACGCCTCCGCCGACCTGCCAGAGTCACCCCACGCCTCCGCCGACTGCCAGAGTCACCCCACGCCTCCGCCGACCTGCCAGAGTCACCCCACGCCTCCGCCGACCTGCCAGAGTCACCCCACGTCACCCCACCACCCTCCGCCGACCTGCCAGAGTCACCTCCACGCCTCCGCCGACCTCCGCCGTCACCTCACCTGCCAGAGTTACCTCACGCCTCTTCTGTCTCTTCCGCCCCGCCCTGGTGGGCTCCTGTCTCATTGGCCCCACATGGACCTGGCCCTCCGTTCCACCTCCGCTCCACCGCCCTCCTGGATTGTGCCGTGTGTGAAGCGTCTGGAAGCCGCTCTTTGGGGGGGGGGGCTCTGTCACGAATCTGGTTGCCACTCACCACACTACAGCTGCACATCACCCATGGACTACAACTCCCATCATTCACTGCACTACTACACACACATTCCCATCCACCATTACACCAATCACTCATTAACCCTGATTGTTTCACCACACCTGCACCTCATTCACACACACACACACACATATAAGCAGCACACTTCCTTGCACTCACCGCGAAGTCTTGTTTTGCCCCGGCTGACATTCTGAGCATTTTCCCTGTATTCTGTTTCCCTGTGTTTACCTGGACTGCCTTTACACTCTGACCGTTTGCTGCCTGCCTTCTTGACCCTGCCTGCCTTGTGATATCCTCTCTGTCTGCTGCCTGCCCCGACCATTGCATTGCCCCTGTCGATGATTCTGCCTTGCCTTTGTGTCCCCTGCTCTCGTTACTGAACTCTGCCTGTCTGACCTCCTCTTGTCTGTAAATAAAGCTGCTATTGGATCTAACTACACTGCCTCTTCGTCATTCTACAGGAGGAACATTTAATGTAAAAGTCTGTGTGTGATTTTGTCCACCAGGAGGGAACATTTAATGTAAAAGTCTGTGTGTGATTTTGTGCCTCTTTGGGATGGCACAATAATGTGCCGTTCACTTGCAGAACGCAAGTTTCTAGTCGGCACATAAGTCTGAAGTAATACATTTAGGTAAAGGGGTGCAGAGCCAGTGGTGGTTTTGTAGGCAAACATTAATGCCTTTAATTTTATGCGAGCAACTATTGGTAGCCAGTGCAAATTGAAAAACAGAGGTGTGACGTGCGTTCTTTTTGGCTCATTAAAATGTATCTTGCTGCTGCGTCCTGGATTAATTGTAAAGGTTTGATAGAGCTGGCTTGAAGACCTGTCAAGAGAGCATTGCAATAGTCAAGTCTGGACAGAACAAGGGCTTGAACAAGGAGTTGTGAAGCATGTTCCGAAAGAAAGGGCCTGATCTTCTTAATATTATATAATGCAAATCTACAGGACCGGGCAGTTTTAGTAATGTGGTCTGTGAAATTCAGCTTATCATCAATCACAACTCCAAGGTTTCTGGCTGTTTTTGAAAGGCTTCATGAGCCTAATTGGAAGGTGAAATTGTGATGAAACGATGGTGTTACGTTCTATCAAATGTGTTGTTTTATAATGCATTGAGTTCGATTGTGCTGAAAGGATTATGTTATGCCTGACCAATGTAGGTGTTCGTTTACTGGGGTCTGCAACAGGATATAGGAAGTAAAGAGTTACGATAAGTTGATGCTATTCGCTGTGTCGGTGTGATCTTTATCAAACACAACAGATGGGTTTTCTGAAACCACAAGCAGTTCTGTCTTAGCTTGGTTGGGTTGAAAGTGATGGTCCTTCATCCAGAAAGAAATGTCTGACATTTCATGCAGATATCTTGACATACCAGACATGCAGGTTATCTTGCTATCTTTTGGTATTTTCAACGTCAACAAACAGGCTATGGATGTTTGTGGATCTGAGCAAATGTCACCTATGCAAAGAAGGATGAATCCAGAATGAAAATGTTTTAATGGATAACACTATCTATGCTATATTAACTTCTTAATCACCCCAATGTTCCACATGCTCTTTCAAGCTAGAGAAGCTGCTGGAATGGAGTCTAAAGAGTAATATATGTATAACCTAAACAGTCATCAAGGATTGTAAGGTCTTCTAGATGGAACCAAAATTACATTGTGAATCCTTCAACTCATTAAAGGACAATTTTCACATGAGCCAAAGGATTCAAACTACCTGGAGGTGCCACAACCACAAAGAATTTATCTGACTGCAACCCAAGAGATAGTAAAGTGTTTGTCTGAGGATTTCAAGCAAATAAAGAGAGTGTTGCTGGATGTGGGCCAGATTATGAAGGACATGCAAAAATAGAAGTTTCTAATTGTCTCCTAGCTCAGAATGTTCCAACCAAGCTTCCCCTGGCATCGCCTTTTTCAAATCCAGTTCATTTGGCAAGAGGATGTGAATAACAGAGCTTCTCTCATGGATAGTTGTATAATACATCTACGATGCTCACATACACCCATTTCTAATGGATGAAGCCTTAGCCTGGAAGAGAGGTCGTCAGGTGGTCCCCAAACAGTTGGCGGGTCAGCAGTGACTGGCCAGGTCACTGCCCCTCTCCTCCAGGCTTCCAGCTTGTCCACTCTCTCTTGTGCCAGAGCCAACAGGAGGCTCTATCTGATGCTTCTCCCAGCCTATGAACGGCTGCTTTCCTCAAGTGGCCTCTTAGTTCAACCGTTGTCAATAAATTCCACACAGATTGTGCTGGGAATCCTCGACATCCGACTTCCACCGTCATCAGCCATGTTGTCCACCCCTTGTCCCGGCAGTCTTGGACAAGTTGCTGGTATTTGCCTTTTTTCCTCTCTGCAGCTTCCTCACTGCCCTCCTCCCACGGTACCATCAACTCCACCAGGATGACCTTCTCTCCCTCTGAAGACTACACAATAATGTCGTGCCTTAGATTTGTAGACAATACCGCCTGTGGTAAGTGGAGTTTCCTCCTGAGATCAACCTCCATTACCCATGCCTCGGCTGACTGCAAGAGGTCCTGCCTGTCTTGGCTGTGGACGACAGGTCTTTGGCCCTCCTTCACAAAGGCGATGGTGCTCGGCAGTGGTCTTGCTATGAACTCTCTCTTTTCTAGCACTTTAGATACAGTTGCTCCTTTACGCTTAAGGAAGATTAAGGAAAAGAGTCCAACACCGTGGTATAATGAGCACACTGGCACTCTAAAAAGAGCAGCTGGAGGAAAACAAAACTAGAGGTATTTCATATAGCTTGGCGGGAAAATACGCTTTCCTACAGAAAAGCTTTAAAAACTGCTAGATCTGAATACTTTTCATCTCTTTTAGAACAAAACAAACATAACCCCAGGTATTTATTTATTTATTTATTTAGTCATTTAGCAGACGCTTTTATCCAAAGCGACTTACAAATGAGGACATTATAGAAGCAATCAAAACCAACAAAAGAGCAACAACATGCAAGTGCCATTACAAGTCCTGGTTTGCCTAACGCAGTACACGTAGGAAAGATTTTCTTTTTTTTTTGAAAACTAGTATGTAAAATATAGAAACATGAACTTAGTGTTAGTTTTACAAGAAAAGCTAGCAGTTAGAGAATAAATATGCAATTGATAGAGGGTCAAATGTTTGTTTTTCTTTTAAATAAAAAGAAGACAGATTAGATAAAATAAATTTAATAGATAATAAATAAATTAGAATTAGATAATTTATTCAATACAGTGGCACAATTAACAAAAAATAAAGCATCAACAGGTCTTGACATTTCCCAACAGCACAGCAGTAATGACTTTATGAACTATTTTACTTCCAAAATTGATACTATTAGAGATCAAATTGTTACCATACAGCCGTCAGCTATATTATCACATCAAATAGTGTACTATATGTGGCCGGGATAATGTACTTGCTCAGGAGTAAATCAAATATCATCGGACATCTATAACAAAAGGGGTTCTTTATTTGTGACCACAAAATGCAAAGACTGCATTAATGACAGAGATTTCCACTTGTAGGCAAGATCAAGAAATGAAATATATACTGAGGAAAACAAAAGAAACCCAATTTTCCGACAGGGAGTTTGCTGGGTTTTTCCCCTCTTTTATACAGTAGAGAGTTCAAAGTTAACGATATATACAATATCAAATCAAAATAAATGATACAGGCCACTCAAATATGGTCCCCTTTCCAGTCACTCTCTCTCTTACAGGAATTTAGTCAGGATCACTTTTGTGACAGTCTCCCTTGACAATTCAAATGACAGTAAATAAATGTAAATGAAAAACACAAGTACAAGTTTTCTTGTTAATACCCTGATAAGCAAACGGTAGTGGCTTATGATACTTTTCTGAATAGATAACAAAAACACAAGAACAATTTGTGATATACATAAGCATAAGCCAGACACAATTTTATGTCCCAAGTAAATCAATGTTACATTTTCACATTCTTCTTAACATTACTGTCAATGTTTTAATGTCTTAACACAGATTATTGGAGTACCCAGATTAACACTAGGCTCACACAGAAAAAGTACACAGCTCATTAACATTTCCCTGAGTGAAAATAAATATTTGGATTAAATACAGAAATAAATGTCACTCACTGTTGAGCGTTGAACCGCACTAAGAGATCCACGGAGTCATCGCTCACGTGTGTCTACACGTGTACTCGTTCTCCCCTCTGATATTATGTCGTTAAAATAGAAAGAGGTACATTAAACTTTCTTCTCAATATCGTAACGATAATATACGATAATCAACCAGTAAATTAACAGAATAAATAAACACTCACGCTCAATCTCCGTCACTGTGAACTACACGGTCTCACCATATGAACATTCCTCGCACACGGAGAAACGCGAAATACAACCAATCACCAGCCAATCCAACAGCTGAACAGCGACGCTCTGAAACTGCAATGGGGAATTCCCTTTTTTCCTATGAGTATCGTAACGTTTCTCAACTCGCGCGTGCTCAACGCGGATCAGCAAGGCTACACTCTGAGGGAAACACCGCTTGCTTCTTCTCTCACTACAACACTGCACACAGCACACATGGACATCCCAAGTGGCAGGGAGGTGATATTACACACACTTTTTCCCTGGTCACACTCTCCCCTGCCATAAGTCAACGTCCTCGTGGACTTCCCTTTTAACTGTCCACAGCACTTTTTAGTTTTTCAGACGTATACATTACCATGCCGGCCAAAACTTGAGACAAAACTTCTGGGGTGAAGGAAACTGCATTGCAAACTGACTTGGGCAGGCTATACAGGTTACTGTGTTTACCCGCTGTCTGCCTTTGAGACCGATGCGGCACCGGGACTGGTATTCTTGGCTCAACTGGGGCAGCCAACTTACTCCTCGAGGCAGGGACTGGATGCTCCCTAACAGCATCGGGAACCAAGTCCATAGGTATCACTTCCACGCCATCCCCTTCTTCGTCTACACTCCTCTCCACCGCCATTATGGTTTCATCAGCACTCTCTTGTTCTTCAACCTCAGGTAATTCCAAAACATCTACCGGTGTACTGGAGCATTCTACCCATTCATCTCCTGAAGGTATGGATTGCCCCTCCACCGTACGCCATGTCTCTTCCACCACTACACACTCGACATCTGGAGACACTGATATTTTTTCATCCGATGGACTGACAACTTCTTTTGTAAAGCGTACTTTGCTACGCGGTGCTGGCACCGGGGTTGCTTGTGGACAAGGTAGAAGATGCGATCGATGGACTCTTCTTTGCACACCACCTCCGTCTGGCTCCACCACATATGTAGTTCCTAGAACATCCTTCACTACGTAGACCTGTGGCGCCCATGCATCCTGAATCTTATTCCTCCCTGCTGGACGGTCCCTCAAGTACACTTGCTGTCCAATAGCAATCTCTGGGCAATAAACCTCACTCTCGTGCTTGGCAGTCAGTTCCGCGGCTTTTTTCCCTGCATATTCTCTCGCTCTAGCATGAGCATCCTGGAGACGCTCCTTGTGAACAGACAACCAGTTGGTTTCTATTCCCTCCTCAGACTCCCGTCCCAACAACGCATCAACCGGAAGGTGCGGTTGTGTACCAAACAACATGTAATATGGGGAGTATCCCGTGGAGGAGTGAGGTGTCACGTTATAAGCATACACCAATTCCGGTAAGTGTTCAGGCCATCTCTTCTTCTTGTCAGGGGGTAGCGAGCGCAGCAGGTCATGTAGAGTGCGGTTAAACCGCTCACAGTGGGGATTCCCTTGTGGATGATATGGGGTTGTCCTTGACTTCCGCACCCCATACAACCTGCAAAGTTCCGCAATGACTGCGCTCTCAAAGTTTCTCCCCTGGTCGGAGTGCAGTCTCTGTGGCACTCCATACTTGAGAAACCACTCTTTCAGGAGTACCTTAGCGGTGGTATCCGCCTTCTGATCACGTGTGGGGAATGCCTGACAAAACTTAGTGAAGACGTCCGTCACCACCAGGACGTTTTCTCGGCCGTCAGAGGCAGGCTCCAGAGTGGTAAAATCAACAGCTACCACTTCCAGTGGTTGGGAAGCCAAAAAAGGGGTCCAGGACGCCCAAATTTTTGGCTGCGGCAACTTAGCAAGCACACAGCGATGACAATTCTTCACCCAGGTGTCTACAGCCTCATACATCCCTGCCCAATAGCACCTTGGCTTGAGCAAGCTCAGGGTTCTCTCAATGCCCTGGTGTCCCATTTGATCATGGACACTCAGCAGCACCGGCTCAACTAAGCAAGTGGGAAGTAACAGCTGTTGACACTCGCCTAGGAATACATCATCCACCACACGATAAAATAATCCTTCCTCTTCCTTAATCTTACCCCACTGTTTAAGCAATGACCGCACTTGCCGGGGCAGTCCCCTTCTCTCACGGGCTGAGGGCTTCCTTCTGATATGCCAAAACTGCTTCAGTAGTTTCAGGAAAGGATCTGCATCTTGAAGACGACAGAGCTCCTCCTTAGTGTATCCAGGTAAGGTCGGAGTGTTTCCAAGGGCAGAGTCTGGGCTAACTTTTCCCCCTGCAAGCTCCCCTAGCGCTGGTCCCAACACGGTGAGATCTGGGTCTATGGCTGTTCCCCCATGTAGCTCACTACAAATGGCCACACAGCCATCATACTCGGTATCTTCAACCACTACCTCCACCTCTTCCAGCCCCGGCCTTCGGGAGAGAGCGTCAGCAGCTGTATTACAACGACCTGGTCGGTAGCAGATCTCGAAATTAAATACAGCTAGTTGTGCCGCCCACCGCTGCTCCACTGCTCCCAGCTTCGCAGTGTTAAGGTGACAGAGCGGATTGTTGTCGGTGAGAACAGTGAACCGAGACCCCAGCAGATAACCCCTGTACTTCTCTACTACAGCCCACTTTAAGGCCAGGAGTTCCAGTTTCATGCTGCTGTAGTTGCGGTCGTTACGTTCAGCGCCTCTCAGCCTCCTACTTGCATAGGCAATTACTTTCTTCCTTCCATCCTGAAGCTGGTAAAGGACCGCACCGAGGCCCAAATTACTGGCATCTGTCTCTAACACGAATGGAAGTGAGAAGTCTGCATATCCCAGCACTGGAGCGCAGGTCAGCTCCTTTTTAAGATGCTCAAATGCCTGCTGGCATTCAGATGTCCAAGAGTCTTGAAACAACTTGTCACATTGGGACCCACTGCCCTTTTTGGTGCACAAATTCACAACATCGTGCAAAGGTCCTGCCACCCTGGAGAAGCCCGCGATAAATCGGCGGTAATAACTGCAAAACCCCAAAAAGGATCGCAGTTGCTTCACTGTGCTCGGCACTGGCCACTGCACTACTGCACTAAGCTTGTCGGGGTCAGGGCCTACCCCTTGGGCCGAAATTTGGTGTCCCAGAAACCTCACCTCCGGTTGGAGAAAGTGGCATTTTTCCACTTTGATCTTCAATCCTGCTTCTCTTAGGCGGCAGAGCACTGTTTCAAGTCTAGACAGGTGAGCCTCGAACGAACTCGAATAGACCAAAAGATCATCCAAGTAAACAAGCACCATCTGGAACACTAAATCACCCATTACGGCCTGCATGAGTCTCTGAAACGTTGCCGGTGCGTTACAGAGACCGAACGGCATCCGCACATATTCATACAGTCCGAATGGCGTGACAAAGGCAGTTTTATACTGATCTTTCTCATGCATTGCTACTTGGTGATAGCCACTCGCCAGATCTATGGTTGAAAACACTTGGGCATTACACAGTGCGTCTAGACTCTCATCTATTCTCGGCAGGGGAAATGCATCCCGCTGGGTCTTCGAGTTCAGTTTCCGGTAATCTACGCACAGCCGCAGACTCCCGTCAGTTTTCCTTACTAGGACCACCGGAGATGCATATGGGCTTGAGTTCTCCTTAATAATCCCCTTCTTCAACAATCCGTTAATATGCTCCCTTACCTCCTCAAACTGGTTGGGAGGTATACGTCTGTATGCTTGAGCAACAGGCACATCATCGGTCACAGGAACCTCGTGTTTCACCCGATCAGTGTACCCAAGATCCTCATCACGCACTGCGAACACGTCCGCATACTCCCTCAACAATGCTCGCAATTCTGCCTGCTGAACCGGAGTCCCACCTATTTGTACCCTGTCCAAGGGACACTGCCAGTCACCTTTGGTCTCCGTCATCGACCTCACATTGACAGTGACTTCCTCATGATCTCTGGAAATCCGTCGGAATGCTACGTCACAGGCCTCACTTTCCACTTGATGACCTCGGGACAGAACCCCAAGCCTGGTTTTGGGGGAAGCCACACATCTTCCAGTGCCAGATTCAGAACCCGTACAGGGAACACCCGTCTATCAGCCGACACCACCGTGGGCACAAGAACCAAACCCCCTGGCAATGCCACTGCCCCAGGTTCAAGCATGATCACACCCTTAGTCATGGGTAACTTCTTACTTGCTCGTGCTTGAACCGTGGCCACTGAGGCTGCAGGCACACGTGTTCTATATCTCCCTGCTATTCGAACTGTCGAGTTTGCTCCGGTCAGGGCCTCCCCATTCACCATACTAAAAGCATCCCGCCAATCTGAGTCTAGTGATCCCGCTAGTGCACTATCAAACTCGGCCAAGATCAGCTGTTTGCAGCGCTGAGCAATATTCATGCCGAGAATGCCTGGAGGTGAATTATCAGGTTCTTCATCCTTCTGGTCCCGGACTATCAAGAATCCGCAGCCAGGTATCGTTACTCCCATCACCTGAATATCCAACTTAACATATCACAAATATGGGAGGGGCAATTTATTAGCAGCTGTAATCCGCAACCACTTCGAGGTGCTGTGCATATCCCTATCCTCCCCATGTAAGTGTTCTCTAAAAAAGCTTTCTGCCAATGTGCTCACATTGCTGCCCGTGTCTAAAAGACACTTGACACTTTTTCCCCCTATGCTGATTTCAACCTCAGGGCATTGGCCCACTGCCCGTTCCAAGAACCACTCCTTAGTCAGTGGGCTGCTGCTTGAGCCATGGACCCCCCCTCTCATTGCTCGGCTCTGCGCAATGGAGGGACCCTGTTTCCCGGTACCATCGTTTCTGCTGCGGCCGACCCCTGGCCTTCTTGATTGTGCTGTGTTGTGCACTGGCGGGCTATATGTCCCACACCCTCACACCTCAAGCAGATAGGCTGACCATCCCGAGTGTATCTGGGCCTAACCTGAGCCCTTTGGGGCCTTTCAGAGCCTACACTTGTTCTTTGGGTTGTTAGGTTACGGACCGCACTAGTTAACTCGCTAATCGCTTTTCCCTGTTGTGCAACGGCTTTCACAAAATCTTGCAAAACAGCATTCAAATCACCTGAAGGGGATGATGCACCCTCCCTTGTGGATCTTACGCCCTCCTCACCGCCCAAACCCAGCAGGTAACGACTTTTAGCGACACTCGTCCCACGTGGGCGCTCTTCCGTGCACCACAAGAGAGCTTCTTCCCTCACTTCGAACAGCGTCACACGAGGCCGGTCCCTCACTAGCTTACGCAGTTCTCGCCGGAGTATGGAGTCCCTGATCCCTTCCACAAACTGATCCCTTAATGCTAGCTGTGCATCAGGCACCGCATTTGCCGCCTGCCTGAGAGCTGCATTTAACATTGTCGCCAAGGTATGCGAATACTCCCTAAGATCCTCCCCCTCTAACTGTCTTCGGGCATAGAATGCATGTAACAGCTGAGGTGTAGTCCGCTTCTCCCGGAATGCATTCCTCAAGTACGCAAACAGCTCCCGAGACCGTGCATCCTCCTCCCCCACACACAATTTAACCTCATCCAGAGCCGATCCCCTCAAGTGTGACAAAATAAAATCTACTTGATCCTCTTCACTTAGTCCTCTTACCCGTATAACTCGTTCGAGTTCCTCAATAAACTCATCTACGGTCTGGCAATCTTTACTAGCGTCACCACAATAAGGAACAATTTGCTTTTCTCTGGGAATATAGACATAAGACCTGGTATTAACAGTGCTCAGCCCAGCGAGTGTCGACATCACCTGATCGTGTCTCCTCCCCAGCTCCTGTATTTGTGACCGCAGTTGTAAGAATGCATTATCTCCCTCACCATCGTCAGCCCTACATGTGGCGCCAGCCCCTGGGCGATCCTCCTCCCAGGTGGCTCCCTCCTTAGAACCACCCGCCTCCATAATCCTATGCCTCAGTTATAAAGGGTCTCAGTCTCTGTAAAGTTCACACACAAACAAAGTCTGATGCGGCTCCCTTGTTCCAACAGGTCCTGGCACACTGGCTCCTGGTTGTCCTGCAGTCCTTCCTTGTGCCGCACACAGCTCTCTCTGCAGCCTCCGGAACGTGACCCTCCTTCGCCACTACCGTTGCTTATACTTCCACTTAACTAACAGGGTATTATTTTTTTACTTTGTTTAAAATAAAACAAATTGCACTCACCACAAATGGAAACCTACTGAGACAATTAACCCCACTCCTGGTACCAAAAAGATGTGGCCGGGATAATGTACTTGCTCAGGAGTAAATCAAATATCATCGGACATCTATAACAAAAGGGGTTCTTTATTTGTGACCACAAAATGCAAAGACTGTGGCATTAATGACAGAGATTTCCACTTGTAGGCAAGATCAAGAAATGAAATATATACTGAGGAAAACAAAAGAAACCCAATTTTCCGACAGGGAGTTTGCTGGGTTTTTCCCCTCTTTTATACAGTAGAGAGTTCAAAGTTAACGATATATACAATATCAAATCAAAATAAATGATACAGGCCACTCAAATATGGTCCCCTTTCCAGTCACTCTCTCTCTTACAGGAATTTAGTCAGGATCACTTTTGTGACAGTCTCCCTTGACAATTCAAATGACAGTAAATAAATGTAAATGAAAAACACAAGTACAAGTTTTCTTGTTAATACCCTGATAAGCAAACGGTAGTGGCTTATGATACTTTTCTGAATAGATAACAAAAACACAAGAACAATTTGTGATATACATAAGCATAAGCCAGACACAATTTTACGTCCCAAGTAAATCAATGTTACATTTTCACATTCTTCTTAACATTACTGTCAATGTTTTAATGTCTTAACACAGATTATTGGAGTACCCAGATTAACACTAGGCTCACACAGAAAAAGTACACAGCTCATTAACATTTCCCTGAGTGAAAATAAATATTTGGATTAAATACAGAAATAAATGTCACTCACTGTTGAGCGTTGAACCGCACTAAGAGATCCACGGAGTCATCGCTCACGTGTGTCTACACGTGTACTCGTTCTCCCCTCTGATATTATGTCGTTAAAATAGAAAGAGGTACATTAAACTTTCTTCTCAATATCGTAACGATAATATACGATAATCAACCAGTAAATTAACAGAATAAATAAACACTCACGCTCAATCTCCGTCACTGTGAACTACAGGTCTCACCATATGAACATTCCTCGCACACAGAGAAACGCGAAATACAACCAATCACCAGCCAATCCAACAGCTGAACAGCGACGCTCTGAAACTGAAATGGGGAATTCCCTTTTTTCCTATGAGTGTCAATAATGTAAAATAACAAGATTAAACACTCAATTTTCAGTTGAAGGCACTTCATTATTGAATTCAGTGATGGCATTGTCCAGCTCAGTTCAGTTTTAATAGTATCTGTGCAATCAAGTCGACGATGTCACTGGAAATGAAGTGTCCCCAACTAAGCAAGCCAGAGGCGACAGCAGCAAGGAACCAAAACTCCATCAGTGACAGAATGGAGAAAAAACCTTGGGAGAAACCAGGCTCAGTCGGGGGGCCAGTTCCCCTCTGGTCAGAAGAACCAGCAGTTTGTTCCAACTGCAGTAAAGTCAGATTGTAAGGGCTCAACTGGTTCCAGTGGTCTTTTCCCGATAGCTGTCTAGGTGACGGGGTCCTCACTGGGGATCTTTCTCTGGGGCTCTTCTAGGTGTCCTGGACTCCGCTGACGTTCAGGGCTGTAGGGGCTGTCTCTAGGTGCTGATCCACCATCTGATCTGGATACGGACTGGATCTGGTGACTGCAGTGACCATCTGGGCTTGATATGGATCGGATTGGGTGGCTACGGTGACCCCGGAATAAGAAAGAAACAGACTAATATTAATTTTTAATTAATTTTAATTATTAAGCTCAGATGTGCTTTATTTGTCACATACACAATTATACAGAGTATGACCAGCAGTGAAATGTGTTCTCTGCATTTAACCCATCCAAGTGCACACACACACCGCACCGGGGAGCAGTTAGGGGTTCGGTGCCTTGCTCAAGGGTCTCACCTCAGTCATGGACAATTCCTGCCGGAGCCGAGATTCGAACCCACAACCTCGGGTTACAAGTCTGACTCTCTATTCATTAGAGCCATGACTGCCCCATAGTATTAGCGTAGATGTCAATCTTCTTATGATGTAACAAGTACATTATGTTTTATGGGAAGTGTTCCCTGTTCCGGTTGACCTAAATAATGCAGCCTGAATATTAGAAGTGTAGACTTTCATTGTTCCAATCACAATGATACGTAGGGCATGCAAAGCTATCTGTAAAGTGCTAATAAAATATTTTCCATAAAAAGGAGAATTTGAGTAGCTGCAGCTATATTTATTAAATATTAATGGCTGCCACATTACAGTAAATGCCATGACACACAAAATCCCCATCAAAACATTAGCAGTAAAGTCATACAGCCAACGTTTAGCTTGTAGTTTTGTGACTGCCTGAGAGGAAATAACTATCTATTTTGAAAGGTCACAGTAGCCTATATTTGTCATTCAAAAGGGGCCAAAAAGCCCCTGATGGGGTCCACCTAGCACAGCCAGTGCAAAACCCACCAGACAAAATGAGCTGACAGACACTCAACGTCCAACATTGGCCAACGACCACTGTTTTTTAGAGTAGTTTAGAGTAAAAGAACTGTTGAATTTAAATGTTGTTAGTTAATATTTTAAATTGTTTGTATTCACATTCTTTTATTTAAAATATTAAGAAAGAACAACTACAAGACTTTAAGTTCATTAATAAATATTTCCTTTAATGAGACATCATTATAGGCTATGTTTTGTACGATTATTGTAACAGTTTAAGAATCATTAAACCAAGCAAACAGTGACAGGAAATGCTCCTCTCCACTTCTGCTCTCTCTCTCTCTTGCATCTTTTTCCTCTTCCAACTTCAGGAAGTCCAAGAGGTCACTTGATCTTTTCCTTTTGCATCCAGCCTGGGGGACGGGCAGAGTGGTATCTACAAACAAATTAATCTGATTAGTTCTTGCTGAGCAGTTGAGGATATTAAAACAGGTGGTGTAATAGAGCAATGATTTGCAATAGCCTCATTCATTAGGATGAACCAAGGCCATGTTGCAGCAGAAGCCTCTCCTGACTCTGATCCTACTGCTAGCCATAAGCCAAAAGATAAACTTTACAAGAAATTATATAATTATTTAGAAGAAAATTTATATTTCTGGAGATTATAAAACTAACATGCCACTGAAATACAAAGAAATTTCAAAAGCATCAACTGGATGAGGAGTCTTCACACTTTATCACACTGAACAGCTGGTCGTCCCCACAGTTAAACATCCACAGCTGCACTCAAATCTCAGCCTTCACAATTTACATAGTGCTGCCATGTTTCTTGCCCTCATGCGGCGGAGATGTGAATTGCATCATATGTGAAGGCAAAAGATTAGATTTGTGCCAAATTTGTGAAAATAGACTGAAACCTTTCAAGAAACAAACACAATTATAAACTGATAAATAATACAAGCACTCTAAAAATTCTATAAACCCAAAGGTGATCTTGTAATTTTCTACATTACAAGATAGAAGTTGGCAAAACAATCAAGTGTCAAAGAGCGAAACGAAAGACCTCTGTTATGCAGAACTACTGAAGTAGAACAAATATATTAAACGAAGGTGCTGTTTTGCTTTCAAGGATTTCATGCAAATATTCAGTTATAGATATCTCATTTGATGTTTTGACCCTGACAAAAACCTTAATCTGAAGCATAATTGTACAGTACTCTCCATTTAAAAGAAAAACACATAACATAGGCCTACAGTTATTTTGCAACTCTGCAACGAAAGGTCTGCATGTTCTTTCTTAATGGTTATATTTTGCTGAGGCTTTAAACGTCTCATGACAAACATTCCTGATCATGGCACTAATTACTGTAGTGAATTAAATACACGTGTTAAAATCATAGAGCTTTACAAACCTTCTGAATGCCTATATAAGAACAAATTTGTGTCAGGTGTTCTAACAAATAATGCTACCTTTCAGATTATGCTAACAACACTGTGTGTTTTATACTGTAAGTGTTTAGGGTTGGCTGTACACGTTAATGAAGTCTCACACCTTATTAATATCATGCTGGAAGCAAAATCTGATAGGTGGCATTTTGTTTTGGGACAAATGTTTTCAAGTGCAATTGCCTGTTGTTTTTATTAAAGTGTTTAATAGTTGAATTCTTTCGTTGAATTATGACATTTTTAAGAGCATTATTTTGTGGATTCATAGCTCTCGTTTTGATAGTTCTCTTATCTCTAGAAACTAATCATATTGTGAATTTGTGATACAATGAAATGGACAGAATGCCCTATTTTATGGAGTGATGGGTTGTGCAAGTTCCCAAATGGGAGGGGTTATGTCTCAACGTCAGGAGCGCGCGGGCGGACGGACGATATTGCGTGTTTGCGTCAAATCACGCTGCATTGTGGGTGAGAGACATTAGTGGAGCCGCGCCATTTTGGTGTGTTCCGAACTGAAATCAAAAAGCTGCGTTTGGTGGCTGTTTAAATCCTTTCCCCCTCTTGGTTTAGGAGACAATAACGAGTTATTATTAAAATGGGACGAAAGAAGAAGAAGCAATTGAAGCCCTGGTGCTGGTATCCTTTTCATGGCCCGATGCGGCCTGTTAAGCGCTGTTTTAGCAGCGTGATCATGAATTTGAGATCATGTTTCACACTGCAGTCAGAAAAACGGAAGCCTGTATGTTTCATATTGGTGCATTTTCTTCATTTAATGCAATGTGGTGTACGTTATCTTGTTTATTGGGTTTAAGGGCGTATTTTTTTACTTAATAGACACTATAGTCGCACTAAACAGCGTATTGGGCATTATAGGCGCTTTTTGGGGTTGTAAATGTAATAATCTTCTATAACCGCAGTCAGATGCTTATTTTATCATTATCAGCACATTTACATGTTCTTTACACACTGCAGTTTGAGCTCATGCTCTGCACATATTTTTTCCATTCATAACATTCTCTCCTCTCCCTCAGTGTGATCCTTAATCTGACTTTCAGGTACTGCAACAGAGATTTCGACGATGAAAAGATTCTTATTCAGCACCAAAAAGCCAAACATTTCAAATGTCATATATGTCACAAGAAGTTGTACACAGGACCTGGATTAGCCATACACTGCATGCAGGTATGGACAGTGGTGATGTGTTTACTGATACATTTGCTTTGATGTTTGGTAAAGGTTGTTGAGTTATTAAATCTGTATTTTAAAGGTGCACAAAGATACAATAGACGGTGTCCCTAATGCTATACCGGGAAGAACAGACGTAGAACTGGAAATCTACGGCATGGAGGGTATTCCAGAAAAAGATATTCAAGATCGGAGAAAAGTACTTGAACAAAAGTCACAAGGTATGGTGTTATAGTGCTTAGGCAAACTAATTTGTGTATAAAATATCTATAGAGTAATTTGTGACAAATATAAATTTCTGTTATCCGAGCAGAGAGTCAGAAGAAGAAGCAGAACCAGGATGATTCTGATGAGGACGATGATGATGATGAAGATGCTGGGCCTTCATTTCAGCAGCCTCCTGCTCCACCTCAGGCTGTCTACATGCCCCCAATGACACAGGCTGGCATGCATCCTGGTCTTCATGCCCAAGGCATGCCACCTACTGGTTATGCAGGTATGTATGCCAATAGTTTAAATAGCCTAAGTAGTTTAAATTAGGGGTCGACCGATATGTGTTTTTCAGGGCCGATACCGATTATTACAGATCAAGTAGACCGATAACCGATATTTTGAACCGATATACGTGTCTGGTGTGAAAATGAATGCCAAAATTAATAATAACAAGAGCTCTGACAAAATCTTGAAATGCTTTTAAACATGTCTTTAATTCTGAAAACTGTTAATAACAACAACATTAAATAAGTAGTAATATTAATAATAACATAAGTGCAGGGATCACCCAGAAGCATTCTGTAAACATTTTGTAAAACTTAAAGTAAACAACAAGCAACAAATGAACAAATAATGGAAAATAAATGTAATAGCTCCCTGAAGTTTTATAAGCTAATAAAATGGGCAACAATTAGTAGTCCCAATCCAATCTTTTAATCAAATGAGTTAAACTTTATTTTTGGCAAACAAATGAGTTTACTATTAAAATTAAAACATGGAAGAAATAGCGTATTGTGTGATTATTCTCAACAAAAGTTGTAATAATTGTTGTAGTTGTATTACGTATATTCTACTGCACCACAGTAATATATTCGGCTAAACCGAACTTATATTTTGACAGGTTGCCATGAGGACCTTTTAAGTTTCTGTAGCCTATGTATATATGATATGACGATCGTTTTACTCAAATGAAACGGTCAAATGCTCATGAAGTGACTCTCCGAGCAGTTCTGGGATGTTGTTCATGTATTTTATGTCCTCATTTAGTGAGACGGCAGATGCTGAAAACACTGCAAGCATCACACGCTCTTCAGTATGTATGTGTGCAGTAAATGAAACCGCACGTCTGTGTCATTCATTAACAGAGATGCAGAACATGCAGGATTCATATTTAAATAGTGTTTTTGCGGCTTAATATTTATAGATACTAGTCCATAGCGCGAGTCGATTTAAGTGTACTGACCTACTTTTGATTAATTCATCCAAACTTCAACAAATTCCATGACATTCCGCGTTATACGGTAAATTCCATTATATGACTGCATTCCGCGATTCCGCCCGCATTTTCCGCATCGCGGACATCATAGGTTATATTGAGGTGTTTTGCAACTTCAGTGTAGTGGATTGTGATTTATTGCAACTTCAGCAATGTCTGCTGCTGCCTTACCTTTCAGAGACAACTGATGCGTGATCACTGACGCAGCTCCAGTTAGCAAGTGCTTTCGGTGTGAGACTGCCTTCAGTTTTCCGCGTTGATTGGTCGGACTCGTGACTCCCTACATATCAGATGAGCGGTGGGCGGAGATTGCTCTAGGCCACAGAGTGTTGAGCTCAGACAGGCTGTATCGGAGCCAAATAGTGCATTTAAAAATTAAATAATTTCACCTGTATTATTTATTCACCAATAAATAATGTCACCTGTAAATAGTATGTTTGTTTGCATAATAAAAAAATTAAATAAAAAAATTATCGGCAAATCTGTTTTGAAAATGGCCGATATCGATAATCGTAAAAATGCTTAATATCGGCGCCGATAATCGGTCGACCCCTAGTTTAAATACCTCTCAAGCTAAAGTGTGCCCCATTAATACTTCCTATTTCTTCATAAAGGCATGCCACCGATGTTGACTGGTGTTCCACAAATGATTCCTGGGATGCCGCTAGGCATGCCACCTGGGTAGGTCTTAATTTTCGGTTATAGATGTTATAAGCTGATATATTATGGTCCAGTGATTTATCTTTGGTCCTGTTTTGCATAGCATGATGCAAATGAGAGGGATGATGCCCCCAGGTTCAGCAATGCCTCTGATGATGCATGGCATGCCACCAGGTCAGTGTTGTTAACAATTATTGGTGATAAATTACTTAAAGCCCAGTTCATATTATTAATAAACGGTCATTGTTTTAGTGTTACCTAAAATTTTCATTGTAGAGTGTGTTCACACTTGTCATGTTTGGTTCAATTAAAACAAACACTGGTGTGATTGCTCTGTTAGTGCGGTTCATTTGAGTAAGTGTGAATGCTGCCATCCGAACCCTGGTGCGCACCAAACAAGCGGACCTATTTTATTCTATTCTGTTTATGGTTGGGCCGATAGACGATGCCATCGTCCATCACCGATGGCTGACAGATATCACGATGTTGAGCCGGCATCGTGATCACCCCCCTCCCCCCCAATTTTTGTCCTGAAAAATGTATTACTACTCTCTCTCGCAATTATATCATTGGGTAATTATACTGTATATAAATTGCAGGCATCAGGGAACCACTACTAATATGCAGGGCACTAAAACCGCTTTCGAATGCGCGCTCTCATTTTACTTTCAAGATTCGCGATCACACGAACCCTATACTACGGAGCAGCAGTACCATACATTTGACAAGATTAGATGCTTGTCACAGGGATTAAAGTTCTCCGTCGCTACGACGGATTTCCGTTAATTGCAGTAAGTCTTCGATGGATTTCCGTCAATTGCAGGGTTGCTAACAAAGATGCTACAGCTCGTTCTTTTTAAATCGAATTAAGTCAATGTAATTTTAAGGTAAAATAAAAATAATAATCTTGTACAGAACTGACGTTTGAACGTTTTATTCTTTACAAAAAGAAGCATTTCAGCTTTGTCACAAGTTGGTCTGTTTCTTTTCTCATCCAACACGTGAGAAGCTGCGCTGCACAACTGTTCACGGTCTATTCTTGTGCAGGGCGTGGACAGATACGCTCGCGCAACTTCTAGTGATGGGAAGTTCGGATTATTTTACTGACTCGGACCTTTGAGTCTCGTTCAAGATGAACGAACGACTCGAAAAACCCGAAGACTCAAAAAGTGAACTAATCAATTATCTTTCCGGCTCATACTGCATTAGTCACGCGATGAACGAACGACTCGAAAAACCCGAAGACTCGAAACAGGTGAACTAATTCCAGTACAGAACCTTTAGGATGGTGCGCATGCGCGACTGAACGAATCACTCCCCGAAACGACTCGTTCTTCTCGAGTCTCATTAAAGATTCGTTCAAAATTAATGAATCGTTCAAGACCGACCCATCACTAGCAACTTCAGCTAGAGCAGCAAAGGAAAGCGGCTCTTATTTGTGTGCCAGTAATGTTACACCAATGGCTGTTGTGTTATTGTGACTGTTGTGTTAATTTTATATTGTGAAATTAATATTTATTACATCAATATAATGCATAATAATCGTGAAACCATGATTATTCCTCAGACTATAATCGTACCAACAAAATCTATAATCGTTGCATCCCTAGTTGTCAGTGGTGCTCAGTATCTGCAAATCATTTGCCATAGTCCTATCAGTCATCTCTCCTCTCCTCTGTGTATGTGGTAAGTGAACTTTCATGTACTGTAATAGGCTGCTTGCAAGCGTATTGAAGTGTGCGAGACGTGAATTTAAATTGTATTTATTTACAGAGGTATATTATGTCACACTTCACGCTTCTCTATTAAGTTTTGTGTGTGTGTGTGAAGACGCTGCAGGCAGCGGCGAAGCGCAAATCCGTGAATGAATGTTCCAAAGTGAAGTAAGCTTCAACTTATTTTCCCTGCTCAGGGAATAGGGAGCAATAGACACTGTAGGGACCATGTAATAATTTGAGGAGGCTTGAGATCTGTTCAAGATTGCATCTACAACAGACCATGTCAATTGGAACACAGTTCATGCACGGAGCTCACTTCTAATGAGCTGGTGTGTTAACAAAGAGAGACATGCAAAATATGCAGAGAAGAGGTACGTGAGGACTGTAATTGAGAACCACTGATTTAGTGGCTATGTAGAACGCGTTATTTGTTTTCAGTGCCTTTCTGCATACGGATTCACGCTTCGGAAACACCCCTAACCCCGCCCCTGATGTCATCGTCCATCACGATGTTTCACTGTAGACATCATCTGATGCCAATTTGGTAGAAATCGCCCAACCCTAATTCTGTTCTATTCTATTAATTTTGGTCTAAAAAAAAAATAACTTGCTATGTGCACTAGGGCTGCAACAAACGATTATTTTGATAATCATAGATTATTTTGCTGATTAATCAGTAGACATTGACTGATTATTCAGCTTTTGCAATTAGTTACAATGTTGAGTTATGCATATTCCAACAAATATATAACGGTAATCAATTCAACTTTTGAAAGTCATATTATGTAATTAAATTACCCTTAAATGATCTGAGATTACCAAACACATGAGAAGAGATGATGCCAAGCCCTCGGAGGACCTCAGAGGAAGCCAATCATCAGCGATTTTACTGAATTAACCAAATTTTGCCATAAGTTAATTATATTGAGTTTCTACAATATAAATCTATTTTAGAAAATGAATTTCCTGTGAAGTTGCTTTGCAACGATTGTATCGTAAAATTGTCAAGTTTCAGGTTCATTCGGCTGGGTTTGAAGCGCTGTCTTCTCTTGAATTGCATCCAGGAGAGCTGAATTAATCTTGCGCTTCAGCGCCACACTGGTCAAACCGCAGTACTGCAGGCTCTTGCATTAAGTCATATGAGATCAAACGAATACTCGACGACAAAAATATTTGTTGACCATTTTTTTTATTGTCCATAATGTCGACTAATCGATGTAGCCCTAATGTGCACTGTGCTAGACTAACTGAGACTTGTCAGCACTTTGTATATTGTTGCTCTCTTGTTGGTCTGATTGCTTCTATTTTGTAAGTCGCTTTGGATAAAAGCATCTGTTAAATGACTAAATATAAATGCTAATTTTGTTTTGGATACACCGTTCGTTCCGCGTCGTCAAACTCATGTCACGTAGCATTGCATCTTGTCGTTACATCCTGACATCGAGCATCGAATATTTTAGAAATCGAGTATTCTACCTAAAATTCCATCGAGTAATCGGATAAGAACTACTTTTTAAAGAGAAATCCTAAATATACAAGAGAAAATAAGACGGGTCTCTTAAAACGAGCAAGTCATTTGTTTCCTTTTTAGAAAAATTATATTTTTTATTGCTGAAATGGCATATATTAATTAATATATTAATAACTGAAAACTAAACCCATTTAGTGCATTTAATTACCATATTACATTAAAAGGTAAGGTACAAATAAGGTAAACATAGTACAACCTAAAACTAAGACATAAATCAAAATAATAGTATTAAAAAATAATAATAAACCTAAACATTGTGCAACTTAACTTCCACCTTTGATCCTAACTAAAGCTCAAGCATGACAAGCCTTTGCTGTCTTAGAAGAATTGTGGCTTTTGTAAGAGGCAAAAATTGGAAACATTGAAGCTAATGTGAAACAAAAACAAGAGTCCATACACATAACATTAACACATTTTTCAGCAACATGAATTTAAAGTTATTTGGAGAATAAACCCTCTTAAATGTCTCTCTGCATACTTGTGTTTGTGTGTGTGATCCTTTAAAGGAGCATGTGGTTGCACACAGTCAGTGCGCTGTATGTAGTTACAGTAAATGTTAGGGATGCACCTAAATGAAAATTCTGGGCCAAAACAGAGAATTCTGGATGTGCTTGGTCGAAAACCGAAAATGCTTTGGTAATTATTTATTTTATCAAATACTATAAAGTAATTTTGTAAGACTTTTAATTTAATTCAATTTTAATGACACTGAATTTAAAAAAACACAAGCCAATACAATAACCACACTTTTATTGAAAGGAAATTGGACAGAAAATATATTAATATTAAATATCAATGTATTATTTTATTCAGTTCTATGCAACAGAATCAGACATAACTATTGTTGTTGTTTTTGACTAATTATCCAAATAATGTATATTCCTGCAAACAGGGTTTTTTTCTTTCTCAATGCGGTGGAGGTACCATCCTGATCATGTGCACACAATGTACACTTCAACTGCCTGAAACAAAACTTTTTACATGCAATGTATTTTAGGTGTTATAATAATTATATGATTGAAGAAAATGACAATTATAAAGTCATGTTTTATTTTCTCTCACCTAATGTTTTATTGATATTTGTTTTTTTAAATAGCTAAATTAAATGTTTTTTCTTCAGAAATTCTGTGTTGTGTATCTGGTTATCAAATGAAGGCATATAACATCAATTGAATTTATCTTTAAAAAAAAAATTATTTCCTCATTGAGACTTCATGCGCACTTCAGTGTGTGTGGTAAAGGAAAACGTGCGTCTCTCTGCCATCCATTAATACAGAGATATTATCGCGTAATAATGCTCATCATATCACATAAATCAGTGGGAAATTAATAGAAATTATGATTCTGTGTAAAAAAAAAAACTCAAGTAAACATGTATTATCAGCGAATGTGCGCAGGGCATTGCGGGGAGCAGATCAGTGAAGGAGATTTTTACCAGCGTTGCCCAGATCAGCTTTACTGCATGTTACAGCACAGCAGCTCTACTGCAAACAGCAACAAGTATACTAACTTTACATAGACCTTTCTTGTCTTCGTGTTATTTGAGCAGAGCATGAGCGGTAACTGAGCAGAATGATAGAGCGGAGCGTCACGTGGTGCAGTGATGACGGCTGAGGGAGAGTAACCTAAACACTGCTGGGCGATGCGGTGCAGCATATATTTTCGGCTGCCGAAAATTCAGTGTATCCCTAATAAATAGACAAAACGATTCTTCGAGGCACATAATTTGCCTCTGATTTTTTTGTATTCGAGTTACTCAAGTCGAGAGGAATCGTTTCAGCTTTTCAGTTTCACCAGTATTTGGTGTGCCAGTGTGAGCGCTAAGTTGACCAGGACCAAATGTATCATTTTATTTTTGGTCATACCAAGAGAACCAAACTACAAGTGTGAAAAGTGATACAATTTGGGTAATAAGGTATTTTGTGCTGTTCAGGTTATTCTCAGGTAACTTAAACTGCTTCTTTTGATCAGCACTAATTCAGCATCACATTTTTGGTTATTGATAAAAGCCCATTTTTGCATCAGTTTGAGTACAAAAAATTCCCAGTCAAACAGTTGTGGTAGTTGATAATTGTCTTGTTTTTAGGAATGCCACATCATGTTGCCAGGCCTGGCATGCCTCCTATAATGGCCAGCAGACCAGCTGTACCCGCCACACAGTCCGCTGCATCCAAACCTCTCTTCCCCAGCGCTGTGCAGGTACTGAATATAGAACCAGACCTATTTGCTGGTGGAGTATGTGTAGCCACTGTTTGTGAATAAATAAACTTAAGGGATCATCAAAAAAGGTATTGGATTTAGCTTAAAGAAACAATCAAAAGTTAGTAGTCATTGTATTAGATACGTTTTTTTTATATATATAAATACAGTGGCAGTAAAGTACAATAGCTAGTGTCACTGTAAAATAATAATTTGTATGTTTAATGTTACAACAACTTGCTATTGGAGGAGTACCCTTTTAGAGATAGCGTTGTACCTTATATCCCACTAAAAGGTGGTCAGTTTGAGGGTGCTGCTTTAGTGACAAGCTGTTGTACGCCTAAAGGTGCAGTTTTTGTGAGAATGTATGCTAAATGGTCTGCATCTTCTCTTTCTGTAAAAACAGATCTTGCCACTAAAGAGACTAACTGAATAAATTAAAGATTCAGTTTTCTCAGGGAGTCAAAAGAAGTCAAAGGAAACTGTCATTGTTATCCTTTCTCTCTGTGCTTCAGATGGGGACTGGTGTTGCGAGCCCCAGCGCAGCCCCTGCAAGTGCAGAGACACAGTCTGCCTCCTCTAAGCCTCTGTTCCCTAGCTATGCCCAAGTACGCACTAGTTTGTGTGCTTCTTTTTACATCAGTACAACATGCAGATCAGACATGCTTGTCTCTGTCATTAGTAGATATACACATGCATATAAAGCTGTGTTGATACTTAGGCAGATATTTAGTTGGTTGGTGTTTTGATTTGCTTCTTCATGCATGCATATGCTTTTTGCCATTGGACATGTTAAATATTATTTGTCTCATTTTAAACTTTTTTTTTTGTGGCTAAAAGATTTTGTGCTACCTGTAATACCCTGATTGGACTTCAGAGGTTATGTTGTTTGCTTTAGTAGGATTTTTATTTATTTGCCAAAATGTTATTTCTCCTGTGATTATCCAAAATGGTTATACTTTACATTCGATTATTATTGATGATGATGATTTGGCGGTGTGCACTGTGATTGGGGAGAACATTTGCCTTAATTGCAAACATGTTTTGAAATTGTTGCTTTCATTTCAGGCGCAGCAGACATTATCAGGACCGTCATCAACCACCTCTGATTCTCCTAAGGTGACATTCCCAGCCTACACCCAGCCTCCTTCCACTCCCTCTGTTGCTGCTTCCTCCAGCACTGTGGCCAAGCCCCCTGCCACAGTCACAAGTAAGCCAGCCACCCTCACCACCTTGAGTGCTACCAGTAAGTTGATGCACCCTGATGAGGATATTTCGCTGGTGAGTGCTTGAATTTTGCTCTAACTACTTTTTTTGACAGTAAGTAATTGTGAATGCATTAACTAGTATTATGAAATATGGCTGAAGCATAAATTAAAGAGTTAGCTGATGTTTTGAGAATACATGGTCCAAAGTGTGTTCTTGTTACTGCAAGTGTCTGATTTCATTGTTATTGTCTTGACCCCAATTCAGGAAGAGAGACGGGCTCAGCTGCCTAGGTACCAGAGGCTAATCCCTCGGCCTGGGCAGACTGCAGCAGCTGCTGCCTCGGCTCCCGCTAGTGGAGCAGTTGGAGGAATGATACCTGCCCAGCAGGCTATACCTCCTCAGCAGCCTGGAATGAGGCATCCCATGCATGGTAAGATTGTGTCTGTAGATCATATAATTTCTGTTTAAGATTAAATTAAAAACAAATTAAATTATTATTATTTTTTTACTCCTATTTATTATTTGCGATGGCGTTTTAGTGGCACATTAAAAAATAAATAAGATTACAACATTAAAGTCATAATATTTTGAGAATATAGTCGAAATTATGAGAATAATGTTTAAATTACAAGAATTAAGTCAAAATATTTTGAGAATAAAGTCAAGCCACAAGAAGGCAGCGCATTCATATACACACTGTAAGTTCCAGGAGTGACAATACACTGTGTTGTATTGAACCGAATCTTGTATTTTGTGAACTGTTAATACCATAAGCACATGTTGACCTATTATTTTAAATCATTAGGTATTGTAGACCTAACTGCTTCAAGCTTTTAGTCCGTATGTATTTTTGCTTTCAGGTCAGTATGGTGGTCCTCCACAGGGCATGCCTGGTTATATGGGTGGTGGCATGCCTCCTTATGGACAGAGTGCCCCAATGGTGCCCCCATACCAAGCTGGCCCATCTGGGCCTCCCATGGGCATAAGGCCACCTGTAATGTCTCCAGGCAGCCGATACTGAAACGGCGCTGTCGTCCCACTAGGTTTGGAGGTTAAACCTTTTCTCATCTTGTGCTTTTAGTGTAGCCAAACCAATGAGCTCTAAACCCACTGCTGAAGAAAAACTGCATACTGGACATTTGAGATGTAATATCACACAAGAGTTTTGGATTCAGCCCTTAAATAAAGACAAAGAAGATAACCGCAGTATCAATGTTACATGTATTGCTTTTCTTCCTATTGTGTTTCATTCAGGTTGTACAAGTACAGTATATTAGACAAAGGTTCATAATATATTGAAGCCGCTGGCCTAACAGTATCTCCATACTCAAGGCAAGTTCCCAGTAAGATTTCTGCTTTTATCTTAGTTGTGAAGCCCTCACAGCACCATACTGTGCTGTTGGACTTTACGTCCCCAACATCAGCTTGGTGAGGGCTTCAGATCACTGTTGTCATGGTGTTTTCTTTCTTTTTTCATTTTTTACTGTTTGCATCCATTTATTCAGGGTTTAAATAGCACAAGGGTAAATGTGTATATCTGTTTTTTTCTCTTTCTACATGTATTTGTAATAAAACATACTTAATTAGAATTTTTTTTTATTCTTGATTTTGTTTTTGTGTGAGTGTTTCCTGAACAGTGGAGTCTTCAGGCAGGTTGGTTTTCTTGATAAAGCCATAATGACTTTACAAATACGCTCGCTCTGTCAATAACAAGTTTGTTCTGGAATGTTCATAAAGATGTTCAGTGTTAACACCATTAAAAGTCATTTATAGTGAGAAAAGTAAAGCCGTAATCACTCCTTAAAATATTTAAATTACACATTTTTGCTTGATAACCTAGTTGCATGAAAAATCTTTCCAGAAGTTGGATTTAAAATGCACCACATATTTGTCTGACATGCTTGATTGCTATTTCTCATTTACAAGTATTAAATTGGTACAATGACTTGGAAGCATTTCCTCATCTGCAGGTAAGCCACTGTGTGAATTACATTGTAAAGGATCTGATTTTATTGCATGTTTTTGAATTTCACCCATGGTTTTACATTTTCTCATGTAATGAATTGACCAGAAACTGTTTTAGCGTTTGGGGGAAAAGTAGGAAAAATGAACTCTAAAGATATTTAACCAGTCAAGTGTTTGCCAGATAGTCACGCCATTTAGAGGAACGTCTGTTTTTACATCTATCAGATTTGAATGCCCTTAAAGCAGAGGTTTGGCTACCCTGCACTTGAAGAGCTACTGTCTTACAGAGTTTAGTTTGAACCCTATTCCAACACACCATAACCATGGTGTTTACAATTGTCAAAATTACAGATGTGCTACTTGATTTCACACCGTAGGTTTTCATCTTTCCTTCCCAATTCGGTGTTATTTGGAAGGAAAAAGTTCTATATTTATTGCTAAGTCAGAACGTGAAAATTCAGTGCTGAAAAGTACTGTAAGGATTTATAGCAGAAAAGTTTTTGTTTGTACTGTGATGTTACAAATGTGAAATAAACATCTGTATTCTAATTCGACTGTTACATTGCTTGGATTTTCATATGCAATATACAGTACCAGTTTAAGTTCAAGTTATTTTCTACACATTATAGAAAAGCAAGATATCTGCCAAGCGTTGTCTTATGAGACCACAATTACGCTTCTAATCCAAAGGCTTCATTAATATCTTTTTAATTTGGTAATGCCATTTCTATTTTTGGATTAAAATGATTTTAATTTTGGAGAGTGCAAAATATTAAATTAGCGTGGTTAATCTGTTGTCTAAATCTATTTAACCAAAGCTATTTGTTCTTTTGGATCATTTAGAATAGCCAACTTGATAACAGCTTTGCGCACTTATTTTATAATGCAGCTTGATGATGATTGAGATTCATTTCCAACACTCTTGAGTAAGCATCTATACATATAAGCACTGTTTGGCAAAAAAAATTATCACAGATGATTGCCACACCATGAGAAATTTGTCTACAGAAACCCAGTGCTTCTGCAGCCCTGAAATTAAGTTAAATCTTAAATATTTAAAAAGAGAAAAAAGATCTGATTGACCTGTTCAAAACATTCATGAGAATGCACTTACTATACAAAACCAAGAAACCACCTTTTCACTGTGGTTTCCTTTACCTCTTGTGCTTTCAAAAGTCTCAAAACACCACCTCTTATAAAGGTGAATTTGGAAACATAATTTTGTTGAATACATTTTCTTGCTAAGCATTAACAAAACATGCTTTTGTATAGGCTGCGTTCAACACATACTTGGGAAGCTTTTCATTTTTTATTTTTTTGAGTTTGAAAGGTGTTGAATCCTCTCAACAGGGAATCAATATGGTATTAATTTTCAATCTCCCATGCCCATGAATTAAAAAAGATCAGCAGCAGACTGGTTGGAACTTTGTTCTTTTTGCAGTTGGTGGCCAAAAGTGAGTCAGTGCCTACGAGAATGGCTGCTTCAATCAAAAAAAAGAGAGAAACAAAATAATGATAACTGATTACATTGTAGTCAATGTATGCTTTATTTTCTGACCTTTTTGTTGTTATTAATATTATCATTATTCCATGATATGCTAGAATTTGCCTTTCTTGCTTAAATCATTTTTCCATTTTAATAACTTAGCCAAATGAAGTGTATTTTCCTTCCCATACTCTTTTGTTTTGTGGTCTTTTGTGATCTAACAAAAATAATTCCCATTTGCTTTGCTAAATTACGATATTTTGCTGATCTATATATGTTATGTTCTAACATATTGGCTGATTATTAGTACTTATAAAGCACATATTGCCTCTTCTGCGTGACAATATTCTACATCCCTTAATCCTACCCCATACCTAAACTTAACAACTACCTTAGGAACTATTAATGAGCAGTAATTAGAAGTTTATTGAGGCAAAAGTGGTAGTTATAGTTAGTTAATAATAAGAATCGGTCCCCAAACTAAATTGTGACCTTATTATTAAATACATACTACACTTTTGACATACTAAACAATATAGAGGTGACTGTACGCAAAAATCGGTAATTTTTCACAATGATGAAACTGAAATTGATAAACCACGTAACACTGGTTTCCTTTTCCTCTTCAAGCTTCAAGGTGGA
This sequence comes from Ptychobarbus kaznakovi, assembly GCA_027422405.1. Taxonomy (NCBI): domain Eukaryota; kingdom Metazoa; phylum Chordata; class Actinopteri; order Cypriniformes; family Cyprinidae; genus Ptychobarbus; species Ptychobarbus kaznakovi. The sequence goes on from CM049800.1 coordinate 17,523,729, forward strand.
GTCAAAACACTGCTAATTATTTTCAAGTGGCATGAGTGCGTTACGCTCAGAGACTATCTGGCTTTCCAACCAGTCACTATTTTATTTTTTATTTACTTTTTAATAATGTTAGGTTTTAAGTATGCTCATGTTGTTCTCTTGTTTCTTATCACCCCTTCTGTAACTGGTAAGTTAATACTTCATTCAGTTTTAAACTTTTTGTTGTAATTTTTGAAGATTATAAAAGACTGACTATATTGTGGTTATTTTATAAAATGGCCAGCAGTGAAACTAAAGTTTAAATGCACAAATGTTTGTACACAACACTTTGCGGTCATAAATATTAAATTTTTGCATCAAAAGTATTCTGATAAGACTTAATGCTGGATTTTATTTTAGCGGTCTTGTAACTTGCATGTGTTTTGTAATGCATGTGATTCATCTATCAAACGTGACTAACTTGAAGTCATTTCACCTCAGCACATGGGGGTATTGCTTATATCCACAGAGTAAGAAATTCATCCATTGACATTTCCTGTGAATCTGCAAAAAAAGAAGAAATACCATTTGCCTTTACGCTGAAACGCAGGTTGCTGCAGTCCAGACGAGTGATGTATCTTTCTAAAGGATTCCCACCGGTTATCAATAAATCTGAGGACAAGGATCGCATTACTGTACGTGATGAGCTGGACAACCACACAGTTCATCTGACAATCTCAAACCTGCAAGGACAGGACACAGACGTGTACCACTGTGAATTCCACTATGGTGATCTTCCATTTGATAAGAATGTTCCTGGCAAGATGGAGTTCTTCATCTACGTTGAAAACTTCTGTAGGTAACCTTTACTGATTTTACTTCAAATATGAGGTCTATGGTAACATCCCCTCCAAACGCAGTGAATAGCCCAAAATAGTGGTGTTCCTGTGGCTCAGTGGTAGAGCATTGCGTTAGCAGCGCAAAAGGTTATGGGTTCAATTCCCAGGGAACAGACATACTGACAAAGAAAATGTATAGCCTAAATGCACTGTAAGTCACTTTGGATAAAAGCGTCTGCTAAATGCATAAATGTAAATAGGTTAATCGTGCATTCAATCTACCATTATCTTTAAAAAAAGCTAAATCATGCAGATGCATTTTATTTTCAACTGAAAATTTAGATTTTTCAACTGAAAATTGTTTGATGTTGGATGGCTAGCCCTGCAATGTGCGTTTATTATACCTTACCTCAACAAGAACAGACTAATTACTGTTACTTTTCACTATATAAGCTTGTGGTATCTGAATTTTTCTGTCAACTGTATGGAAATGTTGTAATCCGTTAAATCAATGCAGTAGATACCTGCGATTTACTAGTACCCCAGTTTATGTAACAAAGTACTAGTGAAAGAATATCTGATACACTCAAGCAATGAAAGTCTTAAATTACTCAAAAGCAGCAGCCACAAATGCATTACTAATTATATCATTATCATTGTTATATCACAAAAATGATTTAGTGAATATTAGTGCAGCGGTAGGAACAAAGTCTAGAAACTAACTCACTATTCTTTTATGGCTTGTAAAATCTGCAAAAGATGTTATACAATAAAAATGTACCGCTCTTGCACAGCGCTTCACCAATCAAATTAGAGGACCAAAAGTACCTGCTGTGTAATGTCTTTTCAGCCTTTTCATTTTCAGCTGATGGTTACAGAACCTGAGAAAAGCGAAAATTTTAATAAGATGACAATTAGACTATGCAGAAAGAGAGGTCAGATTTTGTGCATAATTATTTTAGATTCTTTACGTTTTTTTATATATATATATATAAAATCAGAATGACTACAATAATAGTAGTCATAATAAATAGTGTGCCTTACATAAAATGTAAATAACCATATAATGTGTGGAAATAAAACGGATTATATCATAGAGCATTTTTTCTGTATGTGTTTTTGTTGTGACTGTGTGCAGCTCATGAGCCTTGTAATTGTTCAAGTTACCTGCCATTGCTGTATGTGATCTCTGGAGCTGCATGTCTGCTGGGTGTTCTGGTTTTCACTCTCGCTACAGCTTACTGTGTAAGTATTTTAATCATAGTTTCATATTAGATTTTTAGGGGAGAGTGGGGTAACCTGTGCCACGTTTTACACTTTAAAAATGCTGGGTTAAATACAACCCAGCGCTGGGTAAAATATGGACGAACCCAGTGATTGGGTTGTTTAGACCCAGCGGTTGGGTTACTGCCCAGAAGGTTGGGTTAAACATTTAACTCAACTGTCGGTTGAAAACCACCCAGCATGTGTTCTGTCCAATATTTACCCAGCACTGGTTTGTATTTAACCCAGCATTATTTAGAGTGTACTTGTTCTTTAGGCAATAAGAAATAAGATATAAATACAACATACTTCTAAATTGTAGTCAATGAAGACTGCTTTTAACTGAAATTAGAATAAAACGTATAAAAATAGGGCCAGTAGTTTTCTTAAAAAAGGGGTCTTCATTGTTGGGGAATATGCACTCTAATAAATGCTGGGTTAAATATGTACAAACCCAGTTATCGGTTTGTTTTGACCCAGTGGTTGGGTTAAACATTTAAGCCAACCGCTGGGTCATAACAACCCAGTCGCTGGGTTTATCCATATTTCACCCAGGGCTGGGTTGTATTTAACTTAGCATTTTTAGAGCGTGCAAAAAATTACATAAACAAAAGAAGATAATGGAAAACCATTTTACCTCATGTTAATTTTAACTTAATGCATTTTATTTTGCATATGCAATATTCCAATACCAAAATTATCTTTCTTTTTTAAACAAAGGAATTGGAATACTTTTCTCAATCATTTGGCCCTTATTTGCATTTAAATCTTATGTGACAGAGATTTGCTATCTCATATGTGGTTTAAAGAAGCGGTACTTCCGACTTTATATGGTTTACGCCCCACTACATATTCAGTGTTTCGGTTAAACCCTCCCTTCTACCGGTTTCCTCTCACATACAGTGTAAATGGCTTAACCGTAGAAAGCCACAGCCCGTAGTTCCTGTTTATGAGGAGATGGCCGGGGTGCGGCCCACCAAAGGAAAAGCCACAAGCTGTCGCACTGAGATTGCAAAACTGGAGGAAGCAAACAGCACTGTGGCCCATCTGTTCAGCAACGAAAACCTTTATGTCGATTGATTTAACAAAATGTGTTGACTGGGAAGTGACTCTATTGAAGTGCTGATGTTCATGATGATGCTCCAGCTCACCCACAAAACCTTTCGGAATCGTCAGCTTTAAAAGTTGTTCGTTAGCATAAAATTTGTCTGTTCATTTATACCTTCATGTTAATGGTACTTCTAGACATATAATGCTACAAAAACAGAATGTCAGCTTACAGCATTTTTTATAGAAAAATGATCTGCTTTTTTGTCTGTAACACAAAATAGTTCTGATAAAAGATACAGTATTTTGTGATACACTGGCAACAGTGTTTTGTTCCACTGTCTGCACGTTCTCTGCATTAAAAAAGTGTGATTTCACAAAAATACATTGTTGAAGGACCTGTTTATTGAAATGTTGGAAAAGGAAAAAATCAAGTTGACAGACTTTCACATCATTGTTCTGTTCAGACATTTTTTTTTATATTAAAGCATGCAAATAACTTCTACAAGATTGAGTGTTTACACAGCTTCGCATTTACACAAGCAGTAGAGGTGACTTCCTGTCTTGTCTCACACTTGGTTGATTTTGGACTGAAAACAGTCCATCAGACATTTTGAGACAAAAGTGAGAGCAAAGTGTTGCATTTGTTGGCTTTAAATATGAATGCTATATGTATTTCTTCACTTTGTAACAAATAAATATTTTCTTTCATGTACATATTTACAGTTTGCTTGCATCATTTTTAAAGAAAAACATTCTGGTTTTCTGTCTCACATAGAGACCCAAGACCTGGGAATGTACATACTACAGTAATAATTAAATAGAAATATAACAGCTATGTTACTTTATGCTTTCTTTTTAAAAATTAAATATTTCTATTGGATTTCCCTGTACATGGGCAATAACTATATAGACAGTAAGTGAAGGAATGACGTTTTTGGGTCTGCTCATCGAGATCTGAGGAGGGCTCTGTACATGGCAAAGCCAAGCATAGCACAAACTGTGGCTCCAACACTCGCTCTGAGCCAAAACGCAGAGCTCTTCAAGTCAGCATGGGTAATGTGCCTAAAAAAGGAAATGAATAGTTACACACAAGTTACATTTGTTTTATTACCTTACATTTACTATACAGCTTTTGAAGCTTAAAGTAATAATATTCCTGTGGCTCAGTGGTAGAGCATTGCGTTAGCAGCGCAAAAGGTTATGGGTTCAATTCCCAGGGAACACACATACTGACAAAAAAAGTTATAGCCTGAATGCACTGTAAGTCGCTTTGGATAAAAGCGTCTACTAAATGCATAAATGTAAATAGATCACCTCAAAAATGACAATTCTGTCATCATTTATTCACCCTCATGTCGTTCCAAACCTGTATAAGTTTCTTTCAAATGTCGAACACAAAAGAAGGTATTTTTACCTACTATGGAAGTCAATGGGGCCAACAACTGTTTGATTACCAGCATTCTTCAACAAATCTTCTTTTGTGTTCCACATAAGAAAGAGACTTGTACAGGATTGGAACAACATGAGGGTGAAACATGAAAATTAAAACAAGTTTAGTAGACAATAATGCCGAAAAGAGACAGACCAATGAATTCAAATGAACAGGAGGATAAATGCTGGATATCCAAACAGTGTTATTTAAAGGGAATGAAGAAAATTATATTCATGTGCAACACTAAACCATTACAAAACGCAATCCAAGATGAAGGATGAAGAAATAGTGATAGCAGATGGAGAACATAAAGAAACTTTAAGAAGAGGAAATAAAGAGGAAAATGGAAATAACTAGATTTAGTGTTGCAACTTGTAGGAGAATGAAAGACTGAACTGCTGCATGTCACAAGTCAGATGAGAATGGCATGAGTTTAGACATGGATTTTAAAAGCATGAAGAATGTGCAAGATCGTGCTTAAATCGAAACCCCAAATCCATACCTGCCGCCCATTTTCCATGACAGTCTCAAGACCAGCCATAACCTGTTTTTGTCACATGTAGTATATGCGAAGGGTATATAAGAGGGTGTATCATTCTATTTGCATATCGTATTAATTGTTATTTTATTAGAAGTCAGTGTAGTTATTATGTATAATTGAACAACATAGTCAATATTACCATTAAGACTAAAAATACATGTTTGTTCAAAGCACAAGAAAGTGGGCTTCCCCAGCTTTAAAGTCCCTACATTCTTAGTTCCATCAAAGGATTTTTCTTATCTACCAAAATATCTTAGGGAGTTTCTTCCTTGTCATTTGACTTGTTTACTCGTGGATTTGTGTGGCACTACCCTTTGTTAAGCTCCTTTGGATCTACATGTTTGTGAAAAGTGTTATACGACTAATCTGGACTGAATTGAAAAAGTATCCAAAAGCATCCAAAAATCTATAGCCCAACTCTTAAATAAGCTAAAAAGATCCACAGAACATCTTAACTACAGCAACTCTACTGCCTAGGCCTGCCCACTAATGTATTTTCACGTGCTCTATGTGATCAAGTGTTTATTAGCATGTTAAGCCAGGTGCAATTTGACAAACTGCCAAATGAAAGTAAATCAGAATGAGAATAATTAAATGGAGATAAGAGGATGAATTACGATAAAGAAAAAGAGATAAGTGCAGAGGAAAGGTGATGAACCAAGATAAAGCCATCCTGAGAACCTGCTAAAGATGACAGTGTAGAGTTTGGTCCGAACCGTCTGCACGAGCTCAGAGTTCAGGAAGTTCTGACACAGACAGAAGGTACACCTGTTACAGGTACACATGCAGCGCAGACGCGCATGGCTGCCAACACACACACAAAGATACAGGCAAACAGCAAAAATGAGTCACTTAGAAACAGGATATAATATGGTGTACTTTTGAGTTAACAGACAGAGCAAAGTCTTGAAATAAAGAAGTGAAAGACTTAAATGCACATTATTAATTTGAATGTTCCCTCACGTTCTTTTAAACAAGCGCAACATTCGCAAGTATTTCCTGTCTACATTGTCTCTCTTGTTGTCTTACACAACAAGGGGAAAAACTGGGAAAAATATGATTTATATCACATGCTTGGAGATTTTTCAAACTGTACCAAATATAAATGCATAGGTACTGTAGACAATGTGATTTCATGATGAGACTGCAATTGAAGAACAGAAAACCGTCATCTGACTCATAAGATGCTCTGAAGCCAGACAGTTTGGAGAAGCATTCTGTTTTTAGGGAAATCATTAATTGAGTAAACCACCCATGCATGTATTGTTTTTATAGTTATTTGTATGTGGAAATAACCCCTGAGAGATAAACAAGAGTGGTCAATTAAAACAGAAAGAATACAAAAGAATAAAAAAAAATTGTTATGCTTATTAATCATTTGAATTGTTACATCCTAAAAGTAATTGATCAACAAAGTTAACTGTAAGAATTCCTTATAGACTGTAATTTATATAGAATTCCGGTCCTATATTAAAGTATCCTCAAAAATTGTGGATAATGAGAGATCACTTACGGATACACAGCCATGATGGTGAGTTTGATGAAGATGTCTTTGCTGGGAGCCGCAGCTGTGTTACAGGTATAGGACTGAGGCGGAGGCATCTTGTGCTTGCGACAGAATTCCAGTGGAGTCATACAGTATTGCTGCTTTGTTTCTGGCAGGTCTGACTTTGCAGAAATCAACATACATGGAATCTTACTATCCATGAAGTATTGCTGGTAAATAAAGTAAAAAATGCATTTAGGAGCACATACATCAGTATAATATAAAAAGACAACAGTAAATATCTTAAGATATCATGCAGGATAAAGGAATACGACAAAGATGTGAAGTCATGTGTTAATGTATTGCAGTTTAATTACGCTGTATTTAATAATTAGACATAGTATTGGCTTGTATTGGTGTAATATTGGTGAAAGTGTAAAAGCAAACCTTGAAGATTCGTACACAGTACTCAAAAGAGCAAGGGTTGCTGACATCATAGATCAGACACACAATGTCACATGAAAGTTCAGTCTCAGACAGGAAATCGAAATCTGGAAAGATTTCATGGAGCTGAAGGAAAAACAAACAAACGTAGAACAAAGTTTCAAAGACTCAGTATCTTTTTTTGGGAAACTCATGATAAATAGTGGTCAAATATCTGAACTCTTCATATGGATTAAATGCATGATGTAAGAGCAAATGATCTGAGGAATGCTTTTCCACAAAAACAGCGTGTAGTATTACTATAGTTACACAGACTGAAAAAAACTCTAAAGTGTAAGTTCCTGTAAGCCAAATAATTATTTACCAACAAGTACTTCTCCTGTCCGTACACATGTGCAGTATTGATTGCATAATATGATTTGTGTTCTTCTTTTATAGCCTCCTGACTCTGTGAGGAACAGACAGTAAATAAAACATTCATCATGACAATGCCACATCTGAAATAAACATTTCGATTTTTTTTTCTTTTGATGAACGGAAATTAAATGATATCAGAAATATCACAGATGAGATCGTAAAATGGCTTGGTTTCGAAATGATGCTGTTGGGTGTTTTTCTCAACACACAGCACCTCTGATGAAATCTAACACTGCGCAAGGGCTTATAAAAATGCTTCATTTGCAATACTTTACATTTGTTAATATTTTAAGTATCATAAAATAACAACTAACTATACCTTTAACGTATTTATTTATATAATGTTTACTTCATATTTTTCATACTAATGCATTTTCAAAATTTCAAGTTGTAAAATTTAACATTAATAAACTGAAAAAAACATGAATTAATGATAAACAATCGTATATTTACAAACATACAGTAACCTATATTAATACATCCTGTAGAAACTGTTTGTTATAAACCCTAAATCATTAGCATATTTGAACAAACTGAACTTTATTGAAAAGTGTTAACTAAACTGCTTATTTAATTTCAAAGACAAAACTAAAAATATCACAATTAAGTTGATAGATCTGTGTGGGTTATGGTTTTTCACTTAAATAGTGTTTTTCTTGTTGCAACTGACCACAAGGTTTCTGCCCAGGAAGCCCTGCAGGAAACCAGTTTTGCCACTTCCAGTTATTCCAAACACATGACAGCGAAATACATTCCGTTGTGTCTGTTTCTTCTGAAGGTCGAGCTTCTTGTCACGGGTCACTAACATGAGCAAATACATTCAGTGAGGACCACGGGTGGCATACTGCACTTTAAGAATTATAAATAAAATACACATGAACAACACACATAATGTTTTGAGGTTGCCAGTCATGTGGCTTTTGATTTCTGCATCTGTAGTTACTCTAACAACCACAAGAAGGCTCAATGACCCATAATATAAAGATTATTCATTAGTCATTATTTAATCAATTTCATGTCACTTCAAACACCAATTTTGTTTCTAATGTGGATTGCAGAAGAAATAGACAAAAGAAAAGAAAACCAGTGTGAAGTGTATAGGCTAAGTGGAAAGTTAACCAATATGAAAAATTGCTTACATTTACATTTCACTACTAATTATATTCTGTATAATTGAGTGTGACGAATAAAACCTTGAATTAAGTCTTAAAATGCCCAAGATAGAATTTTTGCATGTTCTAATATCCAAAACAACTCAGAAGTAGTAATTATAGATGTATATAATATAACTACAGGTACATCTCAAGAAAATAAAATATCATGAAAAAGGTCAAATTTTTTTGTTACTCATTTCAGAAAGTGAAAGCCATATATTATATTATATAGATTCATTACACATAGAGTGAAATATTGCAAGCCTTTATTTCTTGAAATTTTGATGATTATGGCTTACAGATAATGAAAACCCAAAAATCAGTATCTCAGAAAATTTGAATATTACATAAGATCAATAAAAACTGATATTTTAAACAGAAATGCCAGGCTTCTGAACAGTATGTTCATTTCTATGCACTCAATACTTGGTTGGGCCTCCTTTTGCATGAATGACTGCATCAATGCGGCGTGGCATGGAGGCAATCAGCCTGTGGCACTGCTCAGGTGTAATGGAAGCCCAGGTTGCTTTGATAGCGGTCTTCAGGTCATCTGCATTGTTGGGTCTGATGTCTCTCATCTTCCTCTTGACAATAACCCCATAGATTCTCTATGGGGTTCAGGTCAGGCGAGTTTGCTGGCCAACCAAGCACAGTAACAACATGGTCATTGAACAAGCTTTTGGTACCTTTGGCAGTGTGGGCATGTGCCAAGTCCTGCTGGAAAATGAAATCAGCATCTCCATAAAGCTTGTCAGCAGAAGGAAGCATGAAATGCTCTAAAATGTCCTGGTAGATGGCTGCGTTGACTGTGGACTTCAGAAAACACATTGGACCAACACCAGCAGATGACATGGCAGCCCAAATCATCACTGACTGTGGAAACTTCACACTGGACTTCAAGCAACATGGATTCTGTGCCTCTCCACTCTTCCTCCAGAATCTGGGACCTTGGTTTCCAAATGAAATGCAAAATGTACTTTCATCTGAAAAGAGGACTTTGGACCACTGGGCAACAGTCCTGTTCTTTTTCTCCTTAGCCCAGGTAAGATGCTTCTGACGATGTTTCTGTTTCAGAAGTGGCTTGGTAGCCCTTTTCATGAAGATGTATGAGTGTGTTGACTTTTGATGCACTGACTCCAGCTTCAGTTCACTACTTGTGAAGCTCTCCCAACTGAATCGGCTTTGCTTGACAGTATTCTCAAGCTTGCAGTCATCCCTGTTGCTTGTGCACATTTTCCTACACAATTTCTATCTTTCAGTCAACTTTGCATTTAATATGCTTTGATACAGCACTCCTTGAACAGCCACCCTTTCAGTAATGACCCTCTGTGACTTACCCTCTTTGTGGAGGGTGTCAATGATCGTCTTCTGGACCATTGCCAAGTCAGCAGTGTTCCCCATTATTGCGGTTTCAAAGAACAAGAGATACCCAGAATGTATACTGTATGGATGGTCATTTATTGAAACTCAAATGTAAATATTCTAATATTTTGAGATACTGATTTTTGACTTTCATTAGCTGTAAGCTCTAATCATCAAAATTAAAACAAAACACTTTTGAACTGTTTTACTTTACATGTAATGAATCTAAAATATATGAAAGTTTCACTTTTTGAAATAAGTTAAAAAAAAAAGTTACTTTTTCACCATATTAAATTTTGTTTTATATGTACCTGTATATAATTAAATACAATTAGGTATGTTATATAGCATATGTCTTTCAACTTACCCGTTAAGGCAGATGCCTGAGATTCCTGCTCAGCAATGATAGAGTAACCAAGGTAACCAAGATATTCCAGACATCGCTGGACATCCAGGTAAGTCGTTAACCTGCAAAAAGGCATTAAGTGATAACTGATAAACTAATGAATCATTCCAAAACCATCCAGACAGTAATGCATCATTGTTCATTAAGGATGACTATAATTCTTGAACTGAGACATTCATGGCATGTTTGATACACACGTCCACTGAGAAAGATAGCCTTGGTATGTGATCCAGCCCTGGTCATTAGTGCAAACCGTACTGTTCACATCCAGTCCCCAGGGGACATAGGGGAAAACATCAAATAGATCCATAAGCTCTTCGGGGGACAAGGCACCATCTCTGTCCTAAAGCAGATATAAACAAGCTTCAGAAAAAACACGATAAAAATGAACAACAATTAAAGCCTCGTAGAACTTAATCGATTACTACTTTTGTGGCCTACATTTTTATCTAAACCTTTTAATAAAAATGGGTTTCTTTCTTGTCCTAACAGGATTCTGATAAACATTTGTCAGTCACGTCAGTCAAACACTTTTACCTTATCATGTTTGTCAAAGACACTCTGTAGGAACAGGTAAGCATTGTGATTGAGCTCTGTGGTGCAGTCTGGTGGTATTTTTAACCTGTAGGAACATAAACATTGAGTCTGATGTCGCTAATTGCAAGATTAGCAGATTAGCATAGTTGGATTAAATTGGGATTTCTACAAAGTCTCGAATAGGGAGCAATCAAAGCAGATTAAGAAAGGGGCTTAAAGAGTTCAACACTGTTAATTACTCTTAGGAAACTATCACAGACACACACACACACACACACACATATACATATATATATATATATCACATATATATCAAGTTTGCTGTACTGGACAGTAGACAAAAAAATATTACAACTAAGACCAAGTAAAATTTAAATAATACAAATCTGTATTTTAAGTGAAATTCAATTACATTTCCTGAGAAATGTAAAACTACATGTTTTAACCAAAAGTCTATTTACTGAGGTCTCTTCAGAAAAGCCAAATTAATAGAACTTATCTTCATAGTAAATGTGAAGTGTTAATAGATTGACTGATTGGAAGCAGGTGTTCTCACAGGGGAAACAGGTAGTCCTGATGCAGCTCAAGATCGTCATCATATCCAAACCTCCGCAGTACAGTCCACGTTGTCTCATGCCTTCCTCTTTGGATGAAGAGAGTATGTAGGAAGAGGAAACCTGTTAAAAAATTATCATGTTGATTGATTAAATCAAGAAGCTAAGCATATTCCTTTCTGAACAGAATTGCTAAGCAAACACAAGGCTGCCTGCCGCTAAAATTCACTAAAATTCTAAACTTTTTCACAGTCTGGGTCATTTACCTGCCCTAGGCAACAAGGATAACTGACAATAAGTGGAACCATTGCCTCAAAGGTTAAGTCTGTAGAACATGGTCCTGCAGTACCCAAGCACTGCTCTTTTTTCCCCCTAGTTCAGGTCGTGGAGCCTTTATTAATGAATTGATGATAGAAATAATGTGTCTTAATTAGGGAAGACATTCAAAATGTGCAGTTCTTGGGAACGACAGCACCTGGAATAAGAATCAGTGCTCAAGATCTGCAAATGTTAAACTTCACAAATGCAGCCTCACCTTTGAGAGTGAGCCCATTATCACACACTCCATCTGTCAGGTTTTTTCGCACAACATTTTTTACATCCTCCAGGGCCTGTGGGGCTAGTGGGGTGTTGAAACAAGTTCTCTACAAATAAGAATCAGACAATGATATTGAATACACAAATACTAACCTTACCCAAACCTTGAACTTGAAATCTTGCTTAAAAAAGTCAAACCATAACCTTATGAATTAATTTTACAGGGATAGTTGACCTAAAAAGGAAAATTCTGTTGCCAACTTCATGTTGTTCAAAACCCGTAAAACTTTTATTCATCTTCAAGACCAAAACAAAGTATGAAGCTTTGTTCTTGTGTGTAAAGTGAGCACATTTGACTTTCTGTTTACCACATTTGATGTGCTCTATATGTGTGCTGATCATTGTTTATGTGAATACAAATCTAAACTGAATCTGATCATATTGTTAAAGCCACCAAGTATATTTATATCATATTAAAGCAACCATGTCTCTTCAGAAGAATCATGTGGATTTATTTTATGATCACTTGACTTTTTTTGGTGAAATTGACTTTAAATTATAAAGGGACAGATATCTCTCACGTTTTATTAAAATACCTTCATTTGGGTTTCAAAGATCAACATTTTTATGATAATTTTAATGAGAACAACATGAGGGTGAGTAAATTATGACAATTTGAATTTTGGGGACAAACTAACCCTTGGTTAGGACTGACAAAAGGTTTTTTTTTTTTGGTCATAGAATAAATAGAAAATATGTCCTTATGGGACAAAGACGACCACAAAAACAATTACATGGTCCAAGAATAATCATTGAGCAATTATTTCAAAATCACTGGCATTTATAGGGGGTTGATCGCCTAACAGTTTCCACTCACCTGGGAAGAACTTTTATTATATATTACAATATGGGTGCAGGGATTTTTCCCCTCCCATTCAGACACAAGAACATCAATGAAGTCAGGCACTGATGTGGCGATGGGACCTGGCTTTGTTTTAGTTTTAAGTTGTCAAAGTGGTTCAGTTCTTGCCTTTGTGCAGGCCAGGTATGTTCTTCCCCATCATTGTAAACCATTTTATTATGGACCTCACTTTGCACACAACACAAAAATTATGCTGGAGCAGAAAGCGCACTCCCTGAACTGTTGCAGCAGTTGGAAACAAACAACTCTCTAGAATTTCATGATTAGAGGGGTGTAATATTTATAATCTATGCTAATATTGTTATTAATGTTTTAATTATGTGCAAGAGTGCACGGTCTCACTGTTTGATGGAAGCTATTTAAATCCCATTAGAATGCCACATCACACATCAGAACTGTTTTGTGTCTCAGAGTAGCACAAAACAATGCTTTGTATCTCAATGAACCCGTGTTTTGAAAAAATCTGTTTAATGATTCAATAACAGAATAAAGATGTTTTAATGAATCATCCACTTGAATGACTCAATGACACAACTCATGAAGACAGTGACTTGCCACCACCTACTGGCCATTGGCATTTTTTCAATCATTTCAAAACTTCAATCATTTCATTTTTATATTTTTTTATAAAAAAGGGGGGAAATCATTGCATTATTTATGCAACTTGTGCACAAAAACACACTCAGCAAAATATTGCTAATTATCATAATCAACAAAATCTCAGTAAATATAGATACACTATATTGCCAAAAGTTTTGGGTCACCCCCTTCTAATGAAAGGTTTGACTACTTAAGTAGGTGTTCAGCTGGGATTAGGACTTGGCTTTCTGCAGACCAGTCAAGTTCTTCCACACTGACTGAATCATCATTTCTCTTTGATCCTTGCCTTATACACAGAGGCACTCTCATGTTAGAATAGAAAAGGGTCTGTCCAAACTGTTGCTATAAAATTAGAAGCACACAATTTCCTAGAATATCATTATATGCTTAAACATTAAGATTTGTACTCATGGAAATTACTAAGTAGTCAAACCTTTCATTAGAAGGGGGTGACCCAATACTTTTGGCAATATAGTGTATTTATAAATATATTTTTGTCAATATTGCACACCCCTAATTATGATATAACCCTATTAATTAGAAGTGGATGTCCACAAATTGTGTTATGCACCTAAGAAAGACAATAATATACTCTACTCAGCAGAAATCTCACCTGAAAAAAGGTGAGCTCATGATCATTGAGAATGCCATCATTGTCCAAATCTGAAACCTTAAAGATACGTGTCAACGCCCGAACACAGGCAGACCTCATCTGTAAAACAAAGAAAATACTGTTAAACTTCAGAACACCATACAAGTACTGTATGTTTACATAAATCATTAGAATGTAATCAATCATATGTGCAGACCTCTTTCTTCTCTGGACAGTAGAGTGGCCCTGTAGGGTGAAGGACAGCCTTCTGTGCATAGTAAAATAACTCCGAAATATTCTTCAGATTCTTTGCTGAACACTATAGAAAGAGGTAAAACACTTCATTTACATTAGGGGTAGTAAACTGTATCCGAGTTTCTATCCAGAGATGCGAATTTAATTTGTGCGCAAAATTGAAATATCGCATAAAACATTTGCGAAATAGCACAGTTTCAATCCAACGAGACAAAGAGAACAACATTTTCACTTCCTGGTAAAACTGGCACTGGCCTATATATATATATACATCACAAAAAAGTAGGAGAAGCCACTGAATATAATAATTTTCATATATAACAAATTGCTTGCGTCTCAGCTGCATCCACCTCCAAACGCAGTGGCAGCATTTAATGTATCTCGTCTGCTTGCTCTGAGGTGCAAGTAATTTATATCATATATGAAAATTATTATATTCAGTGGCTTCTCCAATATTATTAGTGATATTTAGTGCCACAGTTTACCAGGAAGTGACGATTTTGTTCTCTCTGACTCGTTGGATGGAAACGGTGGCTTTATTCGCATGTTTTATGCGATATTCCAGTTTTGCACATAAGTTAAATTTGAATCTTTGGATGGAAACATAGCTAGTTATACAGAAATACTTTGATGACAGACTTTGCTTGGGCATTTCAAAATGACAATAACAACATGTTCCACATGCTGTGTAACAAGATCAGGTCCACTGGTTAGTCATGATTTGCCGTCCCATAGCACAGTCGCATTACTTTTTTGATGCGCATGGAGGAATTTACTCGGTGACTGTACCAAGGTTTGAGTTTAGGATGTTCTAGGTTAATTCTGACTCTGCTGAACCCTAAGTGTTAGATGTAGATTATCACTACTACACGGCAATAAACGTTTTAATAAAGATCTTCAAAATCCTCATTATGTTTCCCTACTTTTTAACTATCATAATTAATGTTCTTATACACCATTGACATTGTCTTGCAATTGGCACTGCACCTCACATTTCAAAGAGGCGTACAAATTGATGGAGATTGTTGGGAGTGGCTGCCTCTTTCTTTCCAAGATTTTGAATTAATTAATTGTATTAGAATTCACAACACACAGACTGATATCCCATGACCTATATGACAGTTAAAGTTTAGGGGTTAAGAGACATTCAGCTGCTCAGTATGCAAATATATAAATAAGCTTGGCATACCTCGACACAGGTCTCTATCTCTGTGTATTTGTTCATGATGGGAAGGACAGTCTCCATACTGCTGTGCTCAACCAGATCAGATTTATTTCCCACAAGGATCAGAGGAACCCTTAAACAAACACACACAGTAAAAGGTGAACACAAAGAGCTTCTGGCTATTTTTAGTATGCCAGGGAATTAACATACTGACTGCTGTTAACTCTTAATCTTGGAAATGTAAGGCAATTGTGTTTAAGTTTGGCATGAAATGAAAATACACTATATTTTAGATCTTGATAGATATGTGAAAGATCATATTGTGAATGATTATTCCATGGATATGCTTCAATTTTAAAAAAGTAGCTCACCGTCATCTGGATCTATTTATGAGTGCATTTCAAAATCCATTCAACAACCAATGTATAGAACCAATTCCCCACCCCATATTTTAATATTTTCATAATATGTTACACTTGGATATATGGCACAAAATGGAAGAAAAGATCTGTCCCTACTTTCCTGTCACTGTGACTTTAGGGAATAAAGTACAAGAGGCTGTGCAAAAGAATATATATATATGGGTTTCTGGATGATAAAAAAGCAACAGTCAAACAAAGTTTGACAAACGTTGGGCCTCATTTATGAAATATGAGCAAAAAGAACTGTTGTATAAAGAATTCACAAAACAGTTCTGACGTAAATTTTCAGAGTCTTGTTCATATTTTTATAATGTTAGCAGGTACTACAAAAACTTGACTACACATAAATTAAGCGTTTAACTTGTAAACTTTATGCAATCTGGTAACTGCATCTTGATGGCACTATTCAACATAATAATATATCAATCTATTAATTAATTAATCAATTAGTTCAATATGAAAATCTATTTCTTGATAAACAAAAATGATTGAAAACAGTCGCAAAGCCTTTTTTCCTTTATTATAGATTAGCATATTCTGAGCACCAGTAGTACTTGTCTGCAAGCTTTCATTGAATAATTTCTGTTATCTGCTTATGGCCACTTAGTTTCTTTTGCCATTTATTGCAATATACTGGAGCCAAATTTGAAAAGGGAGTCCAGAAGATCCCACAGCATTCTTGTGCATATAATTCACATAGTTGCACTCTATGCATGAATAATAGGAATTCATTAACAAACACACATTTATCTATCATATCTGAGAGATTATTTGTAATTCCAGAGATGAGTGTTTGGAAAGGTTCATTATACATGGCAATTGCTCAGAATTTACTTATTTATTTAAAACTATTTTAATGAATGAGACTGGGTGGGCCAAGTTTCTGATCATTACCCAAGAGGTATTACTGACATGTAAATGTAACTGATTTCAATAACTGCTCTAGTTGGACAAATAATGATTCAGCTTCTGACAGTTACAGTATGTTTTCATAGTTAATACATTTTGCCTATAGCAAAAAAAGAAAATTGGGTAAGCATGCTATGATATATGATATGCCCCCCTTAAAACTCAATCTAACTTTAAAGAAGAACATATCATTGTGTATTTGTGAGAAAGACACAGAGAACTAATGCATTATGTACCTGTGTTTACCTACCTGCTGTCTTTGTCTGTTCTCTCATTTATCAAAGGAATCCAATGACTTGTCACCTGAGACAATGACATGATTTATTCAATCTGAAAGCTATAGAAATAGGTTTTAAGACCAATTCACACAAAGGACAGTATCTATAACCATAATTAGAACTATAAAGTTAACTATAAACTATACAATTAATCTAAGTAACACAGAGAAGCAATATACTGTAGTTGGAACTGTGATGATTAATGATAAATGATAAAAGCATGATGAACAAGTCATGAATGATAAAATACATTGAGAGTTATTTAGAATCCACACAATTTTAAAGCGCTTGAGAATTTAGTTCACATATACTGTATCATGACTGAGCCTGGTTTCTCCCAAGGTTGTTTTTTTTCTTCATTTCTGTCACCTATTGGAGATCCATGCCATTTTCACCTTTGGCTTGCTTAGCTGGGGTTTATAATTTTGACTGCACTGACACAATCAAACGAGAACAAAACTTAAACTGATTTGAGCTGAAAGATGACATTATTATTTTCTGTACAGCTGCTTTATAGCTGAATCGAATTGGTTTCATAATTAATTAATTAATTTTGCAGCATCGCCAGTCTTTTTGAACTGAACCAACACTGAACTAACTTGAGCTGAACACTATTGTCCTTTTATAGCTGCTTTACAGAAGAATTTGTATTTCGTCTAGTATTTGAAGTTTGTATCATTGTTTCTCTGTTTCTTACTGTGAAGCTGCTTTGAAACAATCTACACTATAAATAAAACTAATTGATTTGGTATTTAAAGCAGTAGACAACAACTGCAGTGCTCATTTATAGTAAACAGAACATTATTGTGAGTTGTTAATACATTATTGTGAGCGTGATGATGATAAGATATACTAGTCAACATTTGAAGTGGATCCTTTCATCGAAGTTGTCTTAAAACCAAAATGCGTTCTTGTCTAAGAACAACTTTGATTAACTTTTTTGATGCACTTCAAATGTTGACTACTGTAGTTATTGTTCTAGTTATCTTTGTAGTAATTGTTCTTGGTGTGAATGGGCCTTTACACAAGTTTTCCAAGAGCAAGCAAAACATATGTATATTGTATAATCAGTCAGACTTGAAAATCATGGATCAAATCACTAATTATTCTAATGAATAATTGAATTATTATGACTTACTGCATGAAGACTAGGTTGTATGATTAAGTTCTCTCACCTTCTCAATAGACTTCTTGTTGTTCACTGAGTAGACTATGCATATAACATTGGCCTAAAAAGGAATGCAAATATAATTTCTCTGAGGAAATCAAAATGTCATACATATATATGTGTGCATGTGTGTATTAAGTTTTGTGTATCAATCTTACCTTTGATATCTCTTGATAAAGCTGTTCATCTGTCTGTTCAGCTTCTGGGTATTTAAAAAACACTGTTATGGCCACATCAATAAATCATGATAATTATATTTTTTTGTGAATTTTGAGTAAATATTGCGTATTTTAAAAAGGGCAAACATTTTCATTAAGTGTCGCAGATAGAACTATAATAGACAACCACCATAAGAGTATTTCTTGTTTAATACCTGAGTAGTCAACTATATGAGTGGGGACTCTCTCTGGTGTGACATCTGCTGGTATAGTGATCTCCTCAGCTCTGTAAGGAACCTAATATGACAAAAATATCATTTTGACAACAGACAGAGGCACTGTTGCAAATAATAAAATCAGGGAGAGTAATAATTATTAAAGCGACTGTAATATTATTATTAATAATACATACCACCGCTGGGAACTCCTCACTGACAAGTGTCATGATCAGAGACGTCTTCCCCACTTTGGCTGTTTACACAAGAAATACAAGAGTAGTAACAGAGTCCTTATCTCCACACATCAATCTGATCAACCTTGAAATCTTTAACATTTCGCAAGCAATTTTAATTTACATTTCAGTGGTGAAGAGCTTTTATAATATGTTATAGGCTACCGGGTCTAGAGTGAAGCCATAGGTAGTCCTCTTATGGTCATAAATTTAGAAATATGTTTTATGTCTTTGCAGAGCTTAGATATGCAAACACATTTGAGTTTGGCAAACTGTAATATTGACCAACCCCTTTGCATTAAAAAACAATCGCACAAGTCTTAATGGAACACAGCAGAACTTCTCACTGTATTTTGCTAATGCTGCCTGCCTAGACAACATTCTGTAAAGCTAACGAACTGGCTTCCAAGGCAGCATTCCCAAGATATACTGAGCTGCCTGCGTACACAACATTCTCTGAGGTGAACGCTCTACCTAGACAATGTTATTGGGCACTGCACACACTCATTTAAGCTCAAACTGAACCCCTACAGTCGGATGGCTTGAAACACGCACGGAAAGATGGCCAAAAACGTTGACTTCTGTAGATACTGTAGGAAGTCCACTATACCTCAATGCGCTGTCATTACAAGGGCAGGTTATGATGACTATCTCAAATTGCAGTAGGCTAACACGGAAATCTTGTCATCAGACATGATGGCGATTTTATTTAATATTACAATACAACCACTTCAAACATTTATATCGTATATAAGCTCAATATTTCAGTGTAAGAGTGTCAATATTTAATTCATTTTAAGGTTATGGTCGTTTCGTAACAATGAATCGAGGAGACCATGTAATCAATAAGACACTTACGTTCTCCAACCAACAGAATCCTCACGTCTTTTCGCATATTTCCCACTTGTGAAGTCAGAATAACCCTACTATAATCTTCAGGATTTTACTTACGTCCACAACAACGCACATCAGCCCAGATACTAAGTAAGCTTGGCATTATGAACAATCAAACTGATTAGAAGATTGTCTTTATAATCATGGGATACGACGTTCTCTCGATGATATAAGCATCGGCATCTGTTGGTACTGATGGAGTCTAAAGGGATGGAGACACTCAGCGGCTGTTAACTGATGTAGATGTGTCGCACACACGCCTCCCTCTGACCTCCATCATGCCTACGGGTCTCACTGAGGGACAAACTATGCAAAATTCTAAAGAAAACGCACGATTCATTGGTTTAAATTAGTATAAAGTTGTAAGTTGAAAACCACCATTTACATATGTTATCAAGATGCATCAATAACATTACACCGATTTTATTAACCATTAAGATTACAGCCTATTACAGCAATCAGCAGTACATTTACATGTGTGTATGCTATTCTTTCATTTTTATCTAAAGCGCCCAAAATACAATGAAGAAAACATCATAAAGGAGCCAACAATTAGCAGTATCACAATCCAAAATTGTAGAATTAATTTAGGATAGCAAAAAAAGGACTTAGTCATATAGAATAATTATGATTGTGTAGATACTTGGTTAAATAACAGAACACCAAAATGAGATTACAGTAGATATGTAAAGAAACCAATGATATACAACATTCCTTTATATAGAATAGCCTACATACTCTGTAAACAAACTGGAGTGTATAAAGTAGCCTATTGTAAATGCTACAGATCTATGTTACCCTTAACTCAATGTCTAGGAAAGGTTAAGGCATTGTGTGACAGTCCACAGATCCAGAAGACAGGTGTGAGAGTGTCAGAGGAATCCACTTGGAAACTGTGTAATTCAAGCAGGCTATCACACAGTCTCTGAAAGGACAACTGTCCTTTTTCCATGTCCAGAATGACCCTGATCCCATTAGGGATGCTATGCTTAACGGAGGTCTTAATGTTATTGTGACAAGCATTCAGTTGCCCGCTGCTCCACTCCAAACACCAAGATGAGGAAGTTCTTCCCAACCTCTCGTCACGCCTCAGACTGGGATACGCCACACCAACAGCCCATGCAGTGCTGAATGTGGTGTCCACGTCCCAGTAAACCCACCCTTGTCTAAAGTCCTGCTCCGCCATCCATTGGCAGGCATCAAAACGCCCGTGTGATGTTCTTGCTTGGCGCCCCGGTTGTATTTCCACTCTACGGCTGTCTGTGTGAAAAATCAGCCGTCTGTTTCCCAGCTGGGAAGAAAAGGAAAGCTCAACGAACTCTGCATGAAGACCAGCTGGGAGGGAGGGAGGGAGAGACATTTAAGTTAGAACATGAATATCACGAAAGACACATTTTTAATTCCAGTCTGCATAAAAATCAATGTTATTAAAAAAGCATTACCCTCAGCACTGTCTCTGTTGAGCTGCTGCGCACCTGCACTGGGAGTGAGATGAGCATCCTCAAACAGAGATTCTGAATTCTCTGGAGCCTCGTCTACAAACTCCTGTGAACTCTCCTGAGAAAGATTATGTTTTTAACAATCAGCTCCTTCCCATGAATAAATAGCATTGACTATATATTTGTCAATATATTTCTCAGAATTCTTCATTACTTAAACTTGATCAAGATCCTTGCATCACTGGTAAATACATGTACTGTACTTGTTAGGTTGATTTGATGACAACAATTTGGTTCCCAAACATCTCATCTAGACATCTTGTCAGAACATTATTGGGTCTCATTCGCTTCCCATGTGTACACACTTATGCTTTGAAATAATGTGTATTGTATAAAGTGCTATATAAATAAACGTGACTTGACATATATTTATAACGAATAACGAATGTTTGCACTGACGTTTAACAGTTTGGGGTGTATAAGATTTGTAAATACTTTTTGAAAGTATGTGCTCAGCAAGGCCATATTTATTTACTAAATAAAAAAAAAACAGTAAAACAGTAATATTGTGAAATATTATTACAATTCACAGTAAGTGTTTTTTTTTATTTCATTACATTTTATAACATAATTTATTCATGTAAAACAGTTTTTTTTCAATCATTACTCCAGTCTTCAGTGTCATGATCTTTCAACAATCATTCTAACATGCTGATTTGGTGCTGAGTTATATTTCAAATGTTTATCAATGATGGAAACAGTAAGTGCTGTTTAATATTTTTGAGCAGTATTTATTTTTTAAATCTTTTGAAACATTATAAAGGTATTTACTGTCATTTTTAAAGTGTCATTGCTGAATAGAAAGACGTTGCAAATGGAAATGCAGATTAATATTTTAATAAATTGGATAAATCAGTGGCCTTACAATAAGAATAAAAACAACCATTTCTAGTTTTTGCCCATAAAAATATCACATTTTGTTTTTAGCAGATAAAAGGATATTTGAGGTGCTTTCTACATTTACAATGTCACAAAGTGCATAAGCCAGAATCAGAGAGTGCTTTAGTTAGACTAACTTTTAAGTTTTTAAATCTATTTGGGACGTCCAACAACAATAGCTTAAAAACAGCTTAAAGAGACTACAAAAGAAGCAAGACGTATACAAACATCAGTAAAGCTTTCAATAAAGGAAGCTGAGATGGGCAAAGTGCATTTGAACAGATGCAGATCATACTTTGCGGTTTGTAATAGGGTGTGGCTTATTATGTTATGTAATGTTTTCCCACACAGAGAACTGTACACATACATACACAACTTCCGTGGGTCTTGCACAGAGTCATAATGTTCTTGTTATAAGTCAGTTACAATATCATTAGATGCCAAAGGTGTTGTACCTCTTCAGACTGAGAAGGTAGCTCCTGGTGATCTGCTGATGTCAGACTAAAACTTCTGCCTGCATAACAACTTGAAGCATCACTGTCTAAAGATGAACTGGAAACATCCATCGGAACTAACCCATCCTGAGTGTGATACAAAATTCA
The DNA here is from genome assembly GCA_027422405.1 of Ptychobarbus kaznakovi. Classification (NCBI taxonomy): domain Eukaryota; kingdom Metazoa; phylum Chordata; class Actinopteri; order Cypriniformes; family Cyprinidae; genus Ptychobarbus; species Ptychobarbus kaznakovi. Next base: position 17,546,503 of record CM049800.1, read on the forward strand.
CTCATTTTTTTGTCATATACTGCATGCAAATTTAAAAGTATTAAGCATTAAAGGTATTACCTCAGAGGCCTGATTTAGCTCAGCTGAAAGTGTATCTTCCGTCTTTTTGATCTCAGCTTTTAACCAATCCAGACGTTTCATTAAATTATCCTAAAGAGCAAGTTGTCACAGTAAAAGTTAGAAAGCTAGCAAAAGCTCAAAGTTAGCACTCCAGGAGCCTGATTCATAAAACAAGTTTACCAAATAAGCCAGGTTTATTTCAGTAAATCTGACTTATTGTCAGTTGATTTGGTTCAAAATAATCAGACTAACTGAAATAAACCTGGCTTATTTGGTAATATAAGCCAGGTAATATACTTGTTTTATGAAACAGGCTCCTGGGGTGCTAACTTTGAGCTTTTGCTAGCTTTCTAACTTTTACTGTTAGTAAATTATGCCCCAGATTTGCATCTGTCCTGTACGTAAGCATGAGTGTGATTAACATAAGTTCTTAGATAAACAATAACACTTCACTAAACAAACAAATCACTGTTTAAAATTTTACATCAAGAATTTAGATTAAAATGAAATAGTTCCCTACTGAAAATGACTATTTAAACCAGTCTAAGATGTTTCTCTGGGGCCAGTTGCATAAACGTAGCCACTGTCTTAAGAAGTAGTTTGAACTAATCTGTAATCTGTCTTACTTTTACAATACAAATAAGGCCAATCTACCTTTTCATGACTGAATTCAAAAAGTTATGACCAGTCTTGAAGAAAAAAATTAGATGACAAACTTTTTAAGACTAGTCCTAACAGTTGGTTTTAGCTGGATAAAAAGGTTTCCAGCCTGGCCAGCTGAAAAGTGTCCAAAACAACCAACAGACCAGTCATGACAATCAGCTTAGGCTGTTTTTTTTGTAAAATGTTATAGTTTTGTAAGTCTTGTTATAGTTTTAGATTAAGTGGCATATCACACTGCAGACAACGCTTGGCTTTTCAAGCCAACTACCCACTTATTCATTACATTGTATTATTAAGCTGTTTAGCAAAAGACCATTAACTTGCCACTTTTGTAATAGTTCTCCGAGCGTGTTGCGTTTCTACTTGATCTGTTTCTGCCAGAATTTGCTCCCATTTCTCGCGACCGCCAAGGTCCTGTAATTCCAGAATGTCACGAAGAGTGAAATTCATCTCAAGTTTACTACTGCTTACATCTGCCCGGCAGTGTGGACAATATCCCTTTCCGCTGCTCTTCGCCCAACATGCTGTAATGCACTTCTGACAATAGTTATGCCCACAAACTAGTGTAACCGGCTTTGTGAAAATCTCCATACATATCGAGCATTTAAGGTTATTCGCGACGAAATTAACAATATCCTCATATAACAGCGACATCATGTCAAGATGTTTTTTTTCGGAATCGAAACTGAAAGTCCACGAATCTCTTTATTAACATAGCGTCCACTCGTAGTCGGAACCAAAGTCACACACACCGTGTTTCCTCACGAGCCCTTTACGCCGGACTTCTGAGGGCATGCATGGGGCACATAATACATTCATATGTAAGAAAAACAGAGCTATAGCGATCAAACATGTGGATCGCAAAACGCCTCCTGACCTCCATCTTCCTCAAAGGTAATAAAAACAACACTTGTTAAGGTATTAGGTATGAAATGAAATTAGAACTAAGCCTTGCGGTGACAATTTCAAGGACTATGAGGTATATTGAAGCATCACAGAAAAAAAAAAAACATCTTGTTCGATGTTGGATTATCAGTTGCACTAATTCAATTATGTGTTAGTTTTTTTATTAAATCTGTGAATTTATTTATTTATTATGTTTGTTGGAGTTTGTTGAATTAAGTTTCTTAGTTGGGACTTAAAATACTAAGATCTAACTCTACTGACACTTATCTATTCAGAACACAAAAACTGAGCTGAATAATGACTCTTGTCTTTTGTAGAGCTGCTTTATAGCGGACATTTGATTGTGAATTGATGATTGATTAAATCTAAACCAATGACTATAACAAAAATGTGGTGGATATTTTAGTCTTATAATGCATGCGTGTTTGTTTGATTATTTTCTGACTAAATCATTGATTGATTACAGGGCATTACAGTCTGTTCTGTCGCCCCCCGAGCTCATTGCCTGAATATGAGCGCAGATTTTTGCACTGCACCTTTTGCAGAACGAGCAGAATCATGATCACTGGGCTTGACGCCCTGAATGCACCTGTTTCCTCTGAATTATGCCAAGAAAATGACAAACCCCTGGACTCATGTTATACTGCAGAGCAGTGTGCTGTCATCCTCCAGCGCCTCAATACAGCCACAGAGTCAGAACTGGAACAGGTCAAATTGCTACGGGGACGGAAAGCTGTTAACATTGTCAAATACAGAACCGCACATGGACCATTCAACAGTCTGGAGAGTGTCATGTATGTGCCCTTACTGAAACACAAGAGTGCTGTCATAGTCTTCAACTCTATCCTTAATCCAGCTGACAAGAAAGAGAGGAAAAAGGGAAAAGTCCATCTGGCTAAATTTATAAGACCTGAGGTTGATCGAGCTCTGTTGGAGGTGAGGCAAATCTGTCTAAACTACTACTTTTAATAACTTTTGTGAATGATGCGCTCTTTGCTATAGTTTATTTCTGATTTTTTTTTTGCAGGATGCAAGCTCTATAGTGTCCATTGTTTGTGGTACTAATAAAATTGCATGGACACACATGGATCGTGCAAGAACTGTCTTAGACTGGCAGCAAGCAGAGTGCAAGAGTTTTATGAAAGGAATGTACATGGCATCCGATTATTTGGAAGATGTGAGTTAATAAATTGTGCTGTTTGACATTCATTTTTTTTAGACTCAGCAGTATTGAGGTTTATATTCATATTACAATTTTTGCATATTCTTTTAAGAAAGCAAACCAGCAACCCTTGTAGATTGAAGAACTTAAAGAAATGTAATGGAAGTAGCAACAGATCCTTTCTTTTAGTACTGTGACATAGATCTGAGTTAAGTCAAGTCACCTTCATTTATATAGCACTTTTAACAATACAAATTGTCAAAGCAAATGCACAATATCAAAATAGGAATATAGTGTGTCAATAATGTAAAATGACAAGATTAAACACTCAATTTTCAGTTAAAGGCATTTCATTATTGAATTCAGTGATGGCATTGTCCAGCTCAGTTCAGTTTCAATAATATCTGTGTAATCAAGTCGGTGATATCGCTGGAAATGAAGTGTCCCTAACTAAGCAAGCCAGAGGCGACAACGGCAAGGAACCAAAACTCATTGCTGTTGTCATGTTTAATCTTGTCATTTTACATTATTGACACACTTATTTTCCTGTTTTGATAGGAAAGGGTTTAAAAGGATTATGGTAAAGAAACAGATGTAGGGCAGTTCTGTTCAATGGTTGTTGATTGGATGGAGGCAGATCTGAATGCGAGCTTGCAGTCGATTGGGGGCAAATCAAATCATCAAATGATTGAGAGAAATCTGATCGAATATCCAGTTATGACATTTTGATTCAAAATTAAGCCAAAATTGTTTAAAAATAAAACGATTAATTTTTCACTGTAATATCAATAACATGGTTTTAGTAAATATATTTGTGAATTTCTAATTCATGTTGACTTAAAGTGTCGTACCTCTCAAAAAAATTTAATTCTTTAAAATAAATGACCCCCCCCCCCCTCCATCTGTATGCATGTCTTTCATTATGCAGAAATGGAAGATATTTTGAAGAATGTATTAGCTGTTTAAGCTCTCCTATCAAATGTTGCTGGTTTACCTTCTATATAGGGCATCTTATTTGATGGTGAATTTGCACTGGAATAACCAGTAATGATACATTAATGTATGTTCTTTGTCAACCCTAGATCTCCACTGTTATTTCAAGCTTCCCTCCTGCCGACTTTTTTTTGGTGGAGAAGCCAAGCATCTCTCCCCAGAATACTTCTCTTTATCCAGTCTTGGTCCATCTCCGAACAGTAGAGGCCATGCTATTTGCTTTACTCACTCCAGCGAGGGACCCAGGAAGCCCCCCAAAAGTCCTTAACATGATGCGCATAGCTGTCGGCCGCCACTTCAACCTAATAGTGGGAGATTGTCGGACAAGTGGAGCTGAGACAGTGAGGAAGATGATGACGGAGTCTGTGATGAAGCAAGATCCACGTGTTCTTTTTCCTCATGACTTGGTGTTGAAGCACAGAAATTCCTTTCAGATGAGCAGTAGGAACAGAGGGGAAGAGCTGTGCGATGCTCTCCTGCAAGCGGTTGCATTTTTCGAACTCCTGCGGGAGTGAATCGCTACTGAATGGCTATTTCTCATTTGTTGGATATTAGAGCTCCGTCTCCCTTCCACCGAGTAAAACTTCATGCAATGCTTTCTCTGAAACAAAGGCTATATATGAAAATTAATTTATGTTGCTTGAAACTGACACTGGATTTTATTTCTCTAAGTGTTAAACTAGAACCTCGTCAGTGTTGAGGAGAAACTTTACAAATGTAAATGTTATGTTGAATAAAATCTACAATAACACTATTATTATACACATTGTTATAGCAGTGTTAAAGAGGGACAGTTAACCACAAAATGAAACTTGTCATCATTTACTCACCCTCAAATTGTTCCTGTATGAGCTTCGGTCTTTGTTCTGTTGAACACAAAAGAATGTCTAGAATAATGTGGGTAAGCAAATAGGTGCTGGTAGACATCGACTTGGTATGAAAGAAAAACAAACTGGAAACCAGTGGCTTTCGGCAACTGTTTGGTCTCCAGTGTTCTTCAAAATATTTGTGTGCAACAGAAGAAAGAAATTCATACAAGTTTGGAATGACTCAATGAATAAATTATGACAACTTTCTTTTTTGAGGGAACTATCCCTGCCACACTCAATTTTATACAATATTTAACTGTTGGTACTTTCTGCACTTCTCTATCAACTAATTATAGTGGTTCCCAGTCCTGGACCTGGATACCCCCAACTCTGCACATTTTGTATGTCTCCCTAATAAAACACTCCTGATTTAATGCATCAACTTGTTAGTGGGGACTTCCAAGACCTGAAATGGTTGTGTCAGATGAGAGAGACATCCAAAATGTGTACTGTTGGGGATACTCCAGGACAAAATGATGCAAACACCCATTATTATAGAGGTAAATATTATTTGTGTTGGTTACAGTGAAAAAAGAAAATGCTGTGATTATCTTTCCGTTGTTTATATTCTCTAAATTGTATACAAGTGTAGTATACATTTTGCAAGTATCACTTGGGTGAACTGTCCCTTTAAGGAGAACTGACAGTTGGTTAAAAAATGTCACTTGGGAAAGAACAAGTGGTCTAAGAAAACTGAAGTAAAATCAGAGAAAAGTTCTAGCTTTATTTGTTCACAGGTGACACTTGGAGTGACATTTTGTGTCTAATACAGTGAAGTTCAGACATTTTTAAATTACATTTAGCAGATGCTTTTATCCAAAGCGACTTACAAATGAGGACAATGGAAGCAATCAAAATCAACAAAAGAGCAATGATATGCAAGTGCAATAACAAGTCTCAGTTAGCTTAACGCAGTACTCGTAGCAAGGTTTTTTTTATATATAAAAAGAAAACCAAACGAATAGAGTAAGGTAGTGTTAGATGCCTTTTTTGCTTTGTTAAATGTATAATAAATAAAAAGAAAACAAAAATATTAGAAAAGCTAGTGTTAATTGAATCTTGAATGAATGTTAGTTAAATGAAACTTAAGTGTCTTTTTGGTGCCACAGTATACAGATAGTATGAGTGCTACTGAAATGCTTAATGAGAATGGAATCATGCTCATTTGAGGTAATAGTGAAAATTCCCATTGCTAATTAGAAAAAAATATATTTTCTTTATTTTACCAAGATAAATGATCTATCAGACAAATATATATCTGTGACTCTACAAACACAAGCCACAATACAGTAAACAGTTCAGAAGTCATGGAGGATTTTCTAAAGCCGTGTCAATCACACATCAAGGGAAATCCAAGGCCATGAATTCCAGCAAGCTTCGGGGCAGGTGAAGGCTTGAGAGGTAGTGTGAATGTCTGAAAGTGAGAGACAAAAAAAAGAGCATTAAAAAATCTGATAAATTGAACAAATATTAAAGAATTACTGTATGTACATTTTCATGAAGCGTTAGAAGTTTTCTTTCAAAATACCTTAAGGAGCGCTGTTCTTTAACTTTCTCAGCTCTGCAGATTAAGCGCATAGTGGGCAGGTAGTCCATGGAAAGAACATGTTTATTACTATGACAGAACTTTTTGCTGGAGATCAGATTGGATAAAATCTCATTGCGCTTCTGGACACCACTATAAAAGAAGTCAAAATCAGATGAGTGTGCACATAATATACGCACAGATGAAGTTAAAGCTTCATGGAAACTTAATACTATTAATTTAAAATACGCACCTAGGTTCACAGAATTTGCATTGACACATTCTGAGGTTTTTTTTGTCAGATGGCAGAGACGGGGCACAAATCATTTGTTCCCATCTCTCTGAAGACAACACCTTTCTCAATCTTGCGGCTTCCGTCCAGATCCTAGAGAGTTCAGTCCGACACAGGATGGAAACCCAAACCTTCTACAATGGACAATATCTGTGATGAATTCTCAAAACTTTGTCCAATCTGCTCCTCTCTTGGTAAGTCCAATAAGCTGTCCTTCAATGTGGCGCCCATCCAACCAAGAGGTTCTGACTTACAAAGTCCAGTTCCTCTGAGAGATGGTCTTTGCAAATAAGCATCCAGAAAAGACATGTTTTCAAAAAACTTTGCAAAGCACACCATGTGCTGAAAAACCAGAATGAGTGATTCATCTTGTCCATGGACATCTGTTTCAGAAGCCAAATGTTTTGTTTGCTTTGAAGGGACTGAAGACTTTTTTGGCTCATAAGATGACAAATAGTTTTTTCTTCTGCATGTAGAGAGCCTGTCTGGTCTAACCCCGTGTACATTTGTGAAGGTCTGTAACATCAAGCCTTTGACTGGCTTTTCTCCTTTCATCTTCAGATTTATTGACTGTTTCTGATAAGAGGATTGAGATGAGAAATGTGGAGAAAAGAGACTTTCGATGTTAGAGTACAGTAGACCTGCTCCCATTTTCTCTGCCAGGATCTCCAGATACCTGCTGCTTTCCAGCTCAGTCCAGGATCCACACTGTGTAATTTAAGACGGATTACATGCATCAATTTCTGCTTTTGAATCAGTGCAAGTGGTTTACTAGTTCTGCGAGACTATTAGCATAAAGTGTTGTCCACTTTGATGCTTGTTCATGTTAAGATCCACCCACTTAAAGGGGTATAGTTCACTCAAAAATGAAAAATTTCTCAATTTACTCACCCTCATTTCATCCCATATATGTGACTTACTTTCTTCAGATGGACACAACTGCAGATTTTTTGAAAAATAATCTGAGTCCAACAGTGTTGGGGGTAACGCATTACAAGTAATGCGAGTTACGTAATGATATTACTTTTTTCAAGTAACTAGTAAAGTAACGCATTACTTTTCAATTTACAAGAAAATATCTGAGTTACTTTTTCTCCATTTATTGACTGACAGTGCGCTGTGTGAACATGATCTTACTGTAGTTCTAGAGACTAAATGTGAATGTGTATTAATTCATCCCACTCGCAAAAAACAGATTCAGTATTCATCAAAATTAATTAAAACAGTGAAATGCAAACTCAGAATATGACGCAAACCTGCAATAATTAAACATGTTAAACAACACAAATATATCTAATCTCATTTTATTAACCAATGTCTTTGCTGCTGACCTTTGATGATCCAGTTCAACCATACTAATAAGCAAAAATTACTTTACATAAACTAACAATTGTGCTTCATTGTTTTTTTATTGCTGAAGAGTGTTGAACCTTCTTTTTCTGCGTTCTGCTGTATAGACGTGATTTACTCTTTCTTCAGCCTGAGGTTTATTCATTACACTTTTTGGTGTGAAAGGGCTTTTAAATTTGCTATAAATATAACTTCTTGTATTAAAAACAAACAATCAAGCCCTGTTCATATTTAAAAAGTAATGTAACGCATTACTTTCCATAAAAACTGAGTAACATAATTAGTTACTTTTTTAGAGAGTAACGCAATATTGTAATGCATTACTTTTAAAAGTAACTTTCCCCAACACTGGAGTCCAAATTATACAAGTAATTAGGTTCTGAAATGCAAAAGCAAAGCAGTAAGTGTGTGTAAAGAAAATACTAATATATTGGTCTTAAACTATAAACTAACTGGTTCCAGCCAATTGGTCTAAATGCGTTCATTAGAGGGTCAAGTCTGCTTGATGTAAACCTAAGCACATTGCGAATCTCATTCAAGATGTGACAGAAAAATCACATGGACTCACAGAGATTATAGGATTATATTTCTAAAAATCTTTGTGAAAGAAAGTCACACATCTGGGATAGAGGACAGGTGAAGTGACCAACCACAGTTCAATTTGTAGGTAAATATTTGAAACTGATAATGCCATAATAATACACAAAGTCTTTTACACTTCAGGGAAAAGTAGTAAAGTAGTAGTAAATGCTTTAGTAAATAAATATAAGTCGGGCTCACTTTAAGTATGTTCTTGAGAATTTGTAGTTCTGTGCTCCCTCCACCACTACAGACCCAGAGCTGAAGTTGGAGCATACTCTGTCTGATATCCCCCTTATTCTGACACAGCAAAAAGGACACGTCCTCTGGGTCGGTCCTCATGTTCTCCACCACACACAAACACTGCAGATAGCTCCTGATGGTCTCCTAAGTTTAAAATGATTCATAATATCATTGCTTCGTTACAGTTATCCAAAATAACAACAGTGCCATCAGATAACAGCTACTTTAAACAATTCACAACAATTGTGGCATAAAAAGTTGAACAGTAGTTTTGCATATAGTAGTTGGTATAAAATATAATATCTGCTTTCGAATATAGTTTTTTTCTCACCAGTGAAGGAGTTTGAAAATGGATTTCATCAAAATGCCCCTTAAGTCTTCCACTAAATGATGGGTCTGTGAAGAAACATTTAAACAAACAAATAAATGCTTGAGTGCATTTTATTCAGTAAAGCATTGCTCACCATTGGTTGTCAGAATTATTGGTCTTTTGGTTGTGCTCATGAAAGTCTTAATAGCTGCAAGAAATCCAACATCTTCAGGGAAAATGACATCAACCTGGGGGACACATTTAACATTGGCAGCACATTAAAAACATGTGTCAAGTAAAAAGGAGTTGAAATCAGCAAAACTAGTTATTTATACTAATAGACAATTCATTTATTCATTAATTCTGATGCTTTTATAATCATTAACACAGCAAAGATACAAATCATGACGTGTTATGTAATCTGTTTCAGCATCCCTGTTACCACTCTTACCTCCTCAAATAGTATAAGAGACATGGGGACTGTTTGGCTCTGTCCAAGTGAAGTAGGACCTTTAGAAGGACATGTTGATTCTTGATCACCTTGTCTATTGTCCTTAAAACCAGACACTGATCTCTGAATCCCATCTGGTTTCAGTTTGCCAGCTGTTGTAATTACATTTGTGATGAATAATCAAAATAATAATCACAATTGTTCAGGTTTATACTATCCAGTACATGCTCAATTATTATTTTTTCAGACATTATACAAATGTTTACTTATTTTACCCAGATAAAGCAGAGACGTTATTAAATGCTGTAGTGAACCAGGCCCTTTGTTGTTAATTCAATTACATTTTTAAGTTCTTATAAAACTAGTTCTAGTACACTTACCGTGCATATAATGTTCAGGAGCATCAGAGGTTTCACCTACAGACTTTTTGCTACTCAACTTGAAAAAGCGAGTGAGTTTTACTGGCTGTGGTTTAGTTCTCAGACGTGAAATGCTAGGAGAACGTGAAGTTTTCCTTAGATGACGATTCATATGGCCTTCCTTGCCTGTGGGAAAAAGACACAACCAATGTTTTTAAAATTATTCAGATTCAATACACATAATACAATTATAGTTTTATCCATTTTTACTGATGTTTAATGCATGCGAGAATCCATGAGACTCAATTTAGTTTTCATCTGTGCAAAACATCAACTAAACAAGAATTCATATCGTATAATCTAAGAAGTTCACTCACAAGGTGGATCAGGTTTGATTTTGCTTTGCTTAATGATTTCAGATTTGAGGGTTTTAATTTTCTGAATGTCCACCTGATGAGATTGAGTTGCTTCTGTGAGCTGGGAGAGAATGAGACGACCACAGCGCAGGACTGAGCTATTCACCTCAAACACCTGTGAGACCATAAAACAGAGGACGATACAATGAAGGCTGGTTTAACAGACAGTCAGGATTTTGCTTATTGTAATAGCATTGATATAAAGAGAACATATTGCACTGAGACCTTGAATCCCAGCTCTTGTGCACAGGCATACACAGCGGCCGTTTTGCCCACTCCTGATGGACCAATCATGAGCACTGTGTTACACAGCTCCTGTTCATGGTCTATGGATACAGCATCACCTTCAAAATCACCACAGTCCCATGACTCTACAGGTAAAGAGATTTGTACACACATTTCTCAATTTCAGGAATTAAAGAAAAAAAAATACAGATTGACATAATAACTGCATGTGTTCTATGCTGGCAATTTCATTACCACTACTATTTTCTATCTTCATCCTCCTTTCTTCTTGTCGTCTTCTCCTCTCCTCAGTGTCTGCTCTTATTTTCCATTCTTTCAACCAGCTGCCAATGGAGAAATTAACAAAATGAGATACACTTCCGTATGTCAATATTGTCTAGTAAATTAATATTTGTCCATTATTATTGTGTGTAAAACACTTAACAGATTATTTGTATTTTAAGTGACGTCATAATTCTAGAAAGTGTCCAGTGGTTCTCATGCTTTTTGAGTTTAAGGCCCCTATTGTCTACAATATTGTTTGTGTATTTATATAAAATATGTAACTAGTCACCTTTATTTATATAGCGTTTTCTACAATACAGATTGCGTCAAAGCAGAAATTTGAGGAACATTTATGAATTCCATAAGTTTTGAGAGCTGAATGTTCTTAATAGATTGCATTATTTTTAACCAATGAATTTATCATGAATCTTCAAGGCATTTACTTAATAATGATTAAGGATGAGGACTTAAAATATATACATTTTTAGTATAATTTTGTATTTTCTATTTCATTTCCCCTGAATTTCACTGAGGGCCACTAGTGGGCCCCAGCCCCCTGGTTGAGAACCGCTGTTTTAGAATATTCTAGAATAATCATGTTTATGGGTTAACCCATAAACCCTCAATTACCAGGCTATACAACAACCATCATTAATGCAATTACATTTCACCTGTGTAGTTGCCCTACTGATGCAGAGTTGCCAATGACTTCACAAGACTGTTGAGGCTGATATTTATCTGTCCAGAGAACATCCTCTCTTCGTAGATGACCAGGCCATGGGTCCTGATGAACGGATTCATTCTGCACTGGTTCAGTGACTACAGCACAGAATGTAGTTTGTTGCTGTCTACATTTTGTTCGGCTCAGTCTGTTTTTGTACTTTGCATGAGAGGGGGCCAAATCATCTGAAAATTGTTCAAAATCCAACTTATCCGCAGAAACACAGCCTTTGTTTGTCCTGTGACGTTTGTATGTCCTGTCACACGTCTGCTGCTGCAACTCTTGTTTTCTCTTTCTCTGGACAGAAGCTGAAGGATGCTTGGAATCATCAGTTTCCTCTGTTTCTGAAAATTAATGGTAGACTAAGAATTCCAACATGGACAAAAATACTTTCACAAAATATGTTAAGCATATTATAGTAAAATCATTTCAGATCTTTAATGTAATATTGAGCAATTTTAAGGTAAAAAATTTTACGGTTAAAAAAAATCCTAAAATTATCTATATGCACCGTGAGTGCACACCCTTTTATTTGAACTCCAACTATTACTGAAAAGTAATCATAATCCTCTGGTCATTTTTTTAAGTAATTCTGATTAACCCTGAATAACAATCAGCTATTTCAATGGGATTTCTTTTAGCATCTGCTTGGTCACATTTATTGGCTTGGATGTTCTATACCTAGGGTAAATACAACATAAAGAGCTACGTCTGTTACCTCCTCTTTTAAATATTGAGAGGTTAAGTTGAGAACAGCTGTTCGTTTTTAAAAACATGTTTAGTTTCCTACTCAAAGCAGAAATATCCTCCTTAGGTGCAGTTCTCTTCCTCAGGAGAAGAGTGAAGAACCTGTGGACAGGAAACTGTAAATTGAGAATCTGAATCTCTTCCAGCAACGCACTGCTCTTTTCATTGCCCAATTCATTTCTCCATCCAGATTTCTGAGTGGAAAAAAAGACAAAAGACTGAGCAAATTATTTATTCTACTGTACTCCACAAAATAATCAGCAATATAAATGTATAATGTATGGTGTTTTGCATACTATACTGATTGAATTATTTTGATATAATTGTCAAAAAGGTGAACCTTATCACCTAACCCAGGGGTTCTCAACCTTTTTGACTCAAAGGCACAGTTGTCCAACAAATGTTTTATATTAAATTAATTAACCACACTTAATCTTGGTATTCTACAAGTTATGCTCTGTATTTCAGAACTGTATGTTCCTCATCAAAAACAATAGATATTAAAGGTATACTCCACCCCAAAATGAAAATGTTGTCATTAATCACTTACCCCATGTCGTTCCAAACCCGTAAAAGCTTTGTTCGTCCTCGGAACACAATTTAAGATATTTTGGATGAAAACCAAAAGGCTTGTGATTGTCCCATTGACTGCCAAGTAATTTATACTGTCAATACACAGAAAAGTATAAAATACTTTTTGTACGCAAAGAAAATAAAAATACTGACATTTATTCAACAATTCGTCTCCTCTCTGTGTCAGTGTAGCGCCATTTTGGAGAGCATCCGATTGATGCAAAGTGCGTACGTTATTCTCTGACATCAGTAACGCATGGATACGCTGTTTTCTGCAAATTTTAAACGTAGAGGTCATGGATCCTTAAAATATTTATTGTGGCGTGGCTGACATTTTGGAATGTATGGCAAATGAAAATAAAAAGGGAAGGCACTTTTCATTCTTTTATATCCGTAAACTCTAAGCGTCTCAAAATTGTGACGTCGCAGGAATGCGTGTTTACGGTAAGTAATAGCCATAATCTCTGTATTGTACGAAACAGAAACAGCGTATTTTACTGTGGAGAATGAGGTGCGTTTGGTTATTCTACTGTCAAATTTGGAATAAATTTACATGGTTTCTTCATATTGTGGCGTGGCTGACAAAGAAGAGTGTACACATTTTGCGTCCAGGGGATAATCTCCAAAATGGCGCTACGCTGACGCAGAGGAGACGTTATGGTGCCTAATTGTTAAAGTCATTATTTTTATATTTTTCCATACAAAAAGTATTCTCGTCGCATCATAAAATTCAGATTGAACCACTGATGGCAGATGGAGCATTCTGGCAATGTTTTTTCTGGACCTTGACAGTGTAATTTACTTGGCAGTCAATGGGACAGTCACAAGCCGTTTTTTTATCCAAAATACACGAGCGAAGCTTTTATGGGTTTGGAACGACATGGGGGTAAGTGATTAATGACAAAATTTTCATTTTGGGGTAGAGTATCTCTTTGAGGGAAAACAAAAAATAAATATAATTTTACATTTCATTAAGTGTTTATTTATTTTTTATTTAAACTATTTTAATACATTAAAAATAAAAGTAAAGTAATTAGATATAAAGTCATCCTGCCGCCCCCTTGGAAGTTTGAGGCCCCTAGTGGACCCCGGGCCCCCTGGTTGAGAACCGCTGACCTAACACAAATGCCATCTATCTGATTAACATGGGTGACTGACATCTACTGGAAGTTATTTGCTTAAAAGTCACTTTAAAACTGCTTTACTATTTCAACATTAAAAACCTATTTTTCTGACAATAATAAAAAAGCTACACTGAAAATTATGAATATATATATATACAGTAGTTGATTCTTGCCTGTTATATAAGCAAAACAGATTTAAGCAAACCCACCATTTCTCTGAAGGTTTTGACATTGGTTCGGTTCTCTACAGATGTGCTGAGTACCCGGATGAGTGATGAGAATCAGGGCTTGGCCAGTACCATGTTTTGTGCTCTCTGGGATTTGTCCAGTGTTAACCTCCGGCTGATCCATCAAAAGGTCCTTGTCACTGGTGTTTATTCGTAAACAGCTGGACAACACCTCTTTATCAGCTCTAAAATGAACAATGTCTTTTAAGCTTTTGTCACCTGAGCCACGTTCTCTCGCTGCAGGAATGGGGACGAACTGCACACTCATATTGCTGCTCATTCTCTTTAATGTCAGTTTACTGCGTTTCATATACCCCTCGTTTTGCATTTGAGAAACTTTTTGCACCGTTTGAGAATGGTGTCCTTCCTTCCTTGCGCTTACTGTGGGAAGATCTGGTGATGTAACGTCAGGAAGAAGAGCTGAACTGTCTTTATCGCCAGTAACGTTAGGTATTGCAACATCTGTAAATAATTTTCCTTTAACGTTACAGGAATCATCACAAAATGACCTGGACTCGGTGGTCTCAGTTACATGGGTGGGACTGTTTCCGCAGAAAGTGAAAATCTTCGACCTTTTTTGTGTTTTTGCTCGTTTTAGCCTGTTGTGTTTTGGATGCACCTGGGTTTTGGGTCTGCTGTCCGTCTCTCGTAGGTTCTCCGCATAAGTGGCCCTTCTGTCGGAGACACTTCCGGAAGAGTTCTTGATTCTAGTAAGCTGAGGTAGAAAGAATGGGGTCTCCATTTTGCCATAGATGTAATCCATTTCTAAAGTAAACACTGCAGCAAATAGCAGTCAACAGTGCTATCTTGACATACCATTGTTCCCAGTTGCCATTTCTGGCTTTTGACAAAGTTATAGCCCTACATTAACGAAGAATACAGTACGCGTTTTATTACTTATAACGTTAGCACTTTTTAATTCACTGAATTGATTTAGATTTGTTGAGTGTTAAATCTCGCGCCTAGCAGAAGGGCGCTTGCTCGTAAATTGCATCATCCAATAAGCTTCCTTCTCGCGTATGACGTTCACTCCGCCCATTGGATATGACTGTTGCGAGGGCGTGGCTTCTTGATTTAAGCCCTTAGGAACCACTGATCTTTATGGAGAACATTATAGATCAATGGTAGAAACCCACTTCAAGTTTAATGCACAGACTAAAGGGAAAAAACCTAGCATTTACTTTTAAATAAATTGTTGCTCTAGCATTGTAAACACGTTTCCTGAAAATGTTGTAACATTGTACTTTTGAAAATGTACCCCCACAGCATTTTGAGCTAAATTAATTAAACTCCATTTAAACCAAGCATTTACACATCTTTAATTTGTAAATAGTTTTCTTGTGTACACCAAAATTGTGCATTTTGCAGAGGAAACAAATCAAAGGAGAAAGGACAGTCTCTGATATACTTTGGCATGTACAACATCTGAACCTTATAACAGCAACACACTCTTATATAACCGCATACCCAGTATTAACAAAAACTTGACATCACCCACATTGGACTGAAAACTTTTATGGATCCTTACTTTAAAATGGCATGATTAGGTTGGTTTCCAAAGATTTACGAAACAAGGACTTCTAGTGGCTCAAACATTGGCAGTTCTCCTTTCATGAGTGTTCATTTATATTGCTAATTAACATGATAACTGGTATTTAAAAAATATATACACTGAGAAGATGCCATTCTAAGATGGAAGGATCCTCACACTCACATGTGAAACAAGGAGCTGATAACAGACTGATTGGTCAAATCTAAAACAGGTAAATATACTATCTGTATGTAATTTTAAAAGGAAAAGTAAATACAGCTTGAGAAACCTGAATATCAACTTACTGTCCAAGTCAACAATTCTGAGTCTACAGCCACTGAATAAGTAGTAACAAGTGCTACCATGTGCTAAATAATCACTGAACTCAGTGGTAAAACAAAATCATAAAATCTATACAGAAAATGTCAACTAACCGTAGTCCCAATTCTACAGTAACTCACTTCATCGCATAAAGGGTTTTCAGAGAGAGAAAAAAAACTAAAGATTATACTAAACATGACTGCTGAAATTATACGGTTCATAAGTATGACAAACTACACTGGAAAACGTTGAACGATTGCATCAATTCAGTCAACAGCACTTGCGTCAGTCTGTAATACCAGCAGCTAACTCACTCTAGTGGGCTCCTTATTAATAAATGGGTATATGGGCAGATCAGAAATAGAACAATTGTTCTAAGCCACAGATATTGTTGATTAAGATTGATGATTCCATGGGATAAGTATAGAGAATTTGAGTTCAAAATAGATCTCGTTCATTATGTTCATAATTTCGCTAGTAAAACCAACTGTTGTCAGTCTGACACTCCACTTTTGGTGCGTTTGCCATGTATTGAAACACCTGAGGACACAGCATGACCATTGCAAGTGGCATCTGACGACTCCTGCCCCTCCTCTTGTTCAGGAAGTGACTCTTCTATCTCCCTCATACGGGCCATGGCCTGGTCAATGGTTGCTGTGGTGAGCAGATTGTAGTCATGCAGACTGACCAGGTGAAGCAGAAAGTTCCGACACAGATTCCTGCGGATAATGTATGGCCCGCAGTTCTCCACAAACAGCATGCTCGCCTGACTCATCTGAGTATCAGCAATGAATCTGGAGAAAGGAAGTTAGCAAGATCAACACCAATATTCATTCAAAACATTAGATAAATATAGAAGTTCAATGTGGAGAAGGTCTTGATTAGATTAAAACTGAAACCAAGTTATTCACACAAAACACATGTTCAGCGCATTTTCTTAAAGGACAAATATGACTGCTGCACTCATGTCTCACACAAAAGCTGTATAGAAAGCCATGCAAAAGAGATTTTAAACTTTTAGAAAACACATCGCTAATTTGTGGAGGTTTATTCCATTTCACTGCATCACATATGTTCTTAAACGCAATTGCATTATTGATTTAATCTGCATATAAAACATAATAAAGGATGTATTTGTTTACATTTTATTTTGTGTTTGACTGTTAAAACAAAAATTATTGGTTGTTTGTCTTAATAAAATGGGTAAATTAAAAATAGTGGTTAAATTTAAATAAAAAAAAATTATATTGCTCTTTGTTTTAAAAAAGGTTTGTATTGACAATAATTGTATTGTCAGTAATGTCAATAATTATCGATGCCGAATTATATATAAATGTTCGATTTTGAATGCGATATTGCATAGCTTGTCAGCGATCTACGGCTGTGTATTAAATGCCGCTCCATCTGAAAGCAAGTGATGGAGATTTAATGCTAATCACAGAACCGGCTTTACTTGGTTCTAAAAATACAATTAACATATTGATGAAAAATGTATAGCCTAAATGCAATTGTAAGTCGCTTTGGATAAAAGCGTCTGCTAAATGCATAAATGTAAACATAAGAAAAACATTATGAATGCATTTTTACCCATTCTTCATAACGTGAAGATTCCACAACTTCATTACTTCTTTTTCTCCTTCATTCACATCTGTGAATTCTTCAATTTGCTTCAGGCAAAATAAAACATACTAATTATGACTGTCAGACTCATAATACATAAAGAGCATAAACTGTTCAATTCAAATGCAGTTATCATCTTGTTGGAAACAGTACTTGTTTGACCAGTCGACTAACCGTGGAGGTCTTTTCTCTGAGCCACTCTGGATCCTGCTCATCCTCACTGTCCACCTCCATCTCCTGTGGACGGAGGGGCATGCAGCTGTCACTGTGGAAATACAGACGATTATGTCCGCCCACATAAGTATGCTGCTGCTCTGGCTCACCGTCCTCCGACTCTAAAAACTCAGACAGACTTGGCTTGATTCGCTTTGGCCTAAAAGAAAGTGAAGGATTAAGAAACTTCAATGGTTAACATTTATTTTTCTTGCATCACAACCATATATAAAACAGGAACATTATGCATTTATCATGCAGCACACATATGATTTTGTCAGCAAAAAGAACACTGAGTGATTGATGAAAAATCATACATTGATTATGCTTAATATGCCAACAATTAGTAAGGTCATGTAAATGCCTAAGCAGTGTTTTATCAAGTAAAACTCATACCCCCGGTTTCACAGACAAGGCTTAAGCCTAGTCTCAGACTAAAATGTATTTCAGTCAGTTTCAACTGAAAGAAACTTGCACTGACTGATCTTAATATTTATCAGTGCCTTTGTTTTGTCTCAACGTGCATATCAGTAATGTTTTTCTAAGGCACGTTTATAAAAAATTACTTAAAGGTCCTTTTTAAACTATGGCCTAAACCTGGTTTAGTCGAAGCCCAGTCTGTGAAACCAGGCCATAATTGTTTAAGCAAAACCCAATTGGCAGGCTTTAGCACATTATCCTGATTGTTCTACATTAAAACCTTTACAGGCATTCTGGTAGCTTATTCAATATGCACATGCCTGTATATATTGACACCAAAGCTGGGCAAAGCTCAACTAAAAAAAAAGTTGAGCTGATTTTAAGTAGTTGTCAGTGATGACAACACACTTATTTGCCTACAACAGGTTTAAATTCAAAATAAATACAAATTGTGAAGATGCTTTTTTTGTATGGATAAATCATGTATAATAAAAATTGCAAAATTAATCATTGGGATTTGTTAATTTATATTTAATGCTGGGTTCAAATATAAAACTGAATTATCAAAATGACCCTGTAGTAAACAATAATAGCATTTTACCCAAAACACACTGACATACTGAGACCTGTTTCATACCGACAAACAAGTATGTGGGTGACAGCTGTCCTCTTAACAGGGCCGTTGCGGCTAAAGGCAAAGCCAGGCTGGCTATGGATGTCTTGAGGATTGCCAACATATGAGCCATCATAGCACTCATTTATGGACACGTCTATCCGAGCACCTTTAGGATGAGGCTGGAGAACAGCATTCAAGAACAATAAGTTATAGGATACAAACTCATTTGTAATTTTTTCTTAATTGTTCACAGCTTATTGCATTTCTTACACTTTATTTTCTCATTCATGCATCTTGCTTCACACTAGTGCATCAATAACTGATAATACTGCATGTGGATATATTTACATAGCAAGATATATTAAAATCTCTATCTATAAACACTTTATATCATTGCCATGATATATATCATCACACCACCCTGCCCTATGTATATGTATTAGGGGTGGCACGGTACATGTATTCGTACCGAACCGTCACGGTACGGACCTCTCGGTTCGGTGCATGAGGCCTTACAACGAATACAGGCAATTCACCCCCAATCCAGAAAGGGGCGCCCGCAGTAATGCACCGCTGTTTGATAACCGCCAGCAGAAGAACAGCGAATGCCACGAGTTGCGCACTTGAAAACAAAGCCCCCTCGACCGTGACCATGTGCTAATTATGAACATGTCTCTCACATAGACTGAAAAAGGAATATGCTTTAAAGGCTTGCGCACTCAACTGTTTGCGAAATGAGCTTTGTGCTCGTGCATCCTACCGCTCTCATTCGGCACAAATCCAAATATTCCATAATATTTCCATATTTGCGATGTAACATATCTGAATGCTAAACTATAATTTATTATGTAAATTATAGGTTTTGTACTTCCGTCGCATTCCAACGGTGACACAGAGGCGGGCGCTGATGTTGGACTTATTGTTGGGTTATTTTGATAAAGTACCAACTGTGCGGTCAAGTTAGCAATGCTGGAACTGATGTGTTTTGTGTGTGTGTGCGCGCTCCGGTGCGATCACTTCAACTGTTTTCTTATACCAACTTTAAACACTTATTTTCTTATTAATAATCACTGGATAAAGGTCAACTTTTATTTGTGTACACTCACAATGAATACGAAACATTTTATATATAATATAACAATGTAATAATATTTAGTATTTTCACATCTAGGAGGAAACAAATTGTAATTTGCACTACTGTCTGTTCAAAATAAATGAAAAGAAACCGAGCATAATATATTTCATTTTTTTTTTCTGTTGTTCCAAAATTGTATCGAACGTGACCCCCGAACCAAGGTACGTACCAAACTGTGACATCTGTGTACCGTGCCACCCCTAATATATTATATATATATTAGTGGTGGGCCGTTATCGGCGTTAACGTGCTGCGTTAACGTGAGACTCTTATCGGCGATAAAAAAAATATCGCCGTTAATCTATTCTCAAAGTTGGGTTGGGAGCTGGGTCTATACTACGCAAGCTATGATGACTTTCACCCTGATATTTTAGCGCGGATGTATACCTAGCCGAATTGCACTGTAGGGGGCGAGAACGAGTCTTCGAACTAGAGGCTCGCAGTCCGTGATGGACAGATTGTTAACGGCTGGTCACATCGGGCAGGACATCCAAACGCTCACCTATCATTCATCAACCTATATGGCTTTTCATCTGAAAGATGTATGTAGTAGCAACTTTACATGGCCGCTCAATATGATGTTAACCTAATGTGCGCTATTGAAGTGTTTGAGTGGAAGCGCGTTTGTGCAGGACAGGCTCCGGTGTGCTCACTTGCTCTTAAAATCTCCGTCATTTTTGGTCATACAGATAAAAGTAGCCTAATACATCTTTCGAATCTGTAAAGTACGTTTATTTGTGTGCACTCAGAATAACAACGAAACGTTGCGCTTTTAAGCAAACAGGATGCGCTTTAGGTCTCATGTGATCTTGAGCGAGAAACTTCGAAACTCGAATATATCTACAGTACATAGAAAAATATTCTATAGAGAGTGAAATGTCTAAAAAAAAAAAATAGAAGAAGCATGGATGATTTACATGAAATTTAATCTGTGCAACACTGTGCATAATAAGATGGCTTTCATTCAATATAATAACAAAAAACGACATTTTGGGTTTTTATTCAACTAATAAGGTGGGCACGCTGTGATCTGTACATTTTTACTGTAATTGACAGTTATCGGGAGTGGGAGGGTGGGAGTCATTCTTGGGGTGGAACGGGATTTTCCTCCAGTTTTTTCGTGGGATTGGGACGGGAAGAGATTAAAGTTTGTGATGCATTTTGGAAACAGGAGATGAGGTCTAATGCGCCACCTGGCTTGAGAAACGTTCTCAAAGACTTTTAGTCATTATTTGGGTAGCACACATATTCTGAATGCCTTCGGCAGAATTCAAATGAGCCATTTTAATCTAGATTAATCTAGATTAATTGCCTGCCACCCTATATATATATATAAGACATTTTTAACCTAATGAATTGATTCTACTCAACTTTTGAAATTAAAAGAGATTTATGAATGTGCTGAAAGTGCTCACCACATAGTTAAAGATGAATCTACTGTGGGACAGTTTGAGGTGTTTCAGCAGGCTGTAGAGTTTACGGCAGTTGAGTGTGCACCAGGGACAGTGCAAGTCGTCTCTGGCCTCTGTCTGCTGACGAGTATTATTGTTGTACAGAAACTGTGGACAAACAGAAATGTCAGCATGTTGCATAAAGTTCTTGAGATTTTTTTTTTACATTGCAGATGGTTCTCCAGTAAACCTACTGAGTAAATTGTGTTTTGTATGAAGTAATATAGTGCAATATACATAAATGCAGACCTGCCAACCTTGGGGGGGGGGGGGGGGGGGGTTATATATGAATATTTTTCATAGATTAATACTTAGGGTCTGCACTCAGTTTGCGATATATTCCTGTTATATAGTGTTTTAGAGTAAACAGTAGGGATTCAACAATAGTTAGCCCACAGTTCAATAAATACCTGTTTTTGGTTTTGGTTTATTTCTTTCTTTTTTTTAAACACTCCAGAACACTTTAATTAAAACTCCAGTACACTTCTGTATACTGTACAAAACATTGATTATCATACATCTACTTCAAATCTCTTTTGAGAGAAGAGCCGTTATTACAGTATAGAATATATTTCTGCGTCATTCTGTGATAAGAAGCCACATCAGATCAAGAAGGAAATTGTTTTAAACATTTGTCTGATGTTGTGGAGTAAAAGCGTGTTATAATGTTCTTTTTTGTTGTTGGACAACAGGTTTAGTCATTACAAGGGAAGATGCTCATAATTCTTACCTGATAAAAAATGCGTAGTTTTTGTCTGGGTTCACAGGGGGACTGCTCTATCCTGGTCTGCATGCTGGTGCTTAAAGAATCCTTTGCCACTGAGAGAATAAAATGTGAAACACCTATATTCACCTTTAAAGTTTCGTCACAAAAACAGCATTGATCCGATATTATGAAACAAGAAACGTCACAAAAACTAAACAGACAAAGCAGGCCATGACTGATAACAAACTTAAACAAGATCAGACGCTAGTTTGCTTCCTTACCAACATTTGCAGTTCGGAGAGTGTTGGGTCTGCTCTCTGTGGTGCTGGTGTCAGAACTGCGGGTGGAGAGAGGTTTGGCCACAGGGACCATTGAAGGGTCACTGGGATCACCGGTCCAGTGAAGGGTGAACTGCAAAGTGGGTCCCTGAGAGAAGGTCTCAAACGGGGGTAACATCTTCAAAATACAAGAATCAACAGTTGCAACTGTGACTGAATGAAATCATACATCTACTACAATTTGGGAAATAAAGCTTTATTTGTGAAAGCTAGATTTTTTTTCAGAAGAAAATATGACTAGATTTGACTGCCAAGCAACGCCCCACTGATTTTGTTTAGAACTTTAAATGCTCAACAGGAAAGCTAGCAGCTTATTTCCTCCAGACATAACCAACCTTTCCATCCAGTATGGTCTCCCATGTGGCCCTCTTCTTGCTGACTGGACAGTCTTCAATTTGTTGCATGGAAACCTCATACTCTCCATCCAGCAGCTGCAGCCGTCTGAAGGACAATCATTATACAGCTATACTGTGCAGTTTTTCATCACAGGGAATTTTTCTGGCAGTTCTAAGTAAAATGAAGCCTTTTGAAAACATTGCTAGTACTAACCTGTTTTTATCAAAAACAGTCATCTGAGCAACGAATGTTTCTAGGATCTCTCCGTCACCTCTGTGGGACGAGTTTCTCTTCTTTCTGGATGGGAGTTCCTCTTCTACATCTACAAATAAAAGCATCATGACGGTTTTGTTCCATCTAGCATTTGTGAGGCTGAGGTTACAATAACTGTAGAAGGCAGATCTCAATTAACTGTATTGACTATATTGGAAAATGTAGGGTGCTGACTTTAATTGTTCTTCACATCATCATGGACAGACGACAGAAAAGGTTCGATTTCAGTCAGTCACTCACCATCAGATTGTCTGAAAAAACATGATACTACTTAAACTGTTATCCATCTTCTTGATATATGGATATTTAAGGGCTAGTTCACCCCAAAATTAAAATGCCGTCTTCGCTTTATCACCCACGTTGTTCCAACCTGTATGATGTTCTTTACTCTGTGGAACACAATATTTTAAAGGGTCATATGATGCTTTTTTAAAGATCATTATTTTGTGTATTTGGTGTAACAGAATATTGACATGCTTTAATGTTAAAAAAACACATGATTTGTCAAATACTGTACATTATTGTAGGTCCTCTATGCCCCGCCTCTCGCAAACGCTTTGTTTTCTACAAAGCCCCTCCTTCCGACAAGCGTAGTCTGCTCTGATTGGCCAGCTGATCCAGTGCATTGTGATTGGCCGAACACCACAAGCACTAGGGGTATCAAAATTAATCGTAGCATCGATGCATTGCAATGCAGACGTGGACGATTCTGCATCGATGCAGTAATACAGGGGTTTTCAAACTTTTTTGTCAGCCGAACCCCTTTGACCTAAATTATTTACTTGAAGTACCCACTGAGATTTTAAGTAAATATTTTAATAATTTAATGGCACATTTGCATGTTTGACTTTAAAAACATTTATGTTTTATCAGTTTTAAAATTTCAGTAGTATTGACATAGCTTTTGTTATTACACTCAACAAATTATAAAAATTCATATTACTGTAATTTACAATGTAATTATTACAGAATATTTTTAATACACGGTTTCCCAAAAATATATTTTTTTATATACATTTAAGATTTTACTTTTACATCACATTTGTATAAATATGTAACATTTCTTTGCCAAAACGTTTTAATTTAATGTACATATATTTTTTTAATTAATTATTTAATGGTAAACGTACCAACTCACAAACCCCCAGCAATTCCCTCACGAACCACCAGGGGTGCGCAAACCCCACTTTGGGAAACCCTGCAGTAATAGACCATAATCAATTATAGCTTTTTCCCGCATATGTGTGTGTATGTGCGCTAGGGACTGCCACGGCAGGCTTCATTGCACAGAATATGCGCTGTGAGACGCATGCGCAGTGCTTGACAGCGCTTCCACTCGCTGTTATTTTAGTCTTTTACTTAAGATATGCTTTCATCATATTTCATGACATCACTGAATTCAATAATGAAATGCCTTTAACTGAAAAATGGGCGTTTAATCTTGTCATTTTACATTAGTGATACACTATTTTCCTATCTTGATATTGTGCAGCTGCTTTGACACAATTTGTATTGTTAAAAGCGCTATATAAATAAAGGTGACTTGACTTTCATTTCTGCTGTTTGGAATGCAGTACGTATAAGATGCACAAAACTCACGTACTGACAGACTTTCACGTGCGCTTTGTGTTTGTTTGTCCTGAAGCTCGCGGCTGCGGTTAAATGCACTGCATTACTATTATGATACGAAATTGATGTAAACAGTTATGTTTTCAGAACAGGACAAAACATCTGATAGGCTATGTAGAAATAGATCTGTCCGTTAGTATGAATGCAGCCTAATAAAGCTGCCAGTGTCTAGATCTCATCAGTAAGAATCAAATGGCAATAATGCTGCTGATTAAAAAAGAAAAACCCATAACTATGATTATCTGTAAACTTTCAATACTTAAAGCACTCCCAGATACTGAAAGTGCTTTTTCATTATCACTTGTAATTGTCTTTTGCCCCTTTATTACTTTATATTTGCTTGTATGTTTTGAAGCTATATTTACTTTTAATTCGTAACAATAATTAATTAATCATATATTAATTAATTAGGTAACAATTACTTTAAAAAAGTAGCCTGCTTATATATATTAATAAAAATGCACAAAATAAATTTGAAATAATCGCAATGCATTGTGATATAGAATTGAATCGAATCGTTGACATGATAATCGTAATCGAATTGAATCGTGAAACCAGTGCCAATTGACACCCCTAACAAGCACTAGTCAGAAATGTAACGCCCCTTAACATAATCGCAAGCTTCAGCTTTCATAATGAATGTAAAGACAGTTAATAATGTCCTTCGTTTTACCATCAGTTCAAGCCCGAAAGAGGAACAGAGTTGCGTGACAGACACATGATGCTTGTATGTATTTGCAAACAAGCCACGATTAAGACAGCTGACTCCACTGTGATGTGACCCTGCTCTCTCTCTCTCTCTCTCTCACACACACACAAAACTCTGCATTTGAACCGTCAATAGCAAAAACTTAAACCAGGGGTTAAAGCAAAAACAAAAATCCCGAGCCTGAACTTTTTTCCCGGGTGGGGGTTTGTTTGTGAGGGTGGACACATTCGCAGAGTTATTTAACAAAAAAATTATGATATTACAAAATGAAATTCCAGGACTTTCAAGGCCTTTTCAAGCACTACTTTTTGGTTTTCAAGGACTCAAATCAGAGATCTCACTTATCAAACAACATCATTATTATATTTCAAATTCTAATTGATAAACTAATACAACAAAATGGAACAAGTAAAGTGCAGCACATGCAAAGAATGCAATGACTGTGGCAACTTTAACATTTGACAGGAATCTATGGCAAAGTTATCACTTTCCTTATAATTGACCTGAAGAATAAAAGCTATATCGTACACTTGGAAAATTATGAGCTATATCACCGCTTATCGACACTAGGGGTGTGACAATGTAGCCTACTTAGCTTACGAGATGAGACAAAATACAGATACCTGGTTCACGATAGTTTAATACTATTTTAAAGGAATTTTCAATGACAGTTTGTCTGTTAATCACAAAAAGTAAACAATGCAGTTGTATTTTCAAATGTTTTAACTAATCTAGGGCTGTAACTAATGATTACTTTGGTAATCAAGTAATCTACTGATTATTTTGACAATTGAGTAATCTGATATTTTTTAGTAATACAAATAGACCTAAGTGAAAGCAAAGCTTTAAAGGTGCACTGTGTAATATTTAGGATAATCTATAGACATAAATGCAATATAATATACATAACTACGTTTTCAGAGGAGTATAAAGACCTTACTTAATGAACTGTTATGTTTTTATTACCTTAGAATGAGCGATTTATAACTACATATACCGCGGGTCCCCTCACATGGAAGTCGCCATCATGTTTCTACAGTAGCCCTAAACGGACAAACTGCTCTACAGAGCGCGTATCGTCACTATGTTGTTCTCGCGAAAAATCTTAGCCCTGTATCGGCCACCGTAGCTTCTCTAAAGGGAGGGGTGAGCGGAGGACTGAGCCGTTGGTTGCAATTCGCAAACTCAACCGCTAGATGCCGCTAAAAACTACACACTGCACCTTTAATATGACTATATTTACATACAAACTAATAACAATTGGCTTAAATAAAGTATCAAAACCAAGTAATTACATGGTTTTATTGAACAACACACCAATATGCCTATAATATGAACATAACCAACATAAAACCATTATTATAACAAATAGCCTACCAGCAGACGACGCCAATTAGGTCCGTGTAAAGTCAATATAAAAAAATGTGTTCTGAGTTTGTCACACCACAGAAAAATGTGTTATTAACCCATTTATAAAGCTCTAAAAACCTTACTGACTGATGATTTAGTGCACTTCCTGGAAATATGGAAAAAACAAAGGGTCTCAATTAAATATGTGCAGTTTCACATGATTAGTGCAAATTGTCACATGACCAGAGCAGTTTATTTCCTGTTTGCACCATGAGATGATGATGACTGCATCGAAGCTCCAAAACAAAAGGCTAGTAAAGTATGTTAACAAAGATATGACAAAGAATTTTGGTACACATGATCTTTAGAGTATGTAGTATTAATATATGCATTTGCATATATTCAGTTTTATTTAGTGTGGTCATAGAATGGGTAAACATGTTGACGGTCACAATAGTGACCAGTGGGATAACAGTGAACTTATGTATACCAGTTCCTCTGGGATTTCGTGGGACTTTTTTCAGCTTTTTGTGGCCTAAAGTGACTTGATTTTGCTGCAGCCTTTCTCAAAATATGTGGTGATATTTGCGGCATTTCTAATTGTTTTGCAGGGAAAATATAACATAAACAACATTCTTCTAACATTGTTATAACTTTTCTGACTTCGAGAACCGTCGTAGGGCTCCAGACTAACATTTGAGGACACCAGTACCATTAAGTTCTACAGAAGGTGGCACCTGCACCTGACAGTAAAGCACTCACCCTAATCGCACATGTAAATCTCAGAGATGTCTATATTTACATATGCAAGACATATTTTTTAGCGTGTTTGCTCATCTGCAATGCGTCTCTAAGATGTTTCTTGTCAGATGTCAAATAGACATTTATTAGATTTACTTGTGCTTTCTGGGTAGTTGAGATGCAGATAAAATTAACTTTTATTACTGTCATTCATAATGTCTAAATATAATTTGATAAATAAAAAAACACATACATACATATACATATATATATATATATGCATACACCGGTGCATCTCAATAAATTAGAATGTCGTGGAAAAGTTAATTTATTTCATTAATTCAGTAACATTTGGTTGCTAAACTTATCTATGATGTAAACAAGGCTTTGTACTTGTGTTCCAATATCTACGTAAAATATCACCCTTCACATGTGCAAAAAATTTTTTTATTTCGGCACTGCACGCTGATTTTACAGTGGACCTTGTAAATTGAGCAGTGTAACTTTTGTGTTTGGTTGACTGCATTTTAGTTTGATTAATGGTTGAAATGTCAAGTCAGTAGCGCTGAAATGTTGTGTGTGCGTGTGATGCACCTGCATCACCGATCAGTTAACTTTTTAAAACTAAAGATATAAAGAAAACAAATAAAATGAATTAAGAGTGTCACAAAAAGTGGCCTATACTTGTCGCATTGTTTTTCATTCTTTTTTTGTTAATCTGTTAATTAAGATAAATATATTTCACGTCGCCCTATTTATTTTATTCCTTTTATAATTTCAGTTTTTCTCCATTTACAGAAGCACTGCAGGTGCGTGATACGACGATGTGTGATTCCCCATGGTCTGTTGTTTATGCTGCTATTTGCGCATATAAAGCTAAAAAAGAAAAAAAAAGAATTTAGGTTTAGGAAAATAATCTAAATGAACAAAATGCTGTCATTATACAATTCTCCGAAATTCTTTATGCCTGCACGCAAGTTCAGGCTAACTCAAAAACTTGTGTACACGAGCTCAGACCTGACGTGAGATTTGATCGTAGTCACCGCTTACGTCCAAATTGATAAATTCCAAGTTTTGCGTAGAAACGACCGTACGGCCAATTTTCGGTCGTAGGTTCGTTTCGTAAATGAGGCCCAGCATCTCCTGAAATGGCTGCATCAACACTACTGTGGAAACTGAAACTACGCCTTCTTTCTTTGCGTGAACATTTGGGCTTCATTATGCAAATTTTCCACATCGTGACGTAGACATGTGGGGGCGTGTATGAATGAGGCGTTTTAGCCCAATCACATCCTTTTGTTAGAGACTTTGAGCATTGTAACTGCAGATCTTATACATACAGTAAAAGGAAAAATAGAAATTGCATCATATGACCCTTTAAAGGACCTTGTGCTCCTAATCAAAATCAGTGGGGTGAACTGACTTTCATTGTATGGACCAAAATATTTTATTTTCTGTTTCACAGTCATACAGGTTTCATGAGAATGAGTAGATGGCACCATTTTCATTTCTAAGTGAACGCTCTTTAATCTAAAGCCATGAAACTGTAGACATGTGGGGGGCGTGTATTGAATGAGGCGTTTTAGCCCAGATCTGGATTACAGAACTTCTCTTTTATTTGATAGATATAAATCCTTCTTGTTAGACACTAAAAACGGAATTGATGATTGTAACTCTGCAGATCTTATACATGCACAAACAGCTACATACCACACTAAATAAAAGGAAAAATAGAAATTGCATCATATGACCCCTTTAAAGGACCGTTTTTGTGCTCCTAATCAAAATCAGTGGGGTCCAAAAATACACTGGACCCCACTGACTTTCATTGTATGGACCAAAATATTTTATTTTCTGTTTCACAGAAGAAAGTCATACAGGTTTGAAAAGAAAAACATGAGAATGAGTAGATGGCACCATTTTCATTTCTAAGTGAACGCTCTTTAACCTAACACACTAAAGCCATGAAACAAATGAGGATGAAGTCAGCAGAGCCTTTACACAGCATTCAACACTTTTTTATAGATGCCACACACTGTGTACATACACTGCCACTCACCAATATTCTCATCTGCCTCACAGTTGATGAAACTGTTGGGGTCTCTTTTGCCTGTACAAGACACCCGGAAGAGAAGCGAATAGGATTTGACCATGTGACTGTTACTTCGCTCAAACTCATTGCTGGACACCAGCAGGGATGGGAAGGCACCAGACTTGGTTTGGCTGAGATCCGGGTTCAAAGGCACCTGCTTTTTCCCCGTAGGCACTTGCTTTATAGGACAGCTGACATCCTATGGGAGCAAAATGACCATCATAACAAAAAGAATGAGATCTGAATGAGCAGCATACTTTAATTGTTTTATTCACTTATGTTTTAAGGGATAGCTTACGTAAACATTAACATTTACTTACCCTCAAGTCCCTCCAAACCCAAAATAATACATTAATATAAAATAACATAAAAGAGAAGCTCACCTTACGCTTTTTGTGACAGACTTTGACAAGAAGCACCTCAAGTGAAACTGAGTTTTGACATGGCTTATCTGGTTAAAGAACAAAATTATATATGAATCCTAAAATGATGGTTGTACATTAATATGATAAGTCAGACAGATTTCTACACTTTAGGCAAATTTAGACTCACCATTTTTGTGAAAAAATCCTGTGAATGTCAGATGCAGATGTGAAGTCAAACTGAAATCACAAATGAAACATAACAAAAAAAAATCACCATTTGGAACCAAATGATCCCATCACATTATCTTTAACAAATGAAAACTACTCAGTCGCTCTAAAACAGTTTATCTGAAAACCGCAGGCCAATACCATGTCTATCTAGCAGTTGAATAGACTACACAACTTTTGGCCAGAATTTTGTCCCACTGTGCTGACAGGAAGAATCGACGCTAGTTTCCAAAAATCAGAACCACTCTGCAAATTTTGGGCAGTTGGGAGTTGACCGATTGCACAGAAAGTTGCATTATATGATGGTCACAGACTTGTTTAGCTTTAGACTATGACTAGATTTAGTTGGAGGATCTCAGACATGTTGATATTTATGTCGATTTTATGACAATATTGTTTTTATTTGTGGTCTCTCTCCAAGCAATGAGGCGCATATTTCTGCATCAGTGTGTTGTGTCAGGACTCAGGAACAACTAAATTTGTTAGTCTATGATCCTCAGTAGTTTAGTGTATAAAGCCCAGTTTTTCCTCTGTAACCATTTACAAGCGTCAGATGCCTATTGTTAAGATGTTAAAAGTTGTGTAGTGTATTCCAACATTTAGGCTCATATCTATGTAAGAACACAGCATGAAAACAATTCTGTAGAAGACCAGTACCTCTGAGACTCATGCTCCCCTTTCACTCTCTCCACATTGGACAGCAAATCATCCACTTTAAAAGTTTTCCTGAAAAAAAGAATCATGCTGTAAGCCACATTAAAAATAAAAGTTTACATAATACATGTGTGTGTACATGTCACCTTTATTTATATAGCGCTTTTAACCAAATGACCAGAATAAATAAGAATAAACGATTAATCGCATTAAAAATAAAAGTTTCTGTTTACATAATACATGTGTGTGTACGGTGTATATTTAATATGTATAAATAAATGTCACCTTTATTTATATAGCGCTTTTAACAATACAAATGCACACACACACACATATATATGCATGTATTTATACTTGTATAAAATTTAAATTATATGCAAATATAAATATTTTATATATAAATTATCATATTTTTCCTTAACACAGTATGCGTGTATATATACATAATTATACACAGTACACACTCATATAGTATCAATATGTAAACAAACTTATTTTGAATGCGATGAATTCCACTTAATCATTGTACAGCCCTACAAAGCAGATTTTCAGATAATTATTAGAACATAGAGAAGACCTACCTTTTGCCATTTGTTCGTGAGTTTCTATGAGACATAAAGGTGAGGGTCCTATAAAGTAATATCGGCTGTGAAAGAGCAAGAAAAAAACTAAAACAAAGTACAAAACAGACCTTACATTAATATAAATTTAGTGTTAAGCCTTTATGATTCCTATAGATGATCTATAAAAGGTATACATACAGCTATTAGGTTTCTTGTTCGTAGGAATCTGTATATTTGAGTAGGCTCTGAAGAGAAAATGCAGAAGTATTAACAAAAACATACTGTTTTAAAGTTTCAAAGTGAAAACTTATTTTGTCTGTTGCTTTTAAACCCTTCATCTACAATAAACTAACGTTAGAGGGGTTTAAGTAACTGGCTGCAAAATTAGTTATTTATCTAACTTAGTACAAAAAAAACAGCACCATGTTAAAAAACAGCCACAAGACATTACAAAGTTAAATCCAAGGACTCCCCATATCGAATAGCAGACCAGAGAACTGTCATGACAGAGTTGTGACAGATGTGTGTGTTAATATACTCTCCCAAAGGCCAAAAGTTACAGATAATAGTTTTACTATGGTGTGCTAAATTAAGACAGATATAGACTCACTTTCAAAGGCCTGCAGGAAGAGCTCATGGTCGGCCTCCAGCTGCTCCATCTTGGGCTTCTTTATGGAGTTTACGACAGAGGACGGGTATACAGCACCATTGGCTACCTGAGCCGAGTATTTCTGAGGAGCCATCATAAACTAACAACTACCCAAAACTTCACACCAAAACAAAACCAGGCGAAATGAATATCTGCACATATGACAGACAGCTCCCCTCGCTCCTTTAACCAGCCCTCTACCATCACCTAAACATCAGATATTGGTGGTCACCAGTCTCTGTGACTAGTACATGTTTTAATATGACTCATATGAATAAATCATATTAGTTGTAAATATGTTCTTGATGTGTGTCCTCAGTCTGGTCACTGATCCTCCTCAACAGATGAAAATGAACGTTAGCACGTTAGTTTGCGGTCCTTCACAGCGACGAAAACAGTTGAACGGCACCGAGTTATCCATCCATTCAGGCAGAAGTTCACGTACCGGATTACATAAACGACTTGGTTAATAAATATCTGTTATTTGCGAATCGAAATTGCGTTTATTTTGGATGAGAAAATCCTACCAAGTGATAGATATTGTCACTTGCACAATCTATACCGCCCGAGTCCTTGAGGAAAGTGTAGTGAAAACCCTCCCATGACAATGTGGCAGCCAATCGGAGACGTCGTCTTGTGACATCGAGGTTTTCTATTGGTTTGACTCGCCTTGATAGCCTCGAGATTAAGATTGGTAGAGGAGACAAATTGCCGCCAAGAATGTTTTGGTTCTGGGAAGAGAGAGAACGCGGGGAAGAATAATATACAACTCTAGAGCTCTGTTTAGTTACTCATCTATTGTAAATTAACGTTTCAAATAAAAATTATAATGAAAATATGCACCGAAATAATATTTGTGTGGTAAACATTTCAAACGAGTGATAGAGTGAAAACTGTTGAAAACCGTTGGCCCTCGCCAATCCACAAAGTTTCGCAATTCAGGAAAACGTCTCTAATTATTAATGCTCTAAAATATGATATTTCGCTAAAACAAACAGGTTTAGACTATAGCTATAAAAATCAAGGATCCATCAATCGAGAGCAGAACTCCCATCGGAGTTTTTTTCTGATGCACAACCGGATGTAGAGCACATGACAGCTTCCCGTCCCCACGTGTGTAGGGATGAGAAGCAAGTCAGGTTTCGATACTCTACTAAACGTCTGAATATCTTGCACATTTATCTGAAGATTTACCTCACAACCTATAAAAATGGCTGACATTGTACAACAACGATTAGAGGACAGAATACCAGCGCTTGAACAGTTGGAAAGAGTCGGTTTGTTCACCAATAAAGAAGTCAAGTGAGTATCACAGTGCACACACAAACACAACGAATACAAGTGGTTCTACTCCGAAACAAACAGATTCCTCAATTAAGACTTATTTCAGGTCCATGTTGAAAAGATCCACTGCTCATGAATACAAGCTGCACCGAACAGTTCAGAGTAAAGACGACTTTATTACATGCATACAGGTCTGTATTGACAAAAAGCTGTCTTACACAATATCATCAGTACACATATTGGTTACCTGGAGCATGATAGTTTGGGGTTTGCAAATGTCTAAATAACTTGATACGTGACATTTAATTTGGTGTTTTGTTTCTGATTCCCATCAGTATGAAATAAACGTCCTAGAGCTTATCAAGAAGAGGAGAGCCGTGAGTAGAGCTTTAGATTATTTATTTGTAGAATACATATTAGGAAATTGTGGCATTTTGTTATGGTAAAAAATAAATAGGCTGTATGCACCCTGAACTGTACGGTTGTGTGTAACGTTACAGAGAATTGGTTACCATTTTAAACGTGAGGAAATTGAGTATCCCATCATTCATCGCATAAACCATGTCTTCAGAAGGGCTACAACAAAATGGCAGGTTGGACAACATGACAAAAAAACTTACTTTAGATGTTGTAATCTGATGTTCAGTATTTAACTTGATTCAAATCAATGCTTTTTCTTTAGGAAGATGTGCAGCTCTGGCTTTCTCAGGTTGCCTTTAATAAGAAATGGGTATGTGATTTTGTTATTAAATATTAATTAAAAACAAGCAGATCTGTGGTAAAGTGTCTGTGCTGTTTTATTATGATTGTCAATTATTTAATTATGGTCTAATCATCTTTCAATTAGGGCACAAAGTCTCAACTCAGCAAGGTTTTGTCATCTATGTTAGCTATCCATCCTGACAAACCAGGTAAGCCTTTATTTAAAAAAGAAAGTTGTTCTAGTTGGTTTGTCTAAAATATTTATTATTCTATATAGCGTTCATATTCATTTACTTTAGCGGTGTACAAAATGTCATAGCAGATGGCCAGAAATAAAATAATTGCATAATGCTTGCAGCTTTGTGGATAATGGCTGCTAAGTGTGAGATGGAGGACAGAAACTCTTCAGAGAGCGCCCGGCATCTCTTCCTCCGTGCCTTGCGCTTTCATCCTGAGAATAAGAAAGTCTATCAGGAGGTGAGGAAACACTGGCATTATATACAACTCCTAAAACATTAAATTATAACTGATGTTCATATAGTAAAATTGTTAATTTGCGTGTGCGCGTGCAGTATTTCCGGATGGAGCTCATGCATGCTGAGAAACTGAGGAAACAGCAGCAGGAGTTGGAACAAGCTAAAATAGATTTGGTAGGGTTTATAGGTGTAGATATGAGTCCTTTCTCATTTTTGCTAATAAAAAAAAAGTAACAACGTGTTTTCTCAATTTAGGAGGAATATACTTTTTCTTCGGAAATCTTGAGTGGAAAACTTGCTGAGGTGGTGTACAGAGATGTTGCACAAAAAATTAAAGGTCAGCTAAATTTCCACAGAACTATTCAACTCAACAGGTTGCATTAGTTGAGTGCCGTGCATTTATCTGTCTTGTTTTATCAGGGGCTGAATTCATCTTGTCGCTGCTACAGATTGCTGCCATCTTTGACTTCACGAAGGAGCTACAGGACACCATCCTGCAAGAGTACAGTTTTTCCCTTTTGCTTACCATTTCTGAGAATGGACAATTTTAGCAGACACGTGTATAATTATTTATTTGTTTCTTCGTTTTTTTGATGATCACCTTGATTGATTTGTCATTTTTGTTGAATAATCAGCAATAAAAATGCTGTAGGATGAACAGATTAACACTGAAACGTGTTGTACAAAAGTATTGGCGAAAATACATTTACAGTAAGTCATGAAAAGGTGATATTTGAATAATGTTTGTGTTCAGTCTGCAGAGCCAGTATGTTGATGACTGCGTGATGTGGGATTTCATGGCTAAGCGTGAGCTGGATGCTGTTGGAGCCCCGGAGCTTCAGTCTGCGAAAGGAAGAGCTTCGGATACAGATCGCAGAGAAGAACGCTGCTGTGTTGTTTATGAGGAGGCTCTGAAGAGCCTTAATACAGGTATCTTGATTGAACACACTGACTTCAGACATAGCCATGGCCAAAAATATCGGCACCCTTGGTAAATATGATCAAAGAAGGCTGTGAAAATGAATCTGCATTGTTAATCCTTTTGATCTTTTATTTTTTTAAAATCGAACCTTTCATTGGATAATACAAATTTAAAATGGGGGAAATATAATGAAATGTTTTTCTCAAATACACGTTGGACAATTATTGGCACCCCTAGAAATTCTTACGAGTAAGATATCTCTGAAGTATATTCCATTCATATTCTCAATTTTGAGCACCCCAGGGCGATTATGAACATGAAATTATCCAGCCATGGCTTTCTGTTTCACAGAAATATAAATAGGAGGGATTAATAATGCAGATTCATTTTCACAGCTGCCTTTGTTCATATTTACCAAGGGTGCCGATATTTTTTGGCCATGACTGTATGTTGAGTATTTGCATTTAAAAATACTAAGCTTGAATTCATTGGTGAAATATGAGTGGATTCTCAAGGCCTCGTTTGCCTACTGATGTGTAATTATTTTTGTAGAGGCCATGTGGACATGTTATGTCACATTCTGTCTTGAGAGATATAAGAGGAAGACAAACGTCACTGAACTCAAGGAAAAGGTGATAAATCTGTTTTTTTTTTATTGGGGTGTTGCAGCGTTTGTGTTCTTGATCAGAATAGCATAGCAGGACTTGCTGTATTTGTGAAGTCTGATTTATTATATTAAACCATATTTACAAAAAAGATGGTGACTTTTATAACATGAATAATAGGCATATTCTCTCTACAAATGAAAGGCATATGGATCATTAGTAGTTTTAACAACTGGTTACGTCATTTGCCTAAACAATATCCAATGCTAAAAGATCTCACCGATTACTCTTGATTACCTGTGACTTACCTTAATTTAGTTTAAATTAATGTTATATATTTAAAATAGTTAATACCAAGCTCTGTTCAAATGACAGCTTATTAGTCAAAAATAATATATTTTTTATTTTCTGTCTGAGGATGCTAATTACTAAGCTTTTTGCTTTCTTATGCGAAAGTGTTTTTGGTATTTGTTGATGTACTGGTTTCTGGGTGATTGTAATCTAAGCAGGTTGACACACATTGTTTGACTGTTCACTTTTTCAGAGAAAGGAACGATTACTCGGAGTCTTACAGAGTGCTCATGATGCCGAGCATTTGCAAGAGAGATTCTACAAGAACTGGGTAATGTTCACTGTTGTTGAATCTCATTACAAAACCTCCTCCTTACACACCTTATGCAGCACTTTATTAAAATGCTGCTGCTGTAGTTATATAGGCCACTTTCTATCGCCTCAAAAAACAGCTACAGGTCCTGTTGTCGTCAGGGGATACAGTATCTGCTACCCAGATCGCCATCACAGCCACCCAGCGCTTCAGCCAATCAGTTGAGATGTGGAGCTTCAGCCTCCAGACATTGGTCCACCTGGAGAGCACAGAGGCGGGACATCTATTCCAGGAAGCCCTGAAACACGTGAATCACAAGGTAGCAGTTGTGTCACAGCTGCCTCTAAGTGGGACAGCAGATTTGCCCTAATTTGTCCACTTGAACAAATTAACTTCTTCTGAATGCTTTTCTTTAAAAAAAATTTATAATAATTGAATAACAGTACAATAGTTAAATTTATGCACTTACATTAATGACTTGCATTGCTTTTAAGACATGCAGTTTTATCAGTTAATGCATTCCCTGGAATTGAACTCCTGACCTTGGTTTTTCTAGCGCCGTGCTCTACTGCTTGAGCTATAAAAATTCCTACATATAACTGTAGTTAAGCCTCTGCTCAGTTCTGTCCTCAGCGCTCTTTGGAAACCAGTTAGTGAGAAATAGCCACGTGCGGGATTATGAAGCCTGTAGTTACATAACCTAGCAAAGAGGCCGTTATCCAACCACATGGGAACATGATGCTATAGAGTGATAACCGCATGCATAATTGTCCCGTTTCATTTCTCGGTCCTTCATATCTTTGTTTGTTTTGTCCCAACAATATGGTTCTGTCAGTTTCTTGAGGAATTGGATATTAAGGGCGAAAAGTGTAGGAACCCATTACTGTAATGAAATGTAGTATAATACAATGAGGTCAAAATCCTTGTAGCAGCACGACAATTGTACATTAATTTATTTGATTCAGTGTAAAGCATGCTTGTGCAAAACCTCTTGATCTAATTTGAGAATGTTTCAAAGAACATCTTTTGTACTTCATTGAAACAAAAGGAAATTGACTTGAACTGTACAAATGAGTTCCAAGAGTCAAATGTCACAAATTTGATATGTATGAGTTTATTTGCAAAAACTGATAATTTTATTGTTTTGTTTTTTTAATTTTCAAAAATCTTTTTTTTATGTTATCATGTTTTGTGTTAGTTAGCTAGTATTTTTTACTTATGTTACCTAGTCAAAATAACCCAACTGCAGTTTGATTGAGATTAATTAGAATTCACAATGGAATTAAATGAAGTTACGAGTTTGCAAATTAACTCTTCATATATAAAAATATTTTTTTATTTTCACTTTTCATTTAAACTTTAATATATTTCCAGTGTGGTATAGGGAGTTTGAACCCAAATACATATTTAATAATCTGTCTATAATATGTTCTACAGGAAAGTCTGCCGTTATGGCAGCTGCAGGCAGATTGGAGTATGACCTCACAGATACCAGAGGACACGGAGACCTTTTTTCAGGTGAGACATGACTTAAAAATATGTTTGCACTAAAACTCATCCAAGACCAATTAATTATGGTTTATATAAAGGCAATCAGATCTTTCTGACCTTTTTTTATAGTCCTGAATACATGTTTAATTTGAATTCTAATGTATATACATTGCTCCTGATCCTGTGCTTGCAGAAAGGGCTTCTGTCTCCAGTACCTGCAGTGTCATCTGCCATGAAGGAAAAATACCTTGAATGGTCATATAAAACTGCTGGTTACAAAAGGGCTAGAAAAACATTCACAAGGTACACCTCAAATACAGCTGTGCTCTATGGTGGAGCTTGAAAGGCTGAAGGCACTAGTACAAATATTTATTTTAAATATTATTTAAAATAATAAATGGAAATAACTGAAGTTTATTTTTAAATCCTAGATATTCAGTTTGTTTTTTTTACTTTTTGGACACCACTGTATATCTACAAATAAGGCACAAGCACTTTAAAAACAACCTCTTCTATTGGGTTTCAGCTTACATGAACACAGACCCTTCACTAAGATGTTCTTCATGAAGATGATTGAGATTGAAAAAGAGCAGGTAAAAGTGATTTAGCACCTGGTGACAAGTGTCTAAAATATTTAGTAACCAGTAAACATGTATATAAACACATACAGTGTATTACTTATTAGTATTATTCTCTCAGGAGACACCAAAGATGAGTAACCTGAGAGACTACTATGAGCGAGCACTTCGTGAATTTGGTTCCTCAGATGAAGGTGAGTGCGATTCAGTGCTTTTAGCCTTTAAAAAGGCAACCCTCTTTCATACTTTAAATAGAATATTTCACTAATCAACCAAAATAATTTGATGTCTTAGATCTCTGGATGAACTACATCAAGGAAGAGCTGGGAAGGCACGGAAACCCAGAGAACTGCGGGAAGCTCCACTGGAGGGCTGTTAAGACCCTGGAGGGCGAAAGTGTTGAGCGCTTTACCACAAAGTACACACTTCTGCAGACCGGGCACATGTAAAACCAGCATGAATCTTCAATGTGTGTTCTGTATTGTTCATATTTGGACCACAAACTGGCTTCAGCGGTTTCTCTTGAAAAGCCCAATTTCCTGATCCTTATACATTTTTCAAACATGCTGGTGCGTTGACATTTGTGCTTTTCTGCTGTTCCAGTAATAAACATTTTGACATTCTCTTTAAAGAAACGTTTACATTGAATTTTAACAGATCGTCCCTTAGACGAGCACACCAAATAAAACAAAAGTTCAATTCAAACGTAGTATAGTAGAGAAATGCTTTAGTACGTAGCATCAATTCAAAGTCAAAATATGACTTTTTTTGCATTATAAAGCTAGACATTCATTTTGCTATGACAGAACAGGTGTAACATTTTAAAGTTTTTTTTGTTGTTGCCATATTTGGAAATATGGTCACGTAAAAATTAGAACCTATAAAACACAATGGTGCGTCAACTGATGAGCTTTAACATGAAATCAACGTAAAAAAACCCACCTTAAAATTGACGCTTACATTTAGTCATTTTGCAGACGCTTTTATCCAAAGCGACTTACAATTGGGGAATACATCAAGCGATTAATCTTGAAGAGGCAAACAAACAGAGGAAGTGCCCCTAACACCAAGTCTATAGTAGTAGTTAATACACTGATAACATTATCAAGTTGACTACATCAGATACCTTTAGTGATTAAGAACACTTCAAGCTCTCTATCAAGTTGTAAAAGCAAGAATTTAATCATTATTTAGTCATTGATGCCTCTCACTAATCATAATGTTAAGAAATAAGCTGAGATGTCATAGGTTAATAAAATAAATAAATGTCATTATGCTTAGTCATTGGCAAGTTGAATGTTTTGTTAAAAGTAACCGACACACAAGCTGACTCCACTGACGATAGCAGCAAACAGGCTGAAAAGCCTGCTGATCCAGTAGTTGTTTTTTGTTTGTTCAGCGGTCACCAAGCTTTGTGTAAAGAACTTTGTACAGGTAGTGTCTCTAAATCTTCCTCTGTGGTAGCCATCAATAAGCTTAAAGTCCATTATAAGGACTTACTCCTTACCAGATTACTCTTAATCACATCAACCCAGATAATATAGTAGTGAAATTAACAGAATTAGAAACTAATAAAGTTTAGTAAATAATCAATTAGGTAAAAGTCAGACATGTTAAAAACCCATGAACTGAACAAAGCTTGGCATCAACATGGTTCCAGAATTCCCCCTAATGTCACGATGTAGTCTTGCATTCAAATAAATGTCTAAAATCCTGGGTCAGTGCTTCCTTAGCAGAATGTAGGTGAAGAGGGCCACAAGTCCAGCAGAGAGCAGGCCAATGACACACTGGTGGATGGTTACAGCACTCTCCAGTGAGTGAATGCGTTCTTCCATGGCACTGGTGTGGATGTAATCATGGATTGAGGCCCCGATGCTCCACACCACCCAGAATGCATCCACCAACGCCTTCATTGTGGGAGACACCATTCAATGTGTGGCTGTGCCACCGTGTGGGATCCTCACAGCAGCCGTCACTCACCCCACCCACAC
Source organism: Ptychobarbus kaznakovi (assembly GCA_027422405.1). Taxonomy (NCBI): domain Eukaryota; kingdom Metazoa; phylum Chordata; class Actinopteri; order Cypriniformes; family Cyprinidae; genus Ptychobarbus; species Ptychobarbus kaznakovi. The sequence goes on from CM049800.1 coordinate 17,587,176, forward strand.
TATGGGACAGAGAATAGAGAGTAGAATTAATACAGCATTCTGAAAGCCTGATGAGCTGAAGACAGTATAAGCTTGACCGACATGACCTTTAAAAATAAAAAGTTTTTAGAAAAACACCTGTGGGCATGGTAAAATTTTAATATGCCCTCAAATTAAAGTAGTAACACTGCCTGGGAATAATGTACATGCTTATACATACATATGTGACCCTGGACCACAAAATCAGTCATAAGTAGCACAGGTATATTTGTAGCAATAGCCAAAAAATACATTGTATGGGTCAAAATAATGTTTTCTTTTATGCCAAATATTAGGATATAAAGTAAAGATCATGTTTCATGAAGATATTTTGTAAATTTCCTACCGTAGATATATCACAACTAAATTTGATTAGTAATATGCATTGCTAAGAACTTCATGTAGACAACTTTAAATGCGATTTTATTTTTTGCACCCCCAGATTCCAGATTTTCAAATAATTGCATTTCAGCCAAATATTGTCCTATCCTAACAAATCATATATCAATGGAATGCTTATTTATTCAGACTATGTATACATCTCATTTTATTTTGAATTGGATCCTTATGACTGGTTTTGTGGTCCAGGGTCACATATACATTTAATGTTCTATGCATCATCTATTGGAATATTTATTATTGTAATATCTTGTTTAGTTCTACAACAAATTCTTCAGCATGTTAAAGGGATAGTTCTCCAAAAATGAAATTTCTGTTATCATTTAATAACGTCAACTTTTCCTGAACCATTTTCTTTCTTCTGCAGAACATAGAAGACAGAAATGCCTCAGTATTTATGTATGTATTCATTCATATTGTTGCTGTTATTATTATGATGTCCATACATTGCAAATCAAGGGCCACCAACCATTTATGGTTACCAACATTCTTTAAAATATCTTCATGTGTGCTCCACAAAAGAAAACAAGTCATACAGGTATGTGACAATGACAAATTTGCATAATTACGCAATATGTCGTTTCTATTATTGAACACACAACACACAGAATCTTCACTATCCCGTGGTGCCTAAAGTAATACCTTTATTACTCACAGGAAGCTCTAGGGCTTTCATACAAACAAAGAGATGTGCTGTTTTATATTTTAACGTATTTGCTTGTAATAGTGACGTTTTTTGCATTGACCAGTCAAGTCTGCCCACCTGACTGAACGAGCCCAGATACATCTCACAGCCCTCATGTTTACATGTGTAATACACGCCTGGCATGACACAACAACAGCAACAGTGCGACATTAGAGCACAATTCAAAAGCTTGTATCACTTCCGACTCAATAATCAATTTAAAAGGCCACGAGGAGGAGCTGTACAACAACTTTGAACTATTGGATTTAACGTTACAGGCCATTACTGCTCAGTTCACTAGGCCCTAACATCCATCCCTGAGGAAACGCAACTAAAGATCTGTACTTTTTACTTATCAGGGGTCTACATTTCACACCGCCTGGCTAATACGTAAGTTACTTCATAATAACATTCACCTAGCCCAACAATGTGGCGGGCAGAAGCGTGTCTGTTTCATAACAAACTTTCAATGACACATGTTAAATGAAATCACACAAAAATGATTCCACTGAAGAAGAAATTGTCAATGATTGAACTCTCTTGTTGATAAGTTATGCCATACAGTGCACTGGCACCCTTGTGACCAAAGGATGCTGTGAAAATAAATCTGCATTGTTTAGTCTTTCATTCCAAAAAACAAAATTCCATTGTAAAACAATTGAACGAAATCTCATTGTGTAAGAAATACTTTCTCTGTTCATGTGGGCACCCAATTATTGAAACACCAGCACAACAGCTCTGAGTTGAAGAGTTTGGAGAACACCGATCCATTTCTTTACAGCTCCAGATCTTTTCAAGCTCCATGATGCAGACAGTTCAGGTCACTGGAATAGCAAAGTTTTGTGCTCTGTGACATTTTTGTGTTGTTGATGTGTTTGGGTCCAAGATCCAAACACATTAAAGTCTAGGGTCAGTCACCTTATTGCGGTAAATAGAATCATGATCGTGTGTCTAAACGGATGTTCAGGACCAGTATAGGGCTGTGTGTACCTCACTCCCCTGACCAAATAATTGAGTGTTTGCTGCTCTAGTAGACTGAGCATAGAGGCTGTAGCCATTTGTTCCAGTCGTGTTGACAACTGCTTGTTTTTATGAGCGCGCGGAGAATTTTTCGACCCTCGGAGCAACAACAGTGTAGGGACTGTTTGTGTGACCCCGAGATTCACACTATATTCTGCAATTCTCCAGCTGTGGGAGAGTCTTTTTTCAAATGCTATGCATAGGCGAATAGACCACGTCCTCTTTATAGTTTCGTAACATTTTATGATTGGTAGCCCTGAGTGGAAATGGAATTTTCTCTTTATTCATAAACCACTTCACTGAGTTTTGCTGCACATCAGAAATATATTCTTTATTTTCAAGCTGAATGCATTTATAATCCTGTGGAACTAGCTGGACAATTTCATGCTCCAGCTGGTGTGCTAAAAAATGTAAAATGAATGATATACTTCAGAGATATTTTACTCACAAGATAGGGGTGACCAACATCCGGAGAAAAACAGTTATGTTCATCATGAGACTACTTTCGTTTTATCAAGATGGGAAGTGATGCCCTCCGGAAAGGGCATTCAGATGTATTTTACACCACAGCAAGTGTTTGAGGACACTGTATAACCTCGGCCTTTTTACAGCACAATGTTCTTCTTTGTTTAGATGTTAATGTATTTGATTTCTCAACTATATTATCTCATACAGACCGCTGCACAAGCCTCACAACTTTTCTGTATTAGAGCTGTTTTGAACTTACTGTTTTCTTCTCAAACCCTGGTGTAAAAACATAGAGGCTTCCCACTCTGTACTGTGTTAGCATGTTCTGAACATCACATGGCAGATGTAATCTATCAAAATATTTACTTTATATCTAAACTCCTCAACTTTTGTTATCAGTTTAATATTTTTTGGTTATGATTGGGCTAGTTGAGCTAAACAATATGTATAGGCCTATGATAAACAATATAAAAAAGTACGTCTATATAAATGCGTAGCAAATAAAACTGGCAGATGAACATGCTTTTTTACTTAATCCATGAAAAAATCTGATGTTGATATGCATTAAAGTAGTGGGCTTTTCAACAGTAAAATTGAAATAACGGACTTTTGAGCTAACATTTACCCTATTTTAGTAACTTACTTTTCATCAGTGCGCTCACGAGATCTTTCTTTACTTGTGACAGTTCAAGACTCAAATTTGAATCAATGTTTTGACTTGCAATCGGCAAGAATGATCGTTTGTTTTTTTAACAGGTTCATTGAAAAGAATCCATATCACAGTCTGCGTCCACTGACGATATGTTTTATGAACGAAGAGTACATCTTGTGCAAAGCTACTCCCTCAAGAAGTATCTGTGTACAAACACTGCTTTTCATTTTAAGATTTGCTTGTAATAGTGTACTGATTTTTTGCATTGACCTCAATCCCCTGACTGAACGAGCCCAGATACTCTCTGAACAGTCTACATGTGTAATACACGCCTGGCATGAGCACATTCAAAGCAAAGTCACTCCGACATTAGAGAATACATTTATTCACGAAGAGGACTGTCAATAATTTACTGAATTGGATTTAGGACGTTACGCAAAACATATACTGCGTTACACCATTACTGCTCAGTTCACTAGGCCCATTATATATCTCCCTATGGCTAAACGCATCATCTGTGCTGATTAAAATGCACTATGTGTGGGTTAGTATCAGACAGTTTCCGCAGTTAAATCGAAGACCGAAGCATTTCACTTTAGAGAATGATGAGAGAGGCTTCAGAGAGATAAGAAAACAATCAGCTGACATCTCTGCTCGCACAAACAGCGTGAAGAACAATGATGGAGACTCACCAGAGGATCGCCGATGTTAGATGAATAACCAATACAGAGTGGATAGTCATTCGTACAGTGGAATATTTTGTGAAAATATGCCGGGCCGTATGTCAGAAATCATCTACCTTCCGCCGCGAGCCCTACTTGGAGGAGGCTGCCGTGATGACGTCATTGTAAAGTGCGTGACTTCCAATGAGAAGCAATTTCAATAAATTAATTCAACTTATAAACAAAACGACAAATCTCTTTAATATAATCTGGGAAAAACATCAACAACAGAGAACACGAAAAATGTTTTTACAAACACAATATCGGTATTTAAATTAGCTTTTAAAATGTTTTGTATATATATAATTTTATGTTATTTTTATTTTAGGCCTACTTGTTCTATAAAGGCCCGTAATATTTACCTCTACAACTACAGTCGTGGAAAAAGTAATAATATATTTATATAATAATAATATCAGTGTTTACGAATGGTTTATATTAATGTGTCACCACGGGGGGCCGCTCCACGCTGCAATGGGAGCCTTTGGAATGGAAATCCCAAATAATTGAAGAAAAAAAGCATACATGTACAGTCTGTTGCCATGATTTTAGTTTTCAAAAGAGGCTTATAAAAATCAGGAATAAACGTAACACAATGTTTAAATTGACATTAAATTCAAATACTAACAGACTTTAGAGGCGAAATAAACGTAATGTGTTTTCTAATTATATATTACGTAAAAGCACTAAACAACCCGTGTTGTATTTAATTCATTTATTTATTTTTATAAAACGCCATTTAGGTGTTTTGATAGCACATAAATGAGGTGATTTATTATGACATTGGTGCTACAGAGGATCTTGAAATAGCCAGGATATGTCACATCACACCTAGTCACATTAACAATCCAATTTTGGGAGGTCCCGGGTGCAGATATACACATCCTACTACGATGAAGAATTTGCTTATGAATATTAATTCGGTTGAGTGACGTTCGCCTAGTATAGGTCAAACCAGCAAGCGGTTTAACTAAAGAGTAATCAAATATTAAAAATTAATTAGTATACGTGAATGAACACACCTGGGGGGTTATTAAGCAACGCCAGTCTGGCTTAATTCATATTTATAAGCTAAGCCTTCACCATAGTATAATTTTCTGATTCTGGTCCCAGACACAATTTATTCCGCATGTGGTCGAAGGAACCAGTCGGTGGCGCTTCAGCGCAACATGTTCAAATATGATATATCTACAGCAGCCAGATGGATAATTCATTAATAACGAGCACGTGGGGTCGCTCTGGCAAAAACAGCATACATGGAGAATTTCAAAACGCTTGCGCATTAACGAGGCTCATTGTTCCAACGCGTATTGTTGACTTTTTCCCTTCGTCCACTTTTGCGCAAAGGGAGAATGTTGTAAGCGGTCCCTGTGGATATACTGTGTCTTCATCAGGAGTTGAGAGCGAATAAGGGGGCGGGTGATGATAACGTGTGAAGAGTGGCAGCAACTTCTCACTACACGGCAACATTTTCCGTTCTTCTTCAGGCGATATGCCCATTCTTTTTAAAGAAGCTCCTAGGAGGAAGGCTGGAGGTGGACATTGTGAAAATGACAGGTAAAAACTGTGACTCAGGCGGTTGGATAGGCTCGCGCGCTCTTCATTGGACGCGTCGTGTCGTTATTTCTCATGTTATACACTCTGGGATGATCGCGTTTCCGAGATATGCCGATGTATATTGCAAATGTCATAGATTAACGCAGACTAACACACTTTTAACGCACGATCACGCAAACTGAGGCTAAATTCAGCAACAATTGAGAGTGTGTCAGAGGCTGGGTCTTTGCGGGCAAGGTGAGTTTTCTTTTATTCAACTGGCCTACAAAGTCCCAGTTTTCGGCCCATGTGACCATCTCTGTCAATTGACCGTGCTGAATATGTGTGTGTGTGTGTGTGTGTGTGTGTGTGTGTGTGTGTGTGTGTGTGTGTGTGTGTGTGTGTGTGTGTGTGTGTGTGTGTGTGTGTGTAGTGGAGTTTACCTCTAGTAACAAAGTAGTGAAATAGAACACAACAGAATAAAATAGTTAAAGATTCTGTTCCATTCTTTGATAATGGGATCATTGATAACATAAAAAAAAAAAAATTCCGTTCATCACACTTTTTTTTTACTTTCTTAAACCTTTGATTTTTAGCTATGATTGAAATTCAGAATTATTTATGTACTTAAAATATTTATATGAAAAATTGTATGTATATATTCTTAAATACTAAATATTACTATAATTAAACTAATATAATTAAATACATATATATCCTATAGGCTGACAAATCTGAAATTATCTTTGGACATCATAAATAGTTTTACAATATCTGTTAACTTTAACAAAAGTTATTTGTAGTTAAAGGAAAGAGAAAAAGAAAAATGATTGATACAAAAGATTATTTGATTAGCTTACTGGTTTAGACTTGTATCAGCCAATTATTTTGTGACCTTGCGTTATGTTATGAATGTTCAAATTAAATATATAATACACTTTTGTGAATAATTTAGTGATGAGTATTTTTCAGTAGGCCTATAAAACGTATATAGGTGTCATATTATTAATTTTTTCACTATTGTTATTTTTATTTATTTATTTAAGTAGAACTATTTTGTAAATATGACGTGGTATGTTAGACATATACTTACAATCAAAACATAGAAAATATAAAAATACAAAAAAAATCGAATTTAGGCCTTTTTGTTTTCACCTTTTTTACTTATTTTTGCACATTTTGAAATGAATATACTCGGACACAAAATAAAAGTCTGTTTTTTGAGTGCCCGAAAGTAATATTCTGAGTTCAAGGACAACAAGATTTCAAAAAGACGTCAAAAAGCAAAAAGATAAACTTCATTAGTTTCTGTGAAATTAAAAGTATGTCGGTTCTCATTAAAGATTTTACTGTATATAGAGTGGCAGAGGCAGGTTACAGACAGTTAGTGTGTGTATGAATTCTGGGATAGCTACTAAGCATGTCTGATACAGTTTGTCACATTAAGCATTTTTCAAAGCTGCCTGCCAATAGTTTCCCAAATGATTTGTATATTGTTCTGGCTCAGTCACACTTGACAGTTGCAAAAGCCTGTGATCATTGTAAACTATAACCAAAGCATGGAATTATAATGAATTGTATGTTTAAAAGTTATTTCATTAGATTTTACCTTACCACCTAATATAGGAATTAAAAGTGTGTATTTAAAAATACCCATAATGTTATCATAATATAGCCTACAGGTTAAAACATACATTGGTTTTACCAATGATTTCACAAAAACTTAATTTTTCAATTTCATATTTACTTATTTTCACATTTACCAATGATTAGCAAGTTGTTTTATTATTTTACCAGACCGTTTCTCAGGCGTTTGCATTAAGCACCTGCTTTGACTTCTATAAATATTATAATATTTTATTTGCATAATTTGATTATAACGAGCAGGGCACACAAATGCATGTACTGTGAAAAATCTGCCTGAATGATCAAGAGGTGTTGTAATTTGTAAATGACAGTTGCTGTAAACCGCTGAAAACCGCTTTGTGTTCAGTTAAAAAAACACAGTTTGTCTTTTGAAATATTAGCCATTTAATCATTCTAATAATAAGGGTCTGACATTATCGTTGGCCCTTGTTCAGGGAGAGGAGGGATATTATAGTCCAGACTGACCTTTACTTTGGGCTTTAGTTTTAGTCTTTAGAGTCATGGTATAAACCTTAAACATTTCTTGAACAGCAGGCAGATGTCAGACAAAGAATCTCGGAATAAGTCAGCAAGAAAAGTGAGGGACTTTTAGGGGCAGCTGTGTTATACTGACCCAGTCATAATGCCCCTAAAAATCCTTATTGCTCTTGCAATGCTCAGCGATTAATGGCTCTTAAATCAGTCCTAACATAACCGCTCCCACAGGATCTGTAATTTGGTGATTAGCCCCAAAATGTGCTTTCCTTATAGACATCATCCTTTAAAGAAGAGTCTTTATAGAATCTGAGCTTTGTTACTACATCTGGTTACGTTTCAGGTACTAAAAATGTTCTTATGCAGTAAAATCCTGATCCCAGTGCTTGAGATCTGTTGCGCATTCAAATCATTAACTCTTAGGTCAAATATATCTGCTTCTCTCATTCACAGCGCATTTTGACATTTTGGCATAGGGCCATCCGTTGTGTCCCAGGCAAGCAGTGAGGGGACTTTTTGATGTGAATGGGGGAATGCCAATGCCGTTGCTCAGAATGTATGTTCATTTCTAACCGCTTGTTCTCCTGATATTAGTTTCACACAGGCAGAGAGAGAATATGAATGACAGGTGGCACCGTAACTGAAACAGAAATAGTGAAAGAAGAAAAGGGTCTGTAAGAAAGAAAAGAGACAAGGCAGCATGGTTGGAGCAAGAGAAAGAAAAGCTAGCTGATGACTCAGGCTCATACGCTTCATATGTAGGGAGGGAGGGAGGGATGGAGTGGGGGATGAGGAAGGGAGGGAGGGAGAAATGACTCATCAGAGCATGTGGAATCTCAAATGGCTATCACAGGATCGAGGTTCTCTCTTCCTCCTCGCTGCTGCCTGTCTGTTCATGACTGTCTGAGGTAAGTGAAGACTGCCCACTCTGTCTGTCTCCAGCAACAACCTGCGTCCACAGGGACAGCAAATTGCAGCACACGATGATCCTCGAGAACAAAAAAAAAAAACATAACCTTTGAACATCTTCGGATAAGACCATATTGGATGAGCTTATGTAGAACTGCATATGTTACTATCTATGAACTCCAGAGCAAGGCCCCTTAAACACACATACATTCCCCAAAATTATTTGGCCATAGAATGTGTAAGTGAATTTATGACAAAATTACTTGACCTTTTCTTTGAACTATTTTCACTGTTTTTGCAATGACTATTAAGCAACTGGTGTCAGAGTCAGGGCCGCTGCTGGTCAAATGGGTGCCCTATGTTGTGCCGACCTTCCTCAAATATTATGGAAGTAAAAAAATACTACTATAGGAGTCAAAATAGAACTTTAATAAAATATAAAAGTAAATAAATAAATTGCATTATTTACTAATTACAAGTATAGCTTTAGACAGTTACCTATGGCTATGATTTTATTAATACAGTTGTCCAAATTTATTTTATAGTCTTAAGCATTCAGAAATCATGCAAAAAAAATCAAGCAGTTTTACTACGATAAAAATATGGTTTCATTTTTGTAAAGGTTGTGATATCCACATGTGTTTTTTTTTTTGTTGAAGAAATTATAGAGGTTGTGTCATCTATGTGTGACCCTCTCTTTGAAAACCCAGCTTAAGTAATTTTTTTGTGATTTGCTGTTTTATACAAAAAGTCATCCTTCATATGGTAAAGAACATTCTGTGAAAAGTTAACCTTTATATCTTTAATATTGACTGAGTAAGGTCATGTCAAAGATTGAAATTATAGTGAAATTAATGGTAGAAATTAAACGTTGATGCTTGTTATCTCATAATTATATTTTGAGACTTTAGCCTGGATTTCACAGAGAGGGTCACATATGTATCAAAAAGGTGGCCAAAAATGAAAGAGTAAGTGGAAATTTGAATTAAATGATTGGTCAATAGCCTATAAAGGATTTTAAACATCAAATAAGGCATTTGGCTCCCTTTGCAGGCATTTGTAATAACATGTAATGTACATAAATTGTTTATTTTGTATTACATTTTAACAGTGTTATTCAATGAAACCATAAAATTATTAATTAACCAATCATTATTGTCTCATTGTTTTTATATAATGCATTTTATGTCATTTGAAAGGCTACTGTTTAGGGATGCACCGATATGAAAATTTTGGCCGATAACGATAATTCTTTATATTTGAAAGCCGATAACCGATATGTTGGCCGATAAATCTATATCCAAATTTGTATATACTTTTTGAGAGCCTGGTCTCATCATTAAAAGCCACATCCCAAACACTTAAACATTAGCAGCCTAGTTTGAACAGTGTAAGTTAAAAAAATATATATTTTACTCTCCCATTACCAAATTTCGCCATAAAAAAGTTTCACAAATAAAATTAAATAATGCATAAATAATGCAAACAAGTCATTGGACATCACTACATGTGTAAAGAATCAAAATGTATGTGCCATGGATGAATAAAACGGAAGAGCCATCTGCATGGACAATAATGAAATTATATTAATTACTAAACCATATTGTTGATGAAAATAATAAGAGTAAATAAAAGTAGTGGTTATTAGTAATAATGCTTCAGTGATTTTGAAAAAGTAACAAATGAATAGGCTACTACTGTTTTAAATAGCAGCTGTTTGAACTGTGTGCGCTGTATGAAGCTGAATGAACACTGGTAAACTGCGCTTGTTATAGCGGGTTAATTAGGCTACATGAGAATCAGAAATTTATAGAACATAAACATAATATTACAACTTATATATGCACAAAAATACGGAAATGCACAAGTTATTTTGAACTAAGTTATGCGCTAGTCAGATGTGTAATTTGTGGACACGCACTTGGCTTCCCGTTACAACGCGCTGAAACACGGTAACTAAACCCAAAGAATTCACAACGTTTTATAATAATAATGTTCTCATTAGAATGTTATATACACGACAGTCCCAATCATAGTTATTAGTTCTGCGCTGCTGTTTGAGCTGCGTGCGCTGAGCTAAAGATGATCACCGGCAAACTAAAGCGCTCTATTAACGCTCTATTAATTTAACCAAATGCATTCTATATGAGATAAAGCAGATATACATCAAATAAACACAATATTACTATGTACAATTGCACAAAAGGCTGCAAATGCACAAGTGAACGTAACTGTCATGGAGGTGTAGCTCCGGTGTGGATGCGCTCAACGCACGCACAGAACACAGCGACAAAGATTCCACAATGTCATTTACAGTAATGTTCTTGTTATAATTTTATGAAGCCTTTATGACAGACTTGCTCTGCACATGTTGCACATAAGTGTATTGTCCTTTTCAAAGTGATTCCAATCATACTTGAAGCATTTCAAAACCATCATGGCGAACAACGCACATCTGAAGTGTCCCTGGAGGAAATAATACATTTTTTATCGGCTTAAAGATATCGGCCAAATTTTCATATCGGGCCGATACAGATAACAGAAAAAATACCGATATGGTGGCCGATATATCGTGCATCCCTACTACTGTTGGCTTAGGTCTGTTTTTATAACCACAATAAAGTATCATCTTAATACTTCTTTGTAAATTATTATTTGAAGTAACAAAACCATGGTTAATTTGCGGTTACCATCGCTACAAGAACCATGATTTTTGGTTTTATTCGTGTTAAAACCGTGGCTAATTTTAAGGGAATATGGAAACTCAGAGAGAATATTAGATGCGTTGGTGGTGGTGAGATTATTACCGACATTAAAACACGTTATTAATGTCAACAGCCAAAAAAAGTTTATTATGAATGTGCCTGAAAGTGATGCACGGGCTTCGTTTCCACTTTCTATTTCTTTTCTTTTTCTCAGCGCCGGATTGCTGATGTCTTTTCACGGGAATAGTTGTACATTTGATCATTTCCATTTAGCCGCAAACACGAGGAGCGAGCGGTTGTATGATTACTGGATTTGGACAGTTGTTTCCTACATATTCTGCATGCGGAAAAGTATGGTTGATCTGTATTTTGTAATTCCACTTGGTTTGATATTGTGATGATAAAATGCAAATACATTTATACATGTTTAGGGGCTACTGTGTGTATGTACACTACCAGTCAAAAGTTTGGTAGAAGTCTTTAGTTTTCATGTTTTTGAAAGAAGTCTCCTATGCTCACCAGGGCTGCATTTATTTGACTGAAAATACTGAATAAACAGTAAAACTGTAAAATATTATTACAAGTGAAAAATAAATGTTTTCTATTTTAAAATGTTATTTAAATATAAAAGCTGAATTTTCAGAAACCATTTCTCCTGTTTTCAGTGTCACATTGTCATCAATCCACAATATTACCCATACACAATAATATTTGATCACATAAATACAGTCTTGTTAAGCAAAATTGACTTACTTCAAAAACAATTTAAAAAAACGTAATGATTACTGGTAGTGTATGTTTATAATATGCCGTTATCTGCGAAGCAAAAATGCAAGTAGCCCTGATTAAAAATGTGTTTCTGTTCTCACGTTTGTAAAGGTAAAACCACACATTCAGTATACAGGTGAATCTCAGGGAAGTTGATGAGTCAGCACTAGAATAGGACACACCCTATTAACAAGTGTCAACTCCAAACATCTCCCTGGGTTCCGCAGTCATGTGGGTGTGGGATTCAAAAAAAGCTGGTCTACATATAACAACTGAGAGGCAATGTGCAAACAACATGTAGAAAGGCAGCAGCAACCACCCCCACCCCCAACACTCCTTGGTCCCCTCCAGGCTAAACTTACCCGACCTGATTTCTGCAGCCACCTTCCAATATAAAAGTTGGAAAACGCATAGTTGAACAACCTCCAGAGCAAATAAGAGGTCAATGCTAGTTGTATCCTTGGAAAGGGTGGGGAGGTATTGTGTATATGAATAATATGTGCATTCTCTTTCATTTTAAACATGATTTAGTGTCATTGGTATTTATGCAACAGTAAACTCTATTTAAACAGCATGAAACAATTTAGGACGTTAAGAACTAATATGGATGTGTGCTACCAACAGGTCTCAGCGTTTCTCAATATGACTGAATGAAAGGGAGGAGGAAAGGTTAAATAAACAACTCACTGAAATCCCAGTCTTGGCTCTTGGCAAATACAACTTTTTGAATTGGCATGATTATATATCTATGATTCACATTCAGCATGAGGGTTATTGTATAGAGTATATGCATAAAAAACTCAAAATGGGAGCTCAAATGTTTAAGCCTTTAAATCAACAAAGTCAGGTTCTGTTTTTTTATTCTTATTACTGAAAATCTGTTAATAGGTTTTTACTTTTACTTTACTTTTTAGTCATTTAGCAGACGCTTTTATCCAAAGCGACTTACAAATAAGAAAAAGTAGCTAAAACTATAAGTGTTAAAAGTCTATAAATACTATATATACACACATTTAAGAAAATGGAGAAATTAAATAAAATGACAAATGTACACAACATTTCAAAATTAAACATTTAAATGAAAACAAAAAATAAAGCTAAAAACATTTCAAAATATTAAAACAACAAAAGGTATGAGTATAAAAATTATTCTGACATGACACTAAGCCAAACACCCATATATATATATATATATATATATATATATATATATATATGTGTGTGTTATTTCATTTCCATGTAGTAGGTTTTTGGCTGTTTATGCACAGTGATTCGTGTTTAATTGCCACGGCTTTCTGCATGATGAAATCAGTCATAACCTGTATCCTGAAAAGCTTATTCCACAGGAGAGCAATTCACTTATGTTTAATATCGCTGATATGTGGATGGATTTCTTGATGGAGGCAGGGCAGGGGTTTCATCGGGAAGCTTGCAGTGGGACCCTGGAGACTGAGGCTGCTAGAATTTATGTTCCTAATGGACAGCTGGATCCAGACACTTCATACATTTTTGTTTTTAAAATGATTTTTAAATCATCATGTAATATTGGGTATATCAAATATATAACAAATTAATATAATATAATATAGTAATGGTTCTGTGTATTTTATAACAATGTGATTTTTATTTTCTTATTCTGAGAAAAAATGCCTCAAATGGCATTGCTGGAATTAAAGGGTTACAAAAACCCTTATCAGGCTACCCACAGAGGAATTAAACACACTGAAGCACTCCACGAATTGTGTTATTGAATATATTTATTCTACTTTTGGATTTTGTGGTGTGTTTTTGATAAGTAGTTATTTAATAGTTGTCTAACATTGTTTATTGAAAACTGAGACCATGTGACTGTTGCCACATGGCATCTCTGTAACACAATAAATGCAGTAATTTATTACCTCTTTGAAGATTTGTTTTACAATCAATTATATTATTTAATTATTTGTGTAAATGGAAATGTTTGTACTAGTTATACATGATAATTATATCTTTGCATAAGCCTTATGTTCTGTAAGAGAAAGAGGCAACATTGAGTCAGCAGTGAGGATGGCAGGCTTTTAGGAAAATATTGAAAGATACATTAACATTGCTTTTTAACATTTGAATAAATTACTTTTAATTCTTAAAATACCATGAATTAAATTAGAGGTAGACATTTATACTTAAAAATGAACCATGTCTGATATTTCTGATATTATCAAACTATTCCATAATTAGACATATCGCAAGTCAAATAATCTTGCCTACCTGCATACATATGGTTTTATATAAAAAAGACATAATATCTTATCACATAAGCACACAATTTCAATTTCATATAAAATGAGAGCACTCATTGAAGAACTAATTCAATTTCTGGAGGGACCTGTCTGCCATTGTATTATCTGTGTTCTGTAACCGTTATATTTTGATATGCTGTCTGTGTGCAGAACAGATGGGTTCCCGTCTAAGGTGTGAGTGTTCTGTGCCAGAATCCCCAACTTGAGAAGCAAAGAGTGAGTTTACCATGGCAGGCCCATGCAGCGAACCTACAACAAGTCAACAGTATTGAATTATGGCCACCGTCGCAGAGCTGCGTGAAGTGACCCTCCACTAAAATGTATTGCGATTTTTTGGGGAAACCAATGTGAATGAACCAAACAAACAAGACAATTTGCAATACAAACTGTTATTCCAACCTGCAGACATACATTTTTATGCAAAATTAAAGAATTTTGCGATTCGAAGATGCAGGTCTTTAGTAGGCCTGTTGTTTTAAATTCACAGTCAAGACAGTCAATAAAAGTTTGTTGAGATTTGCGTGGGTGAGGATTGATTGTTCCTGTGAGGTATGTGGAAGTTTTCCTGAAAGCTAAGAATCCTTGACCCATAACCCCTTCACCCACTCATTTAGACCAGTCACATGCATATTCACACACAGGCACACAATTAATTTAAAGGAATTTTATTTAAAAAAAATAGATATAATGTCTCTCCCACTCTCTCCTCCAGCACACCCATATGTGCACCAAAGACTACGACGCCCAAAGGAGTAACTTAGAAAAAAACGAATTAACAAACTAGAGCCTGGTTTGAAGCATAGTCTATGAACTTATAAGCATTAAACCAGATGTTACAATACATTCTTTTTATACTGTGATGCTAGTTTATCAAAAGGAAACTGAGAGGGCAGCTGCATATTAATTCTAATTTGTTTACTCAGTTGTTAGCATTGCTTTGAAGTAGCTAACATTCTCACACTGTGTGTGTGTGTGTGTGTGTGTGTGTGTGTGTGTGTGTGTGTGTGTGTGTGTGTGTGTGTGTGTGTGTGTGTGTGTGTGTGTGTGTGTGTATTTTCTACACACATCTTCTGTCCTAAAGAGGGCATGCACATGACATGAAGCTTGAGGCTAAATCTCTTATCAGATAGCAGTGAAACTAAGATGAATGGACTGTTCATTCAGAATAATATTAACAATATTCATGTGGTTCTGGCCTTTTATATAATAATGAAATACTCAATTTACACTGTATGTAAATAAAGCTAAAAAGTTAAACAATAAAAAAACAGTATCAATGTCAGATCTATGTATGATGAATTACTGTTCTATGACTAAATTCTGTGTTCTAAAAACTAAAATTGAATTGAAGATGTAATGATGTCACCTGATATCACAAGATCCTCAGAATTCTCAGAAATTGCCTCTGGTACTTGACAAACTGCCAAACGAAGCCATTTAAAATCAAGCCTTTCTGTTGAGAATGCAGAGGTAAAATAAAATGGTGTTATTGCCTTTTGTACAGTTTAAAATACTTGGCTAATACTTTCTTTGACGGACAGCAGCATAAAACACTGCTTTAAATATTTTCTACGTTTTATTTCTACATGTTATTGAAGTTTTACTGTAAAATGCTTACTCTGTGTATAAATTAACCATGTCATAAAACAATACAAAATATGCATATTTGATCATGTCAGAAAACAATAAAATTATGGTTGCATAAAATTCACATGAAATAACCCTCGCATAAAAGGGAAGTAAAAATTCCCCAAATCATTCTAAACCAGCAATACTGATATTCTAAAAGAACATAATTTCTTAATAACAACATGTGCTCGGTCCAGTTGTAGTTCTCTTTTCGGTGTGTGTAAGCGTTAGTATTTAGACCAAGTAAACAAATCAACTCAAATGAAAATAACTTAAACTCATATTCCTGATAACTAATACTATTAAATTAAAATCACTATTTGTAATTATCCACTTGATACTCAAGTATGCAATTAGAATAAATAGTAGAATTCCGGGTTATTCTCTTTTTTTCATTATGCTCTATATACCTATTTAGACACAGATCAGAGCTTTTATGAGGTTAGAGCTCAGCCTGACAATATTATGAGTTATGACTAATCAGCAGTGTTGGGGAAAGTTACTTTTAAAAGTAATGCATTACAATATTGCGTTACTCCCTAAAGAAATAACTAATTACGTTACTTAGTTACCTTTTATAGAAAGTAATGCGTTATGTTACTCTTGCTTTACTTTTGAAATATGAGCAGGGCTTGATTGTTTGTTTTTAATACAAGAAGTGATATTTTTAGCAAATGTAAGAAATTTTATGAAATTTCATATCAAATTTAATACCTCAGGCTGAAGGAACAGTAAATCGCGTCTGTACAGTAGAACGCAGGAGAAGAAGGTTCAACACTCTTCAGCAATAAAAACAATATTAGTTTATCTGAAGTCATATTTGCTTATGGTTGAACTGGATCATCAAAGGTCAGCAGCAAAGACTTAAGAAAGTTAATAAAATGGGAGATACAATTGTGTTGTTTAACATATAATTATTGCAGGTTTGCGTCATATTCTGGGTTTGTATTTCACTGTTTTAATTCTACTAAATCTGTTTTTTTTTGCGAGTGGGATGAATTAATACACATTCACATTTAGTCTCTAGATCTAGAGTAAGATCATGTTCACACAGCGCACTGTCAGTCAATAAATGGAAAAAAGTAACTCAAGATATTTTCTTGTAAATTAAAAAGTAATGCGTTACTTTACTAGTTACTTGAAAAAAGTTATATTAATTAATGAATTATTTATTTATTTAGTCATTTAGCAGACGCTTTTATCCAAAGTGACTTACAAATGAGGACATTATAGAAGCAATCAAAACCAACAAAAGAGCAACAACATGCAAGTGCTATTACAAGTCTGGTTAGCCTAACGCAGTACACTTATAAGAAAACTAGAATATACCTTGAAAAAAGTATGTATTCCTTACAGTGTATTTCAGTGGATGCAGACATTAAATACACATGATTTGCGAATATTTGTAATTAAATTATTTTTTTTATTAAAATATTATTTGTTTTTATTTGTATTAAAAAAAAAAAAAAATGAAATGACAAATTTCTCAGGGTTAGGGTGTGGATTAGTCTATGGTATGTTATAACTGGCTGTAAAAAAGTGGAAGTCTATGGTATGGGTAAGTATAGAAATGTCCCCACAAGTATAGTAATACCTTGTCAGGACATTTTTTTCAGGACACATTGTGTGTGTGTGTGTGTGTGTGTGTGTGTGTGTGTGTGTGTGTGTGTGTGTGTGTGTGTGTGTGTGTGTGTGTGTGTGTGTGTGTGTGTGTGTGTGTGTGTGTGTGTGTGTGTGTGTGTGTGTGTGTGTGTGTGTGTGTGTGTGTGTGTGTGTGTGTGTGTGTGTGTGTGTGTGTGTGTGTGTGTGTGTGTGTGTGTGTGTGTGTGTGTGTGTGTGTGTGTGTGTGTGTGTGTGTGTGTGTGTGTGTGTGTGTGTGTGTGTGTGTGTGTGTGTGTGTGTGTAATAATGCAATAAGTTTGAAGTTTTACAAAATAGCTTAAGTGTATTTTATATTTCCTTTGAGTATGTATGCATCTGTGCATGTATTTCTATGTACAAAAAGTGTGAATAATTTTGTATATGAGTTTCTATTTACAGGCATCTTTGTGCATTTGTGTGTATGCATGGTAACATCAGTGTAAATGTAATTTAAACAAAAAAAAGACAAAAAGCACCATAGAAGTTGATGCATATTCCAAATCTTCTGAAGGCATATAATAGCTTTGTGTATTGAACAGACTGAAACATCTTGTTTCGCTGAAGATATTTCCCTGGGCTAATGCTCTCAAAATTCATTGAAGTTTTATTAATTACAAATATGCCATGTGAAGATGCATCGCACCATGTTTGACGTCAGTGATTCTCAATGCCACTGGCTGTTTTATTTCATGATTGATCGAGTCTCAGCATGTTTGAATATTCAGAAGTGCGAATGAGATTTCAAAGCTATGGGAAAAATTCAGTTTTTCAATGTTTAATGTTATTTATTTCTTTACTTCCAGATAACAAGGAACCCAATGTTTTTTTAAATGTAGCAAGATGTTTTGACTTGGAATGTATTTGAGTAAAGGTAAAAGTTTCCTATCCTCGTCCTCATCCCTCACGTAGTTTGCATCCTCATATTTGATCTATAACTGCAAACAACAATAAAGCGGAGTAGGAACTTAATGGATTTAAATTCAAACACAAAGGAAGTTATGACGTGGAACATACAAATTCATATTTACAGTTCCTGTGTTTAATCACGCAGTGCAGATTTTACTTGATCAGTGGAGACAATGCAGAGTTCTCAGAGTTAAAAAATTTAGTTGCGTGCCCCCCCCCCCAGCAGACAAAGATGATGATGAATGCTAATGACTGTGAAAACACCATAGTTCTGTCTCTGCATGTGTGTGTGTTCAGGGCTCTGAGGGAACACAAGGGAAGAGTAGAAGAGTGCCGGATCCTCTCTGTCAAGCCTGGCAGCGGCAGACGAACATGATTATGTGTTTGTGTGCTTCACCGAGAACAGTGAGACAATACTGTACAATACTCACTGTTTATTTGAGAGAACAGATTGAAACACTGCAAGCAAAAACATACATATAAAATATTAATTTAATTTTCTAAAAATACAGTGATCAAATCTACTACTAATATTCAAACTTGGGTTGTCAGTCAACAAAAAAAACTGATATAAATAATTACATTATATACTTAATTATTAATACAATTCAATATATGAGCATTTGCTAAGACAAGCCCACCAGTGAAGAGTAAATCACTGAAAAGACTTAAGAATTTACGTATGAATTGTTTCTGTTATAGGAAAATATTTTTTATATGGAATTCATGTACACAATTTATTTTTAGTGTGTTATTTGATGTATATTTAATTGTATTGTAGTTGTATGTTTAATACGCTCTAATGCAATTAGTAATACAATTTGTACATTAAAGGCACATTTTGTCCAACAGTGGTTCGTTGTTCTTATAATTTTTGTCCTCTTATTTGACATTCATGAAAACATATTTCAGGACTACCGAAATGCTGCCAGATTGCTCGCACGCACGCACGCACGCACGCACGCACACACACACACACACACACACACACACACATCTGAAGCATTTTGAGAGTGATCTCTGAAATAAAGCAAGAATGAATCACATCACTTCACTACTATTTTGTCTGTGGATCAGATTGTTTTGATTCAGATTGGATCAGGTTGTTTTTAGCTGTGAAATTGTATACTTAAGCTTTTTTTGCAAGGAAATTAAATAATAAATGTTGTACACTGAACAAAATTATAAACGCAACACTTTTGTTTTTGCCCCATTTTTCATGAGCTGAACTCAAAGATCTAAGACTTTTTCTATGTACACAAAAGGCCTATTTCTCTCAAATGTTGTTCACAAATCTGTCTAAATCTGTGTTAGTGAGCACTTCTCCTTTGCCGAGATAATCCATCCACCTCACAGGTGTGGCATATCAAGATGCTGATTAGACAGCATGATTATTGCACAGGTGTGCCTTAGGCTGGCCACAATAAAAGGCCACTCTAAAATGTGCAGTTTTATCACACAGCACAATGCCACAGATGTCGCAAGTTTTGAGGGAGTATGCAATTGGCATGCTGACTGCAGGAATGTCCACCAGAGCTGTTGCCCGTGAATTGAATGTTCATTTCTCTACCATAAGCCATCTCCAAAGGCGTTTCAGAGAATTTGGCAGTACATCCAACCGGCCTCACAACCGCAGACCACGTGTAACCACACCAGCCCAGGACCTCCACATCCAGCATCTTCACCTCCAAGATGTCTGAGACCAGCTACCTGGACAGCTGCTGCAACAATCGGTTTGCATAACCAAAGATTTTCTGCACAAACCGTCTCAGGGAAGCTCATTTGCATGCTTGTCATCCTCATCGGGGTCTCAACCTGACTGCAGTTCGTCGTCGTAACTGACTTGAGTGGGCAAATGCTCACATTCGATAGCGTCTGGCACTTTGGAGAGGTGTTTTTATTGTGGCCAGCCTAAGGCACACCTGTGCAATAATCATCTTGATGTGCCATACCTGTGAAGTGGATGGATTATCTCGGCAAAGGAGAAGTGCTCACTAACACAGATTTAGACAGATTTGTGAACCATTTTTGAGAGAAATAGGCCTTTTGTGTACATAGAGAAAGTCTTGGCTCTTTGAGTTCAGCTCATGAAAAATGGGGGCAAAAACAAAAGTGTTGCGTTTATAATTTTGTTCAGTGTACGTTATAAAAAGAATGAAAATGTTTACTCTAATAAATTAGAAGGGAGGGAGCTTATCAAACAACTACAGCAGGCTACATTCTGCAGTCAGCCCACTCATGACCCTCTTCAGGTTAATGTCTATGGATTCCTCAGATTCGCTTATATACTGTATAACATTTCACACCCATCAGAGGTGCAGTCTCTGCACTTCTGTGTGGAGGAGGGATTCCCTGCTGTTTTCTTAATCAGGAAAATTAATGAAGATCATTAAAATTCCTCATCGCTTAAACATGCAGCCAAATCCATCCATCCTCGATGTTTAAAACAAAAATTCATATTGCGGTCTAATTTTCCCAAACAAGGAACATTACAACATAATAAATACTTGTTTGGCAGAATTCACCAATTCTCGAATGGAAAATGTGGTGCAAGTTTATTGTTATGGTCAAAGGGGTCATGTCTAATGTACTCTTTATATCATAATGGTTTAATATTTTTTATATTATTATTATTTACACTAAAAAGTAAATAAAGAAACTACAATTTTGACTCAAAACAAATGTAGTTGTCAAGTGCCTTTCACATGACATTATACAACCTAGCCTTTACCATCACATTATCTACAGAGACTTCTTGACTTTGACACTTGCTCTACGTGATCATTTCCTGTTTTATGTTGCTATATTTGTTTTGAATAACAAAAGTATTTCAATATATTTTTTTCTTCATGACAGTTGTACTACCCTGACATTTTTGCATAACAAAACATTTATTTTAATTTAGAAATGAAAAAGAGTCATATCTTAGAAGGGGTGTGTGCATAATTTTAAATTTTATGCATTTTTTCATAAATGTATTTATCCAGGTCAAAAGAAAATTTGCATTGTATCATTAAACTTTATATGATCTATTTTCCCATGTCTGACATTGACACACAATCAGAATGTTAAGTGAAAAATTATGTTCCGGCTTTAATAAGCTTTTTATGAAACAAGTTAGTACATGCCCAAAATCAAGGCTGTGGGTGTTTGAAGGAGTGTTTCCATGGGGCCACTAAGCATTAGCACTACCAAGAATCTCATATGAGATTCCCTTTCATCAAATGACCAGACTCTGGAAACACACACAAAGAGCATGTCATGAACTACTTTGCAAAACAACTCTTACAAAAATCTGTTTCATAAGAGCATGAAATTGCCACTATTGCTGTGCTGTTCAGCAACGTTCCTCCCTGAAGACTCTAGTCTGGGTCTTGAGGATCATTCAGCTCCTCTCTACCAGTTAGATACACACTTTTTCCGCTGACTGTGAGCATGGAGCAGCCGTTTTTGCCAGTCTCTAATAATAGCTAGATAGTGCACAACAGTCAGATGGTTTTGAAATACATGACAAATGCCTAGGGACCAACACATTAACACTCATCAGACAATCAACATTCAGGAAGAGAAGGTTGAGGAAGACTACTTGGAGAGATAGAGAGAGAGAGAACGAGGCAGCCAAAGAAGAAATCAGGGGTTGTGTGTGCGGTCATGTATTATTAGTGAAAGGGAAGTGTGCTTGACCGAGAAGTGCTTGACTATTCAAACATCGGAAAACACCTGCGCCTTACTCTTAGATGAGACAAAGAGCTCTTAAGATCTAATAATATAACAAGCTCTGATGAGGAGTCACATTTGGATAAGAGAAGTTACAGACTAACATAGTCTGCTGACTCTACAAATGACTAAGTCAAAGAATATTTCCTCCATGTTGAATGCATACTTGGGTAACCTACTGAACCAAAATAACTGGGGCAGGTTTAATAGTGTGCAGATTCCTAATGATTTAACCACATCAGCTCCCCCATGAGTCATCAAAGAACAAAAGCTCTTATTCAAATAAATAACTGATCTAGGATCAGCTCTTTCAACAGTGACACAAAGCAGATCAATTTAACTCTCACGAGCAAATAATCACGCTTACCAGCATTGAACCAAATCTGAGTCTCTTGCCATTCTGGCTGGGGTTTGAAAACCACAAAAAAACAGAAGACTGCCTATTAAGACCAGACCTCCACCACATCACAGAGCCGTCAGTGGGTCGACGAATCACAGGCTTGACAGGAAAACATACCAAAACTATTACAGATCAAGAGTTGGTCGATTGGATTCTCTTCCCCACGCAGGCTTCCCACAGCTAGAAGTCCCGGTGGAGTTACAGTAAGCCAACTGTCCACCTATAACAACAAACACATCATACAAACATCTCACTGCATTCCCGAATCCAAATCATTCACAAATGGACCAGACTGCAACAATGTTGAAGAATTGTTTTGATTTTAGCACCTTTTCTTTGTGTAAGTGCATCTGCAAAGCAGATTTCCAATTATCTGACATTACATTTTTAAGAAAAACTATGTATATTATGCATGTAGAAAATGTGTTAATTGATCGGAGGCAACTGAATGAGATAATTTGTAGAAATTTGCACAATGAAGATGCAAATCCAAACTATAATGTATTTAACATAACCTTTATTTTTGGTAGCTGTTATTTATTTATTTATTTATTGTCTGTTTGCTTGTTTGAATAACATTTTTAACACTATACATGGTTTTAAAGCAGATTTACATATAATGTCTGTCTAACATTCTTTGAAATCCTCATTAAGTGCTTGAATTCTAAAGCTTCAATGAAAAAAATCTTAATATATTTGTCAGGAATTTGTGGTATTATTTTAGTTGACAAAATCACATAGGACTATGTGAACAGGTTACTGCATATTCTATGAGTCACAACAATCCGAAGCGTACATGCTCTATGTGACATAGAGACACAATCTCTAAAGATCAATGTGGGGAGGAAAAACATTTTTTTTGCTGGATTTGATTTTTTTTGTGAATTGAGGGCTACTCAGGGGCTACTCCTTGTTACAGTGTGACTATACATTTAAGTACTGGGTAATAATTAACTACATGTACTTACTATATGGCTAAGGTTTGGCTTAGGGTTACTTGCATGTAATTATGCATAATTTATTGTTATTATAATAGTAATTACATGTAACGTGTAACAAGGATACCTTAAAATAAAGCGTTACCGAATTGAGAATAAGTTATCTACAATAGTTGGTTAGCATTCAACAAATGATAAAACTACACTAATGCACACTCGGATTCAAGCAGTAATATAAACCTGGGAAGAGGAGTCTGTATGCAAATAGAAATGAGCAAAGACAAGCTTTGATGACTCATCATCTTCCAACAAGACTCCAACATCAAACACAGGTGGCGGTTCAAACTTGTCATAGTGGCGGGATCCTACGGGCAAGGATGGGATCTACCTTAACACACCTACATAAACTTGGCAATGACATGGAGAGGCAGCCAACATTTTGGTAGTTTTCTAAAAAGACCTCATTTACTAGATTTTAAGACCTGACCAAATGTATGGATGAAACTGAGACTGAAGACTGTCTAAAATTGACAAACACATTATCTATTCATTATTCAGTGGTGGCCAAAACTTTGAAATACACTCAAAACTTTGGCAAAATTATTGGAAAAAATTGTGGCAGTGGTCGGCAGAGGTATTTTATGGTTTTCCTGCTATTTTCTGTTGCCGATGTCTTGTTTTCCAGTTCTTAGGATACTCTATTCCAAACAGTTAAACACACATTGATCTATTAATATTATTTAATAGTAAAAAAAAAACATTATCCAGAAAATACACTTTTGCTATAGGGGAAACTTTTACAAATGAACATTTGAGACAAGAGAAAGTTTTGTCTTGGTTTCAGGAGTCATTCTACCTGGCATTGAAATGCAACCTTTGTTTTACATCAACATACTTACCCAGATCCTTAACTATTAAACTACCAGCACCCATGAGAGAGATAGGCAGTGTAATGCAAATGTAGTTACAACTTGAAAATCATAATCATTGTAACATATCACTCTGTATTGGTTAAATGTTACATATTACTCTATGCTGCTGTGACATGATACAATACTGCCATCAGCAGTACAAACACTGAGAATATCATCAGATCTGTTTGTTTAAACTTTAATAATCTTCTGTTTATTACACACTGCGTTCAAGTTATTACATTGCTCTCAACTGATTTTCTGTACAACCAAGTTTCATCTCTTCAATATAATTCTGAGTTTCTCAAATAATGATCAAATTTAATACTCAAACATTGTCCATTTACTTACAGATTTGTCATAAATTGCTTGTGGTGTTACTCATTTCTAAACCACTTTGGATAAGAAAACACTCAGAACGTGGAGAAGGAAATACCAGTCACACAGTACTTCATGAAGTTTTTGTTCAAAATAAAGACAGTGAAAGTTTTTTTTTTTATTCAACCTAATTAATCATAAATGTGAAATAACAAGCAGAAATAAATTGCTGAATATGTCACCCTTACAGTGCCATTAACTACATTAATTTTGTATTAAACACAACAGCCATAATTTAGTTTTAAGTATGTCAAATAATATGTTATACTCCGTTAAACTTTAGTATTTAAATATATAAAAGTATAGTAATTGGTATTAGATTCATAGTTATTTTCTGAAGAATATTATATATCATTATAACTGAAACCTCTAATCTGTGAGACTCGAGTGTTGTCTTCAATTGATAGTGTTGCAGGGCATCGGAATAAACAATTGTTTATGTGTTTATGAGCTTTAGGGAGCTCACAGCTTCGGAAGCAGTGAACAATAGCGACCCTGTGAATTTAAAATGCAATGTAAATCTCTTCATGTTAAAGTCTGGATTAGCATATCAGGGTTTATTTTGCAGTAATGACCTGCTGACTGTACATTATCCCTTGCTTAGTGTATTTATATGATTATGGCGGTAGAAATTACGGTAAATTTGGTACAGCAATTTTACTTTTGGGGCCGATTCTCACTATTAACTAGTTGTTTATTAGCATTCATATTAGTAGCATATTGCCTGTTCTTTTTTTTGTACTTATAAAGCATGTATTATATTAATGCCTTATTCTGCTTGACCAATATTTTATATCCCTAAGTCCTATCCCATAACTCATCGGTCCCCAAACTTAAGTGTGACTGAATTTGCATTAAGAATATACATATTAAATTCATATCAAGGTAATTTCAACTTCTCATTTTAATATCCCAACATCCCCTACAATTTGTCTATTATTCTATTGACTTAGGGTATTGCAGCTGGTACCAATGTCAGCTGGTTTATGGATTCATCCAGGCAAAAGTTCATTCGACAGTCTCATTTTCAGCACAATGCAACAGACTCTCTTGTGAATGATGTCTTAGAAATGTAGGTGAAAGAGGACACGCATATCTGTCGTTCCCCACTCAAGTCTCAAGTGGCCACTATACTTTAAAGCCCTGTCAAAACGTTCTTGCCCAAGAGTCTTTTAGTTAAACCAGGAGACAAACTGGTGAAACTTTCAGGGGTCATGAGAAGGTAAGAGACATCTGTTTACCCATAATCCTTCTTAAGCAAAGGTTGGTATGATTGGACTTTTAACAATGTTTCACATGAACACATGAATCCTTCTTTAGCAATATGTTTGCCACTCAACCATGAAGATGCGCGGGTAGAATGAGAAGTTACTAACTACAAGTGACTATGCAGTTAGGCATCACTCAGTACACATCACATGTCTTGAATCGAGTTTTGTGGCATAGATATGGAATATCAGTTTGTATACATGTTAGGTCTTTAAGTCCTCGCTTTCCTCTTGTTTGTTGCTGCCTCTCTGTATCTGTCCTTCACCCCCCCTCCCCCCGTGGCACTGAGCCAGAGGTGACAGATTTAGAGGAGGCACAGGTTCTATTTTCTCCACCTGGACAAATGATACAGAAACTCAAGCCTTGACCACTCCGCTTCTTCAGAGGCATTTCAACGGAAAGACAGACTCATGACTTGGCCCTAGTGCTCGCTTACAGCCAGGAACCTGAAAACTGAACATTGAGTTAAACCAAAGTGTTTCTCAGGCAATTTAGTTTATTCTTGTAAAGGAATGTTTATAGACATTTAGATTTAATGGACCCCCAAATGATTTCTCTAGGGCAAAAAAAACCTGTCATCATAAGTACGTGGGTTTAGTAAGTGGGTTAGGTCGTCTCTACCAAATGGGTAACACGCTCATGTTGCAATGTTTGCTCATTTGGATATATAGAGCGGTAGAGATATGAACTGAGAGCGTTCTTTGTATTTGTGTTGATCTCAGTTTGAAAAAAAAATTCAAAGTTTATATTTTGACATTAGCATGCTGTACATGTCAAGTGGTGTAAAAAGTAATAACAAACTTTCCTTAAACCTTCTTAATCATTATAAAAATTCTTTAAAAAAATAATGATCATTATAAAAACATTTTCAAGGCAAAATACATATTTTTATATATGTATTGTTTTTTTCTTTTCTTTACATTTTACAATCTAAACTAACCTAAAAGCCTGATATTTTTCCTGTTTTATGGATTATTTGTCCCTGCACATTGGTTAGAACACATGCCACATAATCTACTTCTCAAGAATGGCATTGTTCTCTTTAATGAGGCTTTTACTTCATCTAAAGGACAGATGCATTACCACATTTTTTCCTTTATACCCCTACAAATGTCAAAATTAATTTTAGGTACGTTAAAACACTCTTAGAAGAGGTGTATATTCTAGTAATTGTATGTGTTAGTTACATTTTTATGTATTTTGGAATAAATTATTAGAACACAGTGAGTGTGGCCCATGAATATCACCATTTCTTAGCATTATTATAAGTTTTGAATGATAATTGGCTTAATATGGACACAATTCTCAAACTTTTCATTGATGTTTTGCCTTTGAAAAACCGCCAAAGGACATAATTTAATCCAAAGAAAATACCCTTACACAGCACATTTAACTTGCCTGGACTTATCTGTTTCAACATCAACATAATGATAGACATTGTCCTCCAATCAGAAATGCCTTTTTAGAAAGAAAGAAAGAAAAAAGAGAGAGAGAGAGAGAGAGAGGGGGGGGTAAGGAAGGAAAATGTAAGCAAAGGTTTCTAATAAGTTGTAATATGTATTGAAATGACAGGAATACGTTTTTTAAATTGCTTTTTTAACACTGGTATGCAGTAAGCTGAAAGGGTGACTTGATGTTGTTCTCTATATTTCTTTCTCACAGGTGTGCACACCCACATCCCCTTGCACTTGTAATTGTTTTTATTTTATACATTTCTTTCTAATACATGTACACACCCAAAGAACTCTTTTGTCTTTTATGAATGTAGGAGGTTGCCCGCACCTTCCAGCACCGCATCGGGGGGAGTGACCTTGCGATGGGTTGTCCTGGATTCTGCGTCGAATCCTGTTGCTAAGTCTGCTGTGCAGAGTAGGCCAAAAAGTGTGCCATGAGACAGACCATGGACATTTACTGTCGAAATCAGGAAGACAGAATGCAGGGAGTGGACAATGTCATGTGGTTACAGATCTGAACCCTGCTTGTAATCGTAAAAAGACGTAGGGACTGATGATGCCAGTAAAAGAGAACTAGAACCGGACTACCTGCTAGCACTCTGTCACTAAGGCTATATTCCCCGATAAATTCAATAACAGAGGCACTGAAAAAAAATTGTATTAGCCCAGGACTGACACAAGATTTATGACTTAAGTAAATTCTTTAAAAAGAAGGCATACCTAAATATATTCTTCCTTTCCTTAAAGGAATAGTTCGCCCCAAAATTTAAAACAGATTTGAAGAAATGTTGCATTACAATTTAATATTACAACATTGTAAGAAACACATTCATCATTAAAGGGATAGTTCTTCCAAAAAAAAAAAATGAAAATTGTGTCATTAATTACCTACCCTCATTTCAAACCCGTAAGACCTTTGTTTATCTTAAGAACACAAATTCAGATATTTGTAATGAAATATGAGAGTTTCTGACCCTGCATAGACAGCAATGCAACTGAAACATTGACAGGCCCAAAAAGGTAGTAAGGACATTGGTAAAATAGTCCATGTGACATCAGCGGTTCAACCGTAATTTTATCAAGCTACAAGAATACTTTTTGTGCTCAAAAGAAAACAAAAATAATGACTTTATCCAACAATTTCTTCTCTTGGTCAGTCAGTCTCCCCTGCCATTCACAAGAGTACCACAACACATTCATGTGGTAATGTTGACTCAGGAGCCGGCATTCTGACGTAGATCACCTGCGCCGTGTTTACAAGCAGAGGAATGCATTGTGGTACTCTCGTGAATGCACGTAAAGGACTGACACAGAAGAGAAGAAATCATTGAATAAAGTCCTTTTTCTGTGCACAAAAAGTATTCTCGTAGCTTCATAAAATTATGGTTGAACCACTTATGTCACATGGACCGTTTTAACAATGTACTGGCTTGGACACGTTTCAGTTGCATTGCTGTCTATGCAGGGCCAGAAAGCTCTCAGATTTCATCAAAAATATCTTAATTTGTGTTACGAAGATGAACGGAGGTCTTACAGGTTTGAAACGACGTGAGGGTGAGTAATTAATGACAGAATTTTTGGATGAACTATCCTTTTAAGGTTCTAAACCACCGCTTCTGGTCATAATACAAGATAAGCTTCTGAGTCGCTATAATAATGCTTCCTTCAGTGAAAAAGTCCACAACCTGTTGTCCTCTCACGTCAATGTCCACCTATTATTTAGAACTGATTTGTGCATACTTCTGTCCTGATCCAGATTAGATGACTTCTTTACTGAAGAAAGGACTTTTGGCCAGGAGCTACTGTTTATTTAAATTACTGTTTTTATTTAAAGTAAAAAAAAAAAGCGGCTTAATGATAGATTTTTTTATTTTTTTTTACAAGCACACAGTTTTCACAAGACTTTAATTGATGGACTGGAGTCATGTCTGTTACTTGTGGAGATGCTTTTATCAGCTGTTTGAACTCTCATTCTGACGGCACCCATTCACTGCAGCGGTAATAATGTAATGTTACATTTCTCCAGATCTGTTTAAATGAAGAAACAAACTCATCTTGAATGGCCTGAGGGTTTCGTTTTTGGGTGAGCTATTCCTTAAAGCGTCTGTGGGAGGAAATGCCCTTATCAGAGGTCTAAGTAATCCTGGAAATGAGGATGTGGGTTTATGCCTGGTGATCAAAGCCAGCCTTCTTTTGGCCTTCCAGATCATTAGATACTCAGAACATCTATATGAAGTGCCCTGGACAGCAGTCATGGATTTACTGAAAGACACAGTTAAGGATGCACCATGACTGAAGTTGGCATGAAGCAGAAATTGCAATTATATTTTATTTCATTCTGTGACTTTTCTGAGTGAAACTGCTTCTCGAATGATAAAACAGCAGGGTGGAACTTGATTTAGTTTATTGAGAATCGAATGGTTCACTGGGTTGTTGTTTTAAATGCCACAACTGAATTAAGGCATCACAACATTATAACAAACAGTATAAAAAATTGATGTTATTACATTATTTTAATCCCTCTTCAGTATCTTTTTCACACTCTATGCAGTCACGAGTAGCAATAGTATATAGCTTAACCCAGACAGCTGCCTGGTGCTAGTCTAGACGGTGATGGAGACGAGCGTCACAGCTCTCTGCGCACAGGCCTGCAGACAAACTCTGCATCTCAACATCTCAGGCTCACAGACCTGTAGAACACCACCCTCTGTTGGGTCTGCATGTGAACTACAGTTAACCTACCAAATACTAGGATTCTGTTTCTGATACAAGGGTGTTAAAATTAGGTATCGAAGTCACACAAGACTCTTGCAAAAGCCCTTAAGTAGAAGCACTTCAAACAATACATTTATAATAGATTGAACTGCATTAACTCTGACATATGCACCATCATGACTATGCAAAATGTCTGGCCTACTTGGAAGGCCTGCACTGTTCACAAAACAACAGCATTGCACCATTTTATGGTCCATTTGAGTTAGGAAATAAACTGTTGTACCAATAAATGTGCCTTTACTCTTGCCAGGTATGTCTAAACATCACATCCTTAATGTTTTAGACATTAAGTCTTTGTTGCACTTTTGCCCAAAAATCCAGCTGCACTAAACCCCAGTAAGATCTGAGTGCAAGATAAAAACATTGTACAAAATCAAAACGTATAACTGACTGTGTGAAACACATTTTCAGCCCAGAATAATGTAGTATTAATAAAAACTGGTCTAGATTACAACTAATGGAAAAGTTTGTAGAGTTTCTTACTAACTTACTTAACAATACATATTTACTTCTATCTGGTCTTCACAGTTATAATGTATCAAAAATGAGATAATATAGAGGATGACTAGAGGAAACTATGCCACATTTTTTAGAAAGTTCATATATATGTGACCCTGGACCACAAAACCAGTCATAAGGATAATTTTTTTTCTGGAATCTGAGGGTGCAAGCAAATCTAAATATTGAGAAAACCGCCAGCAAAGTTGTCCAAATTAAGTTCTTAGCAATCCATATTACTAATCAAAAAATAAGTTCTATATATTTATGGTAGGAAATTGATAAAATATCTTCATGGAACATGATCTTTTATATTGTGGCTATTGCTACAAATAGACCTGTTACTTATGACTGGGTTTGTGGTCCAGGGTCACATAGGCTATATGAATTAGAAACAATTTGTAACAAAATGTTTTTAAGGTCACTTTTGAAAAAATAAGGATTTTTTTTTCTCTTTCTAAAAAATCTTACTGAACTGTTGTTGTAAAACATGATTTAAGATTTTCTTCATTTGATTTTTTGACCGCAGCACTGGACATTCGTATGTTAAAGCTGATGATTTGAGTTATCCCAGATTGATTTTTAGAAATAGACATTTAAGTTCTGTATGTAAAAGCAAGGAAAACAGAGCTGTGCGAGTCTATCAATAGACCAGTGACCAATGCTCAATTCAAAGACAAAGCTTTCCTGAAGACTGAGCCTATACTGCCACTTAGTGGAAACACTTGTGTAATGACACACGTTGCACAAACGAATGCTCATTTTCAGTTCAATTCCAATAATTCTTTAATGTGCCTTAAGTCTACACAAGAACACAATTCATTCCTGTCACTTTTCTTTAATTCAAATTAACATTTTAATGCAGTATTTAATAGACAAACAGTAATCAAATTCAAAATTTGTGCTTAGAGATTAAAACAAATTGGCTTCAACTAGCAAAAAAAAAATGAATGAATGATATAAACTTGCAAATATGAATGCTCAGCAATGATTTGTTCAACATAACTATACATTAATTTCAAATACTGAGAGGTCACTAAAAACAACAAAAGTACTTAAAACATTAGCCTGAGCTCAGTAGATTACAAACCATTTTGTTTTTCCTGAAAAGAAGCGCATATACAAGGAACTAACAGCCTTAATCTTCAACATCAGCAAACTGGTCATCCACTACAGCATAAATAAAGCGGACCCATTTCACAGGTTTAAAGTGGTGAATTGATGGGATGTAGTGTTCCTGGCTTGAGCTTGGGCCATTCTGGACGGTACAATGAACCCCCTCCCTTACCTCAGTACTCAAATCATCTCCAGGATCTGTGGTAAAAATACAGCTATTAATGTCGAGCCACATAAACTGCTGATTACAAAGTTGTTTTATGGAATAGAGATTCAATAAAACTTTATTTGGAATGAAATTACCATAAGGAGGCTGTTTCTGCTTTTCAATGTGTTGTGAAATCTCCTCTAACTCCTTTTCCCAGTCCTCTTCCTGACTAGGGGGCTGTGGCTTTATGTTGTCTTTACCCATCTTAGGGATTCTTCTATATATTTTTTTTGGTCTCCACTTGTATGGGCGCATTTCTTCTTTTTGACCCCTTTAAAGTTAAGGTCTTCAAAGGAAACGGAGATATGTTCTTCCTCAAGATGCTCTGCCTATGTTAAATATGGTGAAATGTAAAAAATGTGTAACAACACATGAACATTCTATTCTGGTAGAGTTGGATACATTACTGGGCTTTTTCACAAAAGTAACCCTTTGTTTGGTTACAACATTCAATTCAAATTGAATTGACTATCATCCCAAATGTACTTGAGCTAGGCCTAATTCGTTTTTTTTAGTTTGTACAATTCGGATCTGTTTTTTTTTTTTGTACATGGGTTTTGTTGACGTTTTCTGTATCAAATAATTTATTATTAGTTAGTTGTCATCAACGTACCGGGTTTAAATCGTTTAACATCTTGTTAAAATCACGAATGTGGACGAAAAGGTAAATATTTCCGTTACATTTTTGTGACTCAAAACAAAAATGATCCATGTGCCAAACAACCCGGTCTCCCTTGTACTGGTAGTGTATCAGACTCTGTCATTGTCTAATTCACGTTTTGTCATCATTAACAAAATTATGAAGTGCACAGATTTTTGAACTCACGGCGGCGCCCTCGTTCCAGTCAGAACTATTGCTCGTAATAACCAGTGATATGATGACGAATGATGATGCTCTCGCGACGGGCGTTCAGTCAGGTCCAGTTTTCTGTGTAGTAAACTTCCGCGAGCAAGCACCGAGTGAAACTAAGCTAACACGAGTTGAAACTGCCAAAGCAAGCAGCGCCCTCGAATGGCCAAAGCAAACACCACGCCATAAAGCGGTAATCTGTAGGTTTTAAACGCTCTTCTTGCCATTATTTTACTCATTGAGAACAGGGACGCCTTGAGGCCTGGGTACTTCTGAACGCAGACATTTTTAATCTTCTTTGATGAGTAGCATGAAGTGGAGCATTATAACATTTAACCAGAGTCATGAAGATTGAGAGACGCCACCGGAAATACGTGACTTGCAGATGTTTAACCGATTTAAATGCAATTTTTGTTTTAATGTATTATTATTCTGGGTTATGTCAGCTGATAAACTACGACGGTAAACGTTTAATCAGCATCGTCTTGGTGTTAAATGAAACAATCGATAATGCAGACAAAATAGCCTAACTTGTAACCCAATAGAACAATGAACTGAACAATGAACTGAAGTTAGGCCTACCTCAGAAATATCAGCTCAAGAGCAATAGTGTTTTACCGTTTCATTTACTCTTCTTTGCTATGATGAAACAAGGAACAGTAACAATATAAATTATTAAGAGTGTTATTGTTCCCTTGCTGGGCTTACCTAGAACAGTCCTCAGCACGCCTCTCTCTTTGTCTGAACTCTGTAATATCCTCTCAATTACCTTTACCTAACAATTTTAGTTCAAATTTAGTAGTAGCCTATCCCACTCAGTTAAGATAAAAAAAAATAGTTTTTAAAGTGGAATCATGTCTCACCCCCTTCCTTTGACACATGGCTAAAATAAGATTTACTTGTATTAAATTGAAATAAATTATACTGTCAGTCACTGGTTCTTTAAAGACCTTTGGCAAGATGTGGTGCCCCTTTTAGATTATCTGTTGTTTACTCTCTTGATACTCAAGCTGAACATTAATATATAAACATACAATTTTCATTCATGCTTTTTTTATTATTTTTTTTATTCCTTTTTGCATCAGTCTTGAATACAGGGTCATATACCAAACCCTTTAAGCCACATATGGAATTTTGTATTGTTTTATTTTAAAAGATCAGTTTGTTAATTTCTCATGTTCAAGTTAAGTAAATACCTATATGAACATCTTGATCTAATTTAGATCTGAAACCGAAATAAGCCCACAGTCATAAGTTTGCTAAAGCATTTCAGATTAATCTTATGCAGAAAATGAAATGCAATTGGTATACATTTTGAGCAAAAGTCTACATATACTTTTTTTGGATTAAAGTGTCACCATTCAGGATGTTGTGATGACATGAGCCACTGAGTTAGTTTGCTCTCTCATAAACAAGCAAAACTAATACTGCCGCCTTCTCCAGCGCCTCCTTCATTAATACAGAGAATAAGAAATAATCAGTATTATATAATCAGATAAAAGTATTCACAAAATAAAATGAGAAACATTGAAAAAGCAATGAGTGGCGCAAGTAAAAAGGTAATTCATTTACATGTTTTTAAAAATACCACACAAGTATAAATATAGCTCAGATATTATTTAATTTGTGACTGAAAAAAGGATTTACATGAGGTTTTAACTAATAAGTGAAAAGCACAAATACTACAAGGCAATAGGAGGCATTTATGTGAGAAAATATTACATTTACAGAATCACATACTGAATGTAGGCCTATATCAGCACCGAATAAATCAGATGTTTTATATTGTCATCACATACAATCTATTGACGGAGTAAGAGAAATGTGTAAGTGTGGGGACACTTTTAGGATACTCCAAAAAAATTTTTTTTAAATGTTTGACATTCAAAATATGAAAACTTCCTGCAATAGGAACACAAATGTCATATTTTTTGTGTGTTTAAGACCTGCATTATCTGATGTTTATTTGTATTTAAATCACATTATAGAAAATTGTGAGAATCGTGCATTTGAAATTAATAATATTATTTTAGTTTGGAAGAACAAGTGCAAGTCCCTTTAAGGCTATTAAGAATAATTCAGCTGATGAACAGAGGTCTTAAACTATTATGCAAAAGCTCATAAATAACCTGAAATACTACTTGTTTGGTACATTCACAATGCCATTTTACATTCAGCCTCTTGAATGTTCACTTCCTTTTGAAGCACACATACTGCATAATGTCAGAATAAACATCTTACCGTTACATTGCAAACACAGACTAGAGCATTGCCCAGCTCTAAAATGGATTTCTTTTACAACAGGCAGTGTCATCAAGTTCCAGTTTCAATTACCTATCCCCTATTCTTCTAATTTGTCTCTTCTTACATTGTTCCCTCACTTGCCGTTTATAATAGGAAGACAGTCAAAAACTCGCTCACCAAAATCATTACAAGTTTACCCACAAAAGTCTCTTTCCTCTGATCATACTCAGCAACTTTGAATGGGACAGGCTTCGATGGCCATCAAATAGGTACATATTCCTCTTTTTTAATCATTCAGCCTTTCTCATCACATCCCCAGTGCAAACTCCGCAAACATACACCATCCATATAACGCTAAAAATACACTCTGTGAACATCCAGTGTCAGATATTCACATATCACAGAGATATTCACATATTAGTAGGTGCAATTCAGTAACCATAATGACATTCCAGTGAAAAAGTCCCTTGTGTTGTACAGAGCAGCAAAAATGCCCTATAAAAGTGCATGAAAAATTTCCACCAGTATATTTTAGATTTTTGTAGCATGAGAAAGGTGCACAAAGCACCAGCACATTGTAGTTATTGTGCATTCAGAGGCACAAGTCATTTGAGGTTCAGTGCTACCTCCGGGGGCGCTCTAGAACCACTGTTAAGATTCTAAACAGCTTATGACAGGCTTTTAGTCTTTGATTTCCAGAATAGACGGGTTATGGTCCAGAATAGATAAAATGATCTTGTCCATGTATTGCCTGAGTCGGAAGTTTATCTCTTCTTGTTCCTTGAGGGCTTCCATCAACTGTGGGAATCAAAACAAGTAATGGTATAGGACTGGTTAATTAGACAGTGCATTGTAAGCTAAAAAAAATATATATATAGAAAATGTGCAAACATTTTTACATTTTGAATGAGATTTGAGAACTACTGAAGAGTTGCTTACTGGTTCACATTAAATGGTGTTTTTATTTACAGACTTCCACTAGTATTATCCAGTTTTATCAGTACATCAAAGTCATGTACTCTGTTTAAAATATTCAAGAACAAATTCCTCTACTTCTCTTACCTGATCACGGGAGGCATGATCAATCTCCATGGCCAGAGACTGAGCTTTTGTCTGTGTGGCAAACAGGGTTTTGGCCTCATGGAGGCTCAGACTGAGAAGCTGACCATTTAGATCTTCATTCTGTTCCCTCAGTTTCTGGTTCTCCTGTGATAGGAAAGAGGGAGGAGTTACAATTTACCCCCAAAGATGATCCAGAAGTTATCCTGCTTTTCCTTTTCCTTATTGTGGCCTTGTTAACTGAGACAAGAGAGTTGGTTAGCCAGCTTCTGCTGGCAAAATAAAGCAGTAAATTATGGTTTGATCTGGTTTGAGATGATTATGCAATAACTCTAGATTAGAAAACAATTATTAGATATTTTTATAACAGACATACACAAGACTAAATGCTATATTACTTTATACCACAATTACTTCCAGCCTTCTATTTGATTGTTCAGGCGGTGTCCAAGTGCGCTCATATTTAGTGTAATAGCACGAGGTGATTTCACTATTTGTATGACTCCAAAGCATGTGAATGGTGTTTTGCATGAGGGAGAGGTTTTTTAAGGCTGGAGCATCAGTGCAGTGCAGGAAATGGAGAATTAGAGTAGTATGCAAACAGGAAGCTTTGAGAAACATGGCTCTAACTCCGCTGTGGGCAAGAGGTGATATTGATGAAATTTAGTGTAATAGCACTTCTATGGTATTTTGTAGTTATCCCCTTCTTTTGACAGGAACATGGAACTACAATATCTACAATCTACAAAAAAGTGTGGCTATATTAGATGTTAAGTGAGAAGGCATGTCAGCCTGGCAGATAATCTGAAAATAGACGCCTTGTGAATGCACACATTAGTGGTTAATTAAATGATATTAAGTCTGCACAGGAATTACAGTTTACCATCAGACTCGGACAGAGTCGAGCCCGAGCAGACACAAGCTGCTGGAGGTCAAAGGGCATGTCCTTGGAAATGCTGCTCTGTATGTACACAGAGTAAACAAGAGACAGGTGATTAAAAATACCAGTTTATTTTGGCATCACTGTTTTATGGGGCTTTCTTTGCCTTTTGAATTACGTTTACAGCCTTTCCTGGGGAACCACTATTCCAGTTATACCACATCCAACTCCAAGAGGTTGAAAAGTACAATTAAAAAAGAAAAATCTAAATAATATTTTTATATTTATGCATAGTTTTGTGTGAACAATGGAAAATAATTAGCACTCATTCTGTTTCTCAAAGATCTGGCAACACCGAAATACCGTAGCCTACGCTATAGACAATACACCTGCTAAAAGATCAAGTTACCAGCTTTCCATCTCTCTCACCTGTTTTAGT
The DNA here is from genome assembly GCA_027422405.1 of Ptychobarbus kaznakovi. Taxonomy (NCBI): domain Eukaryota; kingdom Metazoa; phylum Chordata; class Actinopteri; order Cypriniformes; family Cyprinidae; genus Ptychobarbus; species Ptychobarbus kaznakovi. The sequence continues at coordinate 17,624,770 of CM049800.1, forward strand.
CTCTTGACCTCCTGTTCCAACTCACTGTCACGTGTTCGAGTGCTGTATTCTGATAGGCTAATGGAAGATCTGCGGCCACGCCCCATTCTTTCTTCCTCCAGCTTGTATATTTGGAGGTGCTCCAGTTCTCGCCGAAGGTCGTCAATTAGCTGAACATAAATGAAACCGAAAAATCACTAAGCTACTGAACTGATAACATTAATATTTTATATTTGACAGTAAAGTACACGATTGATGTATAGCCTTTAGGCAGAATAAAACACAAAAGGTAGCTCTGGACTAAATAATTGTAATATACTAGTGAATAGAATATGCTTCTTAGTCTTCTCTATGCATGAGTAACTTCCTCTCAGTGTTTGACTTGTATGTGGTTTTTAAGTACACAATCCATTTAAGCATGAGGGCAACTGCCCAAGGCTCTGCCACTCTTTTCTATCTCTAAATATTTTGGGTGACTACATCTTAAAACAATTGACACACGTAGACAACCTTTGATTTGAACAGTTTACTGAATAATTGGACCGTGCTTCGCTGCCCTTTCTGAAATTTACTCTACGTTTTTGCTAACTGTATACTTTAGCACACGGTCTTACCTCCTGCATGGTATCTCTTTCCCTCTGAAACTCATTTCTGTTCTGTCGTAGCTTGTCCATCATCTTCTTGTACAGATCCATCTCATCCTTCAACCGCAAGCTTGTATCCTCCAGCTTATCGGTCATCCGCTGTCTCTCCTTTACATACACAAACAAAAAATGTATGCATATAGTCAATTACAGGTCATTTATTATCTGTACAATCACTATTGGATACATTTTTTGTGACCCAATATTTATAAAATAAGTTTAATGTAATAATATTTTATTAAAACCGATACCATTAAAGCCTTGGTTTGTTTGTTTGTTTATTTATTTCCTATGAACACATAAATAAACTACATTTAAAAATACTTTTCATAAACTATACTATTTCATATTCATATCCATGTTCTTTTTCAGTTGTAAAACCCTTTCTGCAATCTCAGACTGGTCAAACTCAAGCCAAAATGCATATTTATTATAGACTAACAAAAAAAAATTCTTCATAGAATTGTAAAGAATATTTTTTTTTTAATTCCCAATCTAAAAATGATAAGATACAAGTAGCTTTCATCATTTTGAAAGAGTGAGAACTCCCAGATAGCTTTGCAAGACTAACAGGCGTGAGGAATTAATATTGTTCTAAACATTTAAACAAACCGTGCCATTACAAGCATTTGCACATCCTTGTTTGCATCTCCTTCACCTTAAATCACAATGGTCAGTTTCCTCCATTTTCTCCTTTAAAAAAAAGTAAGTTTATGTATATTACAAATATCTTACCTCATCCAGTTTCCCTGTCTGGGCTTTCAGTCTGTTCATGCTTATTGCCATCTCTCCATTTTCCTCCTCTAGCTGGTGTACTCTGCCAGTCGGAAAAAAAACAATAAAAAAACACAAGCCATCCATCAAACTCTTGCAATAATCCTCCACTGTTCTATAGCTCTGATATAACATTTTTAGATGAAGATTTCTGGATGAAATTTCATGGTCCCTTCAGTGGCTCAACTGTCACCTTTCTAACGCCCTTCTAAAGGACACTGTTTTATAAATAGAGTGCATTACAGTGCCCCTATTATGCATTTTTTTATATTACCTTTCATGCAGTGTGTCATGTAGCTGTATGTGAACATAAATGATCTGCAAAGTTGTGAAGCTGACAGTGCACGATAAATAAAGTTATTGTCTATCAAAAAAGGGAGTCGGCTCGCAATCGCAGAATCTTATTCTGTTACGGCTGTACGTCATGAACTAATGCATTTGCATAACGTCCGCTATCACATCTTATAATTATAATAAACTTACCACTGAGAAACGACCTGCTCCAGTCGTGTTTGCGAATCAGTTTCTTGTTGATCAGCCACTTCAACCGTTTCATCATCAGACTCCGGCTCGAATTGGTAAGGTACAATCGATACCATCTTTTCTATGTCAAGTCTCCAGTCATTCTATTTTGGCAATGGGCGTTTCGTAGTACGAGCTGTACGCGGTAGACCAATCACAAAGGACTGCACGATCTGACCAATCACAGCAGTGAGGGCTCACGGAAAGGAGGGTTTTTAGAGAGACTGATTCTTCGAACTGCTTCGCACGAGTCGTTTAGGAATCATTTAGGAATTAGTTAAAATTAAAAAGGTGTTTTTTTTTTTTTTAAAACTTTAGTGTTTTTTGACCTTCCATGCATGCACACCCATTTTAGGAGACTCCTAAAACAACATTACCAACATTAAAAATGGCATAATAGGGGCACTTTAATGCGGGGGGGGGGGGGTAAATGGACAGTGGACAGTGTAAAACATAAAAAAAAATTAAAAGCATTATACTGCATGACAAAAATAATAGTATTATTAATATTGTTGCTCTTTTTTCCAATATAATATTTTTTGTAAACATCGAAAATATAACAAGATAAACAAATTTAATTCTAATAAAAATTTGTTTTCAAAACACAGAATTAAATGGATTTGTCTTATCCCCCAGGCAAAGCATTTTTCTTGTTTTAACCGTGTTTAGTTCGATTTATGAAAAAATATCTTGTTTTAAAATAATTTTCCTGGAAAACAAGGGGGGGGGGGGGAAATGGCATTTCTGGTCTTGAGATGAGCCAACCTATTTGTGAGCAGCTCCATGTGTGTGTTTTTGTCTTTCTCCAGTCGGCTGTAGGCCTCTCTGTGTCTCCTGAGCTCCTCTTCCATCATGTTCTCCGCTCTGGTCTCCTGGTCTTTTAGCTGCTCCTCCAACTCGTGAATCCTGTTGAAGCACAGTCCTCATCATCATCATGAATACTTTGTCAGTCCTGCTGAGGCCCACTTTGACTTTTTAGCATTTAGTAAATGCAAAACTTTTTGTTAGGTTTTGCTAGTGGAAAAAAATCTGCCGTTTAAAGAGACAAGTATGCAAATAGATATGCATGTACGTAACATAGTTCCAATGAAATTAACTTTGTCTGAAGAGTGGGTGGGTGGACTTTGAGTAGCAATTTACCTGTGAACCAACTGTGTGTTTTCCTGTTTCAACTTCGACTTCACATCCCCGCTCATCAGAATCTCATTTTCCAGCTCTGTCACTTTCTTGTCCAAGTAACTCACCTGTAACAAAGTTAAAATATATGCAAATCTTACTATCACTCAAAGATCAGCTCTGAATTAGAAGTCGTTTCTGAACCAGCTTAGTATGAACGACTGTCAGCACTGAAACACGACCCTTGATCTGCACAACCAAAAAAAAACAAAACAAAAAAAGTTTTGCTACAACAGTGCAGGTTAAGAGTTTGAAAAGTGTTTGTGTGTACAGATTGTGGTTTTTCAACTAAAGCATATTTGTCCCTGTGGACGTTTAGAAAATAAACATACTTTTCACACACTAACTAGTTTACTTTGTGTATTTTAACTAGGTACAACAGTGGACATGTATCGCAGCAGAATTTTGTAATTTTTCTGAAACATCATAATCCATCATTTCCACCACTCAAGAATCTTGAATTATGGACTTATGTTTGTATATGGTCTGTATTTATATATATATATATATATATATATATATATATATAGTCACTATATCAAAGTCATATTTTAAGACTGAAAGTCTGTCTGGAAAACACTTACATCTATACATAAAGGCAATGAAGAGGTAGAAACGTTTAATTAAAATCAACCCTTGGGACATAACAGTGCACACCCAGACACAGACTAAATCCAATTTAAGTCAGCAGCATCATCTGGACCCATTTGACCCCCTGCATTAAGAAGCTTGCATCTACGGATGTGATTTCATGAGCGCAGGTCAGGACTAAGCGTGTTTAACAAGACACTCCAAAGATAGACTGCATTGGCGATGCAGTCTTCACATTGCTGTGTTCAGGAAAGAAGTGAGTGTACTATGTGAGGGGATTTTACCTTCTCAGTAATGTCTATTTCACAGGAGTCAATGCTGTCATTGAACAAATCCTCTGTGCTGCCGTTACTACTGCTGAGGTTACTGTTGTGGAGCAGCTGCCTGTTGGACCCAAAACACACACATAAACAAGATAAGTTATTTATAAAATACTATAATGCCCCACAATAACATTAGAATTACATTATATTTTGTTTCAGCCCACGCCATACCAGTTAATATTGTGCATCCTCAGCATTCAGATTCCATGCTGACAGCTATATTTTGCAAGAGTAACGTCCCACTTACCTCTCTGCTTAGACCCTATGGATGGATTGGACTACACTGCAGCATCAATACTTGCAAACTACATTACCCATGCCGCATCACTGCAGCAGACCACTCATCTATTCTATTAATTTATATTCCATGCCTGAGAATCTTTAGGAGCACTGCAGTGACGAGGGAGAGAAGGGACTGACCAGTACAGGCACTGTGAGAGCTGGCGCAGTGTCCGATCCAGTCGACACACCCAGACAGTACCAAACAGCACTCGTCTAAAAGACACAAGCGCATGCGCAGGCACGCACACTATTCTCTTGTCCCACTTGCATTAGTCTCTGAGAGCTGTAATCTTGTGCGTACACAAATAACATAACTCTTCTGCAGAGTCAGGTCTTGGTTGTCGCTTTGTTTTATTGCTGTGTGTTATTCTCAATAAAGCAATGACTTCACACATGATAATCCATTATATAAATTACACACATCAGTCTCTCTGTGGTTTTGCTTTCTCCCTCTCTCTTACACTTAGGTCAGCTGTGGCAGGCCACTTTCATCTCGTCACTGTGATTTAGAGTAGGAGACTGGTTGCCAAATGGACAAGAAAAACTGCCATTCACCCACACAATTTTTGCCACCCTGTGTTTACACTCCCATGCAACATTTGATCAGATTCTTGCAATTAAACACAAAGGGAACTGTCTAGAGCAGTGATGCCCAACCAGGGGTATGTCCATACCCAAGGGGTTTCTTGAAAAGATTTTTAAACAAAGTGTTTAAGTTCTGTATTTACATGTGAATGATACTTCCAGCACAGTGTTTGTATGTATGCGTGCTTGCGAATGTCTGTGTGTGTATATGTGTTAAATTATAAAGTCAGATTATTATTATAAATTATTTTGTCAGTATAAAGTACCATTATAAATCTTTAGTTGACTTAGCACTGGATTATAACCTTTCACTAAAACCATCTCAATCTCAACCATTCCTCTTCCAAGCGGTCTTCACATTGTTTAATATTGCTGGCTTAATAATGATATCACAACTTCATATAACATTTATTTAAATGACAGGAGAGGCTCACAGTCAAAGCAGCGAGGGAGTTGGAAACAAACACAGTAATGATTAACAGCAGCATAGACTACACAAACAAACACAGAGCATAGCAATATTGAGTGACCTACCTTCCAAATGCAGTGCTGGAGATCTTTCTGTTTGGGCTGGAAAACAAACAAAGGAGAGCTAATTAGAGCTTCAACATATTAGCAGGTGTGAATACAGTTCAAGTTGCTTTATTGGCATGACATTTGTGTTACAGTAATGCCAAAGCATTTGAATACAGAATAGGATTACACCATTAAAGTAAAGGAGATAATAAATGAGTAATACATTGTGTAAATTCATCAGTTTGATATTTGTGAAAAAAAATATTTCTCAACAATTGTTCAGTAAAACATATAATGTATATTATTTACTGTATATATGAGGGTTGGTTTGCATGGTTTGTAGTTTTGTTTAACTTATATTTCCCATGTTTTTATAATAACTTGTATTTCAGAACTGAATAGTTGACTTTGATAAATGCATCGGATGCTACACTTGTATAAAAATGAAGAAAATTGGGTTACACTTTATTTTAAGGTGTCCTTGTTTCAGTGTAATTATACATTTAAGCACTGAGTAATATTAAGTAACTACATGTACTTACAATATGGTTAGGATTAGGGCTTGGCTTATGGATACTTGCATGTAATTATGCATAATGAAGTGTTAATTTAATAGTAAGTACATTTAACATGTAACAAGGACACCTTAAAATAAAGTGTTACAGAAAATTGTTAAACATTACATTCTAGCTGAAAATTTGTAAAGAAAAAAAATACAATAGATTTGTACAACTATTAATTAAATAGCAGTTCAAAATTATATGATTTTAGTAAATATGTTCAAGTGCTCTGATGTGGAGCAGATCAAAGTCACCTAATCATAGGCGTGATATAGACATGCTAGTTAATTATATGTTAGTAGATAATAATTCTCTAAACAAAAACATGAGATTTGTGCGTCTGATGCTTTTAAAATGTAATGGAACAACAAATTGTACCTATTTTAGTGGAACGCTCCAGAGGCTTCATTCTATTTTGGGGCATTTCATTATTTGCACCTAACCCAGACTTACTCACACAATATATTTGAATATAGCGTTGGCCCTGACACGAACATCAGGTCACATACCTCCAACCTTAAAGCTCACAAAAGGTATTTGAATAGAGTTTGTACATAGCTCAAATATACAACTGCTACTTGAGTGAAAGTTACAGTGGAGAAGAGATCAACACAACAAGAGCAGAAAGCATGTGAATGTTAATGGTTTCCTTTCTATAAGACTGTTCAAGTCTTCACTATCCACTCAGAATTCAAATATTAATAATTTCTAAGGGAAAGCACATACTAAAGTTTCATATACAAAACTCTCTCTCTCACACACACACACACGGAGTTATTGCCGATATAGCTTTTCTAGCAGTGACAGGATGAGGTGTGAACTAATGCATTTCTTGAAGCAGCCTGCTGACAGGGCATTTAGCTTTCATTCCTCCTCTCTATCCCATAGCCCATCCTGTCATTTTTTCTCCCTTTCCCTTCTATAGTATGACCTCTCTTCACCAAAATCCCTCTGTCTATCTGATCCAATTACTATTTCATCCTCTGTTTTGAGAAACTAAGATATGATAATCTTATTACAAGCCCTCTCAAAAGAAAACAAATGTTAAAGCAAACTCACTGGAAATTGTCAAGGGTGAAGAAAAGACAAGAAAAGTATCCAAAGCCTCAGAAGGGTTTGCCTTTTGTTCACGTGTTGTTTCATGTGGATGTGAATGATATAGAGACAAAGAGAGATGGCAAAATACAGAATGCTCAGTCAGATAAATGTGTGGATGTGTGTGTAGCTCACTTCCCGATGCCTAATAACGTTCTAATGGGCTCTAAAGGGGTGGGATGAATGATGTATGGAAAAGGAATTGAATCATTCGTGGTGCAGAGAGACTGCAGCAAGATATCAAAGCTCCTCCACCTCAGCTGTGTTCTCATGTATACACTCACATTAACTCCTTGAGGAACACTCTACCTCTATTACACTGTTGCTTTCATTTTGTCTATTGTAGCCCACAGGAAGACAATGTAGAACTGATAAACACTAATCCTCTCAAAGCGCCTCTAAAGTGGTTTCCAAGCCACTAAAAGTTTATTTCCCAGATGTGAAGGGTCACTCCTTTTACATTACTGAAGAGAAACTAGACAAGGCAATATTCTCTTAACTCTTATTTCAAAGGTTTAACTCCTAACAACAAGAATGCCTGAAGATGAGCTTACACCCAGTGTATGACAATCTCATCTGGGTGAAAATTTTATAACTTTATCTTTCAGATAACAGATGTAAACTGTAGTTTATGCAGTACCTGTTGGTTTTGAGGTTTTTCAGCCTGTTCTCCAGGTCATTGAGCAGACTGACCCTCTTACAACACTGAGAGCAAAACACATCCATCTGGTCACCAGCATGGCGCATCTTCCGAGGAGTCTGACCAGCACTGCAGGAAATAGGGAGAGGGAGGAGGAGAGAGAGAGAGAGAAGGTCAAACACATTTATGGTAGGGAGTACGATTTTCGAATATTGTTGGTCAATTTAATTATAGATTTGATTAGGTTGTGGTTTTTCTAAAGGTGAACCCACCTGGTGTTGAACCTCCAGGTCTGATGATCGCTCCGTTGATCGGGCGCAGTAGTTTAACAGGCCCTGCTTGTTTGTGAGGTGGGCCAGAGTGCGGTTCAGTTGGACTCGGGCGTCGGCACATATGTAGTGTGAGCGCACTGCGCCGGAGAGAACTTCAACGTGCAGCCCCTGATTGCGTGAACAATAGAACCTGTTAAGCAATATACATCTGGTCATATAATTAGAATACCAAAAAGTTGATTTATTTCACTAATTCCATCAAAAAGGAAACTTGTATAATGTATACATCTTCCACACAGACGATATATTTCAAGTTTATTTATTTAAATGATTATAAGTGACAACTAATGAAAACCCCAAATTCATACCAGATAATTAGAATATTACTTAAGACTACAGAAAGGATTTTTAGAAATCTTGGCCAACTGAGGGAGTATGAACATGAAAAGAGAGCATGCACAGCACTCAATACTTAGTTGGGGCTCCTTTTGCCTGAATTAGAGATGCGGGTCATGGAGTCGAAGTCTGTGGCACTGCTCAGGTGTTTGAGAGCCCAGGTTTGCTCTGTAGTGGCCTTCAGTCTTCTGATTTGTGGGTTGAATCGCATCTTCCTCTTCACAATACCCCATAGATTTTCTATGGGGTTAGTCAGGCAAGTTTGCTGGCAAATTAAGAAACAGGGAAATGGTCCTTAAACCAGGTACTGGTAGCTTTGGACTGTGTGCATGGCCAATCTGTTGGAAAATTATCTGCATCTCCATAAAGTTGTCAGCAGCAGGAAACATGAAGTGCTCTAAAACTTCCTGGTACGGGTTTGACCTTGGACCTCAGAAAAACCTGACCAACACCCAGATGGAAACAGCACCCCAAACCATCACACTGTGAAACTTTACACTGATCAAGCAACGGGATCTGTGCCTCTCCTCTCTTCCTCCGACTCTGGGACCCGATTTCCAAAGGAAATGCAAAATTTACTTTCATCGGAACATAACTTTGACCACTGCGGTCCAGTCTTTTTGTTTAGCCCAGCGAGACGCTTCTGGCTGTCTGTTGTTCAAGAGTGGCTGACACAAGGAATGACAGTGAAACCCATGTCTTAACGTCTGTGCGAGGTTCTTGAAGCACTGACTCCAGCCAGTCCACTCTTTGTGAATATCCCCACATTTTTGAATGGGTTTTGTTTCACAATCCTTCAGGGTGCGGTTATCCCTATGCTTGTACACTTTTTTCTACCACATCTTTTCTTTCCCTTCGCCTCTCTATTAATGGCTTGGACACGGCTGTGAACACAGCCTCTTTTGCAATACCTTTTGTGTCTTGCCCTCCTTGTGCCAAGTGTCAAGCGCTTTTGGACAACTGTCAAGTAAGCAGTCTTCCCCATGATTGTGTAGCCTAAGCTAGACTGAGGACCATTTAAAGGCCTTTGCGGGTGTTTTGAGTTAATTCTGATTGAGTGTGGCACGTGTCTTCAATATTTGAACCTTTTCACAATATTCTAATTTTCTGAGATACTGAATTTGGGGTTTTCATTATTGTCACTTATAATCATCAAAATTAAAATAAATAAACATGAAAATAAGTCTGTGTGGAATAGTAATATTATACAAGTTTCCTTTTGAATGGAATTAGTGAAATAAATACTTTTGAGATATTCTAATTAATGACCAGCACCTGTATTGTGAGAGGGCCGTTTGTTACAGTGTCCCAAACAACTCAAAATAATAAACCACAAAATTAACAAAACGATGCACTCCACTGTGCTGAGCGAGAGCGCTTTTCTGCCACCTTCACGTGCTATCGGAAACTTCATGTTTCCCCACTTATGCAGATGACGTTGTTTAATTTTATATATACTACAAATCAACATCTACCTGACATATAATGGCCAAGCCAGGGCTGTCCAAACTCGGTCCTGGAGGGCTGATGTCTTGCAGAGTTTAGCTCAATTAAACACACCTGAAGCAGCTAATCAAGGTCTTACTATGCATACCAGAAGCTTCCATGCAGGTGTGTTGAGGCAAGTTGGAGCTAAACTCTTCAGGACACCGGCCCTCCAAGACAGAGTTTGGACAGCCCTGGGCTAAGCAGACAGTAGGGGTAAACATTTTTTTTTACTATATTAAATTAAGATATAGAAGGAGGTAGTTGTTTGGGGGGACAGGTAAACATATTTAGAACAAGTACAATTTCATTATTTTAAAATAAATGCACAAAAGTTTTCTATTCTGTGCTATAATTATATATACACACACACACACATATATATATATCTGACATTGCAAATCCAGCCATTTGGATAATATTTTGTATAGTGATGTCAGCACTAAAACTAACCATAATGCTGTATACCTTGTGAGTGAAAAATTTCCCCACAGTCAGTCCATCCACTAATAGTCACTAATATATACATGCTGAAATAAATATTGTGTAATGAAGGCAGATATCTGGATTTAATCCTTTCATTTTAAGGTAAATCCCTTTGAAAATAGGCTTTGGGGCAGTCAGAAGGAGAGACCGTACTGTTGTGGATAGATATAAAATAATAATAATAATTATATTATTAAATAAACAATTAATAATAAAAACATTAGGAATACACACACAGACAAACACACACCTGGAGGAAACAGAAGATCCCAGATCTGAACATCCATTAATGCGGATCTCATCACCTGGACAGGGGCTGCTAGGATTGTAGTCTCCATCCTCTCCTTCTCCATAGTCCTCAAACTGCTCCTCATTTAATGAGGCAGATGAACGTGTAGAATGATCAGAAGTCTGAGAGCGATTATACATCTGACCACACCTTGAGGAATGAGAGAGGAAATGGAAATTAAAAAAGCATTTATTTTTACTTAGTTTTTTCACCTAATATCAGCGAAAGCAATAATTATTCAATGCATTTGAAAATCCATAAATTCAGCCTTATGTACACAAGAAAACATGATAAAAGCACTCACTTTTCTCCTGGGAGGCAAAGCCCTATCCCTTCCTCTTTTTCTCCAGTTCTTCCTCCATCCGATATCTCTGACGACAGAGCGCTGCCTACTGCACTGTCCCTGTCCGACTCGCTCTCCACCCCTTTGCCTTCCTCACCCTCCTCAAGCATTGGACTCTCTGGGCACTCCTGGATGGACATGATAACTAGTATCCCGACCGGTCCTCACTGTACTGTCAAACGCAAAAGACATTAAACTTTTAAAACAGTCACACAACACCCAATCTGTGTTACATAAGAATAGAAACAATTATGAAAAATTTACACATGGATGTCTGACACGGATAAAATCTCTGGGAGTGACAGCTGCATTTATCTATGATAATCACAGCCATATTTTGGTGCCTCACAAGCTGTGAATATGAATATCAACAGTTCACACATGTTAGTAATATTAGTGACTGAACACAATTTAGGGACACAAAGAAAATAAAAATATTTTTAAAATATGTAAACATTCTTTGTATTCATATTGGTTTTTATACTCTTTTGAAAAATGGTTACACGGTTTATTATATCATATAAATGTAACTAAAACGGCATGAGGTATAACCAACAAGTAAAAATCATAATCATTATATTCCAAAAATATTTATTATTCAAGGTTATCACAAATTATGTATTAACAAATATCATTGCGTTTCAGAAACATATTGACCTTGATACAGTCATGTGGTTAAAGGGGTCATATGATGCGATTTTAAGTTTTCCTTTCTCTTTGGAGTGTTACAAGCTGTCTGTGCATAGATGAGATCCCTAAAGTTGCAAAGACTAAAGTCTCAAACCCAAAGAGATATTCTTTATAAAAGTTATGACTCGTCTACGCCCCCTAAAATGGCTCATTCAAACACGCCCCCACGTCTACATCACGATGTGGAAATATTTGCGTAATGCCTCCCAAATGTTAATGCAAAAAAAGGCGGTGTGGTTTCAGTAACCGCAGTAGTGTTGATGCAGCCATGTCAAGGAAACGTTGTGTGTTTCTATCCGAAAGCAAAAACACTTTATTTGGCCTTCCGAAAGTAGATGCATTTAGGAATCATTGGTTAAGGTTTGTTTACAACACAACCCAAATGTTCGAATTTGTGCAACGCACTTTATGGACGACAGTTTCGTGAACTTAGGATAGTACAAGGCTATTTAAAAAAAATTGTACAATGCACGAAGGCTATTTAAAAAAAAAAAGGGGTCTATTCCACGACATTGATATGACAATCTGGCGCTTATGAATCAGCGACTGTATGTTTGTTTTGTTATTAGTTCAAGTATTTGCTATTGACTGTTCAAATGCGGAGTTTTGCGCAACGCGTCATGTGTGTGTGTGCATGTGTGTGTGAGGGGAACAGGGTCACATCACAGCGGAGTGTACAGCCCATCAGAAATAGTCTTAACCGCGGCTTGTGTACTGCAAATACATACGAGCATCATCACTGTGTCTGTCACTCGACTCTGTTCCCCTTTCGGACTTGAACTGATAAAACTAACTGAAAGCTGAAGCTCGCAATTATGGTAAGGGACATTACATTTCCGACGCGTGTTTGTGGTGTTCGGCCAATCACAATGCAATGTGGCCAATCAGAGCAGATTACATTTGTTGGAAGGAGGGGCTTTGTTTAAAACGATGCATTTGAGAGAAGCGGGGCATAGACCAACTACAATAATGTACAGTATTTGAAAAATAATGTGTTTTTTGAACATTAAAGCATGTCAACATATTTTGTTACAAAAATTATGATCTTTAAAATAGCCTCATATGACCCCTTTAATAAGTCAGGGGTCTCATCTAAATCAATTTTATATTGTTGTAACATTTTTTGTAGCATTTTTATAAAAAAAAAAATATATGCCATACTTTGTGGGGTTTTTTCTACAATGTCATTCTTTTAATGAGGCTTTTTTATTCATTGTGTTATCAGGAAAGTTGTATCACCCTGAAACTGAATAACGAATAAAGAAAATAGAAGAGTCAGAAGGAAGTAAACTGCTTGTAATAGGTCTTAGTATGGAAAACACAGAAGGAAATGAAGTAATCTTTAACATGACAGACCTACAACAAAAACAAAACATGGCTAAAATGGGGCAGGCACCGATGTTTCTCCTTTGCAGAAGAATGGACAGAACTGCAAAATTGGAATCTCTTGCCAATTCTTAATCAATAACGCACTGCTTCTCTGGTTTACTAAACTGGCTCTACAACTAACAGTCACTTTTGTAAGTTGAGCACACAGCAGGTGGGTGTGCGTGTGTGTGTGTGAGAAAGAAAAAAGAGCTCTTTAGTATTCTGTTGTGCTGAACATGAGGGGGCAGGGATACAAAATGCCAGTGTGTGATCAGGCTGCTTGAACAGTGAAGAAGCAAGCACGCACACACACACACACAAACACAAAAAGCGTTTGTTCTCCCACCTTCTCTCTCACACACAAAACAAACACAATTTTCTCAAATTTTGTGTCACAGGACAAAATCAAAACAGGTCACAAAATGTAGGTAATTATGTGCCCTTGTATTTGTGAATAGATCTCCTCCACAATATGATCCTCGACTGTCTCATAACAGCAGGGTATGAGTATGTGTACCTACTGTATATTTGACCACCCGATTATAAATGCACACAACTCGCCGCAACTTGAAACATGACATTCAAAGCCCTGCAGGAAGCTCTTACATAAACGATACAAACTTCCATAGTAAATGCTAGAGAGTGATCTGTATATGCACACACTGAATGCTTTATTATGCATGTGTGACACACAAATTGCAATAGCATTTCACAGTGCAGTGCCCCTTTAGAATATTATTACATAATGGTCTCCGAAAATCATTTTAACATTATGAAAATAAAAAAGTGTATTTTTCAGATGTTGAAAACACTTGTCAGTTGCAGGCATTATGTAATCCCTTGTCTCAGACAAACAATATGCCATACATGAAACTGAAAAGGCATGCTGTCTGAAAACACGTTCTTTGTGAACCTCAGAGACAAGACATGACTGTACACAATTAACAATTGTGTTTATTATGACATAGATTGACAATGTGTACTCCTCTATCATGAGGGAAAATATACTTTTTATGGTTAAATATCTTTTATGTTCTCATCTCATGATTTTCCCAGCTGTCATTGAGAATAATATCTAAAACTATTTTCAGCACAAACACAATGTTAAGCATTGAGAAACTGTGAAGTAGCAATGACTTATTGTCTAGTCAAAGACGTGCGAGTCTTCCACCAGTCCACTTAGACAGATGCATTAAGAAGTCACAAACATACCACCCACCAGCCACTATATAATACTTTAATGGGTTTCAGCAAACAGCTTCAAGGCCACTGTGGGCAGCTTTTCATGAATACAGTAAGCAAAACTAAAAGGGACATGTACAGTTACATGTACAGTTAGCAAGCATGATATAATTTAGACAGAAAACAAGAGGTGCGCACCACTTATTAAATGACTCAAAACCAGGAAGAGTAAGCTTAGCAATGACAAAACTCCGCCTCTTACATCATTCTTAGAGAAGTCTCTGTTTCATCCAGGGTGAAACACTGCTCCCAAAACAACAAACTGGTTTAGTCAGGTACATGAACTGCAACAACAGAAGCTAGAAAGGTAAACTCATGCAATATCACCAAGGAGAAATGATAAAAACATGATCCTTCCCCAGGGCAGAATGGGTGCAGCTACAGACAACTACAGAACCAATAGTGTACATTAGATCCTTACTAGATACATAGACCCTTTTTGGAATGTGACGTCTCATGTCTGCCCTTGAACCAAAGAGCCCATGGGCTCTGTTCTCATTTCCATCTTATTAACAGCTTATCATCATAAGCTCCATTTAACTGCTAACTGCCTAGAGAATTCATAGCAATCCTCATCAGGCCTCTTTACTAACTTGAATCAAAAGCAAGTTAAATGTGCCCATATAGTCCATACACTCTTCAAACTCTGGGTTAAGTTCATTAGTTTACACAGTAAACGGATGATTTTACCTTGGATTTTTATATAATTTTTCTTAATCTTTTAGTCTGTAAAGATACACACGCAGAAGTGTGTATAGGAGACTGGGTCTACTTGAAGATGTTGTCACAGATTAACCACCAGACTAAATCAAGATTGTTATATATCTCAAGAACTATGAGGTTTTCAAATACGAGTTAAATAACACAAATCATTGTTAAAAAATGCTCTTAAAAGTTACCATTATAATAACTTCCCTGGCTTGATTGGACATGAGATAACTCAATTATCGAAGGTGTTAGTTAATACACCTTTACATTTATTATAATAATAATAATAATTAGTTCAGTTTATATAGCGCTTTTCTGGGTACTCAAAGGAGTCAAAGAGCTTTGCATACAAAGGGGGAATCTCCTCAACCACAACCAGTGTGCAGCATCCACCTGGATGATGCGACGGCAGCAATATTGCACCAGAACGCCCACCACACACCGGCTTACTGGTGGAGAGGAGACCGAGTGATGAAGCCAATCAGTGTATGGGGATGATTAGGAGGCCATGATGGTCAGAGGCCAATGGGGAAATTTGGCCAGGATGCAGGAGTTACACTGGATTTTTAATGACCATAGAGAGTCAGGACCTCGGTTTAACGTCTCATCTGAAGCACAGTGCTTTTTACAGTATAGTGTCCCCGTCACTACAATGGGGCGTTAAGACCCACACAGACTGCAGGCCTCACTAACACCTCTTCCAACAGCAACCTAGTTTTCCCAGGAGGTCTCCCATCCAGGTACTGACCAGGCTCAACCCTGCTTAGCTTCAGTGGGCAACCAGTCTTGGGCAGCAGGGTGATATGGCTGCTGAAATTAAATTTTACTAAACTTTTTGGTTAATTGTATGCTTCAAAGTACAATTCTAATGACAATTTTTTGCATTACTGTAGCTGGAATTAAATTTTAAGCTAACCCAAAGCCACACTAGCTTTTATTTAAGCAAATGTCTCAGTCTAATGAAGGTTTTCCATGAAGATTTTTACCTGATACACTATATTGCCAAAAGTATTGGGTCAAAAGTATTGTATTGGGTCTTTCTAATGAAAGGTTTGACTACTTTAGTAATTTCCATGAGAACAAATCTTAATGTTTAAGCATATAATGATATTCTATGGAATTGGGTGCTTCTAATTTTATAGCAAACAGTTTGGATAGGACCCTTTTCTATCCTAACATGACAGTGCCTCTGGTATAAGACAAGGATCAAAGAGAAATTATGATCAGTCAGTGTGGAAGAACATGACTGGTCTGCAGAAAGCCAAGCCCTAATCCCAGCTGAACACCTCTGGTGTGACTTTAAATGCAGACCTTGAGCCAAAAACTCATCATTCATTCATTTCATACACTTCAAAACTGTTGCAACAGAAGTGGAAATAAAATGTTTAAGTACATTAATTTCTTTGTTGCCACAGTTTGGAAATGCCTTTTTCTCTTCTAAAGAAGGGGGTGCCCCAGTACTTTTGTCTATGTAATGAATGTACAAGTCATTGGTGTTTGGTGATTAATTTTTGGCTCAAGGTCTGCATTTAAAGTCGACTTTCATTAATAAAATAGCTTAGATACTGGAGCTGCATTATATTAATAAGCAAATAGGGGGTAAAATGACTGTTTAAATCACTAAACTCAAATATTCATTGTTTGTAGTGACGCGCAGATGCAGGTAGGCTAATTCACACACGCAACGGTCACTCTCTCTCTCTCTCTGCATCTCTGTCTGAAGCGGGAAGAATGCTAGAGCTAACGAACTTCGCGTCAGGTGTTCCTTGCCTTCACGTCGTGCATTAAAATCGTTTATTTCACACCGAGAACAGGTTGGCTAGCTGTGCATTATCCCTTATGTAACCAGGGCTCTAGAGTGCGACCTAATTTCTCAAGGGTGCGACTAACAAAAATTCTAGGTCGCACTGGTGCGTCCAGCCATTCGAGAGAAAAAAAAAAAAAAACAAGTCTCCGCGACTCTGAAAGTCTATCTGTTGTTCAACAAGACACATACATTAGACCCATATCGTGGTCTAAACCAATCAGAGATATTGAAGGGCGGACCCCCCTCTGATTGGCCGTGGTCCAGATATTCCTGTACATGTGTGTGCGTCTGAAAATGCGTGTGCTGCTGCAGTCAGACAGAGAGAGAGAGAGAGAGAGGTAAGTAATAAAGATGCGCACAGTGTTGCCAATTTCGCTAGATTTAGCGCCTTTTTAGACCCCCATAGCGACTTATTTAAAAAAAATAGTGACAAATCTAGCAACTTCTTGGACAAACTTTAGTGAGTCTCTGTGAGATTTCGTTGGTACTGCCGCGGCGGCGCGAGATCAGCGCGCACGCGGCTCTTTCTCTGCATCGGCTCTGTTCAGTGAATGTCTGAGAGGAGCTAAAGATATATTATTGCTTCTCTAAGTTTGCATGCACATATAGCTGAAATCACAGCACAGGAATTGTCTTGTCTTATATTGTGTATTATTTGATTTCATCAGCCAACGGCTCAGTAAAATTATAAATTATGATTTTTGTGCAGACTTGCTTATTGGAAGGGAGAGCTGGTTATGTATTCTTAAAGGGCTGTGTTTCAGTCACTATTTAATATTTATCCCGTTGACTGACAACAGAAACAGTAAAATATATAAAGTAAAACTGTTTTATTGAGAATTGGCTACATTAAAATACAGTATGAGAACAGAGAGACAATTAGACAGAACAGGTTTTTTTATTTACTTTATTGTACTTTTAGTCATTTAGCAGACACTTTTATCCAAAACGACTTACAAATAAGAAAAAGTAACTAAAATTAAAAGTTAAAACTATAAATATTATATATACACATTTAAGAAGATAAAGCAATTAAATAAAAATGACAAATGCATACAACTACATTTCAAAACTAAACATTTAATTGAAAACAAAAAATAAAGCTAAAAACAATTCAAAATATTAATTCAAGAAAAGGTATGAGTATAATAATGATTCTTACATAACACGAAAGGCCCAAGTATACTTATTTTTTACATAGTAAGAATTGGTTATAAAAACCTTATATATATATTAGAGGTGGGCATAGATTCATTTTTTTAATCTAGATTAATCTAGATTAATTTTGGAATTAATCTAGATTAATCTAGATTAAAATGGCTCATTTGAATTCTGCCGAAGGCATTCAGAATATGTGTGCTACCCAAATAATGACTAAAAGTAAGTCTTTGAGAACGGGTTTCTCAAGCCAGGTGGCGCATTAGACCAGGGGCTCATCTCCTGTTTCCAAAATGCATCACAAACTTTAATCTCTTCCCGTCCCAATCCCACGAAAAAACTGGAGGAAAATCCCGTTCCACTCCCGGAAGAATGACTCCCATTCCCTCCCACTCCCGTGTTGTTGTTTTTTTTTTTTGCCGATAACTGTCAATTACAGTAAAAATATAGTACAGATCACAGCGTGCCCACCTTATTAGTTGAATAAAAACCAAAATGTCGTTTTTTGTTATTATATTGAACTGAAAGCCATCTTATTATGCACAGTGTTGCACAGATTAAATTTCATGTAAATCATCCATGCTAACACACACGTCTTCTATTTTTTTTTTTTGACATTTCACTCTCTATAGATATATTTTTCTATGTACTGTATTTTTAGATATATTCGAGTTTCGAAGTTTCTCGCTCAAGTTCACATGAGACCTAAAGCGCATCCTGTTTGCTTAAAAGCGCAACGTTTCGTTGTTATTCTGAGTGCACACAAATAAACGTAGAGTCTTTACAGATTCGAAAGATGTATTAGGCTACTTTTATCTGTATGACCAAGAATGACGGAGATTTTAAGAGCAAGTGAGCGCACCGGAGCCTGTCCTGCAGCAAACGCGCTTCCACACAAACACTTCAATAGCGCACATTTCTCTAGGTTAACATCATATTGAGCGGCCGTGTAAAGTTGCTACTACATACATCTTTCAGATGAAAAGCCATATTTGAGGTTGATAAATGATAGATGAGCGTTTGGATGTCCTGCCCGATTGTATTACCACACAGACCAGCCGTTAACAATCTGTCCATCACGGACTGCGAGCCTCTAGTTCGAAGACTCGTTCTCACCCCCTACAGTGCAATTCGGCTAGGTATACATCCGCGCTAAAATATCAGGGTGAAAGTCATCATAGCTTGCGTAGTATAGACCCAGCTCCCAACCCAACTTTGAGAATAGATTAACGGCGATATTTTTTTTATCGCCGATAAGAGTCTCACGTTAACGCAGCACGTTAACGCCGATAACGGCCCACACTAATATATATTCACTAATATAAACTTCGAAACTCGAATATATCTAAAAATACAGTACATAGAAAAATATATCTATAGAGAGTGAAATGTCAAAAAAAAAAAAAATAGAAGACGTGTGTGTTAGCATGGATGATTTACATGAAATTTAATCTGTGCAACACTGTGCATAATAAGATGGCTTTCAGTTCAATATAATAACAAAAAACGACATTTTGGGTTTTTATTCAACTAATAAGGTGGGCACGCTGTGATCTGTACTATATTTTTACTGTAATTGACAGTTATCGGCAAAAAAAACAAACAACAACACGGGAGTGGGAGGGAATGGGAGTCATTCTTCCGGGAGTGGAACGGGATTTTCCTCCAGTTTTTTCGTGGGATTGGGACGGGAAGAGATTAAAGTTTGTGATGCATTTTGGAAACAGGAGATGAGCCCCTGGTCTAATGCGCCACCTGGCTTGAGAAACCCGTTCTCAAAGACTTACTTTTAGTCATTATTTGGGTAGCACACATTCTGAATGCCTTCGGCAGAATTCAAATGAGCCATTTTAATCTAGATTAATCTAGATTAATTCCAAGATTAATCTAGATAAAAAAAATTAATCTATGCCCACCTCTAATATATATATATGTTTAGTGAAATTATTTGGTAGACTTTGGATTTTTTTATAGGTTTAAGGGGGGGTGGTTTGAGAAGCACTGCACTAGAGCATCCCTTCACTCAGAAACAGTGGAAGATCTGATAAGAATCAGTGTAGAGGGATCAAGTCTGGAAGATGTTTAGCCAAGGACAAAGATCAAGAAGGCCAAACTACAGGAGTTGGCCATCCGAGGGGCATGTGACTGCAATGAAGGATAGTCAATAAGTCATTGAGCCATGAGATGTTCAGTTTGACGCCCTTAAAACACTTAATTTAGATTTTCTTTTTATTTCATTTATCTTGAGCTGTTTTAAGTTGAAATATAAGCTCAGTGAAGCACTTTAAGCACCAACACTTTTTCAGTAAGTTACCTTTCTTGTAGAATTGTGCTTCAAATCGTTTACTAGTCAATTTTGCCTATATACAAATTTGGGTGCACCTAACTTTTGTGCTGGTGCACCTAAGAAAAAAAGTTAGGCGCACCAGTGCACCCAGTGCAAAAAGTTAGTCTAGAGCCCTGGTAACGTTTACTCTGTAACTGCTATTTTTACTGCAATATTTAAAATGAAGCCCTGGTTATTCTTGGCGCACCCAAAATGGTCCCACACTATCAACTTCAGACATTCTCTGGAGGAAATAAAGGATCGCTGTTTGGTTCCTCGGTCATAGTTAATCTAGTGTGTGTAGTAGCCTCCGTGTCTCTGATAAGCACGTCATTTTAAGTCATTGCACCACCGCTAGTGTAACTTTGTTTTGTTTTGCACACGCAGCAACAGTTCCGTTCCATGCAACAGAAACACTCGGTTTAGCGGAGCCTTTAAGATTAATTAACCGGGACGTTTTAAAGCGCGGTTTAGTAAAACCGGTTAATCGCTGCATCCCTAATATATTACATTTCTACTGTTTCGTTAATATGTTTATAATTGCTTTAGTGCAATAAATTATAATATAACAAATAATACGCTTTATAATGGATTGTTTAATGGCAGGTTCCATTGTAACTTAATCCGTGTCTTTCCTGAGCAGAATTTGTATCCAAAGAATTAAGGTATGTCCCAATACAGAAATTCAAAATTCACCTACAAATATTAACTGGAGTAAAATGTAATCATGGTAGAAACTGAATGCATTACTTTTTGATCCTGCCAAAGCAAACTGATAATAACCGTACAAGTAACTTTGTTTTGTTCTGTTCTTTTTTTTTTAAGAATCACAACAGAATCTGCACTCTGTACAAAACCTGACTGTTCTATTAGGCCAAAAGCAGGCTCAGGTGTTTTTGTCACATGATGAGCGGTTACTATGCTGAGGGATTTCTATGGAATGCTCTTATTTATCAGCTGTAAGCCTAGAAACCCTTTGGACAATACTAAGCGACCTATGGGAGGTAGCATGATGTCACAGCTAAACTAGCTGCACTGCATCTTGAAGATAATTCTGATACAAGTAATTTATTATCTAGGATTAAAATATCTATTACACTGGGCAAAGTCAAAGTCTTTTTATATAAACAGTTTTTTTTTTATAGGTTCACTGCAAAAAATCTATTTCTTACTTACATTTTTTGTCTTTATTCCAGGTAAAATATATACAAATTCTTAGAAATATTTTCTAGACAAGATTTTTCATAAAAATATCAAGTCAAAATTAAGTGAGTTTTTGCTTGAAACAAGTAAAATAATCTGCCAATGGGTTAGGCAAAATAATCTTGTTTTCTGTTTAAAATAAGATTATTTTGCTTACCCCATTGGCAGATTATTTGGCTTGTTTTTTTCCTGAAAAAAGTCAATAGTTTTTACTTGTCTAGAAAATCCTTCTTGATTTAAGAATGTTTAGATATTTTGGCTGGAAACAAAACAAAAAAAGAAAGCATTTTTGCAGCGTTTAAGTGAAACTGATCAGAGATTGTGATTAGAAAAGGGGGAAAATAGTGAGATGGTATGTACTAATGAGAATATTCAGACCACTGATTCAGAGCCTGTTCAGCTAAATGTGAAATCATTTTAGGAGACAGAGAGAGGATTCCCAAGAGGCATTTGCACATTGGCACAACTGGGTGTGTTAACAGGCAAGCTGAGACCATGTGTTAGAATTTACTGCCATGTAAAATCTGGTAGTGTCTATTGCCGCATATACATCTTGACCAATCTCACGGTATTTTCTTATATACTCAAATTTGGAATCAGCATACTTTTATAACAGAAGTGACGAGTGTATTTTCCACTTTTATAATGATTACAGTATAATGTATCATACTGATTCATATTTATCACTCAGCTGAGAGACGGTTTCACTCCCACACACACCCAGGAAAAAAACAAAAAGATCTGTCAGTGCTGAGCTGATGCACAGGAACCAATGACTCACCATCCTGAGATGAACTGCAATTTTTGCAATCCAAAAAAGAAATAAAAAACACTGTGCCCAACCTATGGTTTTGTCAATAGCAAAAACTCCCTGCCAAGACAAGGTTTACTTCCCAAATGCATAATTCTCAGATTTAAACAGTACATTTCATGCATCTGAAAAAAAAAAAAATTTATATATATATATATATACACACACATATACACACACACACACACACAGAGGTGCATCTCAATAAATTAGAATATCGTGGAAAAGTTCATTTCAGTAATTCAACTCAAATTATGAAACTCGTGTATTAAATAAATTCAATGCACACAGACTGAAGTAGTTTAAGTCTTTGGTTCTTTTAAATTGTGATGATTTTGTCTCACATTAAACAAAAACCCACCAATTCAAATTAATTCTAATTCTCAAAAAGTTAGAATATGGTGACATGCCAATCAACTCAAAACACCTGCAAAGGTTTCCTGAGCCTTCAAAATGGTCTTTCAGTTTGGTTCACTGGGGTACACAATCATGGGGAAGACCGCTGATCTGACGGTTGTCCAGACGACAATCATTGACACCCTTCACAAGGAGGATAAGCCACAAACATTCATTGCCAAAGAAGCTGGCTGTTCACAGAGTGCTGTATCCAAGCATGTTAACAGAACGTTGAGTGGAAGGAAAAAGTATGAAAGAAAAAGATGCACAACCAACCGAGAGAACCGCAGCCTTATGAGGATTGTCAAGCAAAATCAATTCAAGAAACGTCACAAGGAATGGACTGAGGTTGGGGTCAAGAGCCACCACACACAGACGTGTCAAGAAATTTGGCTACAGTTGTCATCAGAGGCGTCTTACCTGGGCTAAGGAGAAGAAGAACTGGACTGTTGCCCAGTGGTCCAAAGTCCTCTTTTCAAATGAGAACAAGTTTTGTATTTAATTTGGAAACAAGGTCCTAGAGTCTGGAGGAAGGATGGAGAAGCTCATAGCCCAAGTTGCTTGAAGTCCAGTGTTAAGTTTCCACAGTCTGTGGTGATTTGGGGTGCAATGTCATCTGCTGGTGTTGGTCCATTGTGTTTTTTGAAAATCAACATCACTGCACCCGTTTAACAAGAACTTTTGGAGCACTTCATGATTCCTTCTGCTTTTTAAAGATGCTGATTTCATTTTCCAGCAGGATTTGGCACCTGCCCACACTGCCAAAAGCACCAAAATTGGTTAAATGACCATGGTGTTGGTGTGCTTGACTGGCCAGCAAACTCACCAGACCTGTATTGTCAAGAGGAAAATGAGAAACAAGAGACCAAAAAATGCAGATGAGCTGAAGGCTACTGTCAAAGAAACCTGGGCTTCCATACGACCTCAGCAGTGCCACAAACTGATCACCTCCATGCCATGCCGAATTGAGGCAGTAATTAAAGCAAAAGGAGCCCCTACCAAGTATTGAGTACATATACAGTAAATTAACATACTTTCCTGAAGGCCAACAATTCACTAATATCTTTTTTTTTATTGGTCTTATGAAGTATTCTAACTTGTTGCGATTGGTGGGATTTTGTTAAATGTGAGCAAAAAAATCATCACAATTAAAAGAACCAAAGACTTAAACTACTTCAGTCTGTGTGGATTTAATTTATTTAATACAAGAGTTTCACAATTTGAGTTGAATTACTGAAATAAATGAACTTTTCCACGACATTCTAATTTGAGATGCACCTGTATGTATGTATATATATATATATATATATATACATACTATTTCTGTGTACTGCTGTATGTATCTGTATATATGTAGTGTAGATTGTGCCTGGTTGCTATGCCGAATATTATTTTTAAACATACAGCTGGCATTTGTTTAGACTCCGCTGTGCAGCTTGTAAAGTGAATCGAAACCTGGACTGTGCTAAAGTGGTAACTCAATCCGAGTTTTTTTTTTGTGTGTGAGAGATTTCTTCACAAAGAGATACAGAAAACACTTAAGGGGATTTCAAGTGTACTTCTAACACAGTTGTCAAAGTAAAAAAAAAGCTATAATTTCTCGAAGCACGTCTGATGCTGAATGCCATACATATGGAATAAATGTTGTAGTTCTAAATATTAAATTCCATTTTTTTCTAATAAACAAATGTCACAATTGATTAGTGGTCTATATATAAATTCTGACATATTTTCAGAGATTTTTATGCAGGTTGGTGTATGAATATTTTACACAATACATTAATGGAAAGTCAAGTGGACAATTAATTTCAAGTATGCCCTGGTCCTGTTGTGTCTATATTTAGCAGACTCAAACTAACTGAGACAGCAGAGAGAAAGAAAAAGAAAGACTGTTTGCAAGGGTGAGGGACAGGTGCAAATGTCAGCAAAATGATAGATAGGGACAGCAGGGCTGCCACACGGTCTCAAATACATTTACATACTTCCATTAACTATTTCACTTTGAAATATGAAGAAAAAAATAACCAAAATCTGTGTAATGGTGATCTTTCTCCAAAGTCTACTATCAGCAGCAGTTTTAACAGCGTATTTAATTTGTGACAAACTAGAAAATTACAATTCTAAGGAAATTCTGTGTTTGAATGTTTCGGTTACAGACCAGATATTTAAGCAACTGACATCCATATTCAGTGACATTCAAATCATATCTAAAACACTCACCTAGAATACATTTTAAACGACCTATCTTGGCTGGTCTAGTTACCTGAGGTGCGTTCTACGTGCTCCAGGAACACGATTATTACATCATTAAGACCTACATTGGTTAGATCCAGATTGTGAGATTACAGTCAGTATATTCTAACAAAACTTCATAAAAGTCTAGCTTCTACCATGTTTTAATGGCACTGTAATGTCAATCACTCTCATGAGACCTTCCACGTGTCAAGTATATGTAGTAATTCCTTTTTATAGGACATTTTTTGTTTTGCGAAAAAGACAACACAGTGTCAAGATCAGAAACAGCTGCGATACATACTTTGACCCACATATTGATCATGTCTGCTGCTACTATAAATTACTTTTAGGTTTATGCACACACACGTTGCCAGCTGCCCTCAATTAACAATTAATCTCATTATCAACTGACTGCAAGGTAATCAGACAGTTTAACAATGAGAGAGACAGGTACGACAGAGAACAAAATAAGACATACCCTGCGTCCCAATGTCCATACTATCCACCCTATCTGCCATAAATAGTATTGCAAATTACTAATATCACCTAGAATTTAGGATGGTAAGTGTGCAAATTAGGACGCAGGCATAGTCTAGCATATTAGTGGTAGTAAAGAATGTCAGACTTGGGGGGATATAAATGAAACCGAGTGTGAGAAGTAACAAAAATGAAACGGTAACAAGTAAAGGTAATCCACGAGTGAGCAACATAAACATGAAACCCTTGACATCAATTCCTTAAGTCCTTTCCTCCTTCTGTCAAACACAATACAAAGAGCTCCTCTTACCCTGTCTCTCACAGCCGAGTGACCATGATCTCTTCCACACCTCACAGTCCACTTCTACTATCCACTGTAGTCATCCAACTCAAATCCAAACAGGTGAGGCCTCATACACTGGTAAGCTTCTGTTCAAAAGTCCTTAACTACTGTAATCCACATCCAAGGAAAATAGAGAGAATCCTTATGCTGACTATTTCCATATGCTTACTTCTTGAATGAATCTAACAGTTTCTGAAACTTGTGCAAACACACTGCAAGATTCAGGCTTGCTTGACCACACACCCTCCCTCCACACACTCACAGAAAGCTCTGAATGCAGTTGCAACTGCTGGTTTCCAGCCACTCCTACTCTTCCCTTCTCAATCTCTATGGCTGTTGTCAGGCAACCGGCTTCAGAGGAGGTCCTGTGGGTGGAGCTGAAAAAGCTGTACGCTGGCTCCTATTTAAATTATTTGCATATTCAGGTACACCTAGTCGACCGGGGTAAAGTTGGTTTTATATTCGCACATTCACAACATTCACACATTTCCGCGTTCAATAACTTTCTAATTATATGTGCAATAAAGTTATGTTTGGCAAATAGTAATCAGCGACAACAGGAAGTGCGTTAGTTTGAAAGCTGAGGGGCTAGAGGACTTTGAAACATTGCATATTCAATTCAAGTTAAACATTTTCAATTCCAGGTGAAATAAGAAAAAAGAAAACTTTTTTTGTTTACAAAAACGATTTGTATCACCAGAAATGGCACAAAAGGGGAAGTTGGAGGAGTTGATATTAATTGCAACACGTCACACGCAAAAGTAGCCTACCAAACCTCACAATCTCACTTCCTTCCTTATAAGACCACTCTGTACTGGTTGTTTGCACAAATGATTCATTGTGAAACTGGATTTGTGGTTGTATTGCACTATTGCAGACTTGGAAACATGTCTTCTCTCAAAAAGTCCTCTTACATCTGCAACTATCTCTCAGAGTGCAACTCTGAAATCTAATTGTGAAAACTAATTAGATGGGCAAGAGCATAAAATGCTAATTTATTTCAGTGAACTCTCCTGTTAGCCTACCTCCCACATGACCCGTGACTTCTAAAGCCCTGTGACTATGAGACCCCAGCAGCATAATCCCTGAAGACATTTGTTCACAAACTAAGCCCAGCTTAATGAAATAACATACACCTGCTGCTCCATACTAGACCAACTGAGCCATGTGCTGACTCAGTAATCCCCTCAATCTTCTTTTTCTGAAACATATGTATTGTTGTTTTTTGTCTTCTGACCTGTTTTATTCTCACACTCCCTGTATGTCTCCTCATATCAAGTTTTCTCACTGTCTGTTTTGCATTAGCTCGGGTAAATGTTCTTCATCCACACCTGTCTCCAGTTTCTCAGTTCATGTCACATTAATACAAGCGACCCCAAACGACACAAAACCAAATCCATATCTTTTAGCCAAACCTCTTGAGGGAAGTTCAAAACAGAAACACTAGTGCATTTACGGCTCTTATTCTTCCTGGTATCTCATTTGGACAGCGGTATCATGTTTCTCCTGGTATTTGGAGGAACAAAAATCGGATGGTGTCAATTTTCTCTCCCTCTGAATTTGTATCGGGGGGGGGGGGGGTTAAATGAACGCTAATTGTCTGGAAAGGAATGTTTTCTCATGGGCTCTCTCAGAAAGAGTTTGGCCACAGGTCAACCAATGGCTGCAGGCTATTTGTTTAAAAGCAGTTTGTTAAAGGTTTGTGCCCCTTTCCTTGTAAAGGCTATCAGTGATTATATTCAGACTCTGCAGTCCAGAGTATAATTCTCATGGACAGACTGAATAAAAGCCTTCAAATGACTTTAGAATGCCTTTCGCATTTTAATCAGTGTTTGAGTTAATGTGTGAGCTCGAGATATATTACAGCCCACTGTGAAATAAAAGTTCAAATAAGTACACTGCCTAGGCAGAGTGTGTGTAAGGCTGGATAAGGCTTAGCCTTCCCCTGGCAACGGGTCAGAAATTCAATGAGAAGGTGTTTGCTGCAGAGCCAAGCTTGACATTCAGCTCACCCTCTCTAGATGTAATAGTGGAGCTTGTAGGTCAAAACACACCCACCATAACCCTATCCCTAAAGATAACTAGGCCAAGCTCCACCCATCAGGTCCACAGAGGTGGACCATGACTAGGTAATTTGGCTCTGCAGTGAGCACCAATTAAAAATTAATGGGGGCTTGGGGCAAAAATGCCACATGCTGTACAATTATCTTAAATCTATTATAGCTGAATAAAGTGAAAATAAAATGAAAAAAATGTGGATTGCATCAAATTCAGATCCACTCATGTTGCATTATATTTCTTTTCACACATTTTTTACAGCGTTGCGCATTGTAACTAATCGCACACAATAGAGTGGTGTATGATGCCACAACACAGAAGACTTATTTGCCACTGGTTCCTTCAATATTTCCTATGGGGTTTTATAATGGCATTTTCAGTTTCTGAGTAAAATAAAGCATGTGGTGAGTATAACTTGATGATACTTTGACCTTTTTATCTATGTAAATGTAAACTGAATGACACACAAGTGTTGGTTTTATGACCGAACCGTACATAAAAAATGTGTGACCTGAGGTATATTATGTTTATTTTTGAAAATGTATGTTTCTTATAAATTGTAATTGTA
Source organism: Ptychobarbus kaznakovi (assembly GCA_027422405.1). Lineage (NCBI taxonomy): Eukaryota > Metazoa > Chordata > Actinopteri > Cypriniformes > Cyprinidae > Ptychobarbus > Ptychobarbus kaznakovi. The sequence goes on from CM049800.1 coordinate 17,653,118, forward strand.
AATTGCTAAGAATGTTTGAGATGTCAGTTGTCACACGGATCTTTCATGTATACAAACAGAAAGCTTCTCTGTAAGAGACGTATATGCTTCAAACAATGCCACAGCATTTAAATACTGTCTCAGTATAAAAAGATTCAGACTCTAAAAAAGAGATCAAAAGGGAACTCTCTAAAAACATAGATGAAAGAAAAAAATAGAAACAGAAGATGTGATGGAATAACCTGCTAAACTAATTGTATTTCGGTAGAGTGGCAATAGTTTTACAGAACTGAAGGTGCTTGGCCATGCATACTAATGAACACAACTGGGGACAGAATATATAAACAAAGTCCTTCCCCCAGAATAGGTAATGATTATCAGAGGAGGTCATTCATATATCTTAATAATACTTCTGCTAAAAAAGACGTGCAAACATGCACACAGAGAAATGAACAGTTTATTTAAGACCAAGCATTTTTATACAAACCTTGGTAAAATGGCAGTCAAACCAAAGATTTAAGTTTATAACCCAATCCATTTGTCATGCTTGAAATATATTGATAAAGAAACATCTAATAACCATATACAATGCTTTTCAGGACTGTGCCAATACAGCTTCACTCCAGCATATTCCAGCCAGAAAACTGTCATTGCAAATTGCTGAAGTCATCAGATTGGTCTACGCCTTTTGATTGGGAAGACTCCCTCCTGCCTGCACATGCAGACCCCCTGCAGTTTGCGAGTGCAAGTCAATCTGAATTCCAGCGGATTTACCCCCATGAACGAATATTCTTCACATGGGGTCTACACAAAAGAACAGATAAAGCCTCAGCTGTTCCTAGTACCTCTGCATTCTCAGCATTCTTAAACCAAAACTAAGTAATATTACATTTAATTACAATTAATGAGTTCTATAAATATAGTTCAATACAAGCTGCTTTGTTCAAAAATAATTTTATCCTCAGCTTGACCACTGTGGTGTGTGTGGTAGATGATTGATAAGCTTTTCACTCCAGTTTAATAAAACGGAAGACTTAAGAATTATGGAAAAGCTTGCAGAAATCAGTTGCTTGCGGAAAAATACCCTCAGCACAAAAGCAGCTACATGCTGACTGTATAGTCACAGGAAAGAAAAAAGGAATCAGATATGCAGTAGGTCAGGTCAGGCAAAAAGCGGAAACACTTCCTTAACATGTCTCTTAAACTTTCTAATGGCTGTGAATTTGTAAAAACGTATATGTTTATCTCTTTCTAGGTCACAGTAAGGATTAGGAGATCAGGTTAGTATGTGCTAAGTAGGGAACTAGGTTATGCTTTGAAAAAAAAATGTTAAGGAAATAATGATTGTTCTGTTTGCTGATAGATATTTCATATTTATCAAGCTTTGATGAGAAGTAACATCTAGAATTAAATTATTTGACAAAAGTCACACTAAGTTATTATTCAACAGTTGCAATAGACAAACAAACTCAGTCTTACTTATACAAAAAAGTACAAACTCAGTCTTATACTAAAAAAGTATAGCCTATCTTTCTGTGTCTTATGGCTGTGAATTTGTAAAAACCTACATTTTTATGTAGTGCTGTTAAAATTGCACCGCAGTAAGGTTAACAGGGCACAGCCTGTGCCTGTGACGCCTTAAAATGCTTCCTATAGATTGGCATTTATCTAGGTTTTTGGAATTGGCAGTAGTGGAGAGAAGTCTCACTTTGAGAGTCAATAAATGTAAAGACCAGAGAACACATCACAGCTATATGTAGCACACAAACATACATTCTCTAAAGAGCACCTCATCTGTGCAACACATGCTGTAATTGTTGAGAAAACACAATCATTTTAATAATTTTGATACTCAAACAGTTGCTGGTCCTCATTAACTTTTTCATGCAAATTCTTAGTGTAGTTAGGGCAAGTGTGGTTATTCATAAATTTAATAACGACTTCAAAGATTTTAAAAAGACATGTTATATTTATCGATCATTTATGTTAAGTAAACTTTAACTTTGAACTGTCAACAGCTATAACAGACAAACAAAATGTTACTCTTACCCAGTCTTAATAAATCAAGAGGAACATTTCTGGTCAGTTCATTGTTTAGTTTAAAAGTAAATAACTGTAATAATTTCCATTTAATAATAATAATTCAAAATAACACACAGTGTTTTATAAATGATATAAATGAAGGGTTACTTGAGCATTACTGAAAAACCCTATCAGTAATGATCAAATAACCCTTCATTTATATAACTTATAAATATAAATATATACTCAGGGCATGGAAGCATACATTAGAAAAACCCATTAGAACAATTTTTTTCAATTGTAGATGCAGTGGTAGTACATTAGCATGTCTCTGTTCATACTAAATACAAGCAAAGAAAATAATTGTAGAGGGAATACTGACTTGTGCACTACACACACATACACACACAGTGCTGGCTGTCCCAGTACAATCAACTACTGTGCTGAGTTCAATGGGAATGTTTGTGTATGTGTGTCTGCAGTAGTACAAAACAGAGTCTATGTGACAGCACCTTCATTCAACCATAACGCCACAGAGCACTCTCCAAACTAATTAAAGAACGTCTGTGTGTCTGCGAGTGGGGAGGGGAAAGAGCTACAGAGGAAAACAACACAGTAAATGTAAGAAGTTTGTATGAAGAAAGGGTGGTATAAAACCCTTAAGAAATTCTGAGAATGGCACTGTCACCATAGTCTTTCCTGTCACACAAAATAAGTCAGATAAATAAATAGTCAGATAAATAAATAACACTCAGGCAAATGACAAATCTAACATAGGGTGTCTTCTGCCCATAAGTTGACATAAAAAGCAATGAGCCCAAGATTCACATATCAGGTTTATTGAACAGTAAACCCAGGGCATGATGAATACAAACACTATGCTGGCAAATCAGAGAGAACACTGATAACATGAAATGCTGTGTGTGTGTGTGTGTGTGTGTGTGTGTGTGTGTGTGTGTGTGTGTGTGTGCGTGCGTGCGTGCGTGCGTGTGTGTGTGTGTTAATGCTTACAAAGAGCTTGCCTATCAATACCATGATTCAAATGAGAAGTGGTTAATAAAGAAGGTATGACTTTGAACAAACCAAAAAAAAAAAAAGCTTTCTCTTGGTCCCACTAAATCCTGGTCATATAAAAAAATGTGGGTGAATACATTTTTACTATGTTTTTTTTTTCAGGCATTGAAATGTGATTTGCATGAGTTAGTTAAACTACATTTCAAGCCATTTATAGTCATATACAAAGAAATTGCCAAAATGTGTTTTTTGGCTATATAAGGAGGAAAGGATGAATATAGTAATATGAATGCAGCCATATAGAGAATATTGTAGTTGTCATGTTGTATTATTTATTTATTTATTTGTTTATTCATAATTAAAGTGTCTACTTTAACAAATATTTACGCAACAGTAAGTATAAAGTCATAAAGTGTATGTAAAATGTAAGTATAAAGTGAAGCTACAAGGAAATTGTACCTATTAGATTTGTAAAGTCTGTTACACTAACCTTTTTACAATATCTAGATAATGTATGCAGGGTTAAGACCGCTGAGGGTTCTTCTGTTCCCTAGATTTTGTCTGTCACAGTCAGGGTAACGCTACAGGAGTCTAAATGGAGAAATGGAATCTGTTTGGTAGTGGCACTGTAAGGTGTTAATGAAGGCTCATGTGTGTCAATGTGAGTGTTTCTGTGTGAAACCAAATGGCCACAGTCTGCAGGAGGTGGAGGTTATCCCTGCTGTGAGCATCTGGACACTCAACACATCACAAATGTAAAACACACCCACCCTCACACAACTCAATGACATTTAAGGGTCATCCTGAACCCAAAAATCAACTTTGTGTTCAAGCATGAAGTAGAATTGTTTATTCTTCCTCTATTTGTCTCTAGTTCCTATAATGCAGTTCCTCTGTGGACAGCAATGACATTATAAACGTATTCACTCTAAAAGGCTGGTGTGCTGCTGCATGGTGAAAGACTGAACAAAGCTGAAACAGGAAGTCCAAGGAAATATGATGCATTGTTTTACATCATTATATTAACTTTTTTTGTCCTTAAACAGTGACAATTATTACACATTTTGATTTCACAATAACCATGACTGTCAACTCTTTGTGGCTGGTCCTCCATGATCCATGTCCATCAGTCTTATCTAGCTTAAGTAAAAAAGCATGTGTGGATATTACATACAATACTCTGAATTAAACATGATAACCTACTGATTAGGATGATACCATTACTGTCATGTAACATCCATTACCAAATTGTCCTTCACTTCATGTCTGGCAGGTCAACCTAAAGTATGAAGCCTTCTAAATCATAAAATTATGGTCCTCTGTTCTTCAAATAATTTATGCTATATGTACTGCTAAAATTGCAAGTGGCCCTTAATAACTTTTAGCAGTTTCCTGAAGTATTTCCTGCTGGAAGAAAGGTAATTGATTCCATGTGTAATTAGGTTACCATTTAACACTGGATTAATTATAGCTGAGACGTATGAGCTTCCAACATAAGATAAAGCTAAGCATAGCACCAAACATGTCATACCCCATGCCAGAAGATATCAAAGTCAGGGGTCACACTTATAGGAATAATTGTCAGATCTCAATGTGATGCATGGAGGCAAACTCACAGTATGGTTTTTTGATGCTCTTAGGTGGCCTGCTGTATGTTATCTTAGTTCTCATCAAGCAACAAAATGATGTACCATAGATTAAAGGACAAGTAATTAACTATAAAAAATAAATAAAATAAATCCAATGTGATATGCATAAATATGCACAAAAACATGCAGAAGAAAGTGTGTGAGACTGAGAGTCAGTAAACATGTGACCACACACTCAAGAACCAGGGCAGTAAAGTCACTAAGTAAGTTAGTACATCAAAAGGCAATTATACTCTATAAGCATTCCAAATCGAATTGTACTTAAATTATAATTTAATAAAAAAAAATTAATAGTTCTCTAATTTCTACATTTACATTTATAATTTAGCAGCCACTTTTATCTTCTAAAGCAACTTACAATAGAAGGACAATAGAAGCAATCAAAGCAACACAAGAGCAACAATATGTAATTGTTGTGACAAGTCTTGGACAGTCTAACAGTCCATACAGTCGTGGTCAAAATTATTAGCACCCTTGGTAAATATGATCAAAGAAGGCTCTGAAAATAAACCGGTATTATTAATCCTTTTGATCTTTTATTTAAAACGATCTCAAAAATCTAACCTTTCATTGAACTAAAACAATTGAAAATAGGGGAAAATCACATTATTAAATAAATGTTTTTCTCAAATACGTTGGACACAAATATTGGCACCCCTAGAAATTAATATGAGTAAAATATCTCTGAAGTATATTCCCATTCATATTCACAATTTTGAGCACTCCAGGTTGATTATGAACATGAAATTACCCAGCCATGGCTTCCTGTTTCACAGAAATATAAATAGGAGGGGAAGCAAAGCCCAAAATCGCTTAATCATCCATCACTATGAGAAAAAACAAATAATATTTTTTCTGATGTGCAGCAAAAGATAATTGAGTTTCACAAATTAGTGAAGTGGCTTTCAGAAAAGAGCTAGAGCAGTGAAAATTCCCATTTCCACCATCAGGGAAATAATTCAGAATTTCCAATCAACATAAACTGCCTGGAAGAGGACGTGTGTGTCTATATCGTGTGTCTATAGGACGTGTCTATAGGACGTATATATCGTGTGTCTATAGGACGTGTGTCTATATCGTCCTAATGCCCGGTGAGAAGGAGAGTTTGAGTGGCTAAAGACTATCCAAGGACCACAGCTGGAGAATTGCAGAGAAAGGTTGAGTTTCGGGGTCAGAAAACCATAACAAATTGTCAAACAAATTGACATCACCCCATGATGTTTGGGAGGGTTTCAAGAAACATTCTCCTCGCTCATCCAAAAACAAGTCAAGTCACCTTTATTTATATAGCGCTTTTAATAATACAAATTGTGTCAAAGCGACTGCAGAATATCAAAATAAGAAAATAGTGTATCACTAATGTAAAATGATAAGATTAAAAGACCATTTTTCAGTTAAAGGCATTTCATTATTGAATTCAATGATGTCATTGTCCAGCTCAGTTCAGTTTAAATAGTATCTGTGCAATCAAGTCTTGATATCGCTGCAAATGAAGTGTCCTCAACTAAGCAAGCCAGAGGCGACCATGGCAAGGAACCAAAACTCCATCGGTGACAGAACAGAGAAAAAAACCTTGGGAGAAACCAGGCTCAGTCGGGGGACCAGATCCCCTCTGGCCAGGTAAACCAGTAGTTTGTTCCAACTGCAGAAAAGTCAGAGTGTAAGGGCTCCACTGGTTCCAGTGGTCTTTCCCGATGGCTGTCTAGGTGATGAGGTCCTCACTGGGGATCTGTATCTGGGGCTCATCTAGGTGTCCTGGTCTCCGCTGACGTTCAGAGCTATAGAGGTCGTCTCTAGGTGCTGATCCACCATCTGATCTGGATACGGACTGGATCTGGTGACTGCAGTGATCATCTGGGCTGGATAAGGACCGGATCGGGTGGCTACGGTGACCTCGGGATAAGAAAGAGACTAATATTAGCGTAGATGTCAATCTACTTACAATGTAACAAGTACTGCCTCCCGAACAGTGTTAGGTAGATTGTTCCAGAGTTTGGGCGCTAAATAGAAAAAGGATCTGTCGCCGGCAGTTGATTTTGATATTCTAGGTATTATCAAATGGCCAGAGTTTTGAGATCGTAGCGGACGTGGAGGACTATAATGCGATAAGAGCTCTCTCAAGTACTGAGGAGCTAAGCCATTCAGGGCTTTATAAGTAATTAACAAGATTTTAAAATCTATACAATGTTTAATAGGGAGGCAGTGCAGTGTTGACAGAACCGGGCTAATGTAGTCATACTTAAGAACTCTAGCTGCTGCATTTTGGACCATCTTTAGTTTGTTTATTAAGCGTGCAGAACAACCACCTAATAAAGCATTACAATAATCTATCCTTGAGGTCATAAACGCATTAATTAACATTTCTGCATTTGACACTGAGAGCATAGGTCTCAGTTTAGATATATTTTCAAGATGAAAAAAATGCCGTTTTACAAATGCTAGAAACGTGGCTGTCAAAGGAGAGATTGCTATCAAATAGCACACTTAGGTTCCTGACTGATGATGACAGTGTTCTAGGTTATTACTTTTGTGTTTTTTAGGTCCGATAATTGACACCTCTGTTTTTTCAGAATTTAGTAGTAAGAAATTATTCGTCATCCAGTTTTTTATATCGACTATGCATTCTATAAGTTCCTCAATTTGGTGTGTTTCACCGGGCCATGAAGAAATATAGAGCTGAGTATCATCAGCATAACAGTGAAAGCTAACCCCATGTTTCCTGGTGATTATTTTCCAAGGAGTAACATGTAAAGCGTGAAAAGGAACGGCCCGAGTACTGAGCCTTGAGGTACTCCATACTGCACTTGTGATCGATATAATACCTCTTCATTCACTGCTATGAATTGATGGCGGTCAGATAAGTATGATTTGAACCATGCTAATGCACTTCCACTAATGCCAACAAAGTGTTCAAGTCTATTCAAAAGAATGTTGTGTTCGATAGTGTCGAACGCAGCGCTAAGATCCAGGAGCACTAACAGAGAGACACAACCACGATCAGATGATAAGAGCAGGTCATTTGTAACTCTAATGAGAGCAGTCTCAGTACTATGAGATGGTCTAAATCCTGACTGGAAATCCTCACAGATATAATTTTTCTCTAAGAAGGAATATTAATGTGAGGATGCTACCTTTTCTAGTATTTTTGACAGAAAAGGGAGATTCGAGATCGGTCTGTAATTAACTAGATCTTTGGGGTCAAGTTGTGGTTTTTTAATGAAAGGCTTAATAACAGCCAATTTAAAGGTTTTGGGGACATACCCTAATGACAATGACGAATTAATAATAGCCAAAAGAGGATCTATGACTTCTGGAAGCACCTCTTTTAGTAGTTTAGATGGAATAGGCTCTAACATACATGTTGTTGTTTTAGCTGATTTAACAAGTTTATACAATTCTTCCTCTCCTATAGTAGAGAATGAGTGGAATTGTTCCTCAGAGGATCTATAGTGCACAATTTGATGTGATACTGCAGCTGGCGGCTGCATGGTACAGTAATAATAGTATTGATTTTGGAAGTAAAATAGTTTGTGAAGTCATTACTGCTGTGCTGTTGGGAAATGTCAACACCAGTTGATGTTTTATTTTTTGTTAATTTTGCAACTCTATTGAGTAAATACCTGGGGTTATGTTTGTTTTCTTCTAAAAGAGACGAAAAGTAATCAGATCTAGCCGTTTTTAATGCTTTTCTGTAGGATAGGGCACTTTCCCACCAAGCAAAACGAAATACCTCTAGTTTTGTTTTCCTCCAGCTGCGCTCCATTTTCTGGGCTGCTCTCTTTAGGCCGCGAGTGTTCTCATTATACCACGTGTTGGACTCTTTTCCTTAATCTTCCTTAAGCGTAAAGGAGCAACCATATCTAAAGTGCTAGAAAAGAGAGAATCCATAGTTTCTGTTACATCATCAAGTTTTTCTGCACAGTTGGATGTGCTGAGGAATTGAGATAAATCAGGAAGATTACTTACAAAGCAGTCTTTTGAGGTAGAAGTGATGGTTCTACCATTTTTGTAAGAAGGAGTTGAATGTACAGCTTTAGCTATATGAAGTTTACACAAGACTAGATAGTGATCTGATATATCGTCGCTTTGCTGCAGAACTTCAACACCATTAACATCAATTCCTCTATGTGACAGTATTCAATCTAAAGTATGATTTCGACAATGAGCAGGTCCTGACACATGTTGTCTAACCCCGATAGAGTTCAGAATGTCTATGAATGCTGATCCTAATACATATTTTTAATTATCAACATGGATATTAAAATCACCCACGATTAAGTCTTTATCTGCAGCCAGCACTAACTCTGATAGAAAATCACAAAATTCTTTAATAAAGTCTGTATGGTGCTAGCAGGCGGTCGGTTTAGCCAGTCTGTCTGCTTCCTGACCTGGGCCCCAGTTAGTCAAGTACGAACTCTAAGACTATGTGCCATATTTCTAGAAAGAAGAGCAGCACCACCCCAGGAGGGATGAAGACCATCTCTTTTCAACAGGTCAGGTCTGCCCCAAAAACTAGTTCAGTTGTCTATAAAAACTATGTTATTCTGCGGGCACCACTTAGACATCCAGCCATTGAGTGACAACAGTCTGCTATGAATTTCATCGCCCTGGTAAGCAGGGAGCGGGCCAGAGCATATTACAGTGTCTGACATCGTATTTGCAAGTTCACACACCTCTTTAACATTATTTTTAGAGATCTCCAACTGGCGAAGTCGAACATCATTAGCGCCGACGTGGATAACAATCTTACTGAATTTACGTTTAGCATTAGCCAGCACTTTTAAATTTGCCAAGATGTCAAGAACTCTGGCTCCCGGTAAACAATGGACTATGGTGGCTGGTGTCTCTATTTTCACGTTCCGTACAATAGAATCGCCAATAATAAGGCCGCATGTTTCTCAGTGGGTGTGTCACAGAGCACTTTCATCATGTTTGACCTGCTGCAGTGGGTAGGTGCCTCACATTGCCCTGCTGAAGTGGGGAGAACTGTTAATGTTGTACAGGACTCCCTGAGCTAGTCACATCCAAAGCCGTATCTACAGCCCTCACATTCTTACATACGAACAAGTTTGGACGGGCTGCGAGTCTCTAGTTACAAAATCTTCTCTGTCTAACTATTTCCCTGCATTAGTTTGGATCACATGTGAATCCCTCGCTGCTGACAGAGACAGATACTATACGTGGCAAACAGTGCAACAAAACAGTTTGGATTCTCTGTCCAAAACTTCTCTGTCCGCCTATTTCCCTGCATTAATCAGTGATGTGAATCCCTCGCTGCTGACAGAGACAGATAAACTTAACTTACATGTGGCAAACAGTGCAACAAAATTTTTGAGGAACTCATGAAAAACAGACTCTAGAGCGAAATGATTGAACTGAGCGATTCCAACTTAACAGTAATAGACGCAACTTACAACTGTTTTTTGAGGAACTCATGAAAAACAGAGCTAGAGCGATGACAAGCTGAAACTGACCGGCGATAAAAACAGAATGAAAACAGTAATAGACGCAAGTAGAAACACGAATGACAAGCTAACCGGCTAACAAATGCTAATGCTCTGCACTCGCGGTTTTAGATTAATAGCGAACAATCAAATTAGTCAGATTAGCTTGATAGATAATATCAGAAATATGGTGGGAATTAGGTTATATTTTACTACTTAGAGAGTGAAAGTAAGATATAAGATAAGAGATTCAACCGAAACAATCTCCAGCATATTCAGTTATCAGACACAACTGGAGCTTCAAATGGAACTGTGGCTTCTATGGTCAGATGAAATTATAAAATGAGCTTTTTAGCAGCAAACACTCAAGATGGGTTTGGTGCACACAGGGATAAAAAAGTACCATGTCCATGTGTACAATTAAATATACTGCTGTATTTTTATTTTGTGGGCCTATATTTCTGCTGGAGGTCCTGGACATCTTGTTTAGACACATGGCATTGTGGATTCTATCAAATATCAACAGATAAAAAATCAATAAGTAACTGACTCTGTTAGAAATCTTATAATGGGCCATGTTTGGATCTTCCAACTGGACAATATTCCAAACACAATCCTCAAAAACAACACAAAAATGGGCCACTGAGCACAAAACCAAGCTTCTGCTATGGCATTACAGTCCTTTAACCTGAACCCTTTAGAAAATGAGTGGTGTGAACTGAAGAGAAGAAGCACCAACATGGAGCTGGGAATCTAAGGGGTCTGGAGTGATTCTGGATGAAGGCAAGGCAAGGCAAATGTATTTAAAATGAATTTAAAACATTTAAAGGGGTCATATGATGCGATTTCAAGTTTCCTTTCTCTTTGGAGTGTTACAAGCTGTTTATGCATAGATAAGATCCCTAAAGTTGCAAAGACTAAAGTCTCAAAACCAAAGATATTTTCTTTATCAAAGTTAAGACTCGTCCACGCCCCCTAAAATGGCTCATTCAAACACGCCCCCACATTTCTACATCACGATGTGGAAATATTTGCACAGTGCAGCCCAAATGTTAATGCAAAGAAAGAAGGCGTGGTTTCAGTAACCGCAGTAGTGTTGAAGCAGCCATGAAAAGGAGACGTTGTGTGTTTCTAGGCGAAAGCAAAAGCACTTTATTTGACCTTCCGAAAGTAGATGCATTTAGGAATCATTAAGATTGCTTACAACAGAACAGCATTGCATTTTATGGATGACAGTTTTGTGAACCTAGGAGAGGAGGTAACTTTGCTATGACAATCTGGCGCTTCTGAATTAGCGACTGTATGTTTTGTTATTAATTTAAGGATTTGCTATTGACTATTTAAATGCAGAGTTTTGTGCGTCGTTTGTGTGTGTATGTGTGTGTGCGTGTGTGTGAGAGAGAGAGTGAGAGTCACAGCTGCAGTGTCGTGTGTGTGTGTGTGTGTGTGTGTGTGTGTGTGTGTGTGTGTGTGTGTGTGTGTGTGTGTGTGTGTGTGTGTGTGTGTGTGTGTGTGTGTGTGTGTGTGTGTGTGTGTGTGTGTGTGTGTGTGTGTGTGTGTGTGTGTGTGTGTGTGTGTGTGTGAGAGAGAGAGAGAGAGAGAGAGAGAGAGAGAGAGAGAGAGAGCTGCAGCGTGTGTGTGTGTGTGTGAGAGAGAGAGAGAGAGAGAGAGAGAGAGAGAGTGAGAGAGAGAGAGAGAGAGAGAGAGCGAGAGAGAGAGAGAGTGAGAGAGAGCTGCAGTGTGTGTGTGTTTGCTTGCTTGCGTGTGGGACAAGACACAACGTCATCAACCTAAACTAAAATAATGACTGTAATGAAAACTCTAATCTAGATTATATAACTAATTCAATTTTTACTGGAAATATTAATATTTTTAAAAACAACATACCAAATAAATATATTAGAAATTTAGTAAATTATGTTACATATCCTCCAGCTAGATTTTTTTAGTCATCAATATTTGGAGACTTAAATTGGCGTAAGGCTTGGAGAATGGTTGATAAATTCTTTGTTAATAACAAAGTAAAGGAAGTTTCATATAAAATATTGCATAGAATGTATCCAGTGAAACATGTATTGGAACGATTTAAATTGAATATTGACTACTCCTGTGAATTTTGTAGTAATGAAAAAGAAACTATTTTTCATTTATTTTTTCATTGCATTTATACAAAGATATTTTGGGTTGATGTCGAGAATTTCATTACAAGAAAACGTAATACAGCTGTTAAACTGGGTGGGTCTGATATAATGATATATGTTGATGACTATGGAATAGAAAAGGATAAAGCGTATATTATTCAATTACTGGTTATAATGGGGAAGTTTCATATACACAAAATGAAGTGGTCGGGTGGTAAGCCAAACATTTTTTATTTTATTAACGAATTTAAACAATACTGTAATACTGTATATAAATGTAAAACAAAAAAAGCTCTCAGGACTTCTAACGTTATTTGCAAATTTGAAAAAGACAAGTAAACTGTACCATCTTCATTATTGTAGTTGTTTTATGTAAATTGTTTTCGTTCTTCCTCTGGCTTTATTTTGTTTGTATTTTCATTTGTAATCTTGTGTACTGATGGCATTTATTTGCAAAGTTGTATTTCTCTTGTTGTTATATATGTTCATATGCAATAAAAAAAAAAAAAAAAAAAAACGTGGCTCGTATGCAAACCGAGTGTATCTCACTCATCCTGGAAAGTGAAGCTGCGGGCTCTTTGATCGCCCCCCTGGTGGCTGGCTGCAGTACAGGTCATAAACTCCGCCCTCTCCATGTAAACGAATGGTACTTCAGTCAAAAAAAAAAAAAACAATTACTTTCAATACAATTGAAAAGTGTATCCGAAATATGGTTTTGGTCATTTAAGGTAGTTGTTATCACGCTGATATATGTTCAATTGTTCGTTTTTGTGATAAGTTAGATTTTTAGCTCGTAATTTGATGCTATTAAAAAAGATGTTCAGATTGTTCGGGATGTCTATTGTGTTAGTTTAGCTCGTAATTTGATGCGCGTGTCGTTATGGTTGATTGGGACTCTGCGGGCGACTCCGCGGCTAAACCTCAACACACAGCGCAGCACTACTACCAATTGCAAATCTCTAGCAGCAGACTCAGGGCAAATGACCTCATTTACTTTTAGGCCAGCAGAGACATTTAGCTTCAGCTTTTCCTAGTGGAAGGAAGCGGAGACGCATTTTAGGTCCTAGGCCATTGGGTGCTTTATAAACGAGTAAACGTACTTTAAAATCAATCCTAAATATAACTGGAAGCAAGTGTAAGGACCTGAGGACTGGTGTGATATGCTCAGATTTTCTGGTTCTAGTCAGAATGCTGGCAGTAGTTTTCTGGATGAGCTGCAGCTGTCTAATGGTCTTCTTGGGAAGGCCGGCGAGGAGACCAGACATTACAATAATCCTCCTGCTTTGAATTAAAGCATGAACAAATTTCTCCAAGTCTTGATTGGAAACAAAATATCTAATTCTTTCAATGTTTTTGAGATGATTAGTATGCTGATTTAGTTACTGCTTTGACATGACTACTAAAACTAAGGTCTGTCTCCAGAATCACCCCGAGATTTTTGACTTGATTTTTAGTTGTTTTACCCCTAAAGTCAAGCATGCATTTAGAGAGTCAAGGTTTTTAAGGAATAAAAATAAAACAAGTAGATAGGATAGAAATAGAATAGACAGTGCTATAGTGTAGGAACAAGTGTAGATGGAATTTTTATTCTCCTAAGTTTCACACTCTAAGTTTAATACTCTGTGTATTCAGAATGTGTGTTGAATCAGGGGACAAGAGAGGAATGGGATTGGTCAGCAAATGAGTCAAATAATAAGATTTTAAGTATTATAATAGTATAAAATGTTCAAAGGTTATGGAAATGTCTCCCTAAAAACTGTGCTTGTACAAAACCTCTCTGTTCAAAGTTGGGCCATAATTAATTCAAATAGGAGAATGAATGAATGAACTAGGCCTATACCTGTAAATATATATTGTGAATATCTATCTGTAAGTACCATATCAAATTATTTGCCGAATACTAAATACAGAAAAAAACCTGTGCAATCTTTATCAGTTTAATTTAGATACACTTTAGATTAAAGTTTAATTCACCACAACCCAAAAGTCTAATGGTCTGTCTGAGATCACATATTCAGAGAAGTGGTCTTTTTCCATGAATGCTATTTGCTGAAGGGACTTACTGGTGAAAGTGAGTGGAAACTATAATAAACACCTTGACGTAGAGTCTATAGTTAAATAAAATAATGATAATGCTAAAGTGATTATTCAAAAAGTTCTTCAGAATCTTCCAAACTCTACACAGATTTTGAGTCTTGTTTTTACCAATCAATTATTCAAACAATGAATGTATAAGCAAACAGCGCTCTCTTGTGTACATTTGAAGAATCTGCATGATATTTTTACGCAAAAAATAACAATAAAAATATCTACGCAGACACAACGCAACATTTTTTTTGTTATTTCCAGCTGTTAAAAATATTTGTATTACTTGTATTTTTATATAAACTGTATTAGAACATTTTAACGTATCATGATAGAATGTACTTATTTAAATACAAATAAAAAACGTCTGCATATGGACTAAAGATATCAGTGCATTCAAAATTAGAAACAATCGCAGTTAATTTTGTAATATTTTGTCTATTGACAAACTCCTAGTTCATTAGTTGATTCATGACTCAGTGTCATGTGGACCGTTGAAGTTTCGTTGCTCCGCCTTAAGTTAAGTTTCGTTTTCACTCAGGGCGCAGTTGAGTGTGTTGACCGTTGACTTAGCGATCGTTGTTAACTTGAACGTGTCACAATGGCGGAAAATATGTCTCTTCTGGGTCTTGAGGACGAGTTGACATGCAGTATCTGTTTATGTCTATTCGAGAACCCGGTGAGTTTAATCTGCGGTCACAGTTTCTGCGCCAACTGTCTCGAAGCGACCTGGAACGACAGGATATCATCTCTGTCCTGCCCTCATTGCCGAATGGCGTTTCCCAACAAACCTGAACTCAAGAAGAACACCGTCCTCAGCGCGGTGCTGGACGCCTATAGAATAAAAGCAGGCGTCTCTGAACCCGTCAAGGAACATTTTGAGGTGAAAAAGAAAGATCCAGATGCGATCAAATGTGATAACTGCATGGTAGCCAACGCCGTCAAAACTTGTCTGACATGTATGGCGTCTTATTGTGAGGATCACGTCAGGCCTCACCGGGAGAATGCCGTTTTTCGCGCGCATCAACTGTGTGATCCGCTGCCAGATCTGATGGAGCGTCTCTGTTCAGATCATAGCAAACTGATGGAGTTCTACTGCAATCAACACCAAAGTTGCATGTGCAGTTCCTGTCTGCAGGACATGCATAAAGGCTGTGAGTTTATCACGGCAGATGAGCGACGCTACAAACAAAAGGTAGGGCCTATTTGTAAACCGGAATGTAGAAACAGTTGTGAACAAATATGATAGATAATCCTGTAAAGTGCTTTTACTGTAGCATAATCTACTCAAATAATATCACTCGAGCAAGAACGCAGGTGCTGTGCCCAATTCTGACTCCCTGCCAAATGATTTAGTCTTTACCTGATTCCCTTCCCCACACCTAACGTTACTCTTAAACCTACCAATTCTAGGGGTAATAACAAAGTCTCTTTAAGAGGTAATTAAGGGTATTCTATAGTCTTTGGTAATAATCAGAATTGAACACAACGGTTATTTGTATACTGTTGCTCTTTTATACTATACAGATTGTTTCAAATTAGCTTCACCAAAACAGTGTTGCAAAATTTAATTCTAAAATGACTTCAATTTCAGCTGAAGAGCAGCTCTACAGAAGACAGTTGTCATTATTCAGCTTAACCCTTGTACACGGTTTGGGGTATTTTTGGACCCCAGAGGATGTTTGCTGAATTACATTCTTTTTTTATCTTAGTCCAAATGGCATGATACTTTTTACACCTGTCAACACTTTCTAGATTGACAAATAAAACAATAAATTGGAATGATATCTGTTTTTATGTCAGCGTTAAAAAAGTCACACTGGTGTTGTTCCGCTTAGAAAGCGGATAAAATGCATCCTCAAAGTCAGAAAAAAACCTAGAACACACATAGAGAGAGAGAAATGAAGTGGCATATATCAAAACATCCACAATGCAAAATTATCGTTCTCGCGTGCACACACACACACACACACACAGAAGAAAACCACAGGAAGAAGATGAGATACTACCGCTGTTCCCTTTTACAGGATCGGGAATCATAATATAACATTATCGAAAAAAACTTATTTTTTTTCCCACTACAAAACATGTTAAACTTTGACAAAACAAAATTGTATTGTTATAATTGTTTTTTTTTTTAAATAATATTTAGAAATGAATCCAACTGGAAAAAACTTGGGAAAATATGTATTTCAGTTAGTCAAATAGCAAATAGTAGAGCTCTAATGCCATCTACTGGTTAAAGTGATGCTTTTTATTTTATTTTAAAACTGTCAAAAGAGATTTTCCAAAAGATGGGCAAAATGTAAAGTGATCCTATACCTCTTCTTCCTTTCATACCACAAATGAGCTGAGACCCTTGAGCAAGGTAGTGTGTGTGTGTGTGTGTGTGTGTGTGTGTGTGTGTGTGTGTGTGTGTGTGTGTGTGTGTGTGTGTGTGTGTGTGTGTGTGTGTGTGTGTGTGTGTGTGTGTGTGTGTGTGTGTGTGTGTGTGTGTGTGTGTGATCACTACTCACTGCTGTGTGCACGTGGATGGGTGAAATGCTGAGCACAAATTCTGGGACACCATACTTGGCCACACATCACGTCCTTACCTTTCCAATAATAGATTTTGACAAAGTTTTTTTATATGTATTGTATATATCTTAGACATACTGACTTAAACTGACTCCAAGCAAAATAACATAAGGATTGTGTCCTGTCCTATAATTATAATATTTGCTTGTTTGTTATTAAGGGCTTGCATTATTTTGATATGTAAACATTTAGTAGGATTGTGTGGTTTTAAACATACGGCAATGAAGGGATTACCTAAAATTGTTCCCTAAAAAAAAATGTGTTCCCTAAAACTTTTTAGACTGACCTGACTGACAAGCTCAACATCCTTGAAGTCAAAACTGACCAGAATCAGCAAGTTATCACACAGATGAAGGAGCAACAAATCAAATTAAAGGTTCGGAAATGTTTCTTTTTCTTTTGGACTCTTTAGCAGAATCAGACGAAGGTACTGTAAGAGATGACAAGGTGTGTATATACAGTTTTAACTATCACATATGTCAGCATGTGGAGCTTTCATTTCCTTTGGTTTTGCTTTCCCAGGACCTAGCTACAACCCGCAAACGTATTCTTGAGGCAGAATACAGGCAGATTAAAGAAATGATTGACCGAGATGAGAAAGAAGCCATGCTTACTATCGATAAGGAACAGGAGAAAGGTCAGAACAAACTGGTCTCCTTGATAAAGAAATTTAATGAGAACGTCGAGAAGATGAGTAGGACCCATTCTGAGATCAACATTCTGCTGGACCAGTCGCAGTCACTAGCATTCTTAAAGGTGATGCAGAATATGATTATGTGACCAAATGTTGAAATACATTTTTCATTTTTAGTACTGTTATTTGTGCCTTAGATGTATATATGATTAAATATTGTGTGTGAAGCCCAGTGCTGATCTAGGATCTCTTACAAAAGTAAAAGTCAATTCAAGATTCGTAGATTTTATGTTTGTATTCTTGGCTTGACCAATCTCTGTCACAGGTCTCTGTGGATTTGCCCTCTGTGGTAAATTTTGAGCCCCATAACCCTCGTATGACTGTGGAAAGTAATAAGGTGATAGCTTATCATTCCTCTGCAGTTGCACTGAAGGAGTGGATCACCAAATTAATGGAGCAGCCATTAGAAAAGCGAATCTCTGTACTTAAACCAGGTGTGTAAGTGCAGAGCTTGTATAAATTGTGCAGCATGTTTTGATGTTTGTGTACAGCAAAGCCACACATAGTCATAGTGCATGCTAAGAGTTCTGATATACTTGTTTTTTACAGAGTTTGAGAAATCTGTTCTTGGCGCAGGTGAGATTGTATTTTGAAATAATTGGTGTCGAAATGTGGGATATACTAATCATATAAAGCATTCTTTTTACAAGTGATTTTGTTTCCAGTTATATGTTGTTGAGGTTATTCTAGGGCTGGGTGATATGGCAAAAAATAAATCTTGATTTTTTTTTCTTTAGAACATTTGACCAATTCTCAATTTGTAATTATTTATTTACATTTACGTCACCTTAAAATAATTTAACATGATTCAAGTAACATTCTCTATATTAACCAATAACCATCTTTAACCAATAACCATCTAGTTAAAGAAAGTTCTATTTCAAGTGTACCACACATTAAGGCCCCGATCAGACAGAATGCATTTTTTGCAGTGAGAGGTGCCTTTTTAAATTGTTTTCTATTGACAGTGAGCGTTTTGTGTGTTGGTTATGCACCCCGGGGGCCTTGCGCTTTAGCCACCTGCTTTGCCTTGCATTTTGTAGGAGCGCTCTGAACGCCCAATGTCATTTGCATTGTTTTCCATTGTCCAATCGAATGAATAGAGATCGTTGAGGTAATGGAAGTTTACAGTAGCTTAGAATGTCCGGAGACTACAATGATGGAAGAGAAACTTGTAGTGACTGTCACAGTTTACCCGGAGCAGACTTCACAAACCGCAACTTACCACTATGTTTAAAGTTTCTGCTAATATGACAGTTTACTTAACAGCAATCAAAGATTCTAGAGCGTTCACGCTATAATCCTGGTTTAGACTGACAGGACAGCTGATTCAGTAGTTGGCTAGCAACCACAGCGCACGGCTCTTTTCTAAATTAAAAATAGTCAAACAAAAAGCCCATTGCCCCATGCATTTTCTAACAAAAAAACGCATTCTCTCTAAGTTGTCAACATGATATAAATGTGAAACAAATTATTTGTTGGATATCTTTTTACAGTAAAGATGCATGAAATATGAAGGAACTTATTGCACAAGCTTGTCTTAAACGTGTGTTAAGAAATAATACAAGAGAAATGCTAAAAAGAAAATCTCAAAATTCAAGGCAATTCAAAATCACTTAAGTTTAAGACTAGTAGACTATTGTCTCGTATTGGAAACAGTTTTTTTTTTTTTTACATGTTTTTGCATTCCACTGCTCAGTCTTTTTCTATATAAACATGCGCTTGACGGACACATTTGACCATTGCACTCGTATCTCTTGCAGCACCTTGTGCATGAAACTGCATTCTAAAAATGCAGTGCTCGTGTTATAAGAAGTTCAGCTCCCATCTCCTTGCATTTTTTCCCATTCCACTGCCCTTGTCATATCTTTTCCAACACAAAAGCAAGATCTGTGAATAGCACCTAGAAATATGTTCTACTTTCGGTCCTTCATAGAGTGCATCACACGTGAGCAGTTAATCTTGTGCACCTTCATGCGGTCGGATCATTGTTTTCTCTTAACTGCACATTGTCAACGTGTCTAATTCTAACATTTGGTAATATTTCTATTTACAGTTGTGATGTTGTATTTACATTACAGTTCCTTGATTTATATAAAATAAAATTGTGGGAAAACAATTTAATCAATTAAATTCATTCATAAAATCAGAAAAATCGCCCAGCCATAGGGCCTTATTCTTAATAAAACTGCTGCCAGAAGATTTGAACCACTTCTCTAATCCTCTAGGTCTAGGAAACCAATTCCCAGTAATCCCAAGGGAGATTCCTGCCCTCCTGCCAAATCCAAGAGACATGTGTAAGTAGTAACTCCCATGCAATTGAATGGGCTTTTGTTGCCTCTTGATTTCGGTATAACCTAAACCCATCCATATTTTTTTAATATCCATGAAATGAAGACACCTTAAAATGACAGGAAATTGTTAAGCTATGCAATGTATTATTTTACAACTATTTTTATACCTCATGTTTAAAAAAAAAAAAAAAAAATTCTACTGATATCTTGTAAATAGAATGATCCCTTTATTTTGTTATATTTAAGAAAAAAAGTTGTTGCCCAAATTCATGTCTGTGGTGTTACAACAATGGATGTCACCCCTTTAAGAAAAGGGAGAACTCTATTTGGACTACTTCCTGTGTGTAAAGGTCACTGCAGGTGCTGGTTGATCTGAGGGGTGCATGGGGAGTACATTCTGTCTTATTAATTTTCTTAAAGTTAGCTAAATGTATGACATTTTCATGTGTCGTCATTAGTGTATGTGGTGTTATGTTGATAACTTGCAGATCTGGCATATTTTAATCAAAATTTAGATAAATACATGCTTATTGATATTTCCAAAATGTCCCCTGATCTTGAAATCATCACGATGGCAGCCTCCATTTTAGAAAAGTCTGGATTTAGGCTGATTTGTCTGTGGAGTTAATGTATTTTCTGGTAACACAGAGCCTATAGTAACTTGCTTTATAAAGTCTGTGGTGTTATATTACATCTGTGGTCTTACATCAAAATGACAGACAACAAGTGTTTGATTGAAATGATTTAAAAATCAAGCTTAAGCTTTAATTTTAATGGATATAGCATATTAAACTAATTTTAAATGCATAGCAATATATTTTATTAGAAAAAACAGCATTTTTACAAATTCTGCCTCTCATTTGCCACCCGAGTTGAAGAATGACCCAGATGGTCCTGACTCCTGACATCAGCATTTAGCTTTTGTTTTTAAATTGGGTTGAAACTACATAAAACTGGCCTTAAATCAAAACATTAACTGTAACCATGTGAAATTAAAGGCAACAACTGCATAGTTACAATCCAAAGAACACAACCAACACACATTCAACTGTCCAAACAAAGATGTTACTTAATCAACTTTCAGCATTTGTTTTTGTTTTTAAATTTGGTGTAAAGAAAAAAATGTATTTACCAGTGAAACTAAATAAAACCAACGTAGGCTATATAAATAAATTATTACAAAATGTTAAATCAAATCATGTTTAGTGCAACGAGCAAAACAAAGATGCTACAGCTCGTTCTTTTTAAATCGAAATAAGTCAATGTAATTTTAAGGTAAAATAAAAATAATAATCTTGTACAGAACTGACGTTTATACGTTTGAACCTTTTATTCTTTACAAAAAGAAGCATTTCAGCTTTGTCACAAGTTGGTCTGTTTCGTTTCTCTTCCAACAAATGAGAAGCTGCGCTGAACAACCGTTCACTGTCTATGCTTGTGCAGGGCGTGGACAGATACGCTCGCGCAACTTCAGCGAGAGCAGGAAATGAAAGTGGCTCTTATTTGTGTGCCAGTAACGTTACACCAACGGCTGTTCGCTTCTTGGTATCTGTTTTTCTGTGTTTGTTGCGCATCTGCCGAATGTCTTCCACACAAATGACATGTTCACGAATGATTACAACAATGTAGGTCGCACGCACTTCCGGAAAAATCGGCCGGAAAAAAGACGGTTGCCGATCGCGCATTATAAGCAAAAACCGTCCGGTTCCGATCTATGGACAGTCAACCGGTGCATCCCTAATTTTTATATCATTTTACATTTAGTTTGCAAATTCAAAGTCCTGCTGAAAAAGAAAAACATAGTGAGGGACAGGCCAAAAACCTTACCTTAACCTTACCAGCATAAATGCTATTTAAAATAATATTGACTTTAATTTGATGTAATATTTATGAAAGAATACATAATATTGCTGTGTTTTTAAATCACAAATGTATTTTTTGTTATATTAATTCTATGTTTGATTACTTCTTAGGGATGCAAAAGGCACCGATTGTGTGGCATGGCCTTTCAGCACATTTGAGATCTCCCAGTCCAAGCTGTGGTCCCCAACCCAAGGCTTCAGGAGTTAGACAGAGAAATTCCAGTTAGTCATCTGCTTATATATATATATATATATGTGTTTTGGAGCCATAAACAACAATTAAAATGTACAACTTCCTCTCACTGTTCTTATATTTCTTGATAGGCAAGAATGCTAAAGATCAGAAGGAGTGCAAAGACCAGAAGCCAAACAGTAAGTTTTGACTACCCCTCCATATGTTCATTATTTTACAACTGATTATTACTGTTTGTCTGATTACTGTTATGTGTGTTGAACATATTCACACGTAGTGATTGGATTAAATAAGGAGGGGCCTGTGTTAGTTTCTTATGTTTCACAGAGATTTTCTCATTGTTCTGAAATGGAATGTGGATAAAGTTAATATTTTTTTTGAAATTATTCTAACATTATATGTATATCCTCTTTGCCAGAATCTAGGAATCCCTCTAAAGGATCAAATCCTGTTTTCTCCAAAAGCATGGAAAACTTGCTTGACATCTCAGCTAAAATTGTAGACATACCTGACATAAGTATGTGGAAAAAGTTCTTCTTCAATCATGCCCTCCTAAATTGAATCTTTACTGTAATGGGTCTGTGCTCCGATACTACACCATTTACTGTAACTCCAGAATAGACTGCAGATGCTACTCTAGAAGCAGAAAAGAAATATATCACACCAGGCATTTTTTAATTATTGAAAGTCATGCAGGGGTGCAGGTCTCACACAACGAATTAGTATTAATGCACATGTGTACTCTTCAAAAATGACACTAATTGTTGACAAACTAAAACACATATACATATATATGTGTGTGTATCTGTGTGTATTTGTATGTATATGTATATGTTGTACCTTTGAGCATGATCTAAGAAGAAACTGTGCTTCTAACCACAGGTTGAGAGCTGTAGTTCCACCACACAAGTTTGTGAGCCTGTTTGCAAATGTGTGTTGAAACTATGGTTTCATGAAACAGCATTGTTTTTAATTTTGTGGGTAGCGACAGAAGAGCCATAGTTGGCTAACAGTGCTATTAGGAAATGCACTCCTGATTGTTTGGATTTGTTATACTAACGCATTAATAAAATGAGCGAACCTTTCATTCCCTTTTGGAGGCAAAACATTAGTGATTTCTGAAAGCTTTTTATTTCCTCTTTCTCTCATTACAGATCCACCTTCTGTTTCACCAGCTGTGCCTAACTCTGTTAAACGAAGTGACCTTCTTAAATGTGAGTTTGACATAGTTTAGATGTTATCCACTTGTTCATGTTCATCACCTTTGACATCTATATGCTTGTTTCTTCTGTCTAGATGGCACAATCCTCAATTTTGATGTCAGAACAGCTCACAAGCGGATCTCCCTGTCTGAAAACAACACCAAAGCGACAGTCTCAGACGACCCAGCTCATTATCTAGATATTCCCCTTCGCTTTTCTGTCTGTTCCCAGGTGCTCTGCAGCAAGGGTTTCTCTCAGGGCCGTCATTATTGGGAGATCAAAATGAGCAGTAACAACTTCTGCGGATTGGGACTTGCATACGGAAGAATTGACCGCAAGGGTCCCTCTAGCCGTCTGGGGCGTAATGCAGACTCCTGGTGTGTGGAGTGGTTCAACGTGAAGCTTTCTGCATGGCACAACAGCATCGAGACGGTGCTGCAGAATCCCAACCCAAGCCGCGTGGGCGTCTTGCTGGACTGTGATCAGGGAAGTGCAACATTATATAATGTGCAGGACCGGGCCTACCCTTTCCACACATTTGTCTTTCCTTTCACTGAGGCTGTGTATCCCGCTTTCTGGATCTTCTCAAATGGCTCTTCTGTCTCTTTGTGCAAGCTCAACAACTGAAAGTATCTAAGTCGAACTGATATTCATTTTAATGAATTGATGTTTTGTTTATCTTTGGAACACAAATTGAGATATTTTTAATATTCTGTCATCTTTGTGTCCATTCAGTGAGTCCACACAACCAGAATGTTCAAGCTTCATGAAAGATTTCCAAAATCTTTGAAGGATTTTCAATAGATGGGCAAAAATAATTACAGTATATTAAAAATATCCTAATTTTTGTTCCAAACTTGATCAAAAGTCTTTTTGAAACGGGTTTGACACGACAGGAGCATGAGTAACAGATGACAGAATATTCATTTATGGGGTTTAATCAAGCCAGGTTTGATGCAAATAATCTATTTAACTCAAATTTAGGTGTGATGTGACTGAATAGAATGCATAAAGCAGTCTTAAAGCAGGTTTAATCTATAAATGTCCGGTAATGTCTTTTAATGTTGACCAAAAAAAAAGATTGATGGATGGATGATATCTAAATGCTAATGCGGTCCAACTGCCACTACAAAATAAACCTCAACAAAGTGAAGGGGTTTGTATTGCATTTGCAATAATGACTGCTATCCTATTATATGACTACTTACCAAATAAAAGTAATTTAAATATTGATTTAGTCTGAAATGATTTAAGAAGAACAGGATTGCAGAGTGATGCAAGAGACACTAGCTCAGCTATGCTGAAAATATTTATCTGAAAACAGCGCAAGACAACAGTCAATTGAATCGTTTAGTGGTCATTATTCAAAAATATTTGACTTAATTGGTACGATTGACATCATTGATCCAGAAAAGGCACATATCAGTGTACGTATATGGTTTGCAAATGTTGACTTTAAATCTTACTTTGTTCTGTGAATTTAGTTATTTTTGCTGATTTAACTTGTGAGTTGTTGAAGTGTTTAACTTCACATGATCACACTTGACATTTGTTGGTTTTATCACATGGGCAAAGTCCTTTGGGAGTGTGCTCCAGATGGAGTTGTATTGGTTCCTGATCAAAGTATCCTCGCTGGGTCCAGTCCGTTTTTAAGCGTGTGCGATTCTGTCAAACCAACAAGTGTTAAATGTGTGTTAAAAATGTTAACAGTAAAATGTTTAGTAGGCATTTATTGTTTGCTTTATGCAACATTACAAATTTGGTTGATAAATCATATAGAGTAACTGATTATTTAAAAAATGTAAATGAAAATATTGTACATTGTTGGGGAGCAAAATATATGTAAAGTAAAATTTCAGAATGATACCAATAACTGCATTACATGACCAAGTCTCATATCAATAAATATAACATAATCTAGTTTTATTGTTCTTTCAATATCTTCTGTTTTATTGATCACATTTGTGAAATTGTTATGGGATGACTTAATTCGGCTCCTGTAATGGTGATTGTTCATTTGTGCAACTCTCAATGTTTTCAGTGCTTAACAATAAAAAAAATATATAACTACAATAAAAAAATAAACCAAATATTTGACCAAGGAGTTTTGGACTTTATGTTCTAACTTAATGAAATGTTTTGGCTCAATCGTCTCAAACTTGTAATGATGTTATCTAGGTATACAAACAAGCCTAGTTACACATTAAACACAATGCCAGGAGCAGCTACTGTCAAATAAAAACTAGGCTTCATTTGAGTTTGAAAAACAAGACATGAGCCATGGGTGTCATGTTTCTAGCGTACAGGGGTCAGTGCAAAATATTTCAATCTTCAGTAATCAATACAGAGAATCCCATTTCATCTAACACTCACAAACGTTTAAAACGATAAAGGATCAATAATCCAGAGGAGAATAACGGTCTTGATTAAAACCCCTTTGACACATTAAGAGCGTGTAAAAAGAAAAAAAAGAGTGCAATTACAGTTGTAAAATGTTTTCATCACAACTTCTGCTTCAGTATTTATACACAAACATACTTGGGAAAAGGAAGTTTTAATGACACTAATCAAAAAAACATCACAATTTAGATTTGTATCCTTTCTCAAGGTGTAGAAGCATTCTCAAGTTTTCAGACATTATTAAACTTTTTTTAATAAAGCTAATACAGCCGTCTACATTTTTATGTGCAACTGATAAAGATCATTTAACGGGAAAATATTCAGTCTTTGGGAAAAAAAAATATATATATACTTTTGGTAACACACTTGTAAACATTTTAGCTTCCAAAAAAGTATCAAGATCTCCTTCAAAATTATATATGAAAAGTTGCTGCCATCTAGATAACAGTTCTCTTTAACAATCTGTAAGATTGTTTCAGTATAATCACTCTTAACATGAAATTAACTAAATCAAATGATAAATTGCTCAAATACATTACATCAGCAAAACATATTAATCAAAAAAGGTATTAATGGATAACTTGTCTTATTCCTGCAAAGAGAGGTCTCCTAGTTCAGGGAGAGTTACCATTAGGAAAGCCACAGATGAAGATATAATTATATGAAACTTGTGACATTACATACTACCAGTTTTTCAAGAACATTACTGTTCTTATGCTACGACTGCACTGAAAGCAGAATGACTTAGAAGAGTGAGACTAAAGAAAATACTCAGAAACACTATTAGGGTGGTTATTTTCTAGGCAAAGTCAAATTTACTCAAGCAGGATGCATAAAAACATAAATCTCTATGGAAATGTGGAGAAAATAAACAAGGAATAAAACAATATAAAAATGCCCGATAATCAGCATATGCAAAAAACTAAATAAATAACATTATCTCAATCCAGTGCTCTGAAACATTTTACTGCCATTTCATAAACTAAACCAATAACACACGTGGAATATTTGCAAAATAATAAGATATCAATAGCACTCCCATTCACAATCTACTCCAGATTCAAGCAGTGCAAAGGTGTTTCACAAAAGGAGTAGCAAAATATAAGGACCTAAACAAAATGATTGCACAGCTTCAGTTACATATACAACTCAAATACAAGATTTCTGCAGTGAGTTGTAATTTTACAGACCTATGGCACTCGAGATCAGAGCAAAACATTTGTCAAAGCAGCTTTGTTTGTAACATTCTCCACTGGACTGAATTGTCTTTTTTATGATTGCCTGAGCTCTACTTACAGCTAAATATGATTCCATTGTGGACTAAATATCTAAAACCTGATACACTTCTTAGGTAACACTCCCTGGGAGAAGAAAAGAAAATGCACACAAATCTAGAAGCCTATGTTTCAACAGAGATAGACATCTTGTGGGCAGTTTGAGAACTGTGCTTGAGAGAGAAAGGGGCTTTGAAACTCTCAGAAATAGCCACTGCAGATGTTATTACTAGAGCAGCACATGCACATTATGTACATTTACATTTATGACATCAGACATTTATCACATCAGGGTGTCTTCCTTTAATGCTGTGTTACTTTCTGGGGTGGAAATAGCACAGACGGAGTGATTACAGCCTTACTAAGACACTGTCACAGTTTCCTGAGTGTTGCTAGCTGTGTCAATGTGATCGGCTGAGGGTTCTTCAGCCTCCGAGGTGCTGGAGTCATCATCATCTGTGTGTTCTGCACTGTGGTACAGCATGAGGGCCTGGGTCTTATGGGTAATGGTGATGGTGCATGGACCTTGGGCCCACGGCTCTCCATCCACTTGCATTGGCATCAGAGAACTCTTCAACACCAGCTACCACAAAAAAAAAATGCAAAGGATAAAGAATCACCTTTATTCATATAGTTCATTATGCAATACATATCATTTGTGTTCCTGTGGCTCAGTGGTTAGAGCATTGCGTTAGCAGCGCAAAAGGTTGTGGGTTCGATTCCCAGGGAACACACATACTGACAATACCAATGTATAGTCTGAATGCACTGTAAGTCGCTTTGGATAAAAGCATCTGCTAAATGCATAAATGTAAATGTAAATTTCAAAGCAGCTTTATAGTATTAAATAGGAAAATAACAGAATCAGTGACGCAAACTTCTTCAAACGTGAAAAATATCTAATTATGCTTTAACATGATAGTCATTTATCAGCTAAATTCAGTTTAGTGTTGGTTCCAGCTCAATAAGACAATGTTTATATTGTAAAATGTATCTAATAATGAATTGAGATCAAATCAAAAGCAGCTTTAAAGAAGGCAACAGTCAGTGTCATTATTCAGCTCAAGTCAGTTCAATGTTGATTCAACCCAGTTCAAAAACAGAACATGTTGCAAAATTCACCAATCATGACAAATTAAGGCTATAAAGCAACTTTAGTCATCATCCAGCTCAAGATCTGTGACCCTCTGTGAAATCCAGGCTAAAGTCTCAATCTAATTATGAGATAACAAGCATCAAAGTTTGATTTCTTCCATTAATTCCACTATAATTTCTATCTTTGACATGACCTTACTCAGTCAATATTAAAGATATAAAGGTTACAATTTCACAGAATGTTCTGTACCATATGAAGTATGATTTTTTTGTATAAAACAGCAAAATCACAAAATAATTCACATTTGTTCTCATCTAATATCGCCAGCACTGATTTGTGGATTGCTATTATTCAGCAGAGAGGTCTCCTCGGGTATTCCATTTACATTTAGTCATTTAGCAGATGCTTTTATCCAAAGTGACTTACAAATGAGGACAAAGGAAGTGATCAAAATCAACAAAAGAGCAATGATATGCGAGTGCTATCTCAGTTATTATACAATAAAGAAAAAGAAAACAGATAGATAGAATACAAAAAGTGTTTTTTCTTTTTAAAACAAGCAGTTAGTAAATTAATATAGTGCAAGTCTAAAAGGGGCAAGTTTAATTATTTTTTTAAAGAATAGAATTAGAATGGAGTGCTAGAGTTAGAGGGGCCAATAAAGAGATGTGTTTTTAGCCGATTCTTGAAGACGGATTGAGTTGGGCAGGTTACTCCACCAGGAGGGATCATTAAACAGACATTAAAAGATTATTTCACTTTCAAATTAAAATTTCCTGATACTTTACTCACCCCCATGTCATCCAAGATGTTTATGTATTTCTTTCTTCAGTCGAAAATAAAGTAAGGTTTTTGATGAAAACATTACAGGAATTTTCTCCATATAGTGTACTTCAATGGACTCCAAACGGTTGATGGTCAATATTACGGTTTCAGTGCAGCTTCAAAGGGCTATAAACAATACCAGACAATGCATAAAGTTATTATCTGGACAAACGATCGGTCATTTAAAAAAAAAAAAATGATATGCTTTATAAACACAAATGCTCGCCTTGCTCTGTTCTGCGATGCGCGTCCATGACTTCACGTAATACGTTGAAAAGGTCACGCTTGAGAGGTTTGTGTCGCCACAGCTGTGTCCTCCATCTGCCTAATTTCTTCCTCTGTGTATTCCGGTTCAAAAAGGTAGGGCAGGGCAAAAAACTCCATCTCATCTTCTCCTCCAAGTTCAAAATCATCCGACATCATTGTTTTACCTTTTAACTCCCTTTTTCTGTTAACAGCGTTTGACTTATTTGCACGATCAACTTGTAAACACTGACTCGGTACTTCTGCCTACGTCAAGCAGAACGCGCATCACAGAACAGAGCAAGGCGAGCATTTGTGTTTATAAAGCATATACATTTATTTTATTTTATAAATGACCGATCGTTTCGCTAGATAAGACTCTTTTTCATCGTCTGGTATTGTTTATAGCCCTTTGAAGCTGCACTGAAACTGTCATTTTGACCTTCAACCGTTTGGAGTCCATTGAAGTACACTATATGGAGATAATTTATGGAATGTTTTCATCAAAAACCTTAATTTCTTTTCGACCGAAGAAAGAAATACATAAACATCTTGGATGACATGGGGTGAGTAAATTATCAGGAAATTTTCATTTGAAAGTGAACTAATCCTTTAAAGTTAGCATGAAATAAAAACTGTAACAGTCTTTTCCCAATTGATAGTTTTCAGTCACGTGACCGGCTCGAAGACCTGGAGGGCAAAACGTCCATAGAACTGCAGCACAAGCGTGTCAATTTTTCCCAGCCGCAAATATTTAGATCACCTCTCAAAAGAATAAAACGAATGTATTTCTGAAAAAAACAAATCAAGTTTTAGCCATTTGCAATCCATATTAAGCACCCGCAGCAATATTGCAATCATAAACAGTGCGACAAAACGCTGTATAAACACTTAAAGTGCCTTATATATTTAAAACAGTAAGATTAAAAGATCAAATTCAGTAATCACCACATTAATGATGCATAGTTTACACAGGCAAGCAGATTAGGCCTGGAACATGAACGCAGTCCGCTTAACGCTTCAGTGTTTTCATTCTAATGGTTTTCTATGGGAAGCCATTTAATGTGAATCTTTGCACATTGTGTTTATATTCTGGCTTCATCCTCTTGCCTGTACAAAATATACATCATAAATAAGGTGTCCACTGAATCTTGCTTTTTAATATCTGCGTTTTACTACATTATTACTTGATGCAATCTGTGAAAAATAGCTGGTGGTCAGCAGAGCAAAGCTTCGCCAAAGACTATAGAATCTATAAGATATGTCACTGGTATAGTTTTGAATGGGGAAAAATGCAACGCTTAATATGGCCTCCCAATCGCAGGAAGCCCCGCCTTCTGAATGAAAGAGCCAATCGCTAATCGGTAAAGTCAGCATGTCACTGCAGCTGCCGTTAGAAGTCCCGGGTGCTATTGAAACAGTAAACGTTCTGAGACGTGCGCTTAGGACTGCACTTGCGCACTGGCTGATCTAGCCTGAGAAATAAGCTTTTTATAACGCGATTTAAGCAAAAAAAACAAACATTTATGACACATTACATTTACATTTATTAATTTAGCAGACGCTTTTATCCAAAGCGACTTACAATTGAGGAATGCAATAAGCGATACATTATGAAGAGGCAAACAGACACAGGAAGTGCTTGTAATACAACGTTATAGGCATTGTTCAGAGCAAATTCTACCCAGACAGGGAGAGGTTAAGGGAAAGAGAGCAAAGTTAAGGAAAGAGAGTGAAGGAGTTTTTTTGTTGTTGTTTTTTTTAAGATGTCAGTCAAGTGATGACGGAAGAGATGAGTTTTCAGGTGTCGCTTGGAAATTGTCAGGGATTCAGCATTCTGGATGAGGGTGGGAAGTTCATTCCACCAGCCAGGAACGGTGAATGAAAATGTTCTGGGAGAATGATTTTGTGCCTCTCTGTGATGGCACCACGAGGCGTCGCTCGCTCGCAGATCTCAGACTTCTTGAGGGGATGTAGATTGTCATAAATGAGTGGAAGTAGGAAGGTGCTGAGCCACATTGAAGAGCCACAAAGCGGTATTTATTGTTTGAATTTATTTAAAAATGACTACATCTAAAAGCCGAGTCCTGAGACCTAGTTTCATCAGAAGTAACCTGCTCTGTCTCCTCTGTCGCTGTGTTGTCAGTTTCCTCTTTGCTCTGCGATGTATTTTTCACTGTGTGAAAATGTGTGTGTAGTGTGAGAGCGGCATTGTTTGTCAGCCATGCAAGGCAACAAGTGAAATTGCTTCTTGAATAAGAAAAATAAAGGGAGGACTTGAATTTGTCTTTCAGAAATTGGATAGTAAGATTTATGTTGCTTGCTAATTACTGCAGTCCCTTCATGTGAGGACAGCATTGAGACTTGACTGGCTATTGGACAACCTTATTGCCCAGACCTGACACTGTAGACACGTCAAAAGGGAAAAGACCTCATTGCAAGGGGATAGGCATGTTAAAGTATAGTTTAGCTTAGTTTAGTTTGTCTGGCGATTTCAATTTATTTCTATGTAAGCTCACGTGTTGGCTTGTAAAAAACACTGAGCATCCAAGAGTGTACACAACTATGCAAATGAGCAGCATCTGTCGTGAAAATGTAAAAATATACAGATAATGCTGGAGTTTCTGCTGGATTTTGTATGTAAATCATATTGTTTACACATCGGATGCTTTGTAGTTATTACATATATGTTAAATATTGTAGTTTTGACACTTTCACTGTGAATAGACATAAGTTTATTAAATTGACATACAGTATCTCACAGAAGTGAGTACTCACTTTTGTGGCCAGTGGTTTAGATATTAATGGCTAATGGTGTGTTGAGTAATTTTGGTGTGTTGAGTAATTTTGAAGGGACAGCAAATTTACACTGTTATACAAGCTGTACACTCACTACTTTACATTGTAGCAAAGTGTAATTTCTTCAGTGTTGTCACATGAAAAGATATAATAAAATATTTACAAGCATGTGAGGGGTGTACTCACTTCTGTGAGATACTGTATATATGATTATATTGACTGTGTACTGAAAAACTGATTAAACAAAGTTGCTATAGACACACCCTAAAGTGGAGACATTGTAGTGTTTTTGAGCGCTATGGAGCTGAACCATGACTCAAACTTAAGCACCATTTCAGCTGTATGAATAAAGAACATTTGTGCATCTTACCCGTACTGTATGTGCCTGTCCTAGCCTCACAGGATTTGCCAGTTTCACCTGGATCTGTGCACAGTGGAATGAGCCATACACTCCCACCACCTCTAATAAACCATCATCAACACTAAAGAAAGAAGAAAGTACTCATTAAACAGGCAATATTTGCAAGGGTCATTCTATTCTATTCATGGGTCATTCTATTAAGTTCTATTTCATTTCAACCTAATCTTGACAAGGTCAAGTCTGCATATTAGCGTATAGAATAGTAGAGTATATAAATCATATAGTAGAGTGGTATTTGGATTCTCACCGTGTTGGAGGATAGGGTTCATCTCCCATTCCCTCCCACAGTCTACAGCCACCGCCCCAGTAGCCGATATTGCACACTATTATCCCCTCCAGACTGGGCAAAGTCACTTGTTCTCCATCCAGCTCCAGCTAAAGAAGCACAATTAAGCATTATCGAGCATTAAAACTATAATAATGCAGCATATTCCATATGTGTGGCGAAAAAGAGAAACAATAAACTCATAGTTAGAAACAGGACTTTTCAATAGTTTATGCTTAAAAATACACTTTTGGTCAGAGCCGTGGTACAGCGGTTACAGCACGTTGATGCAGGTGACAATCTCAAAAACTGCATTTTGTGTTAAGATTCATAGCGTTAAAATACTTTCTACTATTTCAGGTTTATGCACAAAGAAATTTAAAACACTGCAGGGCTTTCAACATTGTTGGGTCTGCAGATGTCAGCTTCTGTCACATGGCATTTGTTCTAACATCTAACTGTTTTTATGAGTAATGATAGACAAGGAAATATTTGGGAAACCTGTTTAGAAAAAGTAATCATGTTTGCAATTCCATTTGGTGCTGCTAGCGGTTCGGAAATTACAGTTCAGCTTTTACCCTGTTCTCACAAAAGCACCAGGAATCAGTAACCAAAAGCAACAATACAGAGCGGTTACTTGAAGCCGTTTGTTAGAGATATGCTGTGTTCCTATTCGCCATCTTATACGATGCCCTAAAAGTATGTACTCTTTTTTTGAAGAAAAAGTGCATACTTTTGAGTGTGTAGCAGAATAGTAGGCAAGCTTTGGGACATACTACTTCATCATAATTATGTCTTTAACGGAGTAGCGCTCCGTTGCTTAGTTATGTGCACCATGTCATCATTTCAACTGCCCTGTCAATCATCTTCTCACACTTAACATCACCCACATTTCGTTTAATTCAATTTTCTATGGTATTGGAGATAAATTATCTTTCAGCTCTCCTAATGTGTTTGCATAATACTGCATTTAAAAATTAATGACTACATGTATATGTATAAAAGATCTCAATGTTGTTGCAGATGGAATATAACGCAGATAGCATTAAATAAATATTTTTTCAACAGGTCACCTTACTCTACTTGTCCATCAGCCTCACATATCCACCATGTCTGTAGTTTTTTAACACTTTTAATTCACTTTTGTAATTCTAATCTAATCCTCATCCAACACGCATTGTGTTGTGAGAAGTATTAACTGTGTGCACAGATCTGGACTTTAAATTTCCATCAGAAATAGTAAACCATCTGAGTACCTTTGGGATACTCATTTTAACAAACTACCATTTGGGACACACTAATTCTACTATTTAGGATGGATAGTATGTGAAGTGGGATGCATCAATCGATTCTTAAGGCTAGAATACACTACACTACACATTTCCCCCCTGATTTTCCCCTGATTTACACATAATTTGATGCTAGTTGTCGAAAGTTAGAGCAAGTCCGCAGATTTGAGTTCACAGATTTCATTGAAAATCACAGTGTATGATGATCACTGACTCCGATTGTTTAGCTTCAGACTACAATTCCATCCATTGATCCTCAGGCATTTAGTGAATGATGGCCATTTTCCTCAATGACTGCGTTTTAAAACTTGTTTTGCGATTTTAAAAGTCATGTAGTGTATTCCAGGCTTTATTATTGCATCATTATATCATAACCGAGACACCACAGCAATGAAGCAGGAAGTGCATGCCAAGGCTAAGGCTTCCAGAGAACACGCTAATCATATGACGCCAACAACAGCAAAGGAAACAATTAGAAAACACTTTGCCCTTGAATCACTTGTCTCAGTAAGCAAAGTAAAATGTTTACCTCAATCCTTTTATCCAGGTCTTTACATTCTTGCACTAAACAATCTTTGGTACCATAGAGGAAGTACACTGCCTGTGAGAAAAGACAATTGTCAGCACTATCAGCCATGAATTAACGAAACACTTCTGTTTGTAATGAAAAGGGGGAATCTAGCAGTGTGTTAAAACAGGAAAAGTTGTCTAATAGTCCTACTAGTAGTAGATAGATAAGTGTTTATTGCTACATTGAACTTACTGCACTCATGTTTTATTACAAAACACTTTAGCTGCTACTGAGGTGAGATATAGTTAGGGGCAGGTTTAGTGTGTTATGGTTAGGTTTAAGGGTGGGTTAATGGACAGGGGTAGGGTCAACAGTGTACAGATGTATCTAAAGAAATTAATTAAAGATATAAACATTTATGTACACACTAAGTGCATTGTATCAAATAGTTCATTTAAAAGCTACTACACAGTAGTTAAAAGCATTTCATATAAAAAAGGGTCCTTTTTATAATTGTGGATGTATAAATCAACTTCAGAGTCATGACATTTTCTCAGTTATATACAGCCTTTATACTGAATAAATAATTTTGAAATAAGTAAACTGTAAGCAAACTTAAGTTAAATAAACGAAATTAGATGGCTTTACAAATACAAATGGTTTTACATTGAAATATGCAGTTTATTTCGCAATGAACATTCTTGCCGCAAAGTAACAATATTAGATGCTTTTTCGATTTAATCCCCTGAAATAAAGAATGAAAAGATGGACAGGAAACTCCTAAGACCTTATTGATGATTCGGCTGGAGAAAAAGGAGGGCGTTTTCTCTCGGTGCGCATGGAAGTTCAGTGCCATGAGAGCATCAGGACCCACTGAGAAATAATTATTCATGGACAACACCTGGCAAGAAAACAACTTCATGAATTAAACGTGCCATGATTGATTTAACAAATACTGTGTTTCATAGGATTTTATGCTAATAAATTGGTCATGTTAAAATTTGCTTAGCATACAAATAATTGAATTTGCATTCTGGGGCACATCTTCCTGCTGGTTGATCATATATTGTGTGTACTGACCTTTGGCTTACGAAAATAGATTCCTTTGGAGACAACTTGAACTTTCCACCTAACACATTAACAGCAGAAATACAAAATAAATCTAATGACAAAAGCCATTCCTCATAATTCAAGACTTTCCAGCACAGCCAGGGTCTCACCTGTCCATTTTGACTACCTCAGCCTCTAGAACGTTTCTGAGCACCTGTTCTACTGGAATCTCTCCAGCATATCCTGCTCCCAATCCTAAAGAGTTTGATAAATCATTGCCTGTGCCCAACGGCAGGATAGTCACAAGAGGGATAAACTGATCCTGGCCCTTTAGAGAATGAGAGAGAGACAAACACATACAATATTTTAATAACTCAAGAAACAACAATTGACCTTTTTTAATGAAATAACACCACAAATGTGAATATAAGCATCACATAATAATATTACAGATCCTACTAGCAAGGCCACATACTGTACGTGTACAGTCATTATATGGCACAGCGCTAAAACACATGGGGGAAAAAAGCTTGGTTTACATCCACAACAACTGACTTTAATATAATGTATTACACTTTCAAGTAGGGCTGCAACTAACGATTATTTTGATAGTCGAGTAGTTGGCCGATTATTTTTTGATTAATCAATTAATCGGATTAAAAAAACTACATTTTCTTTTCTTTTTTTTTACAAAAAAACACTTCCACATTCTGCCCAATGTTCTTCAAACAAACGTGCCAACTGAAAGCTATGAAAACACATAGTGCTTAATTTTATTAGACCACCTGTCATAATAAAGCGAAAATATTTTAGGAATTTGTCAAAGAATTGTTTAAATCTAAAACAACTAAATATTTATTCACATAATAATAAAAAAGCCTCCTGCCTTTCATAACAGCATGCATTCTTCTTACTTTTTGACTGTAATTGGGTATCTGAAAAAATCTTTCATAGATCTTTCATAGATAACAGCAATAATTATATTATAGCATTAGAATTTCTACGCTGATGACACACAGCTCTATCTCTCATTTCGACCAGATGATCCAACGGTAGCTGCACAGATCTCAGGCTGTCTGGCGGACATCTCGGCATGGATGACAGAACATCACCTACAGCTCAACCTGGCAAAGACTGAGCTTCTTGTCTTCCTTGCCACTCCAAATCTACAGCATGACTTCACGATTCAGTTAGGTTCATCGGTCAGAAATCTTGGTGTAATCTTTGATGACCAGCTGACCTTAGAGTACATTGCAAAGACTGCTCGATCTTGCAGGTTTGCATTATATTTATATATTTATATTTATGCATTTAGCAGACGCTTTTATCCAAAGCGACTTACAGTGCATTCAGGCTATACATTTGTATTGTCAGTACATGTGTTCCCTGGGAATCGAACCCACAACCTTTGCGCTGCTAACGCAATGCTCTAACCACTGAGCCACAGGAACACTGGTTACTGAGCCACACTGAGCCACAGGAACTCTGATGTTGTGCATTACACAACATCAGAGAGATCAGGCCCTTTCTGACAGAGCATGCTGCATAACTTCTTGTCCAGGCCCTTGTCATTTCTAGGCTGGACTACTGCAATGCTCTTCTGGCTGGACTTCCATCAAACACAATCAAACCACTACAAATTATTCAGAATGCAGCGACATGACTAGTCTTCAACGAGCCAAAAAGAGTCGATGTTACACTTCTCTTTATCTCCTTGCACTGGCTACCAGTTGCAGCTCGCATCCAGTTCAAGACACTGATGCTTGCATATAAAACAACCACAGGCTCAGCACCCGCCTACTTCCACTCACTATTACGAATCTACATCCCCTCCAGAAGTCTAAGATCTGCTAGTGAGCGACGCCTCGTGGTACCATCACAGAGAGGCTCAAAATCACTCTCCAGAACATTCTCGTTCACCATTCCTGGCTGGTGGAATGATCTTCCCACCCCCATCCGGAATGCTGGATCCCTGTCAATCTTCAAGCAACAACTGAAAACTCATCTCTTTCGACACTACTTGACTTCATCCTAAAAAAATAAAAACTTTCTAAATCTTCTTTCTTTCTCTCCTTCTCTTGCTAGCTTGTACTTATTTGAACAATGCCTGATACTTGGTGTTACGAGCACTTCCTCTGTCTGTTTGCCTCTTCAAGATTAATCGCTTTATGTATTCACCAATTGTAAGTCGCTTTGGATAAAAGCGTCTGCAAAATGACTAAATGTAAATTAGAAATAGCCTACTCTTACTAAAGAGCTTACGCATATTGGAGGACTAACCAATACAGACAGCTAAAAATTATTTTAGTAAACACCAATACTGTTAGTTTAGAGCAGCAGTGGCACAGACCGTACATAATTTGTTATAAACCTTACATACATTTGTTTTAATAAATTTAAGCACTGTATATAGGCCTATAGTTTAAATCTCTTCATCAAAAATTAAGATAATAATAAAGATAGAGTAAAAACACAAACTCAGTGTTAACCTACAGGTGAGAATAATGTTCTGCAGGAACACGTGTTCACTTTATTCACAGTCATGTGTAATTTCTTTATCCTGTAAAACGCGGCTATGAAGCGTCTGATATTTATATTCAGACAAATAAGTTACACACTGTTATCCCTAAACAGTTCCTACTCTCATAAAATACGTGCACTACATGTTGACTTCTAAACTTTAATTTAACGTTCAACGACATATTTCAGAACAATTAATGTTTTTGCGCTGAATATTGTCTCCCTCTCTGACACGCCTGTCGTGCCAGCCCGGTGTTGTGCCCAATTCTGACCCCTGACAGATTATTACCCCCCGTAGTATTGGTAGGGTTAGGGTTAGGTGTGGGGGAGGGGTTAGGATTAGGCAATCAGATAATAATAATAATTTGGCAGAGGGTCGAAAATGGGCCCAACACCGGCGCACATTCAGTAAATATTTAAACTAACACAGACTGTCAAGACGGAACTTTATGCAAAAACGGAAATGCTCGCGTGAATTTGTGACATTTACAGATAAGGATATGACCGTAAACTGAAAGTGTTTGCGCTGCGGACACACACGCATCTGTCACAGCACCTGACAGGGCAAGCCTTTACACTAATGCATAGGATTAAAGCTTAAAATAAAATAATAATAAATAAGTTATTATGTTTTGGGCAGCTTGGATCACGTACTTCTCCTGCAGCATCTCATTCTGTTTCCACCACTAGTTTGTTTATGCATTTTGTCCATAGAAATGCATTATTCAGTGCTGTTTTTTGACGTGCACTGTGGGCAGACCCGACTAATCGATAATGAAAATCGTTGTCGATGGCCGTTTATCAAACGGAAAGCTGCATCCTCCGTAGGTCGCATTTGTAGGCGTCATACGTCATAAATTATATCTTATTTTAGAATATTAACAGTTATAAATTTGACCATTATTCTTAGTTAAGTGTAAATTGTTGTAAATATGCTTTTGACTTGCAAATGTAATGCTCAGTTAACTGAAATAAACAGGCTTCATGACATATGCAGCCTACAAATGCGACCTACAGAGGATGCAGCCTTCCGTTTGAGAAACGGCCGACGATTTTCATTATTTTATCGATTAGTTGTTGCAGCCCTATTTTCAAGTCCACTCAACTATTCAGCTACAGCTCTCACCTTCAGCTTCATGGTATCAATGGCATCCAGAACCCAGCCTACTGTGCCATCTCCCCCACACACCAAAACACGCACGCTGCCTGGGGGCAGAAGAGTACAGAGCTGCAGGGCTTTAGAGGGAGGCAGCTCAGAGAGATCAAACACCTGGAAGAAAAAAATAATAATAACTAAACTCCTTGTTTTAACCACTAAATAGTAGGAAGAGTCTTTCAAACTAAATAAAAAGAGCCAAGAGTGCATGGAAACAGAGAGAGACTGGCTGATTATGTGAATGTAAGCACAGAGCTAAATGACACCTGCACGGCATTCAGGAGGGTACGAAATTCTCCCAGCAAAGCTTCCCCCATGTTGTTGCCACTTCTTGTGTTTGCCAAGATCAGAACTGGAGTCCAGCCACTCCCACAGACTGCAGCAAGCTGCAAGCAAAAAAATATATAAAAATAACTATTAAACAATTGGTCAGGTTATTTTCATTATATTCATTTAGTCAACTGTGCAAGCATTGATCTATTGTGCAACATTTCAAAACTCAGCTGTGTTTCTTCAAATATTTATTCATCTTTTAATTTATATATTTGTTTAATCTAGAAATACTGCTCATTTCAAATAAACGCCTATGTCACTTTTTTTATTTAAAAACACAAATACTGCATTAAAGAATGGAAATAATGCTGTGACTCAAAATGCAAGTTACATTTTTTCATACACAAGATGCTTAAAAAGTTAAAGATTTCAGTCTAAAACACGTTTACATATAAAAGCAATTCATCTGACTATCATTAATTACATTGCATTTTGATTAATGGTTAATCATTTTGTATACCTATAAATGTTCTGGTTTGATTATTATGTGATTGTGTCAACAATAAACATTACATTTATAAATTCCAAAATTACATTTGAAAAAGAAAAACTATACAAAATGAATTCTCCTTTAAAGTTCTGTCAATTATTCTCAGCAGGTTACTACTACTGTAAATCATATACGTAAAAAAAGCACAATGAACCATGTACATCAGCCAGGAACTTACACTACACAATGGTGAAGAATAGTGCAAAAGTATATAAAATGGGACATACTTAATGTTCTCTAGTTAAAAAATATCATAAGGGTCTCATATTTTTGGCTGTGCATCTGTACACACATTGCAAATAAATGTACACTACATTTAAACTAGAACTAGAGATTATTATAAAACATTTATATAAATAAATTAGTAGAAATAAACATGCATTTTATTCCCTGTTTTTGTACCTCTGGTTTAAAACAGGCACGTCTCCTTAAAGAAAAAAAAGTTGAAAACGAATAATTTTGGCAGCTTGGTTTAAAAAAAAAAGCAGTTTTTGTACCAATAACCTCTGTGCCCTGCTTAAAAAAAATATCTCTGTTGTAATTTTTTTTTACAGATGTTTGTGTTTGTGGATGGATCCTCACCTTGCTGTACTCATCGGGGTGTCTTCGGCGGAGTTTGTTGACTTGATAAAGGTAATACGGAGGTATGATAACAGAGCGGAACTCTCCAAGATCACACAAATCATCATTCAGACTAGAAAGGCAGTCATCGTGCACTGTGGTCTGACACCATACACACCTATATATATTTCAAAATAAAAAACAAAAAATGTGAGTGAGGGCACTTAGAAATGGTAGCTTGGTTGCTGTACTGACTGCAAACCCTCTGTAGTAAAACTCACTGTAATATGTCTTATTTTGCACATAACATATTCTTAATAAGTCATAAAAATTATAATTAAAATATAAATAATTTTAAATTAGTACTTCTTTTGGTTTAAGCCTCAGCAAAAGCAGATCTGGCACCAGTTTAGTGCAACCTTTGACACTGAGGATTGAGGTGGAAGGACCTGGTCATAATAGCAGGACTACAGGGATTACTGACTCTTTAATCAAACCATGCTTTAGAAAGATTAAACACAAGAGAATAGGACAGGCTTCTGGTTTGCTTTGTTTGTTCAACAATCAGTGATGTATTTTAAAGTGCCGCAGCCTCAACAAAAATGGATTTCAACAGACGCTTTCAAGTTCTGTTCTAGGCTGTGTGCTCTCTGCTGCTATTGAATAGTGTCTAAAGTTGTTGTCATTCTGCCATCCTTTTTGCTTTAAGTTAAGATGTAAAAACACTGTTCTTTAACATTTCCTGGTAAATATTGACTTTGACTTATGTAAATATTTTTTTAAACTATGGAAGATCTATAAGGTGGGCATCAGTTATTTTTGTTGTTTATAGTTAGAGATGGTATTCGTTTTTTCTTTTTTCATCTTAAAAAGTTCAAACCCATGCTAGAAGCTTGTTTTGTTTGCCGTGTTCTTTCCTCAATACATAAATTAATTCTTATTTATTTTCACAAACCCATTCATTAAATTTTGAAACATTTAACGGTGATCACGTGAAAGCGGTTCTTTTTTCCTAAGTTGATTAAAAAATGAAATATGAATATACATTTTTCTTTTATATTTTCCCTTTCATATTCTCATTTCATATTCTATTCTGAATTCAGTAAGAAAGCTCATGTTTATATGAAATACCTGTAGTCGCAGAGTTTAGGTTGAGTCCCGCATTGCTGCTTGCACTTGGCACAGTAGCTGGCAAGGGGCACATTTCCCCTCACCCACTGATGGTAAAACCTCCCATCTGTCTGACTCTGGGTCATGATCTCCTTACATGAGAGGATGCGATCTGCCCTCTGTATGCACTCCTCATCCGCACATATGCCGCAGCAGTCACAGAATGCCCCCTGCAGGATGGGCTGAGAGCACACGCAGCAGTAGGTGGGCTTGTTGAACAGGTCCGTGTAGTGCCAGCCGTGTTTGCTCTTTCGGAACAGATCTTTCAGCTGAACTTTGCGTTTGGGACGCTGGAAGCTGCACCACAGTGTGATGAACACTGGGACCATAACAGCAAACGCGGTCCAGAGGAGCAAGGTCCACTCTTCCCTCATCTCTTCAGTACTCTCCTCCATAGCCACAATTCTAATTTTACAGGAATTATTTTTAAGTGAGAGCAGATGAAAATAATCAGTGATTGCCTGCGATCGTCATTAGTCAAGGTGTGGAAGTTTTAACGTCCCACAACGATCTTCTATTTCTAACTTCACCCGAGCAGCACATCATTGCATCGCCAGGCAGTGCACCAAATCTGTGTCACACTGATGTTACAGCACAGCCATCGTAAACACCTCCTTGCTGTCAAACACTTGGTACGGCAAGACAAATTGTACTTACAGCAGATAAATGCATTCACGTATGTTCTAGCTACATTTTGTTTT
This sequence comes from Ptychobarbus kaznakovi, assembly GCA_027422405.1. NCBI lineage: Eukaryota > Metazoa > Chordata > Actinopteri > Cypriniformes > Cyprinidae > Ptychobarbus > Ptychobarbus kaznakovi. The sequence goes on from CM049800.1 coordinate 17,695,378, forward strand.
CAATGGTAAGATCCCGTCTTCATCTTTGTTATCCACGCATTTTAAAAGTGCATTGAAACCACTGGAATTACACAAAAAGCGATAAAAAGCTTTATCTAGTTCAATATACGGAAACGGAAATGATGACGTAGGCTTATGACAGAACATATTCATTGGCCAATAGGAACACGATACGTGAGACAGAATGAGAACCGTAACATTTGCACTATTTTTATTCTTCACGTGATGACAGCTAAGCATTTAGCCCATCGTAAGAAAGAAAAGATGATAAATGAGGTATAATAATGAAACAGAGGAAAGAGTTACAAAGAGTAAATGCTACATTAAGAATACAATAGGTGCTAAATTAATACTGAAAACAAGGCCTGACCTTTGTGCATTTCACTACCACGATTTACGATCGACGAAATGCATACAGCCTACATGTTTTTATTGAAATTTTATGGGGCAACATATTTATCATAAAAAAGTTTGTTTTGTTTAAAAATCTTATAAATATATGAATCGGCTCCATGTCTCCAAATAGCCCTGATAGCCAGTGGCGTGCACAGACCTCCGGAGGGGCAGGGGCGAAATGGAGTTACGAGGGCACATTCGTGGACCGAGGAGAGAAGGGGGTGTGGGTTGGTACCCCTCGGCTAGGGGTGGGCGATAAAGCAAAAAAAAAAATCATTTTGTATTATTTATTTATTTTTAAATATCACGATTTTATCACGATTTTGTGACATGTTGGTTTTTCTATTTTGCTAATTGTTTGAGCATTACAGCCAAATTAATTTCCCTATTACAAAGACAAAGCCTTAAGGTAACAAAATATAAAAAAGTATGGCGGATATTTAGGCCAAAGTGGGTGAAGATAAAAATAATTGTCATTATTTTATCTTTGTTATAAAAAAATGAGAGCAAAGATACATTACAAATACACAAAATATTAAAATAAAATAAACTGTTTTATTTTCAGGTAGGCTACAATATGTGCATTTAGCAGGAGCATTCAAGAAACTGAATGAACAAATATAAAAATGAAACACCATATAGATTGATTCCTATTAAAGCAACTGTATTAAAGTTTTTCTGTCATAAGAGAAGTGATTTTTCTCTTTGTGTTTGGTGTTTTATTAACATTAAAAGAATAATTCACCCCCCCCAAAAAAATTGGCTAGTGTTTAATTTTTATACCTTCATTTAATCACTCAAAAGTTGTTTTAAACCTGAATGAGTTTCCTTCTTCTGTTAAACATAAACACTATTTTAAAGAAGCTGGAAAACCAAACAGTTGCTGGTCAACAGTGACTTACATCAATGTGGACCAGCAACTGTATGGTAACCCAGATTCTTCAAAATATCTTATTTTGTGTTCAGCACAAGAAATAAATTAATACAGGTTTGGGACAACATGTGAGTGAATATATAATGTCAGAACATTTTTTTAGGGTGAACTATACCTTTAATCACAGTTGGCAGCATGTTTAGTACTGTCCCTTTAAGACCGGCAGGCACGCATCTAATACATTTACATTTGCATTTATTCATTTAGCAGACGTTTTTATCCAAAGCGACTTACAATTGAGGAATACAATAAGCAATACATTATAAAGAGGCAAACGGACACAGGAAGTGCTTTTAATACAAAGTTCTAGGAATTGTTCAGAGCAAATACTAGCCAGACAGGCAGAGGTTAAAGGAAAGAGAGCAAAGTTAAGGAAAGAGCGCAAAGATTTTATTTATTATAATTTTTTATGATGAAGTCAATTGATGACAGAAGAGATGAGTTTTCAGGTGTCGCTTTAAAATTTTCAGGGATTCAGCATTTCAGATGAGGGTGGGAAATTCATTCCACCAGCCAGGAACAGTGAATGAAAACGTTCTGGAAAGTGATTTTGTACCTCTCTGTGATGGCACCACGAGGCGTCGCTCGCTCGCAGATCTCAGACTTCTTGAGGGGATGTAGATTGTCATAAGGGAGTGGAAGTGGGAGGGTGCTGAGCCTGTGGCTGTTCTATATGCAAGCATCAGTGTCTTGATTTCTTGAACTTGATGCGAGCTGCAAACGGGAGCCAGTGCAGGGAGATAAATAGAGGTGTGACATGGGGTTTGCTGAAGACCAGTCGTGCCGCTGCATTCTGAATCATCTGTAAAGGTTTGATTGTGCATGATGGAAGTCCAGCCAGAAGAGCATTGCGATAGTCCAGTTTAGAAGAGGAGAGAGTTGAATGTTTTGAAGAGATTGCATTTGTCAGATGTGCTGTTGATCTTGTTGTGGAAGTATGAAGTCTTGGCAGTATGGACTTCAGCAGAGAATGATGAAAGCAAAGACTGATAGATACTTAGGTCTGAGGTGATGGTTTGATTTGTGCTATTTTCTTTCTGCTGCCCTGAGTTTGGAGCGATGTTCACGAAGAACATCAGATAACCAGGGGTTAGAAGGGGCAGCACGTGCTGGCCTGGAGGAGAGAGGACACATATAGACTAAACAAGAAGTTAAAGTGGAGAACAAAGTGTCAGTTGCAGCTTTCACATCCAGAACTGAGAAATAGATGAGGAAGACGAGGAAAGAGAGGAGGACAATACAGAGGACAGATGTGATTGTGAAAGGGAATGCAGGTTTCGTCTAAAGGTAACTGGTAGAGGTATTGGTGGCTCGGAGGTAGCAAGATGTAGGTTAAATGTAATGAAGTAGTGGTCAGAGCAGATGTGTATAGGGGTTTTACCAAAATGTTGTCTGCAACACAATTGCGTGTGTAAATTAATTCCAGCTGGCTGCCTGATTTGTGAGTGTTTGTGGGTGGTAAGGCGTTAATATATAGGCACGCATCCGTTTTTCTCTCAAAAGTTTACTTACATTTTAGACATAACCAACTGAGTCTATATGTAAACCTTGTGTGTTTTGACAGTAGCACAAAACATAACTTAGTTCAGAAATCAGGCACTGTTTGATGGGCTTTTTATTTAGCGTGCTTTGGGTGTATGTGCTCAGAAAAGGCGCTCGTCAGAACAGCCCATGAATGAAACGTTTAACCAGTAAGGCTTTAAAGCAGATAATGTACTTTTGTGATTGTAAATAAGTGCAGTGTCCCGTGAGAGTAAGTTAACTCTATAGTTAACACTGACGTTAATGTTTGTGGCACTGTACAGATACGGCGGGCCGTGCCATAACTGCAGCTGATAGAATGTGCGCTGTAGCATGATACAACAATATTTCTTCAAAAGCAGATCGTGGAGACATTTTTATCGTCCACGATCAAAAATCTGCATAAACCACACCCCTACCCTCAGCAGAAATCACAGACCGGGGGCACCGAACCGCAAGGGCACTTTAGCGTCAGACCTCAAAGAGGCAGGGGCTCGAGCTCCCCCCCCCCCCCCTTGTGCACGCCACTGCTGATAGCACACGTACATCTCGGAGACGTCTATTTGACGTCTACATTTACATCTGCAAGACATATTTTAATTTTTTTAGAGTGTTTGCTCATCTGCAATACGTCTATAGGCCGTTTCCTTTTAGATGTCAAATAGACGTCTATTAGATGTCTTTAAGATGTTTATCATTTATAATGTACGTAAAACTGACATCTGAAAGACGTTTGTTAGACGTTGTAGACAGCAGATGCTTTCCAGATCAAGAGATCTTTAACAGACATCTTGCAGACGTACCTTTGTTATCTGGGAAGGGATGAAAAGCACAACGTAGCCTATTTACAAAATAATACTTTATTTAAAATAGTGTGTATGAACATTTTAACAACAGTTTTGAACAAAAATAAATTATTTATTTTTCAAAATAAACAGAAAATAGCACAAAGCTTTCTGAAGTGAATGATTTGAAAGCTTTGTGCTATTTTCTGTTTATTTTGATAAATAAAGAATTTATTTTTGTTCAATACTGTTGTTAAAATGTTCATTTTAAAAATACAGAAAAAACTATTCTGAAAGCATTGAAGGAGATCTCATAGTAGGCCTAATTTAATATAGCTTTACATTAGTAACAATAAATATGGTATTTTAATGATGGTTCCATTATAAATATGGTGATTATATCTAAGGTGGACACCCATGTCATGTTAACAACTGTAAAAGTCAGCCACCTATTTATCATAATTTTAATATTGTGCCTTTAGCCCCAACAGCAGATGTTCTTTTTGCCCCAAATATTTAATAGGTTATATTTATTGTTTTTGTTATATAGGTGTTAATGTTACCTTTTATGTTGTTGTATGCTAATGTATATTACAGTATATTAGTCTATTTCTTTGATTTTGCCCGGTGTTTTGTGTGGGTAAATATGCACTGTCAATTCATGTTTCTAATAACAATTGAAAGGCCCTTTCTGATGACATTTTATTATGTAGCCATCTACTGTATGGGTGCTTGTCAGATACAAAGCAGGTTATTGTTGTCTGGATAGCCAATATGAACATTATTTCAGTTACTGAAATACATAGACACCAAAACTCTATTCCATAATGACTGAAACAGTGACGCTGTATTTATTTGTGTGTATGTTTTTTCAATCAATTTCTGGTAACCACAGAATATGTTGTTGAAATGTTGAATATGAGTTGAAAGCAAACCGAGCCGCAGAAGAGACACTAGCTGGATACGAAATCGCCCTTATTTTATCGCATCTTATTTTAGAATATTAACAGTTATACATTTGACCATTACTCTTAGTTAAGCGTAAATTGTTGTAATATGCTTATGACTCGGGAATGTAATGCTCAGATAACTCAAATATATCAGGCTTGATGACGTATGCAGCCTACAAATGCGACCTACGGAGGATGCAGCCTTCCGTTTGAAAAACGGCCATCCTACAACGCCACGGCTAGAGAATCCCCATAATGCACTATGAGAGTCGCGCGCCGAATGAATTCGCGCGTCTCGCCAGAAGATGGCGCCCGCAGCTGAATCATCCATTCATCTATTTTAGAAGCGCTCGTCCACGACGTTATACAGCATAATACAACAAAGGGACAAATTAATTGTAAATTGACTATTAGGTTTTATACATAATTTCCGTGACAGAGTTCAAGATAAGTTATTTAATCGTACTACTGGAGCTGCCCGTTTCAAATGAGTATTAAACAGCAAGCAAACTAACGTTATGCAAAAGCGGAAGTCCTTCCGATGCACTTAAAGTGTCCGAATACACTCACTCGTTTTTATTCACTCCTTCAAGTGAACTGTATGAGTGGACTAATGTAAGGAGTAATGAATGAGGGTATAGGGGGGCAATTTCGGATACAGCTACTGTTGCTCGAGCGCTTTCCACGAGCGCGATTCGAGACGGAGTGAAACACGGACAAATACATTTCATTCATTCGTTCATAACCACTCATTTCTACATCAATAAAGGAATTTCAGAGTATAGAATACTATGAAAATGCCTACTACTATGAAAATTCTATATTTGTTATGAGTCAAATGCAAACTGTGCCCAGAAGGTGGAAAAAAATAAACAAATAACGCCTTTATACAAGTAAACAAGTCAGGTGCATGTAAGATGCAATAAAATCTGAATACTAAAGAAAGTGTTGATATTGAAGCCCTTGAGCACACACTGTGCCTGTCAACAAGTGCAAAAAAAGCTAACTTTGCCTCTACTGTAAACGGAGATTGTTACAGAGGGCGTCCGTAGCCAATGCAAAGCTCAAAGCCCCTTTTCATAATCATCTTAAAGATGTAATATCAAAGTTGATTTATTGCTCCGTTGCTACCAAAATAAATGTTAATTGTGGATGGAGAGATGCTGTAAACTTAAAAAAACTGTCAGGTGGAGTATAATTTAGTAGAATTACTATAAAAAAACCCACCAACAACAACAACAAACCGGTTGTTTCTCAGATCATTGTTTTAACCATTATGTAGCAGGGTTATAGGCCTGTTGACGTTTGAGTTAAAGTAAAGGCGACATCTTGCGGAACATGTCTGTAACTACAGTCTCATCCAGATGTGCAGCCATGGAGTCGTCTTCTTCTGTACCCAGTGGCCTGTAAGCAGGGGTGCTGTAGGGGTAACTTCTAAATGACGTAGTCGTGTATTTCTCCTCCTCATAAGTTGGGTAAACACTCAAGTGCAGTTATTTCGAACTGAGGACGGACAGAAATGAAAATGAAGCTGATGGTATGCCTTTTTTGCGTGGTCTTATTGGCCTTCTGCACTGGTATGTTTTTCTCGCAGAAATCTTATACCATGGGTTTTATTTACACATTACTGTATTTTTATTTTTATTATAACTGTGGGATGTGACGTTTGTGTGCATATTACTTGTTTTAGCGAGTTTTATTTTCATGTAAAATCAGAGCGTTTTGGAATATTTGGATAATGAATTTTGAAATAAATGCCTAGGCTATTTCTATTGCCTTCTTGCAGTTCTAGTAAAGACAGAAATGAGTGTATATTTCTGTGAGATTATTTTCATTATGTTTATGCCTACTTTGTGATTGTTTTTATCCCCCTCACTTAGTAAATTATGTCTAATGTCTATAGTAAACTCAAAATTTGCATAGTTATTTTTTATTGCTTTTTTATGTTTTAATTGTATTTGTAGGTAGTATTAGTTTTTTATATATTCCTATTCCATCTCATCCTATTCAACATAATTATATTCCTATTGTTTTAAGCTAGCTGCTGAAAATGTTACGGCTGAATGAACTAGTCTTACAAATTATGTGATAATTTTACCCACCCCGCCCACCCCCTATAAATTAAATAATCGTATCTAGTTATAGACTAACGTGAGCGAAACGTGTAAAAAACTGCTATGAAAAACGCTGTGCGGCTGTTTATCTTCCACGTCGGTGTTTACCGTAACGGGCTCATTTTCATACCCCTCGCGGGTCAGAGCTCCAGGTCACGCGCGCGCAGGGGCGCGCTCCCCGGGGATACGCGCTCATGAATGGGCACTTTGTGTTCTTCCATAGAGAAAAAGCGCTGGGAAAGGGAGGGAGGGGGTGAAATGGGGAGGCAGGAGAGAAAGTGAGTGAAGTGTATGTGTGTGCGTGCATGTCTGTGTGAAAGAGAGGAAAAAAAGAGGGAGCGAGATTAAGAAAGAGGGAAAGAGAAAGGCCAAAATTAATACAAATTAGACCCCCCAAAAGACTCGAGGAAATCTGAAAGAATAAAGATTCACAGGAAGAATGACCGCCTGGGGAAGAATGGAAAAAATAAAATTAGCATGTAGTAAAAAGAAAGGAGGATAAATTGGTAGACTAATATTAAATGGCACAAAATAAAGTATTTGATAATCTCATTTGTATACTATATATAAATATACATAATTAATCAAATGTTGTGACATGCTTTAAATTATTCATATAGGCAACCCCCTTAGTTTTTTAGACAAATCAATCAGTTAAATGTAGTCACAAGTATAAATCATGTTGTCATTAGCATGTAATTACAGTATGAAATGGTGATCTTGATACACGTGTCACGTGTCATGTTTCTAGATGCAAGCCCCATCATTAAGGAGAGTTTTGCAAAGCAGCTACTCCGCACCAAGAGACAGAAGCCTGGACACCCTGATGAACCTATGAGGGTTGGGTGCCAACAACAGACTCTTTTTATTTACATGCTTAATAACAAAGCTTAAGAAAACATAATGCATAGGAACCTGGCTGTACTTCTTTGTGTTCACAATGTTGCTTTGTGCTGGTTTTAAATACTAAATTCTTAACAAATCAATAAGTGAACTCCGCTCCGTGTCAATACTCTAGAATTCAGAGTTCATGTGTATTTCAGGAACACATGCTGCATATGCAGAGGCTGGAACAGAGGGCTCGAGAGACCAGCATGGAGCATTGGATGAACCCTCATTGCTTCCCTCGCTGTGACCGCAACTACGGCCACCCTGTGTAACAAGTCTGCTGTGATCCACAGGTTCTGATACCCCAGAGGCTTTTGTATATCACTCAAGACTGCGTTTGAGCTTACTATCATGATTTCACATTTAATGTAAATTGTATACATTCACACTTTTCCTTATAATAAAATATAATTAGGTAAAGAAAGTATTTATATTTGCAAAATGTCTTTTGGTTGAATGCATTAATAATTGTTAACACTCTTTACATCATATGGGGAGTTTGTTTTATATTCTTTTTTCTGTACTGACCTTTTGTCTTCTGCCCTGGCTTTTAAAGGCATATTAAATGTAAATGCGGTTTTATAATGAAAAACGGTTTACTAAAATCCTACCTATCTGAGGGCAAATCAATTCACGGTGATTTTTTCCCCCAGGGCGAAGACAGTAATCCCGGTAGACACAATGAAATGCATTTCAATAAGAACGAAAAGACCTAGAAACGCCGAGAAGGCCAAGGACAATCCACGAAGACACACACCTATCGATAGTGTAGGCGCATTTTAGATGTCTTATTTTGATGAAACATCTTAGAATCGTTAGTTGTTGTTTTTTTTTTAAAACGAATTACGAAGTTGCATTTTGAATAAGAGACTCATGAATAAAATAAAAACGTTGTCCTCTAAATTTTGATTGTGACTGTGGTTTTCATCTTTTGGGTTTTAGTCGTATTTTAATACAAAATTGAAACTAAAACATAAAAATTGTTTAAAAGACTGATGGTCGCAAATGGTCCACAAACATAGCCAAGAGTTTGACCTTTACACGGCGATGTCTAAAGGCCTAACACTGATTGATCGAAAGCACAATGAATGTGTTGTGTAAACCTGAAAGTTTACATTTTGTTACGTTTCACAAAAGAAACCGTAAAGTCCAAATAAATAAAAGGCTGTTAAACGGAATCATCAAGTACCACCATTGTATAACACTGTATAAGGTAAATATTTGGGAACTTTAAAATGTAGCCGGTTTTTCCTTAAAACAACGACATCTCGTTTTGCTTTAAATGCTACTAACTGGGCAAATAAGCATACATTTCCGTTTTACGCGTTGTTTTTTTGCAAGACTAACACACACACACATACATATATTGTAAAATTATGATTTTGTAGGATTCGAGTAGCATAGACATTAGATGTGCGCTTCTCTATTTAATGTCATATTAAAGAACTTTACTTCGCACAATTAATCGATAATCACAATTACAATCGCCCTACAAAATAATTAGAAGTCTTTATACAATTTAACATTACTACATATTTATAAATACGAATTTGAGCTGAAGTAAAGAGAAACAAACGTGTTCATTATTCTACACTTTACTTTTTATATAAAAAATGTGGATGTTTATTTTACACTTTTATATGTGTAAATTGTTAATGTCGCTGTACTGTGAAACAAGTGTACAAGGTCACTGGCAATATTAAATGACAAAATAAAAGCAACGTAAATGACAAGAATTGAAAAGGTAATAATGGGACTAAAAAAAATATGATGGTTAGTGTGCAAAATGTCAAGTCTTAGTCTTTAGGCCTACATAAATGTTTTAATATTCGTCTCAGAGACAAATTATACTTTTATATATTTATAGGTAAACAATTTGTAATTAATACTTACAACAAATTATCTGAGAACTATTGTGTATTTGAAGCAGTTCTGTTTTTGTTTATCTTGTCTAGTGCATGCAAATTACTTAAAACAGCAATTTCACAATAAATACAGATTTCAGCCTGTCAGAAAAGGGAATACGATTTTTTTTATACAATACACGGGATATTTTCGACTTCTGAAGAGATGAAAGGAGGCTGCAGTAAATAATCATCTTTTGTCTTTAAAGAAGCCTTTATCTGTGCTACTCTCTTTGATTGTTACAGTCAGGAAGTTCGATGTCACATCAGTAACTACGACTTTCTCCACGTTGCTGAAGGAGGGTCTCCAAGCATCTCCCTCCTCTGGATCTTCAAATATGCGTGACACTGGAATTTTGGCAATAAGAGAAGGCTGTCTGCTGGAGGAATCACCATGTTCAAATGTTCTTCGTTTTGAATGATGCTTCAGGTGTTTATGGTGAAAGTGGCTTGTCTGTGGATTAGTCCTGTGGCCCTGTAAATCTGCACTAACCCTGCTGGAATGCAAACTCCACTCTGGAGAAATGTGCTGGGTACTCCTGCTTGGAACAACTCTGTTGTGTTTGTTTGAATAAGTAGCATCCATGTGCTTATGAGATATCTTGATTCTCCCACTTATTTCTGAGCATCTCTCTTCCTCTTCTCCCAAACCTAACTTTGCCATTTTGGAAGGAATGCTTGCCATGGTTTCGTCTGCTGCTCTTTTTAAATGCTCTGGATGTAAGGAGCTTGTGTAGCGATCTGTGAAGTGTAATTTGGGCTTTCCGTCCTCTCTTTTTTGGGTTGAGGGTAAAAGCATCAGTGTTGGGTCTGGGTGAGTGTGGAGAACGATGCTCCCTTGGTTCTGGAGGTGGAATCCTTACACTCTCCCCTCGGTTGACTGTGCTGGGAGGGAAAATTGTGGGAACCACAGCACGTAGTCCTTCTCTTGCTCTAGGGGTTACCACAGGCTCTGGACTGGGATATGCAATAGCTATGGATGATTCGTTCCTAAATTCGTAAGACTTCGCCTTTTCTTTAGCTTGGACCTGTGAAAAATACATATTTTTGAAAAATTTGCACAGAACTCAAAATTATGCTCTTATATAAAATGTATTCATTTACACAGACCAAACAAAAGAGTGCAAACCCAATAATAATAGTATACACAATATAGATAATTTCAGGATTATTATTAATTATATATTATAAATAAATGACATTAACCTTTAGAAGAAATGTCTTGAGCTTAGGTCCTCTTTTCTTGGGTCCAAATATTTCTCTCTCATGCTCCCTGCATGAAAATACAAGCGCAAGTGTGAAACCGTCTGTATTTTCGGCCGCCTAATAGTTTTACTTTATTCATTTATTTTATACCTCTCTTCAAAGGCAACGAATAGGCGTGAGTCTAGGATATTTTCCTCTGGTTCCCAAGTACTGTACCTGTGAGAACAAAAACGTTTCACGTGATGACTGTCAATCTCTAGCTGCATCTAAACCGCTGCTCTACCGGCCAGCTAGCAGGGCCAGCTAATGTTGCAGCATGCCATCTGCCAAAACCAGTCTGCACTGCAGTAATAACCAGTAATAACCAGCTTGTTAACCTGCACGTGGATGTACGCCCCTCGCGATATCGAGCAGGGATGACAGCCATCACTGTCACCAAATAAACAGTGCAAGGCACAACAGACAAGATGGGCATGTATTACTCACTTGGGTGACCAGCCCTTCCATTTCACGAGATATTCCATTCGACCCTGCGCGTGCCAGACACACACAAAAAAAATATTCGTTAACGCGAGCCAACGACATTGACACATACATGCAAACAATGTCGTGATATCTCTTCCACAATACATACCCGTCGTATTCGTCTCTTGATGATCGATTCTGCCGCGAACACCCTCTCTCCGACAGCCGACAGCTCCATGTTTACCTTCGTCTACCGTTAGCTTGCTGCGTAGCTAGCCGTGAGCCGTGCTCCAGCTTCAGAATTCTATACAGCCCATAATACTCTCGTGCACAGCCAGACGTCATCACGTTCTTTAGCATGTTGCCTTGGCACCGCTTGTAGGTGGAAAGATTTGGATGCCGTTCATTGGCTCCGCTGTTGCTAAGTGGCCGGGGCTTGCTCTTAGTGACATACCTGCTTTTGACATAAACATGATAAGATCTGCTCAATACTACATCAGAAGGTTAAAGTTTCATCGTAAACGTTACGTCAAGACCTACAGGTAAACGTAATCAGTTAAACGTTAGCAGAACAAGGACGTTTAGGCTGTACGAACTGTAAAAATTCTGTATTTTCTCAAATAGGCATAATTCATAAAAAAGGTTAATAGCTATTTTGATATAGGCTACTGTACATCTGTTATTTAGTGAAATGTATGCCATTTTATTCTGATCGATATTCTGCTATTCACTAGAATATTGTACTGATCCCGCCAAAACGAACATGTCTTTATCCACGACAAACTAATCATTGATGGAAATTAATATTGGTTTGAATATGAGTTCTACGGCAGAAAAACAGCCTAAACTTACACAAAATGATTGTGTCATAGGCTAAATTTTCTAAAAGCCGTTAAATAAACGGAACGGGTTGAATTTGTATGCTAAATTATGATTTAAAGTAAAACCCACTTTACCTAACCTAACTTTACCAAAAAAATTTCCCTGAGCTGTTAGATTTTTGTTAGCCAAATTTTTTTTATAAAAAAAATGAACAGATAGTCAAACGTTACTTATGTTTTATAGCCCACATTTAGCCCACACTTCTGCTCATATTATTATTAATTAATATTTAGGTTTTGTCTTCAACTGTATGGCTTTTTCAATAAAAAAGCTAATAAATAAAATAAAAAATAGTTAATTGATTGATACTTTTAGTCCTAACAATGAACAGCCAAATTAAAAATCTAACTGATTAAACAGCACAATTGTAGTATATTTATATTTGATACTTTATTTATAAATACCTCAATTTAATTATTGAAAAAAATGTAAAACGACGACGATGATAATAATAGCCTATGTATCTTATAAATTATTACAATACGCAAAAGATGACGACAACAGTAAAACCTAGAGAGTAAAACCAAAACCTAAATATGAATTACAGCACAATAATGCGAAAGGAACATTTCATAATTATAAACGTTTTATTAACACGAGTTACTAAATGCCCTATAGGTAACCTCTTAAATGGTTCGCCTAACAACGATTACATAGGCAAGACTTTAGTCTGTATTAACATCGCTATTTTAGCTCAAACTATTTTATTTATTGACGTATTATTATTTAATATTCTAATTTTAATGTAAAGGATGTAGATAGGACTAATTGTATACATTTTATTAAAACACATTTTAAAATATAATTGTGTAGGCTAATTGGATGTTCCATATATCCTAATTCGATTATAAAATCTCACATAATTATGTTGGTTTAACGAAAAACATATTTTAAATACAAAATTAGGCCTATAGGTAGAAATAGTATTAATTTTGCCTAGCATTGAAATTGCAAGCAAACATTACCAGCTATTTATGAAGGGAAAACATTAATTAATTTTTTGTGTTTTATCATTAATTGTCATATAAAAGGGAATACCCTGTTTTCGAAACGTTTCCGAGAATGATTACCAATCTAATGCTCAGTTCTGCACAATCACTTGGGTTTCAAACAGGGCGTGTCAGAAAAAAAGACAATAAAAATCGCATCTATAGCCAAATTAGCCTATTACATTAATTATACGTTCCCATGTGTGAATTTTAGAAATGTTCAAATTGTAACAGGTTTTTAAATGTACCACTATTTAGATAGGCCCATAAACAATAATATATTCAAATAATATCTTACATTTTTTTTAAATGAACATGAACGATAATGATTATTAACTTGGTGGCTTGTAAATTAGTATACTGGAAGTGTAGTCGGTTAGTATAGATTATGCTACACAATAATGAAGTTGAAGTGGTTTGAAGAAATATTGGGATGATTGTATAATGATTTCTCCACAATAAAATGAAGGCTTCCGTTTTCATTTTGAATCTTAACAAACCAGGTAAACAACAGGCTTGTGGTTGGTTCTGCGGAAGATGATTGGTGGTTTGACTGCTGCAGTGGTTGGGCTCTAGATCGAGCTGGAAGAATATTATTGGTTAACTCGTTTCTGGGCAACCAGCATGATCAATTCTGCACAATTTACAAAGGGAAATGGCAAATACACTACCATTTTTGCCTTGTGTTTCAGTCTGTTTGATGCTATTTTCGATAATGTTAAAATATGTATTTCGATGTAAATTGTTTTACCAAAAATATTTACATGGTTTCCGTGCTTTTGTTGGATTATTGATTATTTAGGTCACATTGTGTCCAGGACTTACACATTTAATAAGACCATACATCGAGTACTTTCTGCTACATATTACTTTACCAGTCACCATATATTTTTAAATGGAGAACATTTCGGAAAAGACGTGCATTACTATATTATATATTTTTTTAAATGCCACATAAAATACTAAGCTTTACCAATAAACACGTTGCCAATACTTATACGGTTATGTTTGATTTTTAAGTAGCCTAGCTACTTAAGGCAACTTGTATTAACATCATATTATTATTAGCCTATTTAATGTGATCACATTATTATCGTAGGCGGGATATTTTAAACAGGGCAATATTTTAATGAACTCAAGTTTTAGAACGTCTCTGTATACCTCTCTCGTTATCAAAACGTTTTATTTTACTAACGCCATCTGTGATAGTATTATAGTAACCTAATGCTTAACTCAAATAATCTTTATTATTTTATTTCAAAATAAGCTGTTCAAGTCTGTTCAGCTACATCTGAAATGTACTGCAGTAAAGCTGAATTCATAAGCTGATCGCAAATAAAGTGGATGGACCAAAGGAAGCCATTTTATAACCGCAGCGAGAGCAGCTTTATCTCAAACGGTGCTGCAAAGGAAATGGTTGATTCCGTTTCAGTGAGGCTGAAGTGCTTTTCCGCAGCCCACCTTTGACACAAATTGCACCTTTAACCAACCTCTGCCTAGTTTTTGGATAGACCTATAGGCTACTAATCATGATATTGCCGTGAGAAAGAGACGTTTGCTAGTGTCCGCCATGTTAGCGCTGACAAAAAAAATGTGTCGAGTTTTATGCATCAGGCTGTTCAAAGCTGATGCTTTGCCCAATGATAGTAGCTTATTTGCGAAATTCTATTAAGCCTCATATAATTAATCTTCTATATTTATAGACGATAGGCTGTCTTTTACACCTTTGACGTAACACGGAATGAATCTCTCTTGCCGGATCTTGTATGGACACTATTGTGCTCATAAACAAAGTTGGCAATAGACTAGTCTGAAGGCACATTCCATTTGGATGGCATTAAAATGTGCACTATATATAAACGCGAATTCGGAATACAAATGAGGCAGCTGCATAGCATTCTGCCTGCATACGCACATAGCCTAATAATGCCTGTACGGTGTTAATTGTGATTTCTGTCCTACTAGCCTACTTCTAAATGTTTCCTGATGAATAGGCTTTTCACAGAGGCAGATGTGACAAAATAGACAAGTGGATATACCAGCTTAGTAATGTGTCCTATCCGATAGTCCTTTTTTTGACAACTTATAGGCTATGTCAATGCCCGAAATACTGTTACACAAAATTCGATTTACAGAAAAATAATGAATAGCCGAGAGCTTTATCTGAACACAAAAGGAAAATCCATAAAAACGCCAGGTGAAAGTTTCCTTCTCGCTTGTTTGTAGCCTTACCTGAGAGCTCATTGAATTTCTTTTTCTGGGTTTTCTGCAATATCAACATGAAAACAGATTTTTAGTATATCCCTTCCTGGTTAATGTTTCTTGTAGCAAGAAATGTGACATCTCTTAAATTAAATATTCCAACAGGCAATACAATGAAAAGTGTCTGTCTTGACAACTCTGCTGTTTTAAATGGGATGCTTTATGTGATCTCGATAATCAGCGTCCAGTTATATGCGTAGATAAGCTTCGCGCATAATGAAAGGCTGTAACGCTCTACTGTTCTTCTTTTCTAGATTACTTTTAAGTTAGGCCTAGTCTATAACAGCGTTTGGAAAGTGAGACAACCCTGCTGTTTCCACTACTCCCACAGAAGTGCCAGTTTTCATCGGATGATTCTAGTCATACTAGTTGGAGTTGTGCTAAATTTAGCCGCAGTTTTATGTAAATTAAATAAACTATTTATTCCCAGTCTTTGAATTGAGAAGGAGTGCTCATCTCAATTATTGTGTTAAAAATTATAGCATTGTAGATGGTATAAAAGCCGGCAAACCCTCTTTAGCTAAAAAACTATTAAGAAAACAATTCTACATGGCAAAAGTCCAAGTCCATATGCTACATAAAGGCTGTGCGAAGTTCAGTCTGATAGGCCTACTGATGTCTTGCATTTACATGATAGTAATGTTTTGCTATCTCTCATATGAGCTCTGTATGCTCGTCTCACGTGTGAGTTAAATAGGAACACTTCTGTTCATCATACACACCTGCTTGCAGTACAAGCAAAGATTTTCCTCAAGAACGTTAAAATAAAACTTTTAATATGCTTAGACAAACCTAAATAACACATTTCAAGTTACATAAAAAAGACTATAAAAGATCAGTAGAAAATGTTTCTCAGTATTACATGTGTAGTAAGTGCTTCTTATATTTAAGCCTTCTGAAATACAGCACTGCAAACAGATTTAAGCTAATATGATACAAGCTAATAACAGGAAAACCTGTTTAGTTTTTTTTCTATCCCTAACATGGAATAGTTAAATGTGTGAATTTGAAAATGTATTCAGATCAGTTCAATCAAACGCAATCTGAAACTATCAAAACTTTACACTTGATTGTTTCAAAAATGTCAGGCAAGTTTGAAGACTTGATGATTAGACATGCTTTACATTTATACAAATTCACAGTAAATAGTCAGTAGTCTTTATAGGCTTTATACCCATCACATATTCCTAAACTGTAACATACTCCTTGAATGTTACTGTAAGGCAGTTTGCTGTGACATCTGTGATTATTATATTCCCAAGAAATGGTGTAAAGCTTCGAACTGATTTTTTTATTTCTTTCTCTACTTGCTCTGGTGCAAGACCGCTGCTTTCCCAGTTGGTATAGAGTTTCCAATCTGAGAATGTGAAGGATTTTTTCTCTCTTCTCTTGACCTTACACAGCTGAGGTCTATGGGTTCATCTTGGTTAGAGTCCAAAATTTCAAAGTCATGTCCGCCAGAGTGCTGATGGTCATTGAAGTGTATGGTGCCATTAAAAGAGTGAGACAAGTCAGTATTAGGAGCATTTGTACTCTGAGAAATTAGGAGCATTTTAGCCTCCCCACTGTTACTGTCTGGCTCAGAGTAGCAACGCTTTCTAGGCAAGGTGAGGGGACCATATTGAGTAGATTGGGTGCCTTTTTGATCACTCGTCTCAATAGGCACTGCAGTCAGACTGGTTTTGTTTGTCAGTTGCAAGGGCTGTTCATTAGAGACATAATCTCCAGTGCTGCCAGGTTTCTTTGAGTTGTTTGGCTCAAACACTATGGAGCATGTTTTTTTAGGATTGTCCCCTTCACAAGATGATAGTCCATTGGAAAGCCTAAAACAGGCAGATTCAGCTTTACTGTCCTTTTTTATCACTTTCACCAGACTTTGATTCTTTGTGTGCTTTATCTTCTCTGTGCTCTCATCTGTTCCACAGGACTTACAATCTTGTGCTTGCATTTTTTCCTCAGAATCTTCTGTTCCTTTCTTAATTTTAGCTGCCTGGGTGCCATTTTCCATGTATTTGCTCATGACAATGACAATGCGCCCATTTTTATTCTTGTTCTTCACAATCTTCAATTTGCTGCTTATTCCATTGGGCGGTGCCTTATCTTCCTTTGCATAACTGTTTGTGTTCATGTTTAAGTCAGCTCCACCATTTAGTTTAGGAAGCTTTTTCAACTCCATTGTAATATTTCTCACCTTACTGAGGCATTCAGAATCCTTACTTTGGACCCATTTCTGCTGTAGAGCTGGAGATAAGTTCCATTCCTTGTCAGTCAACTCGGGAACTTTGGTCTCCTTGACCCTCTGATACAGGGAGTCATACATTTTAGGGTTTGGTTGATAATGGTGGTGTTTCTTGCTGTTGAGCTGGTAGTAGTGCTTCTTTTTTCCATTTATTCGTGCCTCTCCCTGCTTGTCTTTTGGGTTGGGCTGGTAGGGATGGTGTTTCTTGCTGTTAAGCTGGAATTGCTGGATTTGGACCAGGTCTGAAGTTGTTTTGGGTTGGTTAACCTCACCCTGTGACACCTCCTGAAGGTCGGTAAGAACACTCGATCTTCGAGCAAATGATGGCACCTTAAAAATCAGACAAATCAACAATGAGCTTTGCAGTAGAAACAATTAGTGACATGACTTTCACAGAAGTTAATTGGGCACACATAGGAATATTTGTAGTGTTCATAGTGTTTCAAAGTGTTCCTGTGGCAGAGCATTGCATTAGCAGCGCAAAAGGTTGTGGGTTCAATTCCCAGGAACACACATACTGACAGAAAAAAAATGTATATCCTGAATGCACTGTAAGTCGCTTTGGATAAAAGCATCTACTAAATGCATAAATGTAAATGTTTGTAATTGATGGTGAATTACCTGCAGGAGAAGATGTTTTGGTTTTGGCCCCCGTTTACGATAACCCATTAGCTGCTCTTGTCTTTCCCTGAATGGAAAATAAATCAAATTAAAAATAAGACACAGGCTAATATATTTAACTTTTAATTTATTCTGACAATTTGTCCCACACTCTCAGAAAAAAGGTACAAAAGTTGTCACTGGGGCAGTACCTTTTCAAAAGGTACTACATCTTTGCATATTTGTACCTAAAGTGTATATATATTAGTACCCAAATTATAAATATTAGCACATTTTGAAAAGTTACTGCCCCAGAGACAGCTTTTGTACCTTTATTTCTTAAAGTGCATTATGGTCAAGTTACTGCCTGTTTTGTGTATCCTTTCAAATATGGTCTGGCTTTAAATAGCCCACCACTGGCATTCATAAAATTTACTCACATAAAATAAAGAACATTATGTGTTAATTGCTTCAGATAGCACACAACTTGTTAACTAATTTAGTGGACAATCCCTGTTGGAATGGAATAAATAAAAACAAAGATGAAAAAACATTAATAAATCACTCTCTATTGTATAATATTGCGTTATTTGACGGGCTTTTACAGTGGGTTCTGTTATTTATTTGTTAGCTCAAACTACGCACACGGGCAGTCGAAAAAATGGGCTATCTTTTCCCCTCGACCTTCTATAAAGTAATATTGCAAAAACCTAATTAGACGGCCTAGAACGGTTCTATACTCAAGGGGCGCGGGCAATTACTCCAAACAGAATTCCGCGTCAGGAGGGAGACTGCTAATGGTGCGCGCAGATGCCAGTCAACCGGACACAAATGTGTGTGGAATTTCGGGAAAGCGTGAATGCATGTGTTATGTAGCCATTATGTAGCCAAAGACTTCCTATTTGTAATAAAAACTGCAGTAAATTAGTGTGGGCGTGCACTTCAGCTATAAGATTGATAGAAAATATATATATATATATATATATATATATATATATACTGCATATTCTGCATAACCACTTACTGCAATGCTTTCGGTTTAGGGCGTCTAGAGAGTACGTCCAAAACGGACACGGCCATAGAACCGGATGAAATTAATAATAGTACAATATAGAAAGAGCGGCGACGTTATTGAGATAAAGTGGTTCCATAACGAATACAAGGTGTCTTTATACCCAAAGGAACACATTTACTGGCCACGTCTGTATGCAAACATTATTTAATGGCTGGTTCCTGTACCGCGCAATTGAATTCAGTAATATATTATGGCGCGCCTGCGCACAAGTTCTCTCCAGCTCTTGCGTGCACCCCCAGTGAGAGAAAGTGAAAAAGAAGGAGCATGAGCTCAGCGGCAGCGAAAGCGTCTTCTCCCCTCCTCCTGTTTCGGCTGTACAAGCTCAGAGCGTCAAGCTAAGTCTGCAATGTCTCACCTGTTTTGGTAAGCGACGAGAAGTCTCGGGTCCAGAATATTTTCTTCTGGCTCCCACGTGTTATATCTATAAAGAGAAGAAAGGAGGCGGAGAGCGAGGGGAGAGGGGAGTAGTATGAATATCACCATTTCCCTCAACCTAACTAACGTGAACCTGTCATCTGAAGGACTAACGCCACTAACAAGGTCCTACTAAACAAATCTTCAAGAATATTAGAGAATTAAAAATAGGCTACTGATGCTACATGGTTGATGCATCATATATTTTTTTGGTATACTATTGTTATTTTTACATGTTTTATTTCGCAAAAACATAACCACATTTCTATAACATAAAGCTTAATTTTTAAACATTATTTACCATCGCGGACACAAGTTATGACATTCCTGAATCAAGGGCTAACTCTCTCTCTCTCTCTCTCTCTCTCTCACACACACACACACACACACACACACACTCTCTCACACACACACACACACACACACACACACACACACACACACACACACACACACACACACACACACACACACACACACACACACACACACACACACACACACACACACACACACACACACACACACAACACACATTAAAACAGCAAAGCAAGTGGCATCTTGAAGTGAAACTTACTTGGGAGACCAGCCTCTCCACTTGACCAGGTACTCACACCTTCCCTGCAAATATCATTAAAAACAAAGTCAGTTACGATTGGGAATTACTGTAAATGAAATAAAGAATCCATTATCCTGGGTTTCGAAAACAAATCCCTACTTGTGCGCTCTCTTTTAAAATATAAACCCTTACCTGCAGGTTTTATAGGCTTACAACATGAACAAATGTATAGTGTATGTTAAGAGAAAACCGCAAACCTTTCTAATGCGTTTCTTTTCGATGCTTTCCACCGCGAAGACGTGCTCACCCGCGGCAGGCAGCTCCATTTTCAGAGCGCGCTGTAATAATTCAGTGTGCGCGCGATAACATGAGTGCTCTTCTCGCGCTCTCCCGCTCCGTATGGTCTTTCGCTTCTCAAGCGAGATTCAGTTTTAACTCTCAAACAAGCTGTACTACGTACTTCATGCAAATAGCCATGAGCGTGACGTCATATCATGAGGGGCGGTGTAGAGGCTGGTTAGCCCTGTGCTGCGGGTTTACTTGAGCAAATGAAGAGTAGTAGCCTACTGTTGCAGCCCTTCAAGTACTGAGCGAGAATTCCTCCTTCATGACGCATAGCAGGGCACACTTGTGGCAATATTTAAATTTAAGCTTGATTAGTTCTTCAGTTGTCACTAACCAGTTTAGGTAGCAAGCTAAATCATTATCAGCATCAGCAAGGTTTTTAATCGTGTGGATTTGCCATCCATTTTAAATTTATATCAGTGGAGAGACAACTTTGAGGAAGATAATATTCTGAAACATTTAAAAAAAGGAATACATGACAGATAGGCATACTGAAGTGAATATTTAAGCTATGAACAAATCTGTTTGTTTGTTTATGTTGAACAAACAGGTTACACAAAAACCCATACGATGACGCTAATACATTCATAAATTAAGATTATTAAAGAACATCATATATTTTGAGACTCTGCTTTTTGAACAGTAATTTCCATTTGTATTTTTCTCCACTGAAGCAATGCAGTCCACTCATGCATGAAATAATAAAATGTATGGCACTGGGATTCATCTTCAGTAATCATGTGGTGACCAATACTTGGTGGATTAAAATTACAGATTTGGATTTTCCATAGGTTATTTATTAGATTTAGTGAATTGTATTCTTAAAACGTGATATTCTGTCTAGAATCATAGTGCGTACCTACTCGCTCTAAGCATTTTATTTAATGTCCTAAAACCTTTCTTTGAATAAACTGCATTAAGATATAAATTATTTCATTGTCTGATTAGAAATGGCCAATTAGAGTAGCTATGCAAGCAACGTAGTTGTTTAAGCTCATGTCCACATTCAATGCACATGAGAGTTGACCGCGAATCTACAATATGTAGGTCACTGTGGTTGGTCTTCAAAGCCTAAAGCCCTCAGTTCATCTGACATCTGCCTTCTGACGGCCAACGGCTGCTGCAAGACCTGTGAAAAATAAACTGCAGTGGCAAACGAACGTGTGAAAACCCTGGGCAATCATTCACTGCCTGTGCCACAAAGGCTATGCGCCGCGTATTGTATCATCCGAGTAGGAAAGAAATCGTAGGCAAGAGCACACAAATAAGACATGCACAATCAATAATGTGAACATATAGTTAAAATATACACTGATGCATTTACACACATACACCCAATAATCTGCGGGATCATACAAACATAATAATGTGTCTTTGTGAGCCCAAAACGATGAACATCTTAAGAAAAATTCAGCATGAGAAGGGTTAACTGCAGGCGGCAAATCTCAGCCTATTGCAGAGAGGCACGACTGCCTTTCCTTATAAGGCATTAAATGCAATGACTGCTGAACAGCAGCGAAAATACTTGAATATATAATACATGAAATGCATTATGATGAAGTATTTACTGAAATTATACATTTGCATAAAAATGGAATTCTCAGAGAGATTAAAGTTTTTCTTGGAATAAATATTTGCTAGGACGACGTCGCATTGCAAACGGTTTCATCGCACGAACTCATCTGTGTCCTTTTACAGAGAATTCTGTTGCGTAAAATTGTCATGATCTACCCGATGCAAAAGCTAATGTTATCATAAGACAATCCTAAATCACTTGTTTCATCAATGAGCAACATCTCAGTATTTTCAACCTGCTGATCTCTGGTGCTCATCTCGTGTGAGATGTAGGCTACTGTTAACTCATTATGTTTTGTTAAGTGCTTTCATGTTAGATAAAAAAGTAGGATCAAGACTTTTTAAACTCTAGCTGGCATACTAACAGGACGGACTGCATAAAATCCAAGTGTTTTTAGACATCAACGCAAAACCAAGAAATAACACAACTGTGGCTTCAGATTAAATTGCAGAACACATTCTCTGTCTTCTGACTTCGTACTGCATACAATAAAATACTCTGAATATTCTGAAAAACGACATAGCCTTGTTCGTGTAACTTGAGAAGGGAAAGGGATGTTAAACTCTGAGAGAAATTATCCCTAAATGTCGATGAGAATAAAACTTTGAATGCAACGAAACATAGCCTTTTCTGTCCCGTCAACGCACAGTTTAGATGTCTGCCACGATCCTCTTAAAATGAGAACTCGAAACATTGTTTAATGCCCTTGGAAAAAGAACCAGTACTCTACGTCCCTATGTTCAAATTTGATCACAATAATGTTTTCAGGAATTCGTTGTCACAGGAGATATAAAATGTACGACTTATGAAGTTTCTGCTGGCTTTGATTTCAACGTTGGACATGCAAAACCTTCTTCTTGCAGTTAGTAATAAAGACTGTAAAGGTAACACTGGGCTAAGGTATCACTAGATTTGACCTAGAGCTGACTATTCTGTTGTTTTATGAAGTGTATAATTCGACATCGCAGTCTTCGATTGGCCATTCTTACATAGTCATTCAAATGTAACAAACATTTTAAAGAAATTTTCGGTGTTTGGACAAATTACATCTATTAATAAAGTGCTCGTCATTGTATATAGTTTAAAAAACAATTTAAAATTCCCGTTGTATCATCATAAAGGCTCTCTGGAACCCAGGGGTGCAATTTAGGTTGCCGGTGAAGCTGAGCTTCAGGTGCTTCCAGCGTTATTTCCTTTTGATGCTGATGGAACCAATAGTTAACGTTATTCCAAATTCATGCAACATCCAGACATATCATGACTTTAGATTTTTTTTAACACTGCACTGAAGAGCACATATTCCAAATAACACGAAAAGATGCAAACTTGGCAACAAGTTTAGTTAAAAATTCCCTTGTTGTCCCACATTTTGCACTTCATTTTCCCTGATACCTTAATCTGCCCAGGTGTCCAGCGTGTGTGTAATTTCACTCCATTCCAGTGCTGCTGTCAGTAAAATTTCCCTGATCACACAATTCTGTGTGACAGGATTTCTGGGCTGGGATTTCTTATCTCAGAACATGGCCACAGTTGTCAGGAAGACTGCCTGCTCAATTGTCACACATGTCAG
Source organism: Ptychobarbus kaznakovi (assembly GCA_027422405.1). NCBI lineage: Eukaryota > Metazoa > Chordata > Actinopteri > Cypriniformes > Cyprinidae > Ptychobarbus > Ptychobarbus kaznakovi. The sequence continues at coordinate 17,719,052 of CM049800.1, forward strand.
ATGTCAACAGTCAGATGACTTCACTCCTTATTTACCCATTAGCAGAGCACAACCAAAAAATATATAAAATATGAAATAAGTTGCTTACCTGTAATACACTGCCTCCATCACACAGAGTTGAAATGATTTCCTTGGTTGTAACTCCCAGCCACGTCAACATTAATTATATTACACCTGTTCTCAGTGACAATGAAGTTAAACTTTGACAGATATTGAGTTTTTGCGTGACTTGAACATAATTATCATATTTGGATGACTGTTTGTCAACAATGCAGATGTGAACACAGGGAATAACTCTTTAACTCTTGAACTCTATTGTGTAGTGAATATATGCAGTATATATATGCAGCAACATGGCTGAATATTCTTTTAAAAATCTGACACAGCCCATCAATAAAGACAGACTGATTAACATAACCCATTGTGTACTCGGTGGCACAATGATTGTTGTTTGACATTGGCTGAAAGGAATGCACCACCTTTACAATCAGACTTTAATGGAATGTTGGGGAAAATGCATGGTGTAACAGCTAACCAGGTTGGAATTTAAACACACAAACAAAGCCCAACTATACTGTAAAAAAGAGAGTAGAGATTTTTTGAAAAATGCATCTGATACTCAACAGTCCTGTCTACCAGGAAAAATGTTTGATGCATGACTAATCATTGAGCATGCATATTACTACCTTCATAACTAGTCCAACCAGTAATACATCTGAAGATGCATCTCTCAAATCCCGCTTCCTCATAAAAAACAAAAACAAACAAAAAAACTCCTAGTTACCATGAGTCATGTCATTATCGCTGTCACATTTAATACTGAACCAATGAAAACCTAAAAAATAACTGTTGTACAAGACCTTAGAAGTGTTTATAAATGTTATCTATAATAAACAGATTTAACAAATTTCAGGTAATATCACAGAACAGAAAGATTGATGCAAGAATGTCGTAAAGAGAGGACCTACAAAGGATCATCCTAACCTTCCGTTTTTTTCATATAAAGTTGTCTTGCAAGTTCTTGCATCCATCCTTACAAGATGTTGGTAAACATAATGGCAATGTAGGTTTCTGGCCCTGTGTATTGCTACCCCCCCCCCCCCCCCCCCCCGCCGATATCAGTGTCCTTTCCCTTGAGGCGGATCTTTGTGCCTATTACTGTATTTGCCTATTACTGGAGTTATATTGGAATGCCATAAGATGCTTGCATTATAGTATATTGTATATATTTGTCGTTGGAAATATTATTTTATTCTGACTGCTCTAGACCATTTGTCCAACCAGTGGTCCAACCAACCAGTGTTCCTGTGGCTCAGTGGTTAGAGCATTGCGTTAGCAGCGCAAAGGTTGTGGGTTCGATTCCCAGGGAACACATGTACTGATGGAAATATGTATAGCCTGAATGCACTGTGGGTCGCTTTGGATAAAAGCGTCTGATAAATGTAAATGTCCAATGTGGAATGGCTTAGGATTGTAGCCCCTCTAAAATAAAATAGAAATAGAATAATCAAAATGTTAAAGTTGTGTTTGTGCCCCAACTTAAAAATGCAATATTAAAACATACTTATATTCTCTTGTGTTGTGTTACATATAATTGCACTGTCCATTGAGTGGACCTGACTTACATTTCACTGATGATCATATTCTGTATAATTGAGTGTGTGACGAATAAAACCTTGAATCTTGAAATCTTGAATCTTGTGTATACACTTACAAACACCCTAACAGTGTCAACAGTTGTCTCAGTTATAACTTAAAGGCCTTATTGCCATTGTTCACGAGAATAGAAAAACACTGTCGTCACAGTGACTCAGACAAGCCCTCTGAGTTAGGCACTTTGATTGGCTCAGAGTCCCTTAGAATGCAGTACATAAATAGCAGGTAATGTTCATGATTATTGAACATTGATGACCAGTCAGAATGACTCACTGTGGAACACTATTCACTATTTGTGTGCACACACACAATCTCTTCCCACTCTTTCTCTCATTCTCTTTTCTCTCGTGGCTCTGACGCACTAACTCTCTGGTAGTAAAGGTTAATCTGTGGGCTTAATATATTCTCAGAAAAAAAGGTACAAAAGCTGTCACTGGAGCAGTACACTTTCAGAAGGTACACTTTACTAATACTTGGCAAAATGGTTTAGGTTTATTTACCCCAAATAGGACACATAGTAGTATCTTAAAGGATAATAAGGTATCACTCCAGTGACAGCCTTTGTCCTTTTTTTCTCAGAGTGTAGTTTGTATATGTTCAGCTGACTCACACCCATCAGCTTGACATCGGTACTGTTCCCAATACTTTGTAATTTTTATGGAATGGTATTGGAAGTGCACATCATAACTGTAGTTAACAATATTTAAATTGTTGACAATTATAAGCAAGAACATTTACACACTCAATCCATGTGGTTATTTGCTGTTATATGTCTATATTTGATTAATGCAGCTTTATATTACAACTGAAATAATTTTTGAAAAAAAGTGTCATGTATGAGTGAGACGGAGACTGAGAGAAATGTTTGGAGTGGCCTCAAGCATGGCAGTCAGACATCAGCAGGAGGTGAATAGCTTCAGACACTCTCACCCTCACATTTCCACATTAACACGGAGCAGCGTGATCAGTACTCGGCTCCATAACAAGCCTTTTATAATGACATACTCATTTCACTTCATCCCTCAGGCAGACCCTCTGTGTCCTTCTGTGTCCTGAGTCATGCTACTGAGAGACATCAAATCCAGTTGATAGCTGCACAGCGGTAAGATACAGGAAAACATTTTCGAATGATGTGCGTATTTTACCGCAATTATGTGCACCTCACGCCACATGCATTCTTCCAGATTTTATTGACAGAAAAATAGATTGACTGATGCGGATGGTTGTGTGTGTTTTCTGGAATAGCACTGAAATGGCTGTGCTGAAGTCATTGTTACCACGACTGCTGAAGTGACTGGCTTTTTAAAACACACTGCCTGCAGCACCACGCAATGAGCCACCCCCACAACACACATACACACTCACATGGTGTGCGGACACACACACATGCATGATGCACATCTGAAGTCATGATACACACACTCTCTCCTTCTCTCAACCACACACACATTTAGTGTCACCACATCCCTGGAGCTGGAGATGGGGGGATGGGAGAAGCGATGGAGACAGAGCAAGCGAATGAGGGAGGGGTGGAGAGCCGGACCGCCAGGCTCATGGAGGGGAGTCGGTGGAATTCTGCAGGTTGCCGTGGAGAACAAGTCAATACTGTATTGAGCACTTTGCAGCCACAGGGAAAGAAAGTGTGCAAAATGCGCTCTGAAGCAAAGTGTGTGCATCAGAGTGTGTGGGGTTGTGCACTTACACACAACCTGTAGGTAATCCTCAAACAAATGACATGCAAGAACAGTGTATGGTGTTTATTTTTTAATACTGCACTCCAGGTCTGTTTAGAGTCAATTAAAAGGAAAATTGATCAACATCAAAGTGTTTTCATTTCATTGAAATACTCTTGCAAATCCTGTTGTTTTTACAAACACAATTCTGCTTTTCCATGAAACTAAGTTTTAACATTAATAGTTCTTTAATTGAATGTTATCACTCTTTACAGCAAGTTGTGTGACCTTAAAATGAGCACATACTTCTGTGAACCTGTGCACCTGCCATAGGACTTCATATCTTTGAAACATCTCCATCTTAGCACATTTTAATCCTCTTCATGCACCAGAGCCCATCACCTCTGTCATGCAAATCCTCGGTTTCCTCTCTTGCCAATGGAACAAGGCCATTGATTGGAGTACCTAACTTGTGGGGAGGCTAATTTGCCTGTTTGCATGTTTAATATACTGGAGCAGGAGAGAGAGAAAGAGGAACAGATTTACTTACAGTCAAAACTCATCAGCAGTTTGCCACAAATAATGATCCCTCAGCAAAGTCCTGACTGGAGACGAGTGATTTTCATATCAATTACATGATGGATTATCATATTTCAGGAAAATGACTAAATGCGAAATGCATGGTGGTTGCTTTTGAGTACTCGCAAAACAAAATATGGTTAATGAGAAATGTCATGATTAATGAGAAATGTATTATTAACAAAACCAAAAGATCATAAAAAAACTTTATTTTTCAATGTTTCGCATAAGCTTACTCGTGGCGGTTTTTGGCATGGGCGAACCGGGCAGCTGCCCGGGGCGGCATTTTTTCATTACACGTGGGGGGTGGCACAAGCACTTGAAAAAAAATAAAAATAATCTGCGCCGCTAAGCGGTTTTCTATTATCTATCATATAACTGTGTGGGGAATTGGCAAATTGGCGCCCCTGCTTGCTGAGAAGGTGCCGTGCACAGAAGCTGTGTGAGAAGTGGAAAATGTAGTGGACAATGGGGGGGGGGGGGGGATCCACTTAGTGGGCTAAAGTCAGTCACACCTTGACTTTCTTCCAAATAACACACATTTCATTCATAATATTAAAACACAGGCCTATAGTTTGCACGTTTTTGTTTTTTCTGAATTGTGTGAAATGGCTAATAAAAATAGGTAATACAAAACGATTATGTGGAGGTGAATTTGTTTAGTCTTGACTTCTGGTCGTGAGTGACAATGTTGGGGGATGGGAAATCTGTTGATTGTCTGTTGACGAACATTTGCCATTTGCTATAACTCTGTTACGTGACAAAGCATATAATTCGAGGCAGTGACCCCCCTACTCTGTTAAGGAGTAATGACAGACATAGCATGAGCTAATTGGCATTAGATTTAAAAGCATCTAATGAGTAATGAAGACATTTACGTAAGGGCATGTATTTAATTTGCAGTTCAAGGTTCTATGTACTTCTTTTGATGTCCATGGTCAATGAGTCCAGGGCCCACCACCTCACTAATGGTTTCTGGTCCCATGAGCTACCCCCTACTGTCCTCAGCTATGCTCTATATCCCACAGCTACCTGTCTATGTCCTCAGACCTATTTGTCTACCCAGACAATTCTGGGTTTTGCATGTCTCTCAGCTTGTGTGTTGTGTCTGTGTGTGTGTGTGTGTGTGTGTGTGTGTGTGTGTGTGTGTGTGTGTGTGTGTGTGTGTGTGTGTGTGTGTGTGTGTGTGTGTGTGTGTGTGTGTGTGTGTGTGTATTTGTGTAGAGGGGGTATGTCTAGGCTACAAGACAACTGGACAACTGCAAATTAATGTAATTTTAATATTTCTGATAATTTCTGAGTAGGCATATTATGTTCCACTGCTATGTGCTTTGAGTAATGTGCCAATATGTTGTCTGATAGAAATGCCTGGAGCTGAACCACCACTCAGCCCCACTGCTGAGGATGAGCCTCTGTTAACTGACCCTGCTAACTGGCCCTCACCTCTGACTGACAGGATTCGGACTGAGTTGGTTCACAGAGGACCAAGTAGGTTGCCACCTGACTTTGTTTTCCGTAGGAATGAGAGTGATGGAAGAAGTTGCCACCACCAATATTTTAAGAAGACATTAGTTAGTGGTGAAAAGATGGCAAGAAGTTGGCTGATGTATTCCATGAAGAACAACAGCCTCTTTTGCTTCTGCTGCAAATTGTTTTCCAAGAGGAACATTCATTTAACAAGTTCAGGAATGGCAAATTGGAAACATGCGAGCACTCACCTCACATCACATGAAAACAGTCCAGAACACCTCAATTGCATGAAAGCATGGAAGGAACTAGCAGTGAGGTTAAGAAGTGGGGAAACTATTGATAAGCAGCAGGTGGCACTTCTGGAGGCTGAGAGAGTGAGATGGAGAGCAGTGCTGACACGTCTCACTGCTATTGTGCAGTCACTGGCAGTTTAAAATTTGGCTCTAAGGGGACACACAGAAACACTGTTCACACCATCAAATGGGAATTTTCTCCCCCATATCAGGGAACATTTTATGGGATTTTTGGAGGCAGAGGAGTCCACAGGCCAGCACTTGGCATCCATGATCCTGACGAGACTTGAGGAGTTGGAAATTCCTTTTGAAGACTGCAGAGGACAATCATATGACAATGGGGCAAACATGAAAGGCAAAAATAAGGGAGTTCAAGCCAGGCTCTTAGAAAAGAATCCCCATGCTCTGTTTGTGCCATGTGGGGTGCACACATTGACTTTAGTTGTGTGTGATGCTGCTAAGGGATCTGTTGATGCTATGAGCTACTTTGGTGTCCTTCAAAAGCTTTACATGTTATTTTCAGCCTCCTCCCAAAGATGGGCCATACTGAAGAACCATGTGAGCATCACCTTAAAGATGTGGGCAGAAACAAGGTGGGAGAGCAAGGTCAAGAGCATCGAGCCCATGAGGTACCAGGGAGCTGCTGTGAGAGAGGCTTTAATTGAGGTGAGAGACAACACCAAATACCCTGCTATAAAGGCTGAGGCCCAGTCTTTTTTCTGAGGTGGGGTCATACCGCTTCAGCATCTGCACGGTTGTTTGGTATGACATGCTATCTGCAATACAGCATGTCAGCAAACTCATGCAGTCTCCAAATATGCATGTTGACCTAGCTGTGAGTCTTTTGAAGAAGACTGAGTGAGGTTTCCAGAGCTACAGGGCAAGTGGCTTTGTGACTGCACAGATGGCGGCCAAAGACATTTGTGAAGAAATTAATGTGGAGGCTGTTTTGAAACAAAAAAGGCTGAGGTCCACAAAGCACCACTTCTCATATAAATCACATGATGAGCCTTTCAGGGATGCACTTAGGAAGTTGGAGGTTGGATTCTTCAATGTTGTTGTTGTTGATGCAGCCATGTCAGCCATCACGGAGAGGTTTTCCACATTGGGAAATGTGGGAAACAAATTCGGGGTTTTGACAAATTTCCCAAGTCTTGCAGATGAGGAGCTGGCAGAGCAATGCAATGCACTAGGCACCACACTGCACTTTGAAGGGCACTCTGATTTGGACAGTAGAGAGCTAGTGCAGGAAATCAATAACTTCCCTCACCTGCCATCAAAAACCATGAGCCTCCTTGAGCTTATCACTTTTATGCATGATAAGGATCTATCGGAGATCTACCCCAACTTTTGGACTGCTCTCAGGATTGCACTTACTCTGCCAGTCCCTGTGGCTCAAGCAGAGAGGAGCTTTTCAAAACTAAAGTTGATCAAGTCGTACCTGAGGTCAACCATGTCTCAGGAACGGCTCACTGGCCTTGCTATCATCAGTATCAATCACTCAATAGGGGAGCAGATTTCGTGTGATGACATTATTGATGATTTTGCATCAAGGAAGGCCAGAAAGGTCAGGTTTTAGTTTTAGTTTGTGTTTTCTGTTCTTAGTGCAATAATGTAATAATTAGATTTTCTTTAGTGTGATTTGTGTGATGAAGGATTTGTGCTATTTAGAATATTTATTCTATATTTTATTTGTATATTATTCTTAATATTTTATATTATTGTTGTTCTCTGCTCTTGTTACATTCTGATTATACATATTTTTCCCACTTTTATGTATATAGAGTATATTTTTTAAGTTCTGATAACTTATACTCTTTTGTTCAGAATTGTGTGCTCAGAGGGGTCTCGCCCGGAGAGTAATTCAATGTAGAACCGCCACTGAGCCTACTCTTTAAAAATCAAATGTAGTTTATCTCCTTTTGATCACATAGCTTTTTGTTTATTTGTTGAAATCTAAATCTAATTTATCCACACTATAAAATGTAGGGTGTTGTTTTAGTTAACCTAAAAAATAGATTCATGTTGTAAAATTGAAATTAACTGGATTTATTAAAATAAAAAATAAGATGAAATATCAATGAATCAACCTGACTGTACACCAACCAAAGTAACTTAAGGTTCCGGTCATGTAACGAATTTGAGTAATGACTGCACAGTTTTCTCTTTTTTACAATAATTTTTTTTTGTATGATTTTTTATACATCATAAATTTAAATTGTGATGAACTGTCATTGTCAGTTTCTAATTTAAATGAGTATTCATGAATGGAACATTTTATATGGACAACTAGTGCTGAATCGACAAAATCTAGTACATATCCAAATTTTGCTGAATGGCTAAATTATCCCCTACGTGGGTGTTAAATTTCAGTGAACCTTGTTTCCCTAGTTAGACAGGGAGCTGGTCCAGCCTCACTGATTTTGCCAAAAACATGTTCAGCAGAATGGAAAAATGCACTTTATTGATTTCAGAAAGGATCAATACATCTGAATGTTTCCTGTGATGTTTACTGTAATTCAGAAAGAGGGAAATAGTGTGCTAGTGTGTGGTCCTGAATTATATGACCCTGGCCTCTTTCTCACACACTCCCACACACGGTTGTGACTCTATAAATAACCCACCCCCCATTTCAAACAAAGACATGGACACTTGCTACCATCCAGATCACACAACTCAAAACATCATTAAATCAGTCAATGGATCTCAAGCGTTTCCGACTGTTTTAATGGTGTGGATTTGCTCCCCGTGTGACTCTAAACAAAAAGGTTCCAGAGGTGCTCATGTTTAGTTGTCACATAATTTAAATGCCCTGTGTTTCTCTGAGAAAAAGAAACAAGCAGAAGCTTCAGTTACTCAGTACTCAAAAATGAAAATTGTCACACTATAATTTTTTTTTTTTTACAAAAATGGCAGCTGTGGTTGTCAGAATTAATTACTTGAATAAAAAGTTAACATTAGGCACACTCTAATTTGGAAACCAATTCTCACAACTTTTGCCTCAATAAACTACTATTTGCTGCTTATCAATAGTTAGTAGGGTAGTTGTTAAGTTTAGGTATGGGTAGGGTTACTAATAAACAGCCAATAAGCTAGTAATATGCATGCTGATAAGAATCTATTTAATAGTGTGAATCGGTCCCTAAACTAAAGTGTTACTGTAACATTAAAACTTTATAGAACCTGTATATTTTACAGTTTAAAACTGTAAAAGCCCCGCTACTAAGCTCTGTTTTGTTTTAGAAGCTGGATCCAAATGCAGCAACTTAAGTTTAACAAAAAGATTATCCAACAAGATGAAGAACAAACTAACCACGTAATGACAAGAACAGACCAGGAACAACTAAAACTGAGGGCTATATATACAAATGAACAAACAAAGAAAACCAAATGACACACAGATGTAACACATGAGGACTAATCAGTAACCTTAAAGACAAACAAAGGCATGATCAGAAGTTATGACAACTAAAGATGAATGAAAACTCAGGTAGCTAGAGAAAAAGAAAGCCATGAACTAGAAACTAAACAAGACATGAACCTGCACCTTTACGCTGTTTGCCACCCATGATAAAACAGGAGAATATTGAATTATTGATTTATTTTTAAATGGCTAATAAATATTGTTATCATGAATTATTTTGGCCATGACAACAGTGTAGTGAAAATCTGATGACATGACCTAATTCCAATTCTTACTATCTATATTTTGCCATAATAATTCATACTTTGTTTGAAGAGCAGAACACAATTTAAATCATTTAGGCTACTCATTAAGTCAAGTCGAGTCACCTTTATTTATATAGCCCTTTTAATAATACAGATTGTGTCAAAGCAGCTTCACAGTATCAAATTGAAAAATAGTGTGTCAATAATGCACAAATTAAAATAATTGTTCAGCAGTTCAAGTATATACGATGCCTATAGTTTGTAACATTTGTAATATCAAACATGGCTGGTTCCTGTGTGTCTCGTGCTCAGATGTCATGAGATGAGATGAGATGTCAATTACTATGTGGAATAGAGTTGCGTAAACATTTTTCATATTTTTTCATTGTATTCCATGGAGAAATATTGGGTTTGAAAATGGTCAGCAATATTGAGTATTATAATGTCAGAACTTTCAGTTTGGAGTGAACTATTCCTTTAAGCAGGAACAGAGAGTGCCTGCAGAGGCCTAAGAGGGGCTAAAAGGCCTCCTCTGGCTTCAGCTCAGATCCTGCAGAACTAACAGTGTGTAACCCAACCCTGATTTGGCACCAGTTAGCACAGACGCTCACATAAGTTCTCTTTCTCTTTCCCTCTCTCTCTCCCTCATGGAGACACACACACACACACACAGGGCACACTGGGAAATGTGACATTAATCTGAGTGCTTATGAAAGGCCCCGGAAACTGTCAGACATCTCAGACATATGTATGTGTTTTAAGGCCATTCCTTGTATAAGGGTGTGTCTCTGTTTTGATTTTCATAGTACATCTGCATTTCCATAGATATGTGAGGTATAAGTGAACAAGAGGAAGTGTTTAGCGCTGTCCAAGTGCACGCGTGTGTGTTTTGTATTTCCATATGCTTGCATTTGCACTCAAACATCTCATGACCGGTTCCTTCAAAGAGCTGCTCCAGAGAACTCATGTAAGGGGTGTGTGTTGGTAAAAGAAGGGGGGGGGGAACTTTAGCGTAAATTATGGATTTTGAAGAATTTCCCACTGCTGGTGGACTTTAGATTTGTCAGAGAGGAAGGGGGGGAGGGAGCAAAGAAGAGGAGCACTATGTGAAGTTTACACAAGCCCACAAAAGGAAGGTAGAATTTGTGTTGTAGTTCTAGACAGTGAATGCGAAACACCAGGAAGGGAAAAAACAAGATCTTACACTTGTCAGTTCCTACCATATCCATTTACAACCACATCACAAACATTAATGATTAATACTGAGTTCTGTTGATAGACAGAGGTGTCGCACATCATATAGTGTTTTTGTTCTTGTTTCAATGGTTCCAAATTCAGTTTCTCTACTATTGTAATTGTCGTTTGTCACTCTCTGCAGATGTGGTAGTGTTGTGTATTTATTTTGAGGTCATACATCAATATCTACATTCTCATACTGAAAATAACTGTGGGTGTAAAAACTTCACACCTTTAAAGAAGCAGAGAGGAGAACTGTGCAACGCTCATAGGAACGCTGAAGCAAACAGATCTTTATCTTCACAGTGTGAACATGCTGGATTAAAAAAACACCCTGTTTTCTTTAAAGCAGTTACACACATTAGACCGCAGGGGTAAGAGGTCACTGTAGAGGCTAATTCTGCTTCTAGAGCTGAGCTGTGAAACAAGAACAGTATTGTCGAACCACGTATATGAATTGTTCTACAAGATCATTTCATATCTTCAATTCAGTATTGAGTACACACACTTTGCAAATGGAATAAAAAGTGTAAGGTCATTCTGAGATGCAGCATTTACCTTCAGTTACTGTAAGTTCAGATCACAGGAATAGGAACATTCCAGAGTTTGACCAAACAGAATGTTGACACTGACATTCCAAGCTGAAATGTATTTTGCATTTTCTTTTCTATTATGACCTTTTATAACATGGAGACGACATGTCAAAGGGTTATTCTCTTCACGTATAAAGGAAGCAGGTACACATTTAGACATACAGTAAACATGCACACTATATACTAATTAATAATATATACTAACGTTAAATAATTGAGAAAATCTAAGTATGTAGTTTCTGCTACAGTTAATTGTATTTGTTTGACAAAAATCAGTCCTCAAGTGAGAGTGACTCAGGCTGGGATGGTGAGTCAACCGTTGCCCTGGCTTCACTCCCACAGGCCTATTATAGGCTATCAGAGAGCAGCAGCCTCCTACGCAAAATTGCGTCACAATACTAAACAAAACAATTATATCCAAAAGAGATCAGCAGAAAAGCAAGTTCATCCTCCTCAGCCTTGACTTCAGTATAGCAAAAATGAAGATAGATATGAAAACACAAAAAAGAGAGAAAATACCTAAAATTATGTCACAAATCCCTACTAATTAAAAAAAGTATTTCTACTAAGTATAGTTCAAATCTGTTAACATACCGACATATGGCCCGAGACTTAATGATATAATTAAACTTTTTTTGAAGTACCAATTGTGCACAAAGCACATTTCTTAACGTTAAGCCTACAATGTGTTTTAATGTCACTATTTATGAGGATTGTATGATCTTTGAATCATATACGTTTTTAAATGCAAGATATTTAAAGTGAACCTAAAGTGTACTTGCAATAGTTACACTTTGGCACAATCAAATATACTTCCACACAATTAAAGTGCATTAAGTTCAAAATTAGTTGTTTTAATTGAGCATATTTTAAGTATACCAGTTTGGTTTACTAAAAGTACAATTGCAGGGTATTTGTATTAGATGTAAATGTATTTGTAGTATACTAGCCATGATATAAATGTATTTCAAATACATTTTAGTACATTTATTGGGATTTATTGGGATGAGCCAGTTCTGTCTTGCCAATGAAGCTGTGTAGTGCTCGATTAACTAAAGCCAGGCTCCAGTTTCCTCACAAAATATTTTAAATTTTTGTTACCTTCTCTCACACACACACACACACACACACACACACACACACACACACACACACACACACACACACACACACACACACACACACACACACACACACACACACACACACACACACACACACACACACACACACACACACACACACACACACACACACACACACACACACACACACACACACACACACACACACACACACACACACACACACACACACACACACACACAGTACACACGCCCTTCCCTCCCCCTCTAGCTTTCACTCTTTTTTTCTCCCTCTCTCTCTCCCCTCTCTAGGAGGTCATGGGTGCAGGTAATTAAAATGGAGAGGGAGAGGTTTTCCAGCTCTCTCTGCCAGCTGCTATGGGCCAGTATTATACAGACTGCTGCTGACCCAGCGCCCTGACAGAGACACAGAGGCTATGAGAGAACACAAAAAAAACATTTTTGCCCAGCAAAGGACACACACAGATTCATTCGCTCACACACATACACACAATGGAACTGTGGTGCTTTCATATGACAGTGCCTACAGGACAGGGCTGATATATTAAACCTTCTGGTTAGGATAATTTCTAACCCCCTCACTCTCAAGTATTAAATGCTTGCAATTAATTCAGTCTGAATAACATAAAGGCTAAATTCAAACTTGAATTCAAAAATACAAATTTTGTCACATCATTTACTCAGCCTTATGTTGTTCAAATCTTGTATGCATTAATTTCTTCTGTGAAACACAAAAGAAGATATTTCGAAGAATTTGTTTGGGCCCCACTGTCTTTCATTATAGACAAAAACAAAAGCCGGACATATTTTATTTATAGTATCTTGATTTGTGTTCCACAGATTAAAGCAAGTCATTTAGGTAAATGGATAAAGACAGAATTGCAACCCAGGCTCAATGGAAAAACAAGCCTCTACCTTTCTGCAAACATCCAAAAATATAGGCCTACATACAATTAACTATAAATGCAGCAAAATGGCAATAGCTTTTATTCCTTTTCAAACTCTGATGACACTGATTATCGATCAATAAAGGCTGATTTTTGCTCAGTCCCTTGCATAATACTATGTTATTACAGTTTTTTTACAATAAGTTTTGCACTAATAACAGAACCTTCATGTCATTTTTCAAAACTCTAGACACATAATTCACAACTGAAGATCAAAATGAACTTTTTTCAAAACACAACACTTTTTCTAAATGTTTGGATACAATACACATGAGCCAAAGATCTTTTGTTCATTCATTGAACTAAAATCACCGGTTCAAAATAACACAATTTAACATCAAAGTATTACTATTTCAAAATGCAGCTCACACATTACATCTGAATTGAGTGTCTATTCATTTCATTATAATGATCTAACTATCTATGTGTTCCTGTGGCTCAATGGTTAGAGCATTGCATTAGCAGCGCAAAGGTTGTGGGTTCGATTCCCAGGGAACACATGTACTGACAAAAAAATGTATAGCCTGAATGCACTGTAAGTCGCTTTAAATAAAAGCGTCTGCTAAATGTAAAAATGTATTGATACAACTGCTCAAAATGCTATGTAACGGTTGCATTACTCTTGAAGCATAGTTTTATGGAAATTATTTAACAACATTACGAAAGTGAAGCAACTGAGGACTGAGTATGTTCAGGTATGATCAGTTTCAAGATGTTGGGAGAGAAACAAATCCCCAAAATTCTATATCATTGTTATCAGTATATTTTTTTCCTACAGTACATGTCTTTTTAGAGGGTGATAGAGCTGGAAGCTGATGAAAACCATTCATATTTTTAGAGTAGGCAGGCCAAGAAATGGAGGAGAGTTTGAGAGCCCAGCGGTTGAGAGGGACCCAGAACGATGTTCTCTGGGGGGCCTGACCACCCCCCACTGAATGTGATTTTGAGGGACCCCATAGCAAAATCAGTGCAATAGGCCCAGAATTCCTAGCGACAGCACTGAGAGCAATCAGGGTTTCAGGCCCATCCACAGTTTATCAGCATGTATTTACCCCCATACTCCCATTTCCTTACTGTAACCCAACTGAGGAGTTTTTCTCCACATGGAGGTGGAAAGCTTCACAATAGGCCTCACAAACAAGTCCCTCTTCTCCAGGCCATAGATGATGTCTGCAATGAACAATGTCAGGCCTGTATTTGCCATACCAGAAGAATTTTTCCAAGATCTTTTGCTAGTGAAATCCATTTTCGATTATGATGTGGATGAAAACCTGTGGCCAAATCCACAAGACAGGGTTGATAAAAACATAAAGTGCAGCGAGGGACACTCTAGTTGACATTTTACTGTAGGCCTACATAGTTTTATCTTTTTTGTGTCTTATATAAAGTTTTTTTTTTTTTTTTTAAACCTGTTGCGAGTTGATTATTTCATCAATAATTTTCAAATTTTGATTTATGATTCCAGTGTCTGTACTTTTTCTATCTAGTCTAGTCTATTACAATAATGAATGAATGTGTAGAACCATAATGAAAGCTGCATCATATGTTTTGAACAACTATATTTAATGATTGTACTAACTACTGAACAGTGAAACTATGGGTATATTGCGTGTGTGTGATCTAAAGTAATGTTCCTATGATATTTCATAATAAATTAGTATTTTTAACCAATGCTTCTGCAAATGCAAGGCTTCTTTAAAGATATGCAAACGTTTTGAACATTGGACAGCCTGTGTTGCAAATAATGACTGTTTTGTGTTTTGTGTCTAGAGTTTTGAAAAATGACATGAAGGTTCTGTTATTAGTGCAAGAATGATTGTAAAAAACTGTAAATCAAAATAATTTTACCATATTGTATTATTTGCAAACTAATGCATTTTTTACATTTGCATCACATAACCAGCTCCATTTGTATGGCTTTTCAAACGTAGTAAACTTTGTACACCTCACCTGGTACAGCATTGCACTTGCAATGTGGAGCACTGATATTATACAATAAAAAAAGAACTCAAATATATGAGGAATCAAGCAAAATAGAACAAACAACAATGGTATGATTGCTTCTGTAATTTTGTTTTTATCTCACATTTGCTTTTGTGAACAGATTGCAATAGAACATTAACTTATTGTTTAGCACAACCCACCGAACATTTAATTTCTGATCTGCTGAGACACATAAAAAAAATCAATGCAATAAAATGTTGCCAGAATCATATTCATGTGTTTCGGATTTACTGAAAACTGAATACACTTTTAGTGCCATTCTCTGGACATTTCACTTCAAAAGTGGCAGGAAACAAGCAAGAAGCAACATAATATAATTTAGAAGAACTGGCATGTTTTTACTATTTTACTTGGTTTTAGAATTTTCAGTGTGGTATTTGTTTTTGGATTAGGATTTTGTGTACATTTTAAAGTAATAAAAAAAGTACAAAGTTTTAAATATCTGCTATTGATTTAGGCATACAAAATGACATTCAAAATGTAACCGTTAGTGATAATATAATGCATGTTCAATCACTTTTCTGCATGTCATAGGCAGTGTTGGGGATAATGCAGAACAAGTAACGCGAGTTACGTAATAATATTACTTTTTTCAAGTAACTAGTAAAGTAACTTTTTAATTTACTAGAAAATACCTGAGTTACTTTTTCAAAAAAGTAACACCAGTTACTTTTTTTCCATTTATTGACTGACGGTGCGCTGTGTGAACATGATCTTACTGTATGTAGTTTTAGAACTAATGTATGTTTTAAGAGATTAAATGTGAATGTAAAAGAGACATTCATCATACCCCTTCACGCAAAAAACAGATTCAGTATTCATCAAAATTAATTAAAACTCAGTATATGAACGAAAACCTGCAATAATTAAATATGTTAAACAACACAAATATATCTAATCTCATTTTATTAACCAACGTGTTTGCTGCTGACCTTTGATGATCCAGTTCAACCATACTAATAAGCAAAAATTATTTAGATAAGCTAACAATTGTGCTTCGTTTTTTTGTTTTTTATTGCTGAAGAGTGTTGAACCCTCTTTTTCTGCGTTCTACTGTACAGACGTGAATTTACTCTTTCTTCAGCCTGATGTTTATTCATTACACTTTTTGGTGTGAAAGGCTTTTACATTTGCTATAAATAAAACTTATTGTATTAAAAACAAACAATCAAGTCCTGCTCATATTTAAAAAGTAACGCGAAAGTAACGCAAAAGTAATGTAACGCATTTCTTTCCATAACAAGTAACTAAGTAACGTAATTAGTTACTTTTTTAGGGAGTAACGCAATATTGTAATGCATTACTTTTAAAAGTAACTTTCCCCAACACTGGTCATAGGTAAAAGAACACACTGGTCAGAGGACAGTGTTAACATGTTAGAGTATGTATTTATACTATACTTCCATACCTAAAGAACATACATCATTACACTTCAAAACACATCACATCAACAATTGAGAATTCCTTCAACATTCCTTCAATTCAGCACATACTGATGTACAAGTGCAGGAATTCAGATGTAGCATATATTCTGCATCTATAAGTGTACTCAAAACAAGACACATTCGGAGTGTCAGACAGCATTTTATTCTCATGGAACAAAGCCCAAAAACCACCTGGCTGCCTTGATATTTCCACAGCGTTGTTATTGTTGTTTTTGATGTGAAGAGTGCATTATAGACACATTGTGACTACTGTATTTAAGTGTAATTAGATCATTCCACCTCATGGCTGTGGTTTTGTGAGTACTCTGTCTGTTTTATATCCATGATTAAAAGCAGACCCTGACACTAGATTCATACACAGATGTATTAAAAAAAAACTGCGCACACACACACACACACATACACCACACACACACACACACACACACACACACACACACACACACACACACACACAGCACACACCCACACACACACACCCACACACACACACACACACACACCACACACACCACACCACACACACCCACACACACACACACACCAACACACACACAACACACACACACAACCCACACACACACACACACACACACACACACAACACACACACACACACGACACAACACACACACACACATCACACACACACACACACACACACACACACACACACCACACACACCCACCCACACAAACATACACACACACACCCACATCCACCCAAAACGACACATAATGTGCAACATGAAACAGGCACAGGATACACCAAAAACCTGCTCTCTGCATGCAGGTTGATTGTTATCTTTAAAAATATAATTTTTATGTATGATGCATGCTTGTTAAATACAGTTGAATGATGGTAATTAAGAGAATGCATTTTGTCTCACGTTCAGAAAACTACCAGGATCTAAATCTGTACATTTATTTTGGTCCCAACCCCAAACATTCTGATTGCTCTCAGATTTGTATTTTCATTCAGCTTCTATATGAGCATGAAGATTTGTTAAATACCAAACTAGAGATGAGAAGGTTGAATTACAGCAGTTTTTCCCCTCCCGGCTTGAGAAGAGAATGTGTTTTCCAGCTCTGACTGTAGAGGAGAGAGCTTGGCTTTCGCATGCTAATGCCATTTTTATCTCACTGTCCTAATTGAAGGCCATGGCAACACGGATATGCGGCTAATGACACACGTACACACATACACAATTACACAGGTTGATAGGGCAGCAGTCCCACACTCCTGACAATAGGATCAATTAACTTGCCACTTGCACTTGCACCTACTTTAAACACACTCACATTATGCATATGCACATACAAACACACGCACATTAAAAAACACCTTTTCCTCATGAGGATGATTCATGCACTCACAGCACTTTATGATCCCATATCCAATTTCATTTTCTCATACACACACATGATCACTCATGTGAAATTGAGTGTCTACATGTATACAGGAGATAATGACACTCATTCAGTTGCCTCTGGTAGACTCATTGCTGTGACAAAGAATTATTGTCACCTGACATACAGAGCACATCCACGCCTTATACACACATTCTCTTAGCCTCCGTTTTGCTCGCTCGCTCTCTCTCTCTCTGGCTGTGGTATTTTCTTTGACAGTTTGGTTAGAGCTGCCTGATTTCGATTTATGACCATATTACAGTCATTACCCAAACACGTGTCACAGCACAACTTTACAATGCTCCATGTAACAAGGTCACATATAGCTTATTATAACACATTATATATGCACTAAATACATTTTTTCATTTCAAACACAAATATATAGAACATGTTATGCTTTCACACAATATCAAATAAAGCTCTCTGACTACATGTGTGAAAATGTAAAAGGCAACAGCAGAGCAGAAAAAGGGAAACTGTGAGAGAGAATATGCTGAGAGAAGTAAAACAGAAACAGAGGCAAAGAGAAACAATAGGAGAGAAAAAATTACAAAGAACAAAAAGCATTTCGTTTCTCTCTCCACAGTTGCATCAGAGTACATGTATTTATGTTCCAGTATAATGTCATTGTTTTACTGAATCAGGAGAGGACAGCTTAGGGTCTGACTGAAACAAACCCCCCATTTTACCATTCTACAGCAAACCACACGCACACGTGAGACTCACTGAAGAACGAAGAGCAGAGTCAACAGAAAAAACGCAGTAAAGCACAAACAATAATCCCTTTCATTCTTATCAAGAGATTCCGAGATTACCGTAACAGTGCATTCAAGGTCCTGTTGACTGCAGGCTCAAGGAATTTGCCTAGGGGAGTGATCAAACGTGCTTTATTTCAGAACAAACAATGAACAAACATGTGCAGAAAACAATTCAAAAGTATTCAATAAACTGGAGCTTATACTGCAAAATACCAATACATTTAAAAAAACAAAATAGGCTTGTATTAAACACTGCATGTATTTTATAATAAGAAAGACAAAAACCAAGAGTAACAAGACAATGTTTGGTTTTCAATCTTCTCTACACATTATTGTTTTTAGTGGCAGGACAGAGAATTATTCTTTACAGTACAAATAAAGACTTTAAAGCAGATTATCCACAGAGTGATTATGGTTGCTGTAATTAGATCACTTAGCAACTTGTGTTTGGAATGTTGATGAAGCATTTGCTGTGATCTAAAGATTGACAGTCAAAATACAGTCATTCAAAACATGAAGCTTTCAAGCTAAATCTGCCTTTATTGAATTTACTGCCACCTGGGCGGATCATAAAATATGTCTTTGGTCTAATAAAATGAGCTAAACTTGTAAACAACAAATACATTTTTTTTTATTTAATTCGAATTCAAATAATGCTTGTGTAATGGTGGAAATCTGCCTGTCTGTTATTATTGTGTTACAGTATTTGCTCTCCTCAGCTAAACCCAAGACCACATTTTAAAATTAGACATAAACTCTAGAATTATTCAGGATGACTACATTTATACATGTGCTTGTACCTACAAGAACAGACTAACACAGGGGTGCCCTGGACCCTTTAGATCAGAAAACAAAGGCAAAAGTGGCACTGAAGATCTGATGGAGAAAACGAATTATCTCTTGCGTTCAGAGCCCAGGAACACATGAGGACGCATATCTGGAAACATTTAATTCCTGCTGTCAATGTGACAGGGTTAACGAGAGCTAATGGGTGTCTAGGGACATTTGGCCGAGAGAGCGAGAGAGAGGGAGAGGGAGAAAGAGAGAGAAAGAGAGAGGGCAGCGTTAAACAAGGAGGAGTAGATACACACATATAGCAGAAGGAGGGGGGAGACAGAGTGAGGGGGCAGGAGATGAGATGGATAGAGGGATGCAGGGGGAGGAGTAGAAAGCGAGATGATAGGAGAGAGGCAGAAGATGAGGCTCGTTATATCATCTACCCCGTCTGGTGTTTCTGCTAACTGGTAACTGGGTGAAACCTTCGTTTTGACCTGTTCTGAATATCTATTCACACAAAATGAAAATCATGTCATCACTGATAGTGATTGTCATCAGAAATAAAATGTTTCAAGATATGCATCTTCATGTGTACCTTCAGTGCCACATTTGGATTCGCATCTAATGGGTCCAGAGGACCGCCTTGTCAATCTGTTCATGTAGATAATTTTTCCATGCAATATATAAAATATGTTAATCAAAAATTACACAAAAGACCATACAATTATTATTTTATGTGTCTGCCAATGTTACTTCATTTATGAAGCTTCAAAACTAATGTCCACTGTAATGGCATGGTGAACAACAATTAGTACACTTTTCAAAATGTCTTCTTTTGTGTTCCTTGAAAGAAAGAAAATAAATAATGACATCAATCCATTTATTTATTTATTTATTTATTTGTTGTAACAAGCATTGGTATTTATAAAATCTACTTCTTCAGCGTTTTAATAGTTGGAGTTTAAATGGCACATATGTGTGTAATTTTCTGTTCAGGTTAGTTGCAAAGCAATACAAATTTTAATTTGCTCATTATGAAGCATTCATCAATGAGCATAGATTATACAAGAGTGTGTGTTAGATTGAATGTTCTGTGATTTTTTTAATGGACTTTACTCTAACAGATGAATGATTAAAGCAGTTTCATGTAATTTCTTTTTAAAGGTTTTCTGGCAAGGACAAAAATCTCCAGGCAGGTGGAAAATTTAGATTTAATAGAGGCTAAATAATAATTCATTCTGGCGCAATATGGCTGCCGTCGCATCATCCAGGTGGATGCTGCACACGGGTGGTGTTTGAGGAGATTCCCGCCTTCTATGTAAAGCGCTTTGAGTGCCCAGAAAAGCGGTATATAAATGTAAGGAATTAATTAATTATTATTATTAGTTATTCTATTCTGACAACTATGATTGTGGAGCAATCATAGTAAGCAAGTGCAACTGTAGCCTCAGCCCTGTTAAGAACACAGTTAAAAAAACAATGTCCAGATATCAACCTGAACCTATCAACCAGATAAAGTGGTTTAGCCCGTCATGAATTGTCTTTACATCAGTTTTGTCCTTTCAGCTTGATAGCTAAATGTGATATGCTAAGGTAACCTCTCTCTGTAGAACTGCACAGCTCACTGCAAATATGTGATCAGGCCTGTGAGGGGTTGAAAGAGACAAATGGGTGTAACTATTTGTAACCTGAATTGCTTGCTTTGTAACACATGCACTTATGCAACACATGCACATCCCTACTTGTATTTAATATATTTAACAGAAACCATATTGTATATTATGCAGTCATAAAAAACATATATTTTGTTGGTGAAGAGAAAGAGAGAGAGAGTGAAGAGGAGGAGGGGTCCAGAAGATAAAAGAGAAAGGCAGAGGGGGCAGGAAAGGATGAGAAAAACGAGAGATGGTACACAGAGAAGCAGAAAATGGAGGGAAAGAGGAGAGAGACCTGATGGTGATGGATGAGTAAATTGTGGGCGCATGATGGGTGGGTGTGTTGGGGGTGGGTAGGTGGAGAAAGAGAGAGAGAGAGAGAGAGAGAGAGAAGTGAGTGAGCGATTCAGCGTTCCAGAGCAGCCGTGACTGTGAGAGTTCAGCCCCATTAGAGATTCAGTCTGATCTCTGCACACTAACATGGCTGCTGATTACTCCACATTTCCCTTGGCTCCATACCATTACATTTGCCATTAACAAACATACAGAGAGAGAGAGCGAGAGAAGAGAAGAGAAGAGAAGAGAAGAGAAGAGAAGAGAAGAGAAGAGAAGAGAAGAGAAGAGAAGAGAAGAGAAGAGAAGAGAAGAGAAGAGAAGAGAAGAGAAGAGAAGAGAAGAGTGTGTTTGTTTTAATAAGATGTGTGAAGAGAATTTAATAGTGTTATAAACAATAGTTTGGGAGGAGCCAACAATCACACAACTCATAACTCATTTATGTTTTGGTGAATTAGTGAAATTTTTTATATAAATAAATAATTTGTTTTGTTTGAATTTCATTCTAACATTTCCATGCTAATTTTAACATTTCACATCTACTTACCTCATACTGACAATTAGGTTAAGGGGTGAACCCTGCTGCTGACTTTTTCTAGTATTTTATTTTTTTTTGTAAAATATACATTTCCAATCAAAGTCATATAAAATAACTTGCTAGTAAAATAACTGTTTTCTCATAAGATTGGGTTGGAGAACCATGTCCATCTGATGTCAATCACAACATAAGGGTTTATCCAAGAGAATTACCATGCTCCTCTAAAAACTATTGTCAGACATACATTTATTTCTGTTTACTTTAAATAAAAGCTCTGCATTTAGATTGTGTATTTTTCATATTACCTGTATACATTTCTAAAGGTTCATACAAATTAGTGCATGCTGTTACAATAAAATTGATATTATCTTATCCTTCGTTTTAATAAAAAAAAGCAAAATCTGGTACACTGAGGCTCTTACAATGTAAGTGAAAGAGGCCAATCTGAAAAAGACAAACAACATGCATGTTACCAAAAAAGTTGCATAACATTTACTATGTAAAGATATCCAGTTTTTCATCTTTGTTGCCATGACATGACGCAGAACATACTCGGTTACTATCGTAACCTCGGTTCCCTGAGATACGGGAACGGGAGTTTTGCTCAGTGCCGGTCCCACCTGTTAAGGTTCACGTCCATTCAAGCAGAAAGGACCCGTGCCTGTAAAGCAGGGACTTCCATGTTATAAAACCTAGTGAATGTGGACAGCGAGGCCCAGCCGGCCGCTGCACATATTTCTGCGATGGACACTCCGCTAGACCACACCCACGACGAGGCAACGCCTCTTGTGGAGCATGCTCGTACTCCAGTGGGGAAATGCAGGCCCAAGGAAGAGTAAGCTAGCGTAATGGCGTCAACTATCCACCTTGAAAGTCTCTGCTTCGTAACCGGACGCCCTTTGGTGCGTTTACCGAAGCAAACGAAGAGCTGGTCCGACTGCCTAAAGAGGGCAGAATGCTCCAGGTAGATTTTCAGTGCCCTAATGGGGCAGAGTAATTTCATCTCCTGGTCCTCGTCTGAGGGAGGAAGCGCAGAGACCATGCCTTGGCTTCAGGGCGGCCTTGGAGTCATCAGGCCCAAATTGAAGGCAGGTGGGGCTCACAGAGAGTGCCTGTATATCACTCATCCGCTTGACCGATACTAGCAACATTAGCAGTGTGAGGTTGTTCCTGCCCACCGACTTGCCCGCTATAGGAGCATGTGAGGCTGCTATAGCTGCTAAATAGACCTTGAGCATAGAGGGAGAGCGTCCCTTGTCCAACAGCTCTTGTAGCAAGGACAATATCAGCGATATGTCACAGGAAACTGGGTCTGTGTTGAGCACCAGGCAGCAAAAACAGACAATTTAAGGGCATAGAGGTGTCTCGTAGACGGGGCTCTAGTCTGAGTGTTTGTGTTTTGAACGCTCTCGGAGAGGTCTGCGAGCTCCCATCGAGAGGCCAAAGATGCAGAGCCCACAGCTCGGGCCTGGGATGCCACATCGTTCTGTTCACCTGAGAGAGGAGGTCCTGTCTCAGGGAAATGGGCCATGGGGCTGTGGTGAGCAGCTGAGACAGCTCTGAGAACCAATGCTGGTTCCTCCAGAGCGGGCCCACTATAATGACTTTGTGTTTGTGTTCCCTGATTCGTCTGATGACCTGAGGGATCAGAGCGATCGGGGGAAACGCATAAAGGAGGAGGTTGGGCCAATCGTGGGCCAACACATCCATGTATTAGAATAATATGTTAGGCAGTGAGAGTTGTATTTTGAGGTGAAGAGGTTGACCTCTGCCTTGCCAAAGATCTCCCATATTTCCTGAACCACTTGCGGATGGAGAGTCCACTCTTCTGAGGAGACGTTGCTCCATGACACAGTTTGCCTGCCACATGCTTTGCTCTGAGCGAACGCAGGTTGTGCTGTGCCCATTTCAAGCGGCATTCCACTGAAGTGAAGAGGTGCCTTGAGGAGACCCCTCATTGGTGATTTATGCAGGCCACCACAGTCATGCTGTCCAAATGGACCAGAACGTGGTGCCCCTTCATTACCAAGGGTACGCCCTGTTCCATCCATTGATGACATTTCCAAGGGCCCAGGGCTGTCACGCAGACCCGGTTTACCTTGATTCGCAGGCGTCCGTGATGCCAGGCATCGGATGGAACCCTCGGTTTCAGCCAGCGCTGAAGGGGCTGCATATGAAGCGACACAGTTGCTACAGATCACCAGTGAGGATCTTGTCACCTAGACAGCCATCGGGAAAAGACCACTGGAACCAGTGGAGCCCTTACAATTTGACTTTGCTGCAGTTGGAACAAACTACTGGTTCGTCTGGCCAGAGGGGAACTGGCCCCCCGACTGAGCCTGGTTTCTCCCAATGTTTTTTTCTCCGTTCTGTCACAGATGGAGTTTTGGTTCCTTGCCGTTGTCGCCTCTGGCTTGCTTAGTTGGGGACACTTCCTTTCCAGCGATATCACCGACTTGATTGCACAGATACTATTTAAACTGAACTAAGCTGGACAATGACATCACTGAATTCAATAATGAAATGCCTTTAACTGAAAAAGGGTGTTTAATCTTGTCATTTTACATTAGTGATACACTTTTGTCCTATTTTGATATTGTGCAGTTGCTTTGACACAATTTGTATTGTTAAAAGCGCTATATAAATAAAGGTGACTTGACTTGACGAAGCAGGCCCAACTGTAGCACTGGGGACACGGAGGCCATGAGGCCCAGCATTCTCTGAAACGATTTGAGAGGGCGAGATGCGCCTGTCGCGAAAGAGGCCGTGAGCCGTTGTATGGCCAGAGCACGCCCTCATTTGGACCGAGTTGAAAACTGCTCCCAGAAACTATATCTGTTCTTGGCAAAGTTGACCCTGAGTCCCAGGCACTCTACGTGGCTGAGAAGGAGGGATCTGTGCGACAACAATTCCACCTCTGACTGGGCGAGAACGAGCCAGTATGAGCCAGTCATCGAGGTAGTTGAGAATGCGGATTCCCATCTGTCTTAGAGGGAGTCCAAAGGGCAGGACCGTGTACTGATAAGCCACACCCCTCGAAGGCAAATCTCAAGAATGGCCTTTAGTGGGAGCTATCTGGATGTGAAAGTAAGCGTCTTTCAGATCCAGGGAAAAGAACAAGTCCCCTGGGCATATTTGCGAGAGGATCTGTTTCAACGTGATCATTCTGAATGAGGCCATCTCATGAGGGCGCAGTTCAGGGACTCTGAGATCGAGGATGGGCCGTAGGCCGCCATCCTTTTTGGGAATGAGGAAGTAATGGCTGTAAAAGCATGACTCGCTCTGGGCTGGAGGGACCATGATTGTCGTCATGTGGGTACGGGCCACTCGTGTTGTGTGGAAGAGGAAATCTGCTCTCTTTTGAGAATGTTTGTGTTTTATTATATCCGCTATAGCAGCGGTAAGCTGTTTGGGCGCTTGTACGGGGCCCAGTGACTGCGAAAAACACTCAGAACTGAACAGGGTACTTGGAGGTTCAACCGAGGCAGCTTGGGGGTTGGTAAACCGCGAGACTTGGCCCCTTTCTCGTCCTGTCCCGTAGATCAGGACGATAACTTGGGCCGGGGTCGGTGGCGCTTAGGAGGCGGGCAGCATCTAGCCGAACGAGATTTGTCTCGAGGCGCAGGCTTGGGTTCTGGCTGGGTAGCCGGTGGCGCTGTCTTGGCAGGCTGGGGAGTCGGCGCAGATCTGGGGCGACTCGAGCCAGCTGCAGATCTGAAGTGCTTTGGCAGGAAGTGTCGCATTGCCTGGGACAACTTCTGTGCCGCAGTGAAGCGCTCTGCGAACCCTTCCCTACGGAGTCGGTCCGAACAGGCCAGTGGGGGAGACTGGTGAGTCCAGGAAGGGGACCTTGTCCGCGCTCTTGATCTCCATCAGCGTCAACCATAGGTGGTGATCGAGCAGCACTAGGTTGGCCATGCCTGCTGATCGCCCTGGCCGTGGTCTTGATGGCGCGTAAAGCCAGGTCGGTTGCGCTGCGCAGCTGTGGGGTCTGTGGCAGCCTCATCCATGCACCGGAGGAGTTTGGCCTGGAAGACATGGAGGACCGCCATGGAGTGAAGTGCAGAGGCCGCTTGTCCAGCCGATGTGTAGGCGCGTCCAGCGAGTGTTGAAGTCGTCCTGCTGGGCTTGGATGGCCTTTGCCGTCGAACCGATGGCCGTGGGCGGGCAGAGATGCGCGGCCACAGACTCATCGAGCAGAGGCAGTTTCCCATAGCCCTTTTCCTTAGCGCGGAGGGAGGGCGGGCTCATCGATCGAGCCCGACATCTCCTCTCCGTCTGATGCAGCCAGTGACACGCTGTCATTCCCCCGAACGAGACCATGTGGCTCGCAGCCACAGAGGGACTCTGGTCTGCACAGGAGAAGAAGACCTCGACTTGGCTGATCTCCCCGCTGACTCGCCGCTCTCAAGCCGCTCAGCGCCTGCAGCAGCCACGGTCTCATGGTCCCCTGCCGCCATCCGGCGAACACTCGAAAGAGCAGTAAAAGAGCAAATATTTTCTCACCGTTGTTGCAAATGCCACGCCGTACGTAACTGGTTCGTTTTTACAATGGTCGTGCAGTAACACTGCATTATTGAAAAAGGCTCCAATTATATGCATTTTCCCCATATGCATCTTAAATAAAAGATGCAGTACGAGTGAAGTATTGACATGATGCCTAAAACATTAAAATAAACAACTTACAGCTCAAATAATACACAAGATGTAAGATAATAATTAATGTAATTGCTTATATAATATTATATGCTTAAAAAAATACAAAATAAAAATAACCTTTGTGCCTCACTATATCCTTGATTTTTTGCTGATTTGAAAAGAATATGAATTTTCGTTAATCAGCATTAGGCCACAAATGTTAATCAAACTTAACTTGAATCTGGAATATTCCTCTGAACAACCACAATTTTGTGATTCTTTTGAAACATTTAAGACCCCTGCCACAGAAAAAAACCCAC
Source organism: Ptychobarbus kaznakovi (assembly GCA_027422405.1). Lineage (NCBI taxonomy): Eukaryota > Metazoa > Chordata > Actinopteri > Cypriniformes > Cyprinidae > Ptychobarbus > Ptychobarbus kaznakovi. The sequence goes on from CM049800.1 coordinate 17,746,155, forward strand.
ACCAACACAAAAATATCCCAGAGCAACCATTAGGACATGAAAAGGTCATAGGTCTACACACGTATTGTGGATATACTACAGCAGGGGGTCACATACACACACATACACACAGACACGCATCTCACTGTCTGTTAAGATCTCATTAGAAAGACGTGTTGATACCTATTGTCTCTTCGTAAAACCTCAGCAAATAGATTCATTAGGAGTGAATCAGCGTTGAGGTTTGATGACACAGATAATCAATGCTGTCACTGTGACCTTTCTCACCGCAGCACATTTATTCTGATTTATTCAGTCTTTTTGAGAGGTATAGACAATCAAGTCAACTAAAAAAAAACATGCAACTAATTAAAAGATACATCAGTTAAAAAATCACTCAGATCTTAGTAAATAGTATTATTAGAAAATATTTGTAAAACATAAAAAAGAGAGAAAAAGTTGCTAGAGTGTGAATTTTGTGAAATAAAATAATGATTTAATTAATTTATAAAATATATATGTATATATATGTAGTCAGGTATAAAAATCACAGTGCACAAAGCTAAAAAATGTAATACATATATATATATTAAATGTATTTAAATATAAATTAAGTATAAAATTAACATTACTGAATCAACCTAAATAAATTTGGTTACACCAACAAAACTCAATTTTAGAAATCAGTAGACTGACACTTAGCCTGACTTAAAGTTACAGAAGACTGTGGTGTATAGGCTGATTGTCTTTGTATCACAGCAGGAAAAATGCTTGGCCATTTAGAGCCATGGCTCCTTCACACCCACATAATTACACAACACAAGGATCCCAGCAGGCCAATAAACATATTGTAGCCTCTTTGAAAGGCATTTATTGATATAATTATTGATCATCCAAATATTTATTTATGCTGAATCATATTGATGTATTTGGATCATTTCAATTGCATGAACTATGTTTAAGCAAATAATTATATTTCCATATGTATTCATGGAGGCTTGATGAAAACTGCTGGCAAACATATACTCCACGGACATAAAGATTTTAAACTATGATACAGTGAACTCTGATTGTGATCATATTACCTACATTGTCATGGCATAAATGTTATGAATGATGTTGAAATTTCTGAATGTGCCATGCAAATTATTTTTGGGTAATATGATAATGCTGCTATAATGTTGATGGATTGTTAAATTAAACATGAAGAATCCATGATGAGGAAAAAGAGGGTGGTGGTTCTTATCACCAACTATTTTTAGGCCTGGTTGATTGCAGATTTATTCTCCCAGGGGAGTTGTGTGTGTGTGTGTGTGTGTTGTGTGTGTGTGTGTGTGTGTGTGAGTGTGTGTGGGTGTGTTGGTGTGTGTGGTGTGTGTGTCACTTGTGTGTATGGGTAATTTCCGATTTGGAGTTGTGTGTGTGTGTGTGTGTGTGTGTGTGTGTGTTGTTGTGTGGGTGTGGGGTGTGTGTGGGTGTGTGTGTTGTGTGGGTGTGTGTGTGTGTGTGTGTGTGTGTGAGAGAGATAGTAGAGAGACTAGATAGAGAGAGAGAGAGAGAGAGAGAGAGAGAGTAGCGGGAGAGAGAGAGAGAGAGAGAGAGAGAGAGAGAGAGAGAGAGAGAGAGAGAGAGAGAGAGAGAGAGAGAGAGAGAGAGAGAGAGAGGGAGGAGAGAGAGAGAGAGAGAGGTGAGAGTTGAGGAGAGAGAGAGAGGAGAGAGAGAATAAATAGGAAGAGGAGAAAACTGCTCTGGGAGACACAGCTGTCACTCAGCACATGTATAAAATGGCTAATTTCCGCTTGTAAGCTCCCTGGTGTGCAATACTAATGTCTGCATGCATTGAACACACCTTTATGAGAGAGAGAAAGAGAATTGAGATGCAAAAAGGTGGAAAGGGACAATACGCACATATGCATCAGAGTGCTGGACACAGGTCAGAAAGAATAACCTGGGAGAGAGAGAAAAAAATCAGCTGTGAAAAGCGCAACCACTCTGAATAGGAGACAAGAGAATCCAGTCTGACAGAACAAAGGCAGCTCTCAGTAGTAGGATTGTTTTGTAGCTGTCAGCACCAATGTCAGAGTGTGTGTGTGAGAGAGATTTCAGGGATTTAGATGTCTCCTTTGCTCCTCCTCCCACTAAAAAGAGCATTTGCCAGTTTTGTAGCTCAGCAAGGAGAGAAGGACAGACCTTCAGTGAGTGAAAAGGGAACACAAAGATAATTCATCATAATACAGCGAGCGAGAGAGAGAGAGAGCGAGAGCGAGAGGAGGGGGTGATGCTGGGGGAAGCCACCAGTCTGTTCCCCTCCCCCTGCCTCTCTCACACAGCAGCTTAATAAGTCTGTGTCATCTGCCTGAAGTGTGTGTATGTGTGTGTGTCTGTCTGTCTGACTTGTGTGACTACTACATGTGTCTGGGCAAACATGCCTGCATATACAGACACACAGGTGAGATTCTAATGGTCGCACATTTGTATGTGTGTGTGTGTGTGTGTGTGTGTTGTGTGTGCGTGTGCGTGTGCGTGTGTGTGTTGTGTGCCGTGCATATTTGTGTTTGGCAGTGGTTTTGGGATGTATTGCATGCTGGCATTCATCACATCCATTCTGTCAATGGCAACAAAGACAGAGAGACAAACATGCTCAAATAGCAAAAGGGAATTACGACACTGTTCCCTATGGACACACTAACCATAACTGCAGACACATCCACTACCAATCACTATACACGAACACAAGTGCATGAGGAGAAAACATAGACATATATGGATTGGTCATATTGACCACACACACATGTATTGTGTGTGTGTGTGTGTGTGTGTGTGTGTGTGTGTGTGTGTGTGTGTGTGTGTAATAACTAATTACCTAGCAAACCTCTGTTTTAGGATTTCTCTATTTGTCTATACATTCAATGTTAATCTACAAAGTTACAGCCAACTCAATGACACCACACAGCAACAATGGAACCACTACAGAAGCTTTATTTGAAAAGTGTACAGCCTTAGTAGATAAAGTTTTTAGGCTGAAAATCGATTAAAACTAGAAACTCACCTCCATGGAGGACTACAGGATGTTTTTTGAAAAACGTCAAAAAATCGTAAGACTCACAAACCTCTTGTGCATATCATTAGAAAGGAAAGTATTTTGAATCATATTTATTTTATTCCTTTCTTTTTTTTTCTCTTGCACTGTGTGCTGCACATGTCCCCGTGCGTCAGAACTGCTGTCCTCGTGCAGTTGTTTACCTGTCTTCCAACGTGAGACTTGCATAGTGCGTCATTGTCCAACAGTAAACCTTACACAGTTGTAACAAAATTTGACATGCGGGCTACAGTAACGCGGTAATTTATGAATTTTCCTCTTTTTATTTATGGCTGTCTTTATCTTGAATTTCATTGACACGAGTGCGCTAACTACACCAGAAATAAAAACATCGCATATGTGTCTGAATTAAGCTTTGACGCTTTCACCGCACGTGCCTCTGATAGGCGGGCTTGAATCACGCGCTGCACGTTTGTTTTCTTGAGGTAACTCACCTTCACTATATACATATATATAATTTACAACATAGTAATCTAAACTAGTTGTCACACATTTTTCTATTAGAAAGGCAATTGCAATAAATATTTTTTTCAGAATTTGCTGAATAGAAAAGGTGAAAACCAAATTCAAAACATTTCTGCTGTTAGCCTATATCTCGAGAAAATACAAATATTGATGGATTATTAAATAATTGTATTTGTCTTGTAAATTGGAGGCTATGTTAAGATGTGTATTTTTTACAAAATAAATCCAACACCCCCTTTAAACCCTTAAGAAAAATATTTGAAAACATTTAGGCTACAATTGATTACTAAAGGGGTTCTTCTAAAGTGCATGCAACTTCGTTGGCGCTGAGGTCTGAGCCCAAAAAATAATGATATTTATCCATGCACAGAAGTGTTTAATATGTACAATTGTCTCGTTTTCATGTTCAAAGGAAGAAGAATGGGTGACATTGTAATTATATGAAGGAGCAGATAACGAGAATGGCTTTTTGCACGCTGATCATGTCAGGTTGGCAAGCTGTGATACCCTGCATGGCGGAGTTTGGCGGGGGCACTGCCCCCGATCAGAGCCATCGATTTGGTAGATTATGAATACAAAATATTTTCACATTGCATTTATTTGATTATGGTTTTTAAGAGTATGTTAAGGTAAATATTTTTAATTAATGTAAATAAAATAAAAAAAAAATAGACCTATGGTCTCGGTAGGTGCCCCCCAGGCAAATGTGAAACTCGTATGCTGGTGATTTACGGCAGACGGTCACGTTTCTCTTCTATCTCCCATCTCACCAATTCTGCTCAAGTGCTCAAGAAACGTGGCACTTCGGTAGATGATTACAGCTGTATTGCTCACATAGCTTCAAACGAGTCACGCTGCACAGCACTAGGGAAGAAAGACCGTGAAATCACTGGCAAATGTTTAATATGCAAAGTAGGCTAGTTATGCTACTAAAATCAGCCGATTATTATGGCAAAACTGTGACCAGGGCACATGTGCGCAGCAGGCGGTCTTGTATTATTTTATTGGGTGATAATTAACAACCATGATGATTTGAGCTAAAATGATTGTATCTTAGGTTTCGGAGAAAAAAAAAAAGCGGCGATATGAAACTATCTATTATCTACACAGAAAAATTACCTTGTGGGACCACATGTCTCTATTTTTCTGTTTTAAAGCTCTTATCAGCTCTTATCTCTAACTAGTTAGGCTTCTTCTTCCAAGCAATGTGTTTCTGGGTTTACACTGACTTTCTTTTGACTTTCTTTACCATTTATAAATGAGCCTACGTTGTCGATAGTATGTCGTAACGGTGATAGTAAATCTCAAAATGGCATCAGTTTGGTATTGTGCATTGTGCATAATGCTGCGTTCCAGGCAGGTTTTTGAGCCCGTGAGTCACGACTTCAAACCACGACTCGCTACTTTGTAGCGTTCCAGGCAAGTCACGCAAAATTGCCTGAGCGTAAGGAATTGAGCGAGTGTGTGTATTGTTTATTATTATAATATTATTATTATTAATTTGATTGCAACGTTATATTGTCCTAAAGTCTGTTTATCACATGTACCACTTCTGCCATTGTTGTTTCGCGGGCTATATGTGATGTCAGAGCGCGGAACTGGGAGTACATCGATCTAGTACGAGTTCACAGGTGGGAAGTCACGGGTTTGACTGCCGCCGGTGTCCTGACATTTTATCCTATACGTCAGATTTTCCTACCTCGCTTACTGCGCATGCGCACATCAATATTGTGTACTTTTTCTCAAACTGAACAACAATATTTAATGTATCTGCATTACTGTAAGGGGTAGGATTAGGGTTGTGGTATGTGTAGACGTTAAAAAAGCCAATCTAATAGGTAGAAAAAAATATGTATTGTTGGTTTCCGGTAGCTGTATACCTTCTATCCACAACCGCGAATATAACACGTATTACTGTATGTGCATTACTCTAAGGGTAGGTTTGGGGTTGTGGTAGGTGTACACATTAATAAAACTAAATTAGGCAGGTAGCATTTTTCGTTGTCGAATTGTACAAGCCACTGTTTTAATGGGAGGTAGCAAAATCTGACAGGGTAGGACAAATCGTAATTCCTACCATAAAGCATAATTCGGCAATGTCTATTCTAATCCGAACGTAAATCTAGTTTTTTATTGTTTACATATATAAAATATATATATATTTATTGGTAATTCTTAGACTATGGGCACTTCTATGTTCTTTGGTCATATTTTTTAAAATACATATAATTTTGGACAAATTCCTCTTTATTTGTCAAACTAACAATAAAACCATAAAAACTTTTTACTACCTTTCTATTATGATTTTTTAATACTTTTCAGCCTCCTTATAGGTGTCAAAATAACTATTTTCTCCTTGTCGCACATCCAGACTTTTAAACTTCAACAATGAAAATACAGTTAAAAAATATGACACATCTGGTAACTATTAATGTACCTGAATTAAGCACTAGCAAAATAATTAGAATACATTATAGTGCTTAATGTGAGACCACTTTCAATATGAATTTTTATACAAAATATATGCTGTCACACAATATTGGTGTCATTTCCACCACGACACTGTAATATCCCTTTAAAAAGCCTCTATGGTGGGAATTACATTTATGGTTACAAAGTACAATTGATATGTTTAATGACTTTGTGAGTTGATTTTAATGAGTGTGATGAGTCTAAGACTTTTTCTAATAATTATCTCTGCTGTTTCTCTACATTCACGTTAATTCATTGTCATTTCCACAACACCCTGTCATTTCCATCCCCACACATTTTTTTAAATAAATAAAGTTATCATAGATAAAAAATGTATCCACAATTTATGAGACCATGCTCTACTTAATATAAAAATTCAAGTTATTTATTTTCTAATAAGCTCTTACCCAAACCAATATTAAATTTCAGAGTGTGACAGGTGTACAGTTCAGCATTTGGTCCTTAGGGCAGTTCATTTATCTAATTGACAACTGAATAATTATTGTACATTGTGGAAAAACTGGTAAAACTAGTTACAAAAATGATCTTAGTCAATTCTTGAGTGACGAAAGTTATTCTATATTTAAATAACAGCTGTATATTGAGATGTGGTGGAAATTAAATTTGTTCATTGCAGGTCGGAAAATTGTAAAATGTAATAAAATTAATTTAATAAAAATATATATTTAAACTTATGAGACTGTTACGTGACTTTTGAACAAGTTTTTTTTATTCAACTTCACGAGGCTAAATGTGCACCTAGTTGGAGAAACGCCCATATATATATATATTTATAGGCCTATTTGTCCTTCCTGTTTGTCCGTGCGGCTGAGAGGTTTGCAATTGTAGCTCCGGGTAGCTTCACTTCTCTGTTGAATATCTATTTTACTTTCACTCTCTGTTGTTTAAGTAGTAAAATATAACCTAAGGTTTTAGAACTAGAGACACACGTCCAAACTTTAGTTGAGGATAGTAAGAATGTGAGGGCTGTAGATACGGCTTTGGATGTGACTAGCTCAGGGAGTCCTGTACATTGTTCGGTTCCGGCATTAGAGCCCATGTGCAGCAGGGCAACTGGGTGACTGTGAGGAGGCCTAGTCGCGGGTCAAAACACCGCTCTTCCATTCCGATCAGAACATCAAACAGGTTCTCCGCTCTCAGTGACGCACCCACTGAGAAACCTGATGAAAGTGCTCTAGTTATTGGAAAAAATAATCGGACCTAAAACCCCCACAAGTAATAACCTAGAACACTGTCTAACTGTCTATGTGTATATACCCGTTACAACCTGTTCGCACATTCCTCTTGCACATCCCTGTTTATATTATTATTTATTAAGTCCACAGTATACTGTATTGCACATTTTATTTTATAGCACATTTTACTCTTTGTTTTTTCTTATTTTTATTTTGTTTATTTTTTACCTATATTTATATATATTCTCTTGTGTTGTGTTACATATTTTGATCGGACCTGACCTGATTTACATTTCACTACTGATTATATTCTGTATAATTGAGTATGTGACGAATAAAAAAAAAACTTGAACCTTAACACTTGATGTCTGCTCTGTCGATTCTTCGTCATCATTCAGGAACCTAGTTGTGCTATTTGATAGCAATCTCTCCTTTGACAGCCACGTTTCTAGCACTTGTAAAACTACATTTTTTAATCTTAAAAATATATCTAAACTGAGACCTATGCTGAGGCCTATTAACATACAGAATGGTTAATTCATGCGTTTATGACCTCAAGGTTAGATTATTGTAATGCTTTATTGGGTAAATGTTCTGCGCGCTTAATAAACAAACTACAGATGATTTAAAATGCAGCAGCTATAGTCCTTACTAGAGCCAGGAAGTATGACCACATTAGCCCAGTTCTGTCAAAACTGCACTGGCTCCCTATTAAACATTGTATTGATTTTAAAATCTTGTTAATTACTTATAAAGCCCTGAGTGGTTTAGCTCCTCAGTACTTGAGCAAGCTCGTATTCCATTATAGTCCTCCACAACCACTGCGTTCTCAAAACTCTGGCCATTTGATAATACCTAGAATATCAAAATCAACTGCGGGCGGCAGATCTTTTTCTATTTAGCGCCCAAACTCTGGAACAATCTACCCAACAATGTTCGGGAGGCAGACACACTCTGTTAGATTAAATTTAGATTAAATACCCATCTTTTTAACCTGGTGTACACATAGCACACTAATACACTTCTATTATTCAAATCCGTTAAAGGATTGTTAGGCTGCATTAATTAGGTCAACCGGAACCAGGAACACTTCCCATAAAACACGATGTACTTGTTACATCTTAAGAAGATTGACATCTACGCTAATATTAGTCTGTTTCTTTCTTATTCCAAGGTCACCGTAGCCACCCTACTGTTCCTTATCCAGCCCAGATGCTCACTGCAGTCGCAAGATCCAGTCTGTATTCAGATCAAATGGTGGATCAGCACCTAGAGACAACGTCAGCGGAGTCCAGGACACGTAGATGAGCCCCAGAGACAGATCCCCAGTAAGGACCCCATCACCTAGACACCCATCAGGAAAAGACCTCTGGAACCAGTTGAGCCCTTACAATCTGACTTTGCTGCAGTTGGAACAAACTGCTGGTTTGTCTGGCCAGAGGGGAACTGCACCCACCCCAACCCCGACTGAGCTGAGTTTCCAAGGTTTTTTCCAATGGTTTTTTCTCCCCCCCTGTCACCAATGGAGTTTTGGTTCCTTGTCGCTGTCGCCTCTGGCTTGATTAGTTGGGGAAACTTCATTTCCAGCGATATCATCGACTTGATTGCACAGATACTATTTAAACTGAACTGAGCTGGATGATGCCATCCCTAAATTCAATAATGAAATGCCTGAAAATTTAACTGAAAATTGAGTGTTAAATCTTGTCATTTTACTTTATTGACACACTATTTTCCTATTTTGATATTGTGCAGTTGCTTTGCTACAATTTGTATTGTTAAAAGTGCTATACAAATAAAGGTGACTTGACTTGACTATTATTATTATTATTAGGGCTGTCAGTTTAACGCGTTAACTTAATTAATTAGGCCTAGTTAGGAAAAAATAACCTGGTTAAAATATTTTAATGTATATTAAATCTTACTGTATATAATCTTACATTGTGTAGGATAGTTGACTGTTCACAAATATGCAGGGCAACAACTTCAGAAATGCAATTATGCCCTAAAATTCCAAATATTGGTTCAAAAATGCCCCTGAATGCGTTTTTGTCTCATTTTAATCATACCATAAGCGATATCACACGAGCAGGGAGAGCAATATAATGAGAGCTCTTTGTCCCGAATATTACAAGTTAAAATGTGACTTTATACAACAGTTCAGTAAATAAGAAGTTGATATTGTGTTATATTTTAAACACAATATTATGTGTTCTCCTTCGTGGGAACTTCGAACTGTGTCCTCTAGGGGTTGCTATGGATCATGTCAGCATGACCCGTGTCTGAAGCATACATACAAAAACACAACTTGTTGGCGGCGACAGCCTATGACGTCACTACCGGCGCAACCACAGTATAAAGGGCACCGGGAGAATGCTTCATCCACTTTTTTCGTCTTCACTGACTGCTCTGTTTGAAATGTGCATTCTGGTAAGAAACTGTTTTCTAAGAACTATCATGGCAAGCACTAGCAAGGTGTTTAAGAGATGTGTGGATCCATGTCCTCACTATTTGACATCCGATGACACACAATCTTTGCATCTTTTTTGGGGGCGAGGAGCACGCACGCGATGTCCTCGAGGGGGCAATCTGCATGCACTGTGAGCTTTTTTCTATGAAAAAGCTCCACTCTCGTCTGTCCCTCTTTTCGAAGAAGGAGGGGCAGCCGTCTGCTTCCCACGATTCAGGACCCACCGTTGCCGAGGCACGGAGGAGAATGAAATCGTGGAGTTCGCAGGTGGATCTGTCCGATGAGTTAGAGAGGGAGCTTTCCTTTTCGCGCGTGTCGGCTGAGAACGAGGGCGAGCTGCTGGGTTATGATGATGCGATCTCTCTGACATCATCTGATCCAGCGGCTAGTGCTCTGCTGGGTTATGCCCAGGAAGAGCAGGAGATGTTTGAGAGCGAGGAATTAGAGACTGATCTCTCTCAATCCTCCTGCCCTGCGTATGAAGAGCTGTTGGATGTTATGGAACGCGCTACGGCGAGGCTTGACTTGCCATGGAAGCGGACCAAGATGGTGGCGCCGTGGGGGCGTCTCAATAAGCGGTACCTTTCTGGCCATAACCCCCCAGCTCAAGGGAGCCTTCCATTTCTTCCTGATCTCCATACGGAGGTTGAGAAGGAATGGAAAAAGCGTTTTCCTCTCGCATCCATAGATTCCAGCATACCAGTTATGCTAACATTGAAGGGATGCGTGAAAGCGGCTATGAGAGGGTGCCCCCTATAGAAGAGAAGCTAGCTAGCTATCTCTCTATGGGTGAGACGTCTTCTCTAAAGGTTCCCTCATTGTCATCTAAGCCCCTTCAGGATACATCTTGCTTAAATGGCAAGGCGTACACAGCAGCAGGGCAGGCGGTCACTTCGTTGCACACAAGAAGAATATTTTTTTATTTGTCACATACACAGAGTATAACCAGCAGCAGTGAAATTTGTGCTCTGCATTTAACCCATCCAAGTGCACACAAACCTGGAGCAGTGGGCAGCCAATGCTGCGGCACCCGGGGAGCAGTTGGAGGTTCGGTTTCTTGCTCAAGGGTCTCACCTCAGTCGTGGACAATTCCTGCCAGAGTCGAGATTCGAACCCACAACCTCGGGTTACAAGTCCAACTCTCTATCCATTAGGCCACGGCTGCCCCAGTGCTTCAAGCGTACCAGGCTGATCTGCTGAAAGACCTGGATAAGGGTCAGGGCTTGTCACCTGACGAGGTAGCTGAGCTGCGCCGCACCACGGATTTGGCCCTCCGTGCCACTAAGCAGGCTGCCACTGCTATGGGCAGGTCTATGGCAGCCATGGTGGTAACGGAGAGACATCTGTGGGTGAACCTGGCAGATATCGGGAAGAAAGAGAAGGGCTTTCTTTTCGATGCTCCAGTCTCGCCTTCCGAGCTTTTCGGTACCCCCGTCGCGACAGTGGTCGAGAAGTTTAGGGAGGCGAAGGCGCGCTCAGCAGCCTTCAAATCCTTCATTCCAAGAAGGTCCAGGTCTGAGCCCGAACAACGCAGGGGTCCTGGCCCGTCCTGGTCTGAGGATCAGAGACGGGCACAGAAGGTTAGAGTTGCCTGGTAAAGTTGGTACTTAGTGCTCACCTTTGTGTTTGGCTTGCACTCCCCTCAGCATGGTGTCGTGGGTAGTTTTTTCCCCATAGTGACCCCTAAAGGACGCAGTTCGAAATTCCCATGAAGGGGAACGTCTCAGGTTATGTATGTAACCACACAGAATTGTTGCACGTCTCCGAGCAACACAGTGGTGTTTAGTTTCTGAATGAATCTGCGTTTTGAACGAATCAAGTGAATCAATGATTCAAAGGCCCATTCACAAAGAGAGCCATTTACTTATTTCCTGAAAGAAACAGCCATTTGAATGAATGAATATCATTTACCACCACCTGCTGGCAGATTTAGTTTCTTATTTAGAGTATAATTTTATTTTAAAAAATTATAATAATAATACAAATAAAAACATTAAAGGGATAGGCCTAGTTCACCCCCAAAAAATTTAATTCAGTCATCACTCGATCACTCTCATGTCGTTTCAAACATTTCTTTCACAAGTTCACACTTACATGAAATAAAATAGAATAAAGTTTATGCATATTTGGCGTGCTGTCCGAGGGGAGGCCTCCGAGCTCGGAACTTGGAGGACCGAACCGTGAGTACTCCCCTATAGGTTAGGACAGGAATAGTTGTAAGTGCGGAGAAGGGGTGGTGGAAGGATGCTGGAAAACTGTCAAGGAACAGCGCTAAATCTGCTGTGTATATATACACACCTCTTATCTTGTTAACTGGGTTGATTACTGATTACTTAACTCCTCCCGTGTTAAGTTAATTATCTGAACGTGCTCCTCCCGAACTTTGTTAATAAAACGATGGGTTACGTAGGTAACCTAGTTCTGTGAATGAAGTCAACACGCCACAGTATGGGTCAGCCTTGCTAAGGATGAGCTGTCAGGAGACGGTATATCAAATTAGCCACGCCCCGCTTTCAATCACGGTCTATTAATACAGGTGCGAAGCAGCCGGCGCTTTCTCTTTTGCCGACTAGTGACAAATGCTCCCGAGTGACACGCGTGTGGCGGTGTTGACTTCTTCACAGAACTAGGTTACCTACGTAACCCATCGTTCTATTTCATCTCAGTCAACACGCCACAGTATGGGTCAACTGTGTACCAGATAAGGTCAGAAGGGGAGAAGACCCAAGCGGGGCAATAACTCAAGGAAACCAATCCATGCTAACAGAACATTTATTAGTTTTCCAGTCATTTACACAGTTAAATCAGAGGGTTTAGTGCACCTTGATATTGTCTGCATAAGGCAGATCATACTTGTTCTGCTGTTTGCAGGACAGTCAATGCGACTGTCGTAGCAACATCCAGATGATAGAATTTGGCAAATGTCATAGATGATGACCAACCAGCTGCTGCACACACATCCTCCAGAGAAGCCCCTCTAAGCAATGCCCAGGAGGCAGATACTCCTCTTGTAGAGTGGGCCACCACTCCCTGTGGAGGAGTCATTTCTGCACTGTGATAGGCTAGCTCTATCAGCCTGACCACCCATTTTGCCAGCAGGACTTTTGGCAGAAATGAGGGGTTTGGAAGAAGTGAAATAGATGAGCCTTCTTCTTCTAATCTTAAACACGCAGGGTGCACAGAGAATGCATGAATTTCACTCACCCTCTTAACTGAAGAAACAGCCAAAAGAAAAGCAGTCTTCAATGTGAGAAATTCCAACCGTATTTCATCTAACGGTTCAAAAGGTGGTTCTGTCATGGCTTTCAAGACAATACCCAGATCCCATGAGGGAATTAGCTGAGCTCGAGATGGACTCAGTCTGCGAGCCCCCTTCAGATAATGCCTGATAAGGGGTTGAAACCCCACTGTGTTACCTACGTAGCCTTCATGACGATCAGATACTGCAGCTACATACCCTCTCAAGGTTGATTCTGTTACTCCAGTCTCCAGCAGGAATTGGAGAAATAACAGTATTGAATCTACTTCACAAGAAAATGGGTCTATCTCCATGGACTGACACCATCTAGAAAACCTCCCCCATCTAGAAGCATAAAGCCGCCTTGTAGACGGGCTTTGGCTGCCCGCAAAGTGGTTAGAACTGCTTCTCCAAGATTCCTGGCTGACTCCCGTCTAGTGGCCAGATGTGCAACCTGTACTTCCCTGAATTCGGCAGGGAGATCTGACCTTGGGCCTGAGACAGCATGTCCTATCTGACTGGAGACCAACATGGGACCCTCTCAGCAAAGCGATTAGATCCGGCATCCATGACTGTTGAGGCCAATCTGGTGCCATCAGCAGGACTTTGGCCTTCAACATTCTCACCTTGGCCAGGACTGCAGGCAGAAGTGGGAAATGCATACAGGAGTACTGGGGGCCATTTGTTTGCCAGAGCATCCACCTCTTCGGCCCACCATCGAATACCACAGGGGACAGTGTGTGTTTTCCTGTGTGGCAAAAATATCTACTTTGGCCTTTCCAAACGAAGCCAGGTGGCTGTATCAGTGCTGGGTGAAGTCGCCATTCTCCTGGCCTGGGACCCCCCTTGACAAGAGATCGGCTGCTACATTGTCCTCCCCGGTAAGTGTACAGCCCTCAGGGACACCTTGAGCATGTGCCCATAACAGGAGATCCGAGCCTTCTGTGTAGGGATATTGAACATACACCGCCCTGGTGATTTATGTATGACATGACTGTTGTGCTGTCTGAAAGAACAATCACCCGCTTCTCCTGAAACTGAGGAAGAAAATGGATCAAGGCCCGAAATACTGCTCCAAGCTCCAAGAGGTTTATGTGTTCTCCTATCCACGAGGCCTCCCATTTTCCTTGTACTGGATTGCCTCTCCAGACAGCACCCCAGCCTGCCTGTTGTGTCTCCCTTGAACATAACGGTCCCAACTTGACTCCTTCCTTCAGGCCTGGAGTTGAGAGCCACCACTTGACTGCTGGAAGACAATCCAGGTCTCTTGGAACCAGTCGCTGTCCATTCTCGTATGGACTCACTTTGTACTTTGCTAACCATCGCTGTAATGGGCGCATGTGAAGCAACCCCAATGGCACCACCTGACAGGCTGCCGCCATTAGGCCAAGCAGTCTCCGACCCAACCTCACTGTAACTTGCTCCTTTTTGAGGAACTCGTACAGGCACTCCTTCAACACTGACTGCCTCTGTGGAGTCAGAGATGCTTTCATTATAATCGAATTCAAATTCAAGCCTAGGTATGTCACCACCCTTGTGGGAGTGAGACAACTCTTTTTGCTGTTCAGAGTCAACCCCAATTTCTGCAAGTGGGCTAGGACCACCTTTGTGTTGCAAATTGTAGGAGAGCAAATTACCCAACCGTCCAGGTAATTGGCAATACGTAGTCCCTGGTGACGAAGAGGAATGAGTGCCGCATTCATACATTTGGTGAAGGTGCGGGGAGCCAATGACAGACCGAAGGGGAGAACATTGTACTCGTAAGCGTTGCCCTGAAAGTAAAATCTGAGGTACTTCTTGTGGTCCTTGTGAATTGGGATGTGGAAATAGGCATCCTGGAGATCCACTGTTGTGAACCAGTCCCCTTGTCTGATGAAAGTTAAAAGGGTTGAAAGACAAGCATACGGAAGGGCAGACGCCTTAAATGATGATTGAACTTCCTGAGATTCAGGATGGGCCGAAGACCCCCATCTTTCGTTGGAATCAGGAAATAGGTTGAATAAAACCCCTGTCCTATCGCTCCCGAGGGCAGGTGTGTTATTGCCAATTTTCCTAAAAGAACTGACACTTCGTCTTTCAGAGACCTGTATTGCATCTCTTCTCTCAAAACAATAGGAACAATCCCTTAAAATTGGGGTGGCTTGGATTTGAATTGGAGCCTGTATCCGAACTCCAAGGTGCTCAGCATTGGACATTGAGTGCATTGGCGCCAGTGGAAGAGATGTTGACTGGAAAAACGTGGGGCCGGAGGTTGATAACCGTCAGAAACGATTTCTTCCGCCTGCTCCACGTGTGCTGGAAGACTCTGTCTGTCGTGTCCTACGAAAGGACTGCCGGACTCCTTGGCTTGGTCTTGCGGGTGCCCCTTGGGAAGCAAACCGGCGGTGACCTACGAAGGCCTGGCTTGATGATTCTGCCCGAGCCCAATTGCTGCTCCCAGCTGATGTGCGTAGCCCACGATTAGCTGGTGCTCTAGCCACTGATCGAGTCAGTTCTCTTGTTCTACAAGACTGCTTCAAGGCTGCTTCTGCAGGGGGTCCAAAGACCTCCCCCGGCACTAATGGGGCAGCAATGACTGCCATGCAATCTTGATCCAATAAATTAGCTTGAGATAGCCATACCTGACGATGTGCTTGAACCATATTGGCCATGGATTGCCCCAGGGCTTGGGCATGCGCACTTGTTCCTCAGATCAACATGTCAACCACTCGCAATGTTTCTGGGATGCTTTCTTCCTCTGTCAAAGTGGAGGACAAATCCTGCAGTAGACCCTCTAAATAAACCAAGAGGAGAGAGTTTGTGCATGCCAGTCTTGCCGACAAGGCAGAGGCATGATAGGCTTTCCGCAGCTGACTGTCAGTTATTCTACCAATAACTGGTGTGTAGCATCCCTTCCAATCCTGGCCATAGCCCCATTCAACATAGCAAATGTGGGTCCGATCTGAGGAGCTGTAGCCAGCCCATAAGTTGCTGCCCCTGCCAGGTTGCCCAGCTGTGTCCTAGGGAGTGACGTAGAACTAGGGGCCTTCCAGGAAGACTGCAACTCCGACATAAAATCAGGAAGTATTGGCAACCCTTCTGATTTTCGACGCTGAGGGCCTCTATCAAACATTGAGGTTGATGTTGAAGCACCCTGGGAAGGCAGTTTTGCACGCTGGGCTGCTCTGTAAATCACTGCTTTATCTGAAGGGTCCAGTGCAATAGCCTCTGAGGCCTCAGAAGCACTATCCCCCGTTTCTGACTCAGAGATGTCCTCTTGTTCTGAAGGCACATAATTGTCATCCCTTCCAAACACTCCAGACGCTTCCACTGAAAGCCCAACAGGGTGGCGGCATGGCCGTTTTGATAATGGCAGCCCCAAGTCTTGAGGTTCTACTGCCAATTGCTGAGCCTGAAGCTGACCCATGTCCCCTTCTACATGCTTGCGTTTACGAGCTTGTTTACGTCTGACCCCTTCCTCCTGAGGATCACGTTCAGACCGAAGTGGCTCTCTGCCTGCAGACATCTCAGAGGGTAAACCAGTGGTGTTCTCCTCTTGCACCCTAAAACTAGGAAACTTGAATCAGTTAGATGGCTTTCGTCTCCAGAGACGAAGAGGCCTCTTCGTCTGAATTACAATAAGACTCCCACACTATAATCACAAACAGCTCTCTTCTACTCGGTAGCTTTCACCCTTACCAGTGAAGAGGCCCCTCTTTGGCCGTTTGTTATGAAATACTTATATATAATTATTGGTATTATATGTATTTTCATATATATATATATATATATATGTATATAAATATAAAAAAATAAATATACTCACCTTATGTTTTAAACGTGAAACACAAACAATCACTGTAGCATTCACCCTCGCGGGTAAAAGAGGCTCCTTTAATCTCACAACGCACTTGTTTACAAAAAGCACGTGCCAACATGGCAGTTTAAACCCTCGCGGGTAAAGAGACTCCGGTCAGCAAAATATAACACAAGAACGCGCAGCGAAATCTTACTGTCAACCAGCTTTCATCGATAGGTAGGAGGCAAAAAGAGAAAGCGCCGGCTGCTTCGCACCTGTATTAATAGACCGTGATTGCAAGCGGGGCGTGGCTAATTTGAAATACTGTCTCCTGACAGCTCATCCGTAGCAAGGCTGACCCATACTGTGGCGTGTTGACTGAGATGAAATAGAACATAATTTTGTGTAACATAAAAGAAGGCATTTTGAAGACTGGTAACAAAGCTGCTTTGGTGATCAATGACTTTCATTATATGAACAAAAAATACTGAGATGTTTCTCAAATTATCTTCTTTTATGTTCCGTAGTTTGTGTTAGGACGTTAAATGT